>CM035839.1:431352517-431937517 GCA_020510985.1 Pholidichthys leucotaenia | reverse complement strand
AGCTGTACATTTTCAAGTAAGAAGCTGCATATTTCTGAGTAAAATGGCTCTAACTCAATTTATGAGAAAAATCCTCACATTTACAAAAGAATGTTCCTAATTTACAGGGAAAAAGGATGTGATAAATTGGCGTGTGTTGGCCATTTACATGTTCCCTTCTGAGGACAACTCAAATAGAGGGGCTACTGAGATGGAAACCAAAGGGTTAAAGGGTGACATGGCTTTATCAGCAGCACTGATCCCCCACCCCCCACCCCCAACTGACCTGCTGGACAGGAACTAACAACTCCTCAGACCTGTTACAATTTTAAGAACAAAAGAACATGCAAAAGAATGAAGATTCCCTTTGATTTAACAGGATAACAGCATGAATTTTCTGGTCTGTGAATGAACAGAGCAGCCATGAGTGTTTCACGGAGTCACTTATTAAATTATAATGGTTAATCTAAGTCACAATTTCAGGGAACATAATCTTCAGGGGAAACTTAAACCCATGACACATCATTTTAAATTTTGCTGATTTTTCTTTTTTTTTTTTTTCCACTTCTCTTCCAGTCCTTATAGCCACTTTCTGATTGCTTTGAGTTTTGAAAACATCATTTTAAGAATAATGTTAACTGACTTAAAGTACATTTCTAACTACACTATATCATACAATATGCCATTTAACATACAATTTCATTTGATCGCATTTAGATCTTAATTCAAACAAGCAGAGTATTTGCAACCAACTTAATAAAGGCTTGAACAAAAACAGTCAATCTGAATACAACTGGGAGCGTTTAAGAATAAAAATCTTTGGATTCCTTAATGAAGTTCTGCCTGCAGATCACCTGCACTCAAACATTCCAATTACCACTCATGAGACGGACCAGATTCCATACAAAATGTTAAAAATTTTGCTTTGGCTTCATCTTTAAGGGGTTGCTGTTCCAGTTAAAAGTCTCAAGTGTTGGAGAGTCAACCTTTGCATAAAACGGCCATCAGTATACCACAAAAGGCTCAAAGTCGCTAAGATAATCCAGAGGTTAAACTGGCTGTTAATGTCATTTAAGCCCTTCATGGCTTCGACAACGTGGAACTGGCATCTCACTTTGAAACGGATGGCTCGAGTTATTGTAAATGAGCAAGTTTAAAACACACACTAAAGTTAAGAGTATTGCAAGAAGGAAAATAGTTTAATATAAAACACAGCTGCCTTACCCTGAAATGTCCTTTACAAATGAAGAGACTCAAACTGAAGAAAAACGTAATTTGAACCACTAACCCTCTGGTTACTGGACAACTCCTAATTGGACGCTCCTAATCTTGGCAATATTACGCAAAATGACAGAAGGCAGTCCCAGAAACGAATTCAATATGTGAATTGAAAAACAGATCTTGATCAAAAACAACTCCAAGGTTCCTCACAGAGCCACCAAGAGAAAGAACAACTGCATCCAAACGAAAAGTTTGATTTGGAAGGGTATTTCCAAGGCCTTTTGGACCAACAAGAATGACCCCAGTCCCATCCAAACTCAATAGCAGGAAACTACAAGTCATCCAAGCTTCGACCTCCCAAGACAGGCCTCCAACCTGGCCAATTGATCACTATCATCTGGCTTCATTGACAGGTATAATTGTGTGTCATCTGCACAACCGTGAAAATGTATACAGTGCTTCCCAACAATGTTGCCCAATGGAAGCATACATAAACTAAAAAGAGTAGGGCCCAGCACAGACCCCTGTGGAACTCCACGACCGAGCCTCGAGCCGAAAGAAAACTCATCATTGACATGAACAAACTGGAACCCATCAGACAAATAAGATCTAAACCACTGCAACAAATTTCCATCAAGTCCAACATAGTGCTCTAATCTATCAAGTAGAATATTATGATCAATAGTATCAAAAGCTGCACTAAGGTCCAAAAGTACAAGTACAGAAACAAGTCCATTATCAGATGCGATCAGGAGGTCATTAGTGACCTTCACCAAGGTTGCTCCAGCACTATGATGGATTCCAAACCCAGATTGAAACTCTTCAAATAAACCATTTCCCTGCAAGTGGTCAAATAATCGCGTAGCAACAACTCTTTCTAAGATTTTTGAAATGAAAGGGAGATTAGAGATTGGTCTATAGTTAGCTAAAACTCCTGGATCCAGCGTTGGCTTTTTGAGTAAGGGTCCAACCACAGCTGTCTCAAAAGCCCGCGGCACATGGCCCAAAGTTAATGAAGAATTAATCACCCGAAGAACAAAGCCACCAATAAATGGGAAGACCTCTTTAAACAACCTGGCAGGAACAGGGTCCAAAAGACAAGTTGAAGGCTTGGATGAGGAAACCACCCTGTCCAGTTCCAAAAGATCAACTGGAGCAAACTGATCCAAACAGATGTCAATTGAAGGAGTTGTAGTAGTTAGTGTATTTAAGTTAACAGTGGGAAGAATCTGACTGATTTTATCTCTGATAGATGAAATATTATTATTGAAAAAGTTCATAAAGTCCTGACTAGTAAGCTCTAAGGGAATGCTAGGACTGGCAGAGTCCTGACTCTTTGTCAGCCTGGCTACAGTGCTGAAAAGAAACCTGGGATTATTCTTGTTCTCTTCTATTAATGCAGAATAATAACTTGCTCTAGCTTTTCTCAGAGATTTTTTATAAATTAAAATATGATTTCTCCAAGCTACAGTGGGGCAAAAAAGTATTTAGTCAGCCACCAACTGTGCAAGTTCTCCCACTTAAAAGATGAGAGAGGTCTCCAATTTTCATCATAGGTATACCTCAACTATGAGAGACAAAATGAGAAAAAAAAATCCAGAAAATCACATTAAAGGATTTTTAATGAATTAATTGGTAAATTCCTTGGTAAAATAAGTATTTGGTCACCTACAAACAAGCAAGATTTCTGGCTCTCACAGACCTGTAACTTCTTCTTTAAGAGGCTCCTCTGTCCTCCACTCGTTACCTGTATTAATGGCACCTGTTTGAACTCATTATCAGTATAAAAGACACCTGTCCACAACCTCAAACAGTCAAACTCTAAACTCCACTATGGCCAAGACCAAAGAGCTGTCAAAGGACACCAGAAACAAAATTGTAGACCTGCACCAGGCTGGGAAGACTGAATCTGCAATAGGTAAGCAGCTTGGTGTGAAGAAATCAACTGTGGGAGCAATTATTAGAAAATGGAAGACATACAAGACCACTGATAATCTCCCTCGATCTGGGGCTCCACGCAAGATCTCACCCCGTGAGGTCAAAATGATCACGAGAACGGTGAGCAAAAATCCCAGAACCACACGGGGGGACCTAGTGAATGACCTGCAGAGAGCTGGGACAAAAGCAACAAAGGCTACATCAGTAACACACTATGCCACCAGGGACTCAAATCCTGCAGTGCCAGACGTGTCCCCCTGCTTAAGCCAGTACATGTCCAGGCCCGTCTGAAGTTTGCTAGAGAGCATTTGGATGATCCAGAAGAGGATTGGGAGAATGTCATATGGTCAGATGAAACCAAAATAGAACTTTTTGGTAAAAACTCAACTTGTCGTGTTTGGAGGAGAAAGAACACCATACTTACTGTGAAGCATGGGGGTGAAAACATTATACTTTGGGGCTGTTTTTCTGCAAAGGGCCCAGGACGACTGATCCGTGTAAAGGAAAGAATGAATGGGGCCATGTATCGTGAGATTTTGAGTGAAAACCTCCTTTCATCAGCAAGGGCATAGAAGATGAAACGTGGCTGGGTCTTTCAGCATGACAATGATCCCAAACACACCGCCTGGGCAACGAAGGAGTGGCTTCGTAAGAAGCATTTCAAGGTCCTGGAGTGGCCTAGCCAGTCTCCAGATCTCAACCCCTTAGAAAATCTTTGGAGGGAGTTGAAAGTCCGCGTTACCCAGCGACAGCCCCAAAACATCACTGCTCTAGAGGAGATCTGCATGGAGGAATGGGCCAAAATACCAGCAACAGTGTGTGAAAACCTTGTGAAGACTTACAGAAAACGTTTGACCTCTGTCATTGCCAACAAAGGGTATATAACAAAGTTTTGAGATGAACTTTTGTTATTGACCAAATACTTATTTTATCGACGAATTTACCAATTAATTCATTAAAAATCCTTCAATGTGATTTTCTGGATTTTTTTTTCTCATTTTGTCTCTCATAGTTGAAGTATACCTATGATGAAAATTGGAGACCTCTCTCATCTTTTAAGTGGGAGAACTTGCACAATTGGTGGCTGACTAAATACTTTTTTTCCCCACTGTAAATAGATTTCATCTAAATTAGTGGAGCGTTATTTTCTTTCTAACTGACGAGTCTTCTGTTTTAAGCTATGAGTTTCTGTGTTGAACCAAGGCGTTAGAAACCTCTGATAAGACTTTTCCTTTTTTTAAAGGGGCTACCATGTCTAGAGTCTGATGCAGAGAAGCTGTAATACTATCTACCATGCTATCAATTACTGAAGGAATAAGCTGTCTATAGCTTATTTCCGTTGTGTTGACACATGATGTTGTTACCAAATTTATGCAGATTGTTTCCTCTATGCCATGGGATGCCAAGTAAAGGTAGACAGAATATATAGGAAAGTGTCTTTAAGGTGGCTTTATACTTTGTGCATCTGCTCGAGTGTGAGGCTTGTGAGACTTAAATTTCGTCATTCCCTTCAGTCCACAAGATTCTGCAAGGTCCCTCTGCGGCTAAGCGCGTGCAGCCAAACTCTTAGAACTATGTTGACTGTGCGCAGTGACTAAGCATGTGCAAGATCCAACCTCCTGTTGAAAAGATGGCACCACCGACACAGCATGCAAGAAGAATTAAAAATAAATCTGACAAGAACAGAGAAAGAAAAAGACTATTACCATAGAAGTTCCTTTTCTCGCCTTCATGCACTTGCTGTTGCTGATGCAAAAATGTGCATTTTCTTCTCTTTTACATGGGTGTTTTTATTTATTAGGGGTCCAATGTGTGACATTGGTGGCAAAATTTAAAATTGATCAAATTTGCACATGAAATTGACTAATCACTATCCAATTGTGTCAGGTTTATGAAACTATTAACTATTTTTGTAACGGCATTTGCGTTCAGGAACTCTTGAGGATGAGCGCTCACTTCAACTACTTGTAAATGGAGACGTAAACGGGACACTCGGGCTTTTGTTTCCCCGTGTGCCAATGCACTTTGCAATGGCACACGTTTTACACGAAACAACTTCAACACTTCCAGTATTTTTCACGCATCAAAACTCATCAACAGCTACATTTTCATGATATATTAAGATGTGATAACGTGAATACATACCTTAAAATTCTCCCTGTTTGTTGGATAAGACGTAAAATCACAAAAGGCGTAAATGCGGGACACGGAAGTTTGGACCTTCGATAACTTCAATATAAAGTGACCACGGTTAATCCTCTCCACATGGGTTGAGCACATCCGGGGTAGAGAAAATAAAAGTGCTTTCCCAGGGCGCTCACCTCGCCAGACGGGGCTGCGCGCGGCCGACCAAGACCGAAGACGTAAATTTTTTAAAGGACACCGTATTCGATGTGTCATAAATGTTTGAGATTTTATTGAAATATTCTACATCTGAGCTTCACAAAGACTGATCTCCTTTTTACGTGTATGGTTTGGAATTTGAAAGGTGCAAAGTGAAAAGCATCAGCACTTCCTGTTTTCTGGTTACTTTACCAAATAACTTGCATGTTGCTGCGTAAATTCGGGGACACGGAAATTTACGTCGTATGAGTAAATTTGCAGAGGTCGCCGTACAAAAACCATAGATCCGATCACATTGGGGAATGTTTTATTTTGAATTTGCATTACAACTCTGTTATCTCTTGCATAAATGAGAAGAAAGAGTTACTCAGAGATCACTTTACAGTACTTTGAAATTGATGCGATTTTCATGTCACACAAAAACTGGGAAAAATGAGGGGACACGACCAATAGTTTCGATTCTAATGGCAAAATCAATGATTTTTTTTAAAAATTGCAATGCAAGTCTGAAACTCTTATGTTCCCTTGCATATTATAAAAACGAAACAGACATCTGCAAATTACAGAAAAAGAGAGAGCGCTTGAAAGTCGGATACCCCTGATATAGTGCACTGGACCCCCCCCCCCCCCCAAAAAAAAAAACCCACATAGCAGTGAACAAACTGGTGTGGCTGGGATAAAACTTCAGATGATTGTTATGCACATGCATCAAATGCTTGGTCAAACAGCAGATGCAAATGAAGCATATATACAGTCACGTGCACACTTATTTTATTGTAGAAATGGGCCCCATACTAAAAGCTTTAAATAGCTTACTTGGGTCACCCTTTCACACTCCACTGGCCTTGTCCAAAGCGTAGGCACATCATAGACAGGCAAAGCATAAAGCCACCCTAAGACCCGGCTGTGATTAAGTTAGCACTAGTCAGGTCATCCATTTTCTTCTCCCTGCTAAGGCAAACTCAGAGACGGTAGACAGTCAAACCTTGGCAGCTAGTCAAGGTGCTAGCATGCAGATATGCCAGCCTGTTATGTCCAAAATATAGCGAAACTAGAAAAGCACTCATAGAGCGCATACCTCCCCAAGGCTCCTTCCGTTTCTCATGGATCACCTCCAAAATGTAATGGGTTTGTGTGTAGGCCTATAGCCACTTGTGAAAATCACATCAAAGTCTGTCCATCTGTTTTGGAGTATTGTTGCTAACACACTGTGAGAAGATAAGAGCCTTGGCTGAGGTATGCATTCTCAGATCATCACCAAAATATAATGGGTTCCTCTGTAGCCCAAGAACCACCTCTGGTGAAAATTTCATCCAAATCCATCCAGTAGTTTTTGTGTAATCCTGCTGCACAAATACAAACAAAGCCCTTGGTGGAGGTTTGCACTCTCAGATCATCACCAAAATCTAATCATTTGTTCCCCGTGCCATTACACACCTTTCCTGAAAATTTCATCAAAATCCGTTCATAAATTTTGGAGTTATGTTGGTAACAGACAGACAAAAAACCAGACAAATAAACCCCGGTAAAAACATTACCTCCTTGGCGGAGGTAATAAGCTAGAATGATGCAAAATCTTATATCAACTGTGGACGAATGCACCTAGTGGGCACAGGGATGTCAAATAGGGTGACTTAAAAAAATTATCAATGTAAACCACGGATGCTAAGCTAACTACTTAGCAGGCTAGCAGCCCTAGTCGCTCTGTTAGTGTGGATTTGGACGTTCGCAGGGATCCTCTGACCATCATCAACATGGACAGAGATGACGCTTCAAGAGTGTTATTCCAGTGAGCTCCGGTTCTTGTGTCAAACCCGAGCAAAATTAAAACCGCTCATTCTGAGAGATGTACTGACACAAAGGCAGACCCTAACAAACTGACAGAGTTTTCAGAGTTTTTGTAGCTATTCCAGATACCCATATAAAATGCGCAAAAGCAACAACGTACCCCTCCTTTAAGTAGTGTGGCCCAATAATTTTGTTCATATACTGTAGTGTATAATGAACGCAGGCTCATCTACATCCCACATCCTGTAAGACCTGTTAAGGCCTCAAAGTCTGCCCCTCAGTGTTGATAGATTCAAACTTTCCTGTTAACATTTGTGAACTGTGTTCATATGATCGAGTCTCAGAGAAGAACTATGGCGAGTCTGGGGGGAAAGAGAGGAAGATGGAAGTAAGACTAGAATAAGGAAATCCAGTAATAGCCTGAGTCATGAGTCTGCTGTGTTTGCAGGTCACTCTGAAGGTTAGATGAACTGAAACTCTCTGTTCTGTGTTTTGGTTTTCTACATTAGAAATGCCCAAAATGGTTTACAGTGCTGTGACCTGTGTGTTATGGGGTGAAGCAGCTAAATATTGAATCTTAGAAACCAGCCCATGAAGCACATCTGTGTAGTGTTTGCTCTGCCAGTCAATTTAACGTCACTTGGAAACCTGGATATACAGTATAATAAAGCTGTTTATCTTAAGACTGCTCTCAGCTGTTCAGGTTCGATGACCTAAACATGTTAAAGCTATGCTGCAGAGTAGCAGCTGTGGCATACTTACCTGTGCAGCATTACCTTAATCTAATAAGCTTTGTCCTATGTGGTGCCAATTATGAAGTAGAACATGCTGAATTTTGCAAATTTTGTCCTGCACAACATTAAAAATGTGGTATGAATTTTCCAGTCACTTTTTTACCTGAATTGTGGGCAATGTTTTTTTTTTTTTTTTTAATATATTACGCTTTTTCTAAATAAAAGAAAGAAAACTCAATGTGACTTTAACATATATATGTTAAATATTAAATATAAATGTGAAATATAAATACTAAACTTAAATGTGAAGTATGAATGTAAATACTATATACTGTATATGAATTTTCATATTAGCTAAAAATATTTAGTGTCTATTTTTAACAATGAGATTTAACATTTTTATTTACCATCAAACAACTAGGATTAACATTTTCATATTTAGATTTAACATTTAATATTTCTTTTTTAACATTTAACATTTAGAGTTGACATTTAGTTTTAGACATCTAGATTTAACATTAAACAATTAGTTTTAACTTTTAACATTTAGATTTAACATTAAACGTCTCGGATTAACATTTAACATTTAGATTTAACATTTGACTTTAGATTTAACGTTTAGATTTAATATTTATTTTTTTTAAATTTAACATTTAGATTTAGACTTGAGAGGCAAGGCTGAGATGGTTTGGACGTGCAGAGGAGGGATAGTGGATATATTGGACAGAGGATGATGAAGATGGAGCTACCATACAGGAGGAAAAGAGGAAGACCACAGAGAAGATTCATGGATGTAGTGATGGAGGACATGGAGAGGGTTAGCATTATAGAGGGAGATGTAAGGGATCGGGTGAGACGGAGCCAGATGATCTGCTGTGGCGACCCCTAAAGGGAGCAGCCAAAAGAAGAAGAAGAAGATTTAGATGTAAATTTAACATTTAACAATTAGCGTTAACTTTTAACATTTATATTTAGATTTAAAATTTAGTTTTTACATTTAACATCTAGATTTTAAAATTTAACATTAAACATGTAGATTTAACATTTGACATATGGTTTTAACATTTAGATTAAACATTTAGATTTAACCTTCAACATTTAGATTTATATTTAATATTGAGATTTACATTTAACATTAACATTTACATTTAGATTTAACATTTAGCTTTTTTCTTATATAGACTTTTTTTAAAATCCCAAATATTGCTGTTTGGTAGCTTTGAAAAATTTATATCACATTTTTAACATTGTACAGCACCCAATTTTGGTAAAAAACAAAATGTTGCTGTTAAATTGAGCATGCACTACTTTCAGTTCCCTGTATAGACCTGTCATTTCATGTATATTTCTGTATCATATCCAGAGCACAAAACATATGATTTTTTTTTGTAAATGCAATCACATGTGATTATAGAGAATGACTGTAATATGTAAATAATGATATCCGACTGATTTCATGTTATAAAAAATCATTTGTTGCTAAAAGACAAAAAACCCAATGTGATAATGCAGTGTATTAATTGAAAACTGATAAATAAATATTAATTAAATGTTTGTCTGTGATTTATTTTATGATTAATAAAAAGGCTCAATATCAGCTTTTGTGTAAAAGCAGAAGATGAGGAACAAGAGTGCCATTAGTGGAACATTTTTAAACCTCTGTTAGCAGTGTTCTTTCATTTCGTTCTATGTCTTAGATTTGTTTTTGAATAGTAACCGCTTAACTTAGACTAGCTCAGTTTTCTTTTTCTCTCAGTCACATTTTGTCTTAGCCTTGTTTTAAATTGTAATCGCTCTTGTCTTGTTTTCTCTTTTTTCTCCTTTGAATTCTTGGATGGAATATGGGTGGGCAATATAAGCTGCGGCTTCAGCCATCACCCATTTCGGATAACTCACGTGGAATTGTATAGTAGAAGGAGTCTTTGTCTAATTTGACCTTGTTGTTATATTATACAGTTTCTTTTAACCTGTAATGTACTATCCGAAATAAATAAAATTCATTCATTCATTCATTCATTCATTCAGTGTTCTTTCACACATAAACCCACATATGCCCAAATACATCCAGTGTGAATATTCTCATCTTGACACGTGGGGTATTCTTAAACTCTACCTTGTCAGAAGAAGTGTTACATGAAAGCATCAGCGGGTACAGTGGTGCTCCTGATTTCTCTTTTTTTTGTATGTTTGTCACACTTAAATGTTTCAGATCGTCAAACAAATTTAAATATTAGACAAAAATAACATAAGTAAACACAAAATGCAGTTTTTAAATGAAGGTGTTTATTATTAAGGGGAAAAAAATCCAAACCTACATGGCCCTGTGTGAAAAAGTGATTGCCCCTAAGCCTAATAACTGGTTGGGCCACCCTTAGCAGCAACAGCTGCAATCAAGCGTTTGCGATAACTGGCAATGAGTCTTTTACAGCGCTGTGAAGGAATTTTGGCCCACTCATCTTTGTAGAATTGTTGTAGTTCAGCCACATTGGCGGGTTATCAAGCGTGAACTGCCTTTTTAAGGTTAGGCTACAGCATCTCAATCGGATTCAGGTCAGGACTTTGACTAGGCCAGTCTTCATTTTGTTTTTCTTGAGCCATTCAGAGGTGGACTTGCTGGTGTGTCTTGGATCATTGTCCTGCTGCAGAACCCAAGTGTGCTTCAGCTTGAGGACATTCACACTACCACCACCATATTTTACTGTTGTGTATGATGTTCTTTTTCTGAAATGCTGTGTTACTTTTACGCTGGAGGTAATGGGACACACACCTTCAAAAAAGTTCAACTTTTGTCTTATCAGTCCACAGAGTATTTTCCCAAAAGTCTTAGGGATCATCAAGATGTTTTCTGGCAAAACTGAGATGAGCCTTTATGTTCTTTTTGCTCAGCAGTGGTTTTCATCTTGGAACTCTGCAATGCAGGCCATTTTTGCCCAGTCTCTTTCTTATGGTGGAGTCACGAACACTGACCTTAACTGAGGCAAGTGAAGCCTACAGTTCTTTGGATGTTGTTGTGTGGTCTTTTGTGACCACTTGGATGAGTCGTCGCTGCACTCTTGGGGTAATTTTGGTCGGCCAGCCACTCCTGGGAAGGTTCACCACAGTTCCATGTTTTCACCATTTGTGGACAATGGCTCTCACTGTGATTCACTGGAGTCCCAAAGCTTTAGAAATGGCTTTATAAGCTTACTTTGTTTCTCATTTGTTCTTGAATGTCTTTAGATCGCAAGGTCTAAAGACCAGGGGCACATTCTCCTAAGACAAAACGGGTCCTGGGTGAAGGGCCAGACACTCCAGCAGATCCTTCTGAAAAAAGTTACATCAAAGAGTCAGTATGCTCAAAGGAACCACATGGGTCCTCCCTCCATTGCACGGGTGTCAAACTCATTCCATGGAGGGCCAAGACCCTGCAGGTTTTTCCTCCACCCATTGTCTTCAACAGGTGATTTCACTGAATTGCTTCCCACTGATTGCTGCTCATTGAAAACACCTGCAGATGAGACTGGGTGGAAGTAAAATATGCAGGGTCTTGGCCCTCCATGGAATGAGTTTGACACCCCTGCTCCATTGGGCTCACCACCTGATGAAGGGATCTTGCAGACCATGATGCTGTATGAACCGGGCGGCAGTCTGAGTGACCCAGATCCTCAGAATCAGAATCAGAATCAGAATCAGAAAAGATTTATTGCCAAGTACATTAACAGATCACTGATAACATACGAGAGAATTTGACTTGACACAGAAAATGAACCTGCATTTCCAGTGACACGGCTGCATCAGAGACGCGCCTGCCAACAGGATAGTGGGTACAAGCATAAGAATAAGAATAATACGAGGAACAATAGGAATGAGCAAAAAAATCATTGATTCAAAATACTGGTTACATAATTAATCAATATTAAGATTTCAAGGAAAAAAAAAGCTCTCGATGCACATTCGCTACACAGGATTCACAAGACACAAGAGAGCAGTGTGTGTATCTTTATTCAGTTCATGGATCAATGTGTGTGCGGTGTTGAGCAGTGTTGATGATAATAAGAGAGACAACAAGGACACTTGGCAGGAGATGTTTTGTCTGGCTGCCGCCGAGTCCTTATCTTGGCAGGCTGTCCAGATGGCTGTCCAAGGCCTTATGCTCGATGATTTTGAAAACACAGACTGCAGACAGCCAGGAGGAATTTTCATGGGGAAATTGAGCCAAATCGGACTGATCACAGAGAAGGCTTTTTATTTCTTCTGTAGATTCAGTACTTAATCCTTCATTGCGGGGCTTTAAATCCATCGTGGAAAGACCTAAGCAAGACCATGATGTAATCCACCTTCCGAGACAGTTCTCCATTTGTCGCTATCAGGGTCTTCTCCAATTTTTCAATTTGACAGATGCACCTCGCCTGGCCAGCATTTTGATAGGTTGTATCCATCTTCAGCAATTTGCGGTACACCAGGACAATCCCAGTTCCAATCAGAAAGATCCCGATCACCATTACCACGAAGACATACAAGTCTTCAATATCTTCGATAGAGAGATTAGTGAGACACAAGATTTTCCAATTACCTGTGTCACGTAAATAGCCCGCTGGAGCCGTACCTGCGGGGCAGACAGCTTCCCCCGGAGCACTTTTCCTTGTTGAAAAAATAGTGTCAATTGTGTTCAAAGCCCAGCTTATTAACTCCATAATTTCTTTCTTTCGACGGTTGCAGTTAGACGCAGACAGACAACAGCAAGCTGGGATCCAGTAGTTGGGGGGGAAGGAAAAAAAGTCAGAGCAGGAGAGGAGGAAAAAGCGTCTACTCTCTTGGGAGGGCGGAAGTGATTAGATGTCTGATTAGACACTCAGATAAGTGGAATGAATGAATGGATTTAAACAGAAGCTTAGCTTGAACAAATTGCTTTACGCTCCATTCAAAATTATTATACAAGTGACATGTCAGTAGGATTTCACTGAAACATTTGTCTTTCGGTTTTGAAAAGAAAGTCGTTGTTTGTTTTGCTTCTTCTGTCTTGTAGGATAACTGGGATCAGTCTCAGGTTGATTAGTTTGTTAGGTGAACGTATCCAAAGCAAAACCTGCTTCAAGGTGGACATTTCACATTAGTAGGCAAGTCACAGTTAAATCCATCGATCCATCTTCTATCGCTTTTCCCGAGGTCTGGGTCGCGGAGGCAGCAGCTCAAGCAGAGAAGCCCAGACTTCTCTCTCCCTGACCACCTGCTCCAGCTCTTCAGAGAGGATATCAAGGTGTTCCCACGCCAGCTGGGAAATATAGTCTCTCAAGCATGTCCTGGGTTTGTTCCAGGGTCTCTTCCCAGTGGGATGTGTCTGAAACACCTCAAGTGGTAGGTGTCCAGGAGGATTCCTGATCAGAGGCCCAAACCACCTCAGCTGGCTCCTTTCCATGTGGAGGAGCAGCGATTCTACTCTGAGCCTCTCCCAGATGACTGAGGTCCTCACCCTCTCTCTAATGGCGAGTCCTGCAATCCTACAGCAAAAGCTCATTTCAGCCACTTGTATCCCCAATTTCACTCTTTCAGTCAATACCCAAAGCTCATGACCATAGGTGAGAGTAGGAAAATAGATTGACCGGTAAATTGACAGCTTTGCTTTAGCGCTCAGCTCCCTCTTCACTACAACAGACCAGCACAATGTCTGCATCACTGCAGATGCTGCTCCAATCTGTCTGTCTGGGAGCTGCTATTGTGTCACAAAGATTCGCACCTCCAGACTCAAAAAGAGTTTTTATCCAAGAGCCATTGTTGAACTAAATAGTAGCAGGGTATGACATCCCCCCTGTCATGCAGTGACCCTCGCGGATCACCATAAGACGCCAAGAGTCCACCAGTGAGTTTTGCGAAGATGGTGATTTATTAACACACAAGACAGGACAAGACTGTGGGCCGCTCTCGGCAAAAACACACACAAATCAATACATGGGCTCGCAGGGCTAACCCCAGCCACTACGAGCTGAACTGTGACATGGCAAAGACACGAACCTGACATGAAGGTCAAAACGACGCTCTGACAAGGCTTGACCAAGTGTTGACAATCTGACAAAGTGTTGACAATGTCTGACAATCTGACAATACTCCTGCAACTTTACTGTCGCTAGTGCCCGCTTTATGAAGGCAAACACTAACGAGCAGTAATGACACACAGCTGACCAGCCTTGACAGGCGGAAGCCCCACCGAGCACCTTCACAATAAGAGCCCGGTGAGGCCAGAATACAGCCCACAGCTGTCAAGGCCGGCAGCGAGTTGAGCTTAGCCCGAGCGCAAACAGAGCCCAGCGCTCGGGTCGTAACACCCTCCCTCAATTATCATTAGGGACTGACTTTTGAATTTTTTGGCTCTTCTTTCTTTTGTATTTACTATTTTAACAAAATTATTTTATATATTATGCCATATTTTTATATAATTTGTATCAGTTGTATATGACTGTCTGATGTTTCTATGGAATAGACTGATATTTATTAGATTGGTTGCCCTTTTATGGATAGCACTTTAAATTTCATTTGTACTGGTTTTACCTTGTGCAGTGACAATAAAAGGATTCTGATTCAATCTTGCGCTTCACTCTCCCCTCACTCGAGAAAAAGACCCCGAGATACTTGAACTCCTCCACTTGGGGCAGGAGCTCGTCCCCATGGCATTCATCAGTAAATATGGCATTATTTACTGATGAATGCCATGCTACACCTTACTGTCCAGATGGATGGAGGTCTGGATGGTTGGTGAATGACCTCCCCATTCCAACGAGACTACAGCATCAACAAGGAGGTGAAGGAGTGATGGTCTGGGTTAGAATAGTGGGATGTGAGATGGCAGGGCCCTGAAGGCGTCAAAATAACTTCTGCAAAATATGTGGAATTCTTAAATGACTATTTTCTGCCATGGTATAAAATAAAGAACTGTCCCTCCCAAAATAACTTTCATGCAAGACAACACATCATCCCATGTTGCAAAAACATCACTGACTCCTTGCTTGCTAGGGACATAAAAGAGAATTAAATGATGGTGCGGACACCATCATCCCCTGACCTCAACCCTCCTGAGAACCTGTGGTGCATCCTTAAGAGGAAGATCTGTGAGGGTGAGCAGCAGCTCTGGAAGGCAAAACTGGCATCCTTAACAGAAAAACAGGCAGACACTATACATACATGGACTTACAGGTTCAGTGGATGAGAGAGTTGTTACCTCTGCCAAGGGAGGATGGAGGAAATGTTTTCGGTAGCGTTGGTTGGTTGGTTAGTTTGCCTGTTACCAACATAACTCAAAAAATTGTGAACAGATTTTGATGACATTTTCAGGAAAGGTGTGTAATGGCACAGGGGAACAGATGCTTAGATTTTGGTGGTGATTCGGATTACGATGTGGATGCAGGAATTTTCTGAATATTATTTTATATATTAATCTGGCGCTTTTCATGTACTGCCCCTTTAAGACGTCCACTGAGTTACATGCGTGGTCACACCATAGGGCCACGCGCCTCGGCAGCTCAGAAGCCAAACACTGCAGACAAAGATTGGGGGCGTGTCCAAGAAACAAATTTTTCCTGCTGTGAGCAACTTTTTTCTATTCATTCTCTATGTAGTCCAGCGTTTATAGCGCCGAGCACCCTCTGTGCTCAAACACTTTGAACAGTGGCCGCTTTTTGTCGCGGTGTTCAAGGCTGAAAAAAGTCCAATTTGTCAGACTACTGTACAGCTGCGCTCGTCAATGTCAGACATTTCTAAGTAGCCAATCAGAATTAATGAAGGGCAAGACATAGAACGACGGCACAGGAAGACAAGAATGGGAGGTGATGGCAGAGGCTGAACTTTAATGCATCAAACAATGTGAATTTGTAGTTGATAATGCAAAAAAATGGTATGATACCACACTGTTGTGCAATATTGAACCTTGTCAGTAAACTGTAATGGAGAACAGAGGAAGAAAAAAAACACAAAACAACAAAAACCGACCTGAAAGGTTCAATAAACCATGATGTTGATTTAAGGTGGAATTTGCCACTGTAGTCATAAAATGTAGTCATATTGTTTTTGCTGTCATTTCTCCATTAATAATAATAAAAATAATAACATTAATAATAATGGATTGCATTTATATAGCGCCTTTCATTCACATTTTCAGAAAAGGTGTGTAATGGTACACTAAATACATGATTAGATTTTGGTGATGATCTCAAAATGCATACCTCCACCAAGGATCTTATCTTCTCACAGAGTGTTAGCAACAAAACTCCAAAACTACTGCATGGATTTGGATCAAATTTTCACCAGAGGTGGCCCTTGGCCCAAAGATGAACTCATTAGAGGTTGGAGGTGATCCTAGAGTGCATATCTCCGCCAAGGCCGTATCTCACAATGTACAGATGGACGGACAAAGGGAGGGAGGGACGGAGCCTTGGCAAAGGTATGCGCCCTCTGAGTGCCCTCTAGTTAAGAGTTATTGTACATCAAGGAATGGCTCATATGGCTCATTTATTGTTAAGTGAGCTCTTCATGTAAATATAACAAATTTTTGATTTGAATTCCCTATAACCAACTGAATGTTTTTAAACTCAGCTGTGTACCCTGCCTCTCGCCCAAAGATGCTGGGATAGGCTCCAGCCCCCCTCCCCGCGACCTGAAAAGGATTAAGCAGAAGAAGATGAACGAATGAATGTGCATAATCATTTGGAAAAATGTATTTTAAAATAGTTTGCAAAATGTAGAAAAAAAAACTTGTCATCATGAGTAGTTTTGCAGTTAAGATTCTCAACATAACAGTCAGGATTTCCCGTGGACCATGATGTTTGCAGATGACATTCTGATCTGCAGTGAGAGTGGAGCAGGTGGAAGAGAACCTGGAGAGGTGGAAGTATGCACTGGAGAGACGAGGAATGAAAATCAGTAGAAGAAAGACAGAATACATACAGTGGTGTGAAAAAGTCTTTGACCCCTTCCTGATTTCTCTCTCTTTTTTTCAAGCTCCTCTCCTGTGGAACCAGCTGCCAATCTGGATTCGGGAGTCAGACTCGATCTCTGTTTTTAAGAATAGGGCTAAAACCTACCTTTTTGATATAGCCTACAATTAGGGAGGGCTCATGTGTTTCTGAACCCTCCCTTAGTTATGCTGCTAATAGGTTTAGTCAGCCGGGGGACCTCCAGTAATGCACTGGGCCTCACTCCTTTCTTCACTCTCAATGAAATATTTTTTTTTTTGCTGGTCATTAACATCTGTTTGTTCTCTCCCATAGATTGAGTCCCCATCGTGCTGTTTGCTCTCTACATGTCTGTTCTTTTCATCTTCTCTGTCCCCTCACCCCCCAGCCAGTCGCAGCAGATGACTGCCCCTCCCTGAGCCTGGTTCTGCTGGAGGTTTCTTCCTGTTAAAAGGGAGTTTTTCCTCTCCACCGTCACCAAGTGCTTGCTCACAGGGGATCGCCTGATTGCTGGGGTCTTTCTGCAACTGTGGGGGTTCCCCCTACAGTTGATAGTGCTATGAGATGACTGTTGTTGTGAAATGGCGCTATATAAATAAAGTTGAATTGAATTGAATTTTTTGTATGTTTGTCGCACTTAAATGTTTCAGATCTTCATCTTCTTCCGCTTAATCCTTTTTGGGTCGCGGGGGGGCTGGAGCCTATCCCAGCATCTTTGGGCGAGAGGCAGGGTACACCCTGGACAGATCGCCAGTCCATCGCAGGGCCAACACAGAGGGACAGACAACCATTCACTCTCACAGTCATACCTAAGGATAATTTAGAATCCACAGTTTGATGCCAATTAACCTAACTTCCATGTTTTTTGGCATGTGGGAGGAAACCAGAGAAATCCCAAAGTAAACCCACACAGACACGGGGAGAACATGCAAACTCCACACAGATCATCAAACAAATTTTGTCATGATGGCCGCTAGGCCGTCATCATCATCATCATCATCATCAGCTGCACTCACTCCAGCAGGTGGCAATCAGCGGGCTTTAAAAGCCCGACCCGCGGACTCCTCAGCACGGAGTCGTCTGTCATCCTTGCCAAGCAATGCGCCGAGATCTCGACCACAAGTCAAGAAGCGCACGCCAAGTCAAGCCAAGCCACGTAAGCAAACCCTGCACTCATCATCTCCTAGTTCTCTCCCCTGTGCACAGGTGGACCTCCCTGGCGGCGGACAACCCTCCTCAGCTGACGAGGCACAATCTCCTCCTCCTCGGAGTGCCTCCTCACCCCCGCTACGCCGGGCACTTCGAGCACCACATCTCACGGACACAAGGAGCCAGCAAGACTTACACAGTGGGACCTGCAAGTAAGCACCTGCAGCATAAACGCCGCTATCTCTATTGAGCAGCAGTAACCATTTGTGCTTGTGTGTTCCAGGGTTGCCAGGTCGCCACAAGACGTGCCCAGCTCCAGTGACCAGACGAGCACACATACATCCACTCACACACACTTTATTAATAAAAGATAATTGTCTGTTATCACTCGTGTCAGCGTCTGTCTCCTGGGTCTCAAATCATGTCAGTACGACTCCGTCAAGATGACCCAGCAGACAGCGCGCTGTCGCGCCACTTAAACACTCTCAGCGCACGAGTTGACATGATTTCCCATCAACAGACGGTAATCTTAAATCAATTAACACAAGTTAACAGCCGGCTGGACCGCCTGGAGGGACATCAGGCGTTTCCCCCGGTCAGCGGGACGTCTTCCGCTCCCGCAGCCATCGCTACTAGCCAAACTAACCCACCATCTGCACATCGCCTCACTCCCGTGCCAACCCCTGCTTGTTTTAATGGAAAACTCGGGGAGGCACGAGGGTTTTTGCTGCAGTGCGAGTCTGTGTTTCTCCACGTCCCGGAGGACTTTGCCACTGATTTAAATAAAATTGGATATATTATCAACTTGCTGGGGGGCAGAGCCTTAGACTGGGCTTATACCATCATGGCCAAACCAAGCAATCCAGTTTTGACTTACCAGCAGTTCGTGGCAGAGTTCATGGAGGTGTTTGATCATGTTGACCGGGGCGCGGTGCTAACCGAACGGCTGCTAAGTCTTCGGCAGGGCAGCAGATCTGCCTCCGATTACTCCGTTGACTTCCGGGTTTTAGCTGCTGAGGTTGGGTGGGGGGAGCCAGCACTCTGTGGAATCTTCCTCCGCAGTCTTAGCCCTGATTTGAAGGATGAGCTAGCGGCACGGGATAAACCAGACAGGTTAGGGGAGTTAATCTCCCTCACCATCAGCTTAGATAGCAGGCTAAGGGAGCGAGCGGCCGAACGGCAAACAGCTTCCCGTTTGAGTAAACCTCGCCCTCGCTCCGTTAGGTCCTCCCCACTCGCTCTACCCTCGTCGGAGGTACTTCCGGAGCAGGAGGACATGATAGAGGGGCAATCGGGAATTACAGCGGCTGAAAGACAGCGCCGCAGGGAGCAGGGGTTGTGTTTCTACTGTGGCAATGGGTCACATGGAGTGGTTGAATGCCCGGTTAAAAGGGGAGGTCCACGGATCACAGTAGGGGGATTTGCGGACAAAGATCAGGAAAAACCCCTCACTAGTTGCCACATCCCCATTAGGCTTCTCCACAAACACAAAGAACACACCACACACGCCTTAGTTGACTCTGGAGCTGAGCAGAATTTCATCTCCAGAGACCTGGCAACCCTGATGGGCCTCAGCTGTCAGCCCTTATGCCCCCCTGTCCATCTTGTCACCCTGTCCAAGGCGTCATTGACATCAGTTTCCCACCAGACGGCCCCTGTGTCCATAATAGTCTCTGGGAATCACTGAGAGGAAATACGGTTCCTGATTCTGCCCATCTCCTCTTCACCCGTCATCCTGGGGTACCCCTGGCTTCGGCTACATAACCCCACTTTTGTCTGGCAAGTTGGGAGTATCACGGCATGGAGCTCGTTTTGCCTGAGTGCCTGCCTCCAGTCAGCGGCGTGTGCCCCCTCGGTCCCGATGCTTCCACCCTCGACGCCTCCCCCGGACCTGTCCAAAGTACCTGACATCTACCATGACCTGGGTCCGGTATTTAGCAAGTTACGGGCGCTGTCCCTTCCCCTCCATCGTCCGTATGACAGCGCAATCAACCTCAAGGCTGGGGCCCCTCTCCTGGCGAGCCGCCTATACAGCCTGTCAGCCCCTGAGCGCGAGGCCATGGATACGTATATCAAGGAGTCTCTGGCTTCCGGTATCATTCGTCCTTCATCCTCGGCCATAGGTGCAGGGTTCTTCGTGGGGAAGAAGGACGGCTCGCTGCGCCCCTGCATCGACTTCCGGGG
Source organism: Pholidichthys leucotaenia (assembly GCA_020510985.1). Lineage (NCBI taxonomy): Eukaryota > Metazoa > Chordata > Actinopteri > Cichliformes > Pholidichthyidae > Pholidichthys > Pholidichthys leucotaenia. The sequence continues at coordinate 431,917,263 of CM035839.1, read as the reverse complement.
CCTTAATGAAATTACAATCAAGGACAAATACACACTCCCCTTGATGAACACTGCCTTCGACTCCCTCCAGGGGGCGTCATGGTTCACCAAATTAGATCTGCGGAACGCCTATCACCTGGTGCATATTCGAGAGGGCGACGAATGGAAGACTGCTTTCCGGACCCCAAGAGGCCATTTCGAATATCTAGTGATGCCGTTTGGGTTAACCAACGCTCCGGCGGTGTTCCAGCGCCTAATCAACGACGTCCTCCGGGACTTTCTCAACTCCTTCGTCTTCGTGTACCTCGATGATATCCTCATCTTCTGGCGCACGCTGGAGGAGCACCAGGTGCATGTGCGGCGGGTTCTACAGCGCCTCCTGGAGAATCAGTTGTTCGTCAAGGCGGAGAAATGTGAATTCCACATGGACCACACCTCCTTCCTGGGGTTTATCATCACCCGAAACCAGGTGCTTCCTGATCCGGCCAAGGTCAAGGCGGTGGTGGACTGGCCCACACCTATGTCTAGGAAGCAGCTGCAGGGGTTTTTGGGTTTCGCCAATTTTTACCAGCGATTTGTGCCTAACTTTGGGAACATCGCCCGACCCCTGACTGCGCTCACATCCCCGAAGGTTCCCTTTCACTGGAGTGAGGAGGCTGCTGCGGCATTCGAGAGACTGAAGGAGGAGTTCGCCTCGGCTCGTGTGTTGACCCAGGTAGACCCGGAACTACAGTGTCTGGTGGAGGTGGACGCCTCGGATTCGGGAGTTGGGGCTGTTCTCTCTCAGTGCTCTCCGGCGGATGGAAAGATCCGACCCTGCGCATACTTCTCCCATCGCCTGACGCCCACAGAGAGGAACTACAGCATTGGTGACAGGGAGCTGCTGGCCGTCAAACTCGCTCTGGAGGAATGGAGTCACTGGCTGGAGGGGGCTGCCCAGCCGTTTGTCGTTTGGACTGACCATCGCAACCTTGAGTACCTCAGGATGGCCAAGCGGTTGAACGCACGTCAGGCCCACTGGTCCCGCTTCTTCGGTCGTTTTAATTTCACCATCACCTACCGGCCGGGAAGCAAGAATGGTAAGCCTGACGCCCTCTCGAGGCAGTTTGACGTGCCATCCTCTGATGAGCAGGAGGAGACTATTCTGCCGTCTGCCTGTGTGGTGGGTGCGTTGTCCTGGGGGATCTGCGACAAGGTCAGAAGAGCACAGGAGGTGGAGCCCGATCCGGGTGGGGGGCCCCCGGGTCGCCTATTCGTTCCCCGCTCCGTCAGAGGCCAGGTAATAGAGTGGGGCCACGTGTCTAAACTGGCGTGTCATCCGGGTGTGGGTCGTACCATTGACCTCCTCCAGAGGACCTTTTGGTGGCCAGGGCTACGAAAGGACGTTAACAACTATGTCCGGGCCTGCGCTCAGTGCGCTACTGGGAAGACGTCATCATCGGCCCTGGCGGGCCTTCTGCACCCTCTGCCCGTCCCTTCCCGCCCCTGGTCCCATGTGGCCATGGACTTCGTGACCGGTTTGCCCCCCTCCGGCCATTTCACGACTGTTTTGACGATAGTGGACCGCTTTTCTAAAGCTGCCCACTTTGTGCCTCTCCGGGGGTTGCCATTGGCACGGGAGACGGCGGACCTTCTCGTCCTTCATGTGGTTCGTCCTCACGGGATCCCCACTGACATCGTTTCGGATCGAGGACCACAGTTCGTGTCTCAAGTCTGGAAGGCGTTCTGCACGGTACTGGGGGCCACGGCCAGTCTTTCCTCTGGGTACAACCCGCAGAGCAATGGCCAGTGCGAGCGGGCCAATCAGGAGCTGGAGGCTGCACTGCGCTGCGTCATCTCCTCCTGCTCCTCTTCTTGGAGCACGTATCTCCCGTGGATTGAGTACGCTCACAACACCACGGTGTCCTCTGCCACGGGGATGTCCCCCTTTAAGGCATCATTGGGGTTCAATCCACCTGTGTTCCCTGAGGAGGAGAGAGAGGTAGCGGTTCCGTCAGTACAGGCTCACGCCAGGCGTTGTCGGCGGATTTGGTCCATCACCCGCAGAGCCCTCTTGAGAACCACAGAGCGTAACATCCAAGTGGCCAACTGTCACAGGAGGCCCGCCCCGGATTACAAGGTGGGTCAGAAGGTCTGGTTGTCCACGAAAAACATCAGTGTGCCGGCCGAGAAGCGCAAGCTGACCAAGCGCTTCATCGGCCCTTTTGTCATTGCCCGCATTGTCAACCCTGTGTCTGTGCGTCTTGTTCTCCCCCCTCATATGCGCATCTGCCCCACTTTCCACGTCTCCCAGGTCAAGCCCTACATCGCCGACCCGCTGTGCCCGCCCCCCGCGGCTCCTGCCCCCCCGAGGATGATTGATGGCCATCCAGCCTGGGGAGTGACAGCAATCCTGGATGTCCGCAGGAGGGGTCGGGGCCTTCAGTATTTGGTGGACTGGGAGGGGTTTGGTCTTGAGCATTGCTCCTGGATGGCCGATAGGCCGTCATCATCATCATCATCAGCTGTGCTCACTCCAGCAGGTGGCAATCAGCAGGCTTTAAAAGCCCGACCCGCGGACTCCTCAGCACGGAGTCGTCTGTCATCTTTGCCAAGCAATGCGCCGAGATCTCGACCACAAGTCAAGAAGCGCACGCCAAGTCAAGCCAAGCCATGTAAGCAAACCCTGCACTCATCATCTCCTAGTTCTCTCCCCTGTGCACAGGTGGACCTCCCTGGCGGCGGACAACCCTCCTCAGCTGACGAGGCACAATCTCCTCCTCCTCGGAGTTCCTCCTCACCCCCGCTACGCTGGGCACCTCGAGCACCACATCTCACGGACACAAGGAGCCAGCAAGACTTACACAGTGGGACCTGCAAGTAAGCACCTGCAGCATAAACGCCGCTATCGCTATTGAGCAGCAGTAACCATTTGTGCTTGTGTGTTCCAGGGTTGCCAGGTCGCCACAAGACGCACTCAGCTCCAGTGACCAGACGAGCACACATACATCCACTCACACACTACACCCACACTTTATTAATAAAAGATAATTGTCTGTTATCACTCGTGTCAGCGTCTGTCTCCTGGGTCTCAAATCATGTCAAATTTAAATATTAGACAAAGATAACACAAGTAAATACAAAATGCAGTTTTAAAATGAAGGTGTTTATTAAGGGTGAATAAAATCCAAACCTACATGGCCCTGTGTGAAAAAGTGATTGCCCTCTCTTTTAAAGCATAAATTAACTGTGGTTTATCACATATTTGGAAAACTGAGTTCAAATTCTCTAGCCACACCCAGGCCTGACTACTGTCACACCTGTTCTCAATCAAGAAATCACTCATATAGGACCTCTCCGACAAAGTGAAGTAGATCAAAAGATCCTCAAAAGCTAGACATCATGCTGCGATCCAAAGAAATTCAGGAACAAAAGAGAAACAAAGTAACTGAGATCTATCAGTCTGGAAAAGGTTTTAAAGCCATTTCTAAAGCTTTGGGACTCCAGCAAACCACGGTGAGAGCCATTATCCACAAATGGCAAAAACATGGAACAGTAGTGAACCTTCCCAGGAGCGGCTGACCGAACAAAATCACCTAAAGAGCGCAGTGACGACTCATCCAAGAGGTCACAAAAGACCCCACAACAACATCCAACAAACTGCAGACCTCACTTGCCTCAGTTAAGGTCAGTGCTCATGACTCCACCATAAGAAATAGACTGGGCAAAAATGTCCTACATGGCAGAGTTTCAAGGCGAAAAACACTGCTGAGCAAAAAGAACATACAGGCTCGTCTCAGTTTTGCCCGAAAACATCTTGATGATCTCCAAGACTTTTGGAAAAATACTCTGTGCACCAATGAGACAAAAGTAACACAGCATTTCAGAAAAGGAACATCATGCCAACAGTAAAATATGGTGGTGGTATTGTGATGGTCTGGGGCTGTTTTGCTGCTTCAGGACCTGGAAGACTTGCTGTGGTAAATAGAACCATGAATTCTGCTGTCTACCAAAAACTCCTGAAGGATAATGTCTGGCCATCTGTTCATGTCCTCAAGCTGAAGCACACTTGGGTTCTGCAGCAGGACAATGATCCAAAACACATCAGCAAGTCCACCTCTGAATGGCTCAAGAAAAACAAAATGAAAACTTTGGAGTGGCCTAGTCAAAGTCCTGACATGAATCCAATTGAGATGCTGTGGCATGACCTTAAAAAGGTGGTTCATGCTCAAAAACCCTCCAATGTGGCCGAATTACAACAATTCTGCAAAGATGAGTGGCCCAAAATTCCTCCACAATGCTGTAAAAGACTCATTGGCAGTTATCACAAATGCTTGATTGCAGTTGTTGCTGCTAAGGGTGGCCCAACCAGTTATTTGGTTTAGGGGGCAATCACTTTTTCACACAGGGCCATGTAGGTTTGGATTTTTCCCCCCCTTAATAACAAACACCTTCATTTAAAAACTGCATTTTGTGTTTACTTGTGTTATCTTTGTCTAATTAAATTTGTTTAATGATCTCAGGTTCAGGTTCAGGTTATTTTATTTGTACCCCTAGGTAGATTTGTTTTGCAGTCTGGTGACATCCATATTTACAAGCCACAATTACATTCAACATAGACACAAACACAGGCACACATGAAGCTGACTATAAACATGATAAAAATACTCAAGGCTCCATCAATCATGGTATAAAGACAAAGAGATGAGAGAAAAACCAGAGGTCAGATCTGAAACATTTAAGTGTGACAAACATACAAAAAAGAGAAATCAGGAAGGGGCAAACAGTTTTTCACACCACTGTGTGTGAATGAGAAGGTGGATGTGGATGTGACTGGTCTTGGACCTTCTTTTTTATCAAAATTGCTTTTGGCATATGAGCCACCGTGGTTCCTGACGTCCTCTGGCACTGGCCTTTTAACTATTCCTACTGTCAGAACACGCACCCACAGTGAGATGACTTTTAGTTACTACGGCCTACGTCTTTGGAACAGCCTGTCGAAGAACGTCAGAGCTGCCGAGAATGTCCATGTTTTTAAACGCAGGCTCAAGACCTACTATTTTAACCTTGCTTTTGATTAGTTTCCTATTTTAATTCTCTTAATTTTTAATTTTAGATCTATTTAATGTCACAATCACTCATCTTACTGTGAATTATTAACATATATGAATATATGTCTGTTTGATTGTATTTAGATGTTGTTTTATTTTTTTTGTCATCTTAAATGCCTAGTCTTTTTATCATCAAACTATCTTATTATTAATCAGTGACTTTTCATCACCCTGCTCAAGCTCTGGCATTTCCTCATGGAGGCCCCTCCCATAGGGGTTGTGCCTGTTTTCTGGCTGCGGGACGCTGGCCTGTGATTGCCCTGGACTGACAGGCTAAGGGGGTCGTGTGTTGTGGCATTGCACCTGCAGTGTCAACCCATCGGGTTGGACTTGGGCAGTCTCAGAGGTGGTGTTCCTGTAGCTGTGGACTTGGCATGTTCCCTGCTGGTGATGGCTCCCTAGTGATGGTGCTTCCACACTTGGATCCTTGGTGCCCAGCCATAAACCTTAAGCCATAAGTTTTACACTAATGAAAGTTTCTTTGTGTGTGTGTGTTTGTGTCTTTGTGTGTGTGTGTGTGTGGGGGGAGTAATTGTGTTTTATTTCAATGTGTGAAGCACTTTGCGTTGCATCATTTTGTATGAAAAGTGCTATATAAATAAAGCTTTGATTGACTGATTGATTGAATGAGAGGGAGGTGTAACAGTGAAGATGCATGGAATAGACGTAGTGAAGGTAAGTGAGTTTAAATACCTGAGGTCAACCATCCAAAGCAATGGACAGTGAACAAGAGAGGTAAAGAAGAGAGTGCAGACAGGGTGGACTGAGTAGAGGCAAGTGTTAGGTGATTTGTGACAGAAGGATAGCAGCTAGAGTGAAGGGGAAGATTTACAAGACGGTCATAAGTCCTGCTATGCTGTATGGTTTGGAAACGGTGGCATTGGCAAAAAAGACAGGAGACGTAGCTAGAGGTGACAGAATTGAAGATGCTAAGATTCTTTTTGGGAATAACAAGGAGGGACAGGATTAGAAATGAGTACATCAGAGGGAGAGCTCCAGTTGAGCAGTTTGGAGACAAAGTAAAGCTGGATTTACGCGCCCATCTTGACGCCATTACCGACGACCGTTGCGGACGCAGTGATCGGCAAGTTTTTGTTGCATGTTAGGTGAAATGCGTTGTTCCGTTACCAAAATGTGTTTCAGCCCATGTTTGAAGTGACTTGTATTTATCATGCGTTTTCGTTTATGAAATAGTGATGGGCAAAAACAGATTGTGATGTAGTTGGAGCTAAAAAAATGTTAAGAAAAAGCAACTTTTAATATGATCATTGCACAAAGAAAAAGAGAAGTCGGAGAAAGCGGTATGTCCGGCCACCGCCGCTGCAGTTTTGACAATCTGTGTAATTACCGGAATTATTACGAGCCACAAAATATTCTGTATGTGCATACTAGCTCAATATTCTTTTCAATTTAGACTGCTGTTTAACTAACTCGCCTCGGAAGTTGCGTCACTCTGAACAGGCAGAGCAACGCAGCGGCAAGAACCGGGATATGTGAAAGAGGAGACAAAGCGGACCAATCACAGCTCTTATGGCTTGCACTGGAGAGGTGCACATCAAGTAGCGCAATAGAAAAGCACGCCAACGCTGTATCGACGTCATCACAGCTGTGTCGGGTCGACACGGATGCATAACTTGTGCTTAAGAGAGGCAAGGCTGACATGCTTTGGACATGTGCAGAGGAGCAGCCGAAAGAAGAAGAATATCACCATTATAATACAATTGTTGTGATTTTTTTATTTTTTTTTTTTGTATTTTGTATCGATCCCCAGAGGGAAATTCAGGGCATCCACCTGGATGGATGAGGCAGCCATGGTACATCCCCAATCCCTTCACCATTCACACACACATTCACACCTAGGGCCACTCTAGAGTCTCCAATTAACCTAACTTGCATGTTTTTGGCCTGTGGGAGGAAACAGGAAAACTCGGGGTAAATCCACGCAGACATGGGGAGAACATGCAAACTCCACACAGAAGGGTCACCAATGGTCAAGGGATCGAACCTTTGACCTGCTTACTGTGCTGCCACAGTGCTAACCACTGTTCCACCAAGCTGCCCGAAAAATAAATAGTACAAGTTTTTTTTTTCATTCTGAAAATCTAAATTCTATACTTCTAACCTGTAAATTCAAGACTATTATTGAAAGTATCAGATTTAATGTAAAGAGTACAGTGCATCTAAAAACTTCTTATTTTGTTCATGTGAACAGTGCTTACTGTACTGGAACACACTTTTAGTTTGCTTTAAGTTGAAATATGACCAGAAAGTGTCAGAAGACTTCAAATGATAACAGATTTTTCAGTGTCTTTGAAGACTGTATCTCTTGGCTTTGAGCGACCGCCACCTGACTGATTTTAAAGCAAATGGCTCCCCCATGAGGCGAGGACGCATCGGTGACACATTTTTACATAACCAGAATCAGAATCAGAATCAGAATCAGGTTTATTGCCATTGTTCATGTAGTACACAAACTAGGAATTTGTCTCGGTACAATGCTGCAACATTAAACATGATAAGATAAGAGAAATAAACTATACATGTAATAAAGTGTAGGATAAGATTAAGTGATAACCCTGAACCCTGTGAGCTCCTCTACCCATCCAAAAACAAGTCACTTTCAGACCGTGTATTGACATTGATGAGAGTTTGTGGGTTTTAATAATGGTTTAATGTTAACTCAGTTTTAATAGATTCACCGATATCCTTTGTTGTAATATGTTTTTCATGACCATGGGATTTATCTATCATCATCGTTATTATAACTAAGCTGCAAGCCTTGATGTCCAGATCTGATTTTCTGTCTATAATCAGATTTTTTTGGAACTACCTATTTACATGTCTGATAGAGTGCATCACAATTTGCCCCGTCACCCTACCCCTCCATTTTGCCCCGAATGGGGTAGGGTGAAGGGGTGAATTGGGACACACCCTTATACTTGTTTAAATTTCCCAAAGGCTGAAAAGACAAATGCTTTGGTGTGGCCTGAGCCCTCCGTTATGTCCTAAAAACTGGAGACCTGAGCCATGTTGAACCGAGCAACTGAACTTTATTGATAGAAGTATCACATATGATAAACTCAGGCAAAACAACGCTAAGGATGTGTGGGAGGGAATGAAGAAAATAACTGGGTGCAAGGGGAGAGTCAGGCAGCCATCTGGGAGCCAGGAGAGAGCTGAGGAACTGAATCTGTTTTTTAATAGGTTCAACTCACAGTCTGTCACCCCAGCAACACAACCAGACCCCCACGCACCCCTCCCCACCCACCCTCCTGTGCAGAGCCTCTCTCCATCTCCCCCCTCCTCCTCCTCAGGGGGCACCAGGACCCTCTCTCACGTCACAGTGACTACAGAGAACAGAGAACACTAGATAAACTGCGATTCATCATGGACAATCCTGATCACCCCGTCCATCACACACTAGACAGACAGCGAAGCACTTTCTCCAGTAGACTACTACAGCTTCGCTGTCGAACGGCCAGGTACAGGAAATCTTTCCTGCCACATGCAATTTCACTGTACGATAACTCACTATGATGTTGTATTCTGGTCATAGCTATGCTGCCACACTGCACCTTACAGACTAACTGGTACCTCACATTTTCACTCTGCTCCTGATAGTCCTTCTTTGTGCAATGGGATGATTCATGTGTTTATACGGGTCATCATATATTAAGCTATGATGTATATAGGTTTTATAGTCTGGTTAGTTTTTACTTTCCATGGGTAATCCCTTTGTCTGTCATGTGTGTGTGTCTGTTGTTTAGTTGTCTACTGTCATGCTGCTGTTACACTGTAATTTCACTGTAATTTCCCAGTTCGGGATCAATAAAGTACACCTGCCTGCCTGCCTGCCTGCCTGCCTGCCTACCTACCTGCCTACCTATCTATCTATCTATCTACACTCTGGCCGTAGCCTGCCTGATGCCACCACGCTGTGCGCCTGCCGTCGGCTACATCAAGTCTATAAGGCCAAATCCCCACACAACATTTTCCCCTTCCTTTACAAAACATGAAAGCCACCATGTAGAACACATATACACATAAAATGGAACACCCCACTGCCCCCATCAGGTTTAGCATGAAAAACCCCACAGAACACATGCAATATATACTGTTGTTTGTTTTTTTTTTTAAGCACAGAGAACAAAAGGCCTAACAAGCTAAATGGGCACCTGTGTAGACTGCCAGGGTACAGTCACTTGTTGTGGTGGATTTTTCTGCCGCCCATGCCCAACACGCTTCAGCTAAAGCTACTTGAGTAACAAAGTCATCGAGGTATCTGGGCCTCCGATGCGTCCTAGCCGAGGGCCTCGCCAGAGAAGGACCTGCTCCAGGCTCCATCGGCCACACCTGAGAGTCCCCAACACCCCCATCAGATAAGTCCCAACCCTCATCAGTCCAATCTGCCACAGCTCCCGGTCCCTGTGCAGGCAATGACTCCCTGAGTTGGCTGGAATGCCACCATGATCCGAGAACTCGAACGTGTCCTGGCCCCGCCGTCTCACGATCTGCAGGGGCCCGTCCAGAAAGGCTGCAGTTTATGTGTGTGGTTGGGATGCTTAATCCAGAATCAGTCTGACACATTGAGTGCGTGGGCCTTCGCCCTGTGCTTCCTGTCAAAACATTGTTTCATCTTCTGCTGTTGGGCGACGACCCGGTCTCGTGGAGAGTCTGTGTTCCCCGGAGGGAAGGTTGTGGGGGGCCTCAGTCGGTCCAGGGGCAGGTGAAATTCACCTGTCGGTCAGAATGAGTTTTGCCGGGAAGTGCCCTGTCGTGGCGTGGGCCGTTGCCCTGTAGTGGAGGAGTATGCTCTGGAGGGCGTCAGGGAACGTGAAACCATCCGCCAACTGGGCTGTCAGACTGTTTTTTCAGTCTTGTTAAAACGCTCCACGCCCCCATTGGCTTGGGGGTGGTAGAATGCCGTTCTGATGTGCTCCACCCCCTAGCACCCAAAAACACTTCAAACCCCAAGAGGTGAACTGTGGGCCATTGTCTGTAGTGATGGCATCCGGGACCCCCATCTGGTGAACAGCGATGAGAGGAAACCCGTAACCACATTAGTTGTGACTGAATTAGTGGATAACACCTCCAACCATTTGGAGATCGTAGACCACTAACAAAAAAACGGCTGTTTGGTGGTATCGTATGTAGTTCATCACAAATGTCCAATTGGATGTGCTTCCAAGGGCCCTCTGGGTATGGTAATGGTCACAGGGGTGGGTGGCCCGCCGGTCTTTCCACTCTCCAAGCACGGAACACAGTCCTTTACAGTCCATAGTTTCAATGTCCTTATCGATACCAAGCCACCAAACTGAATCCCTGTAACACTGCTTCACCCTGACCACCACCAGGTGACCCTCGTGGAGCATTGCCAGAACTCGTGATCTCAGAGACAGCAGGCCCAATGTGCAGTGTCCCCTTGCCACACACACCCCGTTCCAGCAACTCAGTTTTCTGAAACAGTGAAAAGGTGCCAAATCACCCTGTACTTTTGTGGGCCAACCCTCCCTGATGACCGAACATAGTTGTGACAACGTGGGGTTCCGTTCTGACTCCACCCGGAGCTCCTGGAGGGACACCATGTCCCAGAGGGTTCCATGCACCGCGTTGATCAGATCCGCCTCCATGGGGTCGTTGTCTCAACTCAATGGAATCCACTGTGAAAATGCACTTTTCCCCATTCAATGTGACTCTGTGCTCCAACAGCACCTCCATCACTTGTCCCAAACAACCGTCGTGTCCCTCTCACGACGTGCCGTGGACCACGATGTCATTCAGGTACACCACTACACCCTTGAGGCTGGCCAGAATTGTAGACATAATCTTCTGAAAGCAGCTTGGTGCTGAGCTCAGTCCAAAAGGCAAGCGGGTGTTCCTGAAAACGACCATGTGGGTCACGAATGCCGTCAGGTCTCTGCTGACTGGGTGGAGGGGCACCTGCAGATAGCTCTGGCAGAGATCTAGCTTTGTGAACACCCTTGAGCCACTGAACGTTGCGGTGAGTTCCTCCATCGTGGGTAGCGGGTATTTGTCTTTGATAATTGCTTTATTAACCATCCTGAGGTCAATATACAGCCAAATGCCGCCCGTCTTCTTCTTGGCCACCACGATGTTCGAAATCCACGGCGAGGCATCCACTTTCTTGATGATGCTGGCTTCAAGTAGTTTGTTCAGTTCCACCGTGACGTCATCCTGCAGGGTGAGGGGAAGCCGCCGTAATGGTTGGATCTTTGGCGTCACGCTTGGATCGATGAGCAGGCGGTGGTTGAACGCTTTAATACATCCTAGGCCCACGAATAACGCCGGCCAGAGGACATGCCATTCAAGGGACACCGTCAGCATCGTTGAGTCCACTGGGTCCATGATGGAGAATCCTAATTCACCTAGCAGATCGATTCCCAGCAAGTCCCCCCCTGGTGCGAAACCTGGAAGGTAAATGCGGGAATAATCCTTGACCCACATTTTACCGAGAAGCTGACTGTGCCCGCCATGTCAATTTTAATGTGACCGTACCCAAACATTTTCACTGCCCCTTCTTTGATGGTTTTGCACGGGAAAAGTCTTTTCAATGTGGCCATGCTCAGTATGGATGTACCATCCCCTGAGTCCACCATAAGTGGCACATCAACCCCATCTAGCTGCAAGACGTGCCACTTTAATGGCCCCTTCCTGGTGCCCGCCACACACACCTGCATCATTCTTTCGGGCTCCGCAGCTGATGGTTTAATAGCGGTGGTGCAGACCCTGGCCCAGTGATTAGAACGGCTGCAGTTATGGCACTTTTTTCCCTCTGGCGGGGCAAGTGGAAGTGCTTGCCCGGTGACCACAGCTACCACACAGACCCCAAGCTCCTGCTCCTGCCCGTGCTACGGTCCCCTGCCTTTTGGGGGTCCGCCCTGAAGGATCAGCTGCGCTGCTAGCGGCCTGACGTGGAGTGGAAGCTTGGGTGGCTAGGTTCTATTTAGCTAGCACTTGTAGACCTAGCTGGATAGCGGACTCAATCTAGCTGGTCCACTTTCTTCAGCGTGAAGATGTCCGTGGTTAGCGATAGCTTTTCTTTGATCCACTCGTTGCTCGTACCATGTGCTAACTTGTCACAGACTAGCTCCTCCTCAATTGGCCCGAAGGCGCACTTGCTTGCTAGGCTACAGAGTTCCATTATGAAACGTTGGGTGAACTCACCAGCTTGTTGTCGGCGGTCAAAGAATTTATATCTTCATGCTGTGATGTTGGACTGATCCATAAAGAAATTGTCCATTATGTCCAGACACTCCTTCAGAGCCTTTGCTACCCAGCATGCAAAACATTCATTGGTCTTCCTCACCGAGGCAATGAATGAGCAGGCTCCTCTGTCTCTCTTCATTGATGCTGCCCAGGCCAGCCGCAGTGATGTACACCACGAACGCCTCACACCAGCGGCGCCATGGTGTAGTTAGCACACCAGGAGACTGTGAGAGTAGAGGTGGTGGTTTTATGCACGCTTGATGCTGGTTTAGTCCTCGTCGCCAAAATGTTATGTCCTAATAACGGGAGACCTGAGCCATGTTGAACCGAGCAACGAACTGAACTTTATTGATAGAAGTATGACTTTACACTCTGGCTGTAGCCCACCTGATGTCGCCACACTGTGTGCCTGGTGCCAGCTACGGCAAGCCTCTAAGGCCAAATCCCCACACAACACCCTCGTCGTTCTACACTTTCCCTTACTTTTTTTTTTTTTTTTTTTAGGGTTCCAAGCAGTGCAGGTACTGGAAACTTCTTCTTCTTCTTCTTCTTCACTAAAAGTGCATGTGAAAAACAAAGTAGGCTTTTGTCAGGTTTTTGGTTCAGGACATAAATGAATAGTAAGTACACCCTCCAGTGTTAATTTTGATGACTAAAATTATTTTATCAACTTAAGGTGCGTTCAGACCAAACACAAAAGCACAACGCAAATACATGTAAAGTTAATGTAACATGTGGAAAACATGTGAATTTGGGCATCCACACGTCCAAGGGATTTGGTAGCACTACTAGTAATCAGCCTTGAGATTCTGCCATCATCGGACTTAAAAGTGACAAAACTGGAGAGTAAGCTAGTTTTAAAATGAGACTGCCACTCACCTGCAGACAGATGGATCAGAAGCTCTGCAGCTGAATCGGAGTGATGGAGTTGTTATCCACTCACAGACTCCTGCCACGTATGTGCTAACAAGGGCTAGCAGGCTAGTAGTGTAAACAACCATCATCCAGTTGAAGTTTTGGGGCAGGGACAATTTTTCCAGGTGAGCGCCCCGTTGCATAATGTAAATCTAAACATGACAGTGTTTTTGGTGCATTTGTGGTGCATGAAAAATTAGCATTTTCACGTTTGATCTGGACATACTTAAAGCTAGAAATTAAAGTTACAGTTTTTGCATGTTTCTATTAACAACTATTTTTAATCAAGATTTAGTCTTATTTAGTCTTAGTTCAGGTGCGTTCAGACCAAATGTGAATTTTTTGCATGGCACAATTACATGTTAACACTATGTAAACATGTGAATAGACACAAATTCCTCATCTGAGTGAGTTGCAGACAGGCGGAGTTGTCTTTATAACTTCTGCAGCTGTGTTCCATGTACCGTGGAAATCCCCAAAACACCATCATGTTTAGGTTTACATTATCTGATGGAGCTCTCACCTGGAAAAATTGTCCCTGCTTCCAAAACTTCATCTGGATGACAGTTGTTTACACTACTTGCCTGCTATTCTTCACTAGCACATTTGTGGCAAGAGCCTGTGAGTGGATAACTCTGACACTCTGATTCAGCTGCAGAGCTTCCAGTCCATCTGCCTGCAGGTGAGTGGCAGTCTCATTTTCAAACTAGCTTACTCTCCAGTTTTTATACTTTAACTCTGGTGACTTATGTCTGTAAAAGGAGCCAAGGAAGAGACCGAACGTTGAACTGGACATGACTTTATTAAGTGACTCACTCTCACTACACAAGCACTGCCATCAGGCTGAGAGGAGGCCAAAGAGACCGCCTTTCTTCCTCACAGCCTTCTTATACCCGCGGGTGGCAGCGGAACCGGAAAGGTGGAGCCACCACCCGTGTCACAAAATAATTTGTCCCAATAACAACACAACACTTTTCCCCCATTCAAAAAATGGTCCAAAACACACACGTATAATAAAAAGCTAAAAGCTAAACAGAAATATTAAAAGGCCTATGACATTCGCTCAAAACAACTAAAGCTAGGGGGGAACAGGTGGACTACCATTTGGCCAATTATAGACCAATATCTAACCTCCCCTACCTTTCCAAGATTCTGGAAAAAGTAGTCGCCAATCAACTGTACATTTTTAGAAGATGATTCTATATGTTCCTATGTTCCTCCAACTGGTCGTGGACCTTTTCTTCCTCCAACGCTCCAAACTGACAGTCCTTGGCCAGCCAACATAGATCTGCTACATACCGCTGCACTGACTCGCCAGTTTGCTGGTGGCGCTGCCAAAACTGGATCCTCCGGACGATTACGTTTTCCGGGGCTTTGTCCTCGTTAATGGCATTGAAGGGGAGAAGCTTGTTCCGACCTTTTCGAGTCTAATAAGACCTAAGACCTTCAACATGCTACGTTGCCTTGTTCAGCCGGACAAGCACGGGAACAAAAGTTATGACTTTGTAGTGAAGACCCTGGCATCTTACTTTTCTCCAAAGCCTCTGGTGATTGTGGAGCATTTTCATATCCATAAAAGAAATCAGGAGGAGGGGGAATCTGTCACAGGGTTTGTTGCTGCATTGGAAAAGCTAGCCGAACATTGTGAATTTAATGATGTGCTGGACGATACCATCAGGGGCAGATTTGTGTGTGGGCTCAGAAGCAAAGCAGTGCAAAAATGGTTGCTAGCAGAAAGTGCACTCACCCTAGAAAAGGCTATTGAAATTAGCATGTCCATGGAATTATCGGCAAAGGAGGCTCATCAGTTCAGTGCAACTGGAAAACTGCATAAAGTCTCTACTGAAGAAAAGGGATCACAGAAATGTTATAGATGTGATAAAACTGGACATTTTGCAGCAGAATGCTGGAGCAAAGACCTAACATGTAAGAAATGTGGAAAGAAAGGACATGTTGAGCGTGCTTGCAAAACAAAAGGATTTGACAAAAAAAGCAACTTGACAAACCCAAACCACAAATTCAAGAAAATAAATTCTGTGCCTAATATGCAACAAGATGACATAACGTTCGGCTCAGGAGACGCACACACACAGGCTCAGAGTAGTTCAAACTGTTTATTAACAACAGGGATGTTTGGGTGCGTGTCTGCGGAATGTTAATGTGTTGGTGGTGGCGTCTGCTTCGGACCCAGAGGCAGGAGACCGTTCAGCCGGCAACCCTATGGGAGAAATTAGACACAGGGTGATGAGCACACACCAACACAGGAGGAGAATAGGCGAGGGAGAGAAGCTTACTTGTTTGGGCAGATGACTGGCGCTTCAAGGATGGAAGCCCGGGAGACAGCCACCTGCAGGGCTCGGTGCAGCAGCGAGGAGAGACGAGGGACGGGATTGTCCGCCGCCGAGGAATCCACCTGTGCACAGGGGAGCAAACTGGAGAGATGAGGTAAGTGATCTTCTTACCGGTAAAGAGGATGCTGAAGAGAATGTGGTAGAAGTCCATGCAAGGGAAATGAAGTCTACGGCTTCAGGCCGACGCTCAGGGCGAGGCGGCTTTTATCCTTCGCCGCTGACGAGTAGCAGGTGCGTGGGCAGGTGGCGCCGCTGATGAATGGCGCGGCGTGACAGTACTCCCCCCTCTAGCAGCGCCTCCTGGCGATGGCTTATCCGGGTGCGCTCGGTGGAAGTCCGCGATGAGCGATGGGTCCAACACAAACGACGGGGGCACCCACTGTCGATGCTCGGGCCCATAGCCCTCCCAGTCCACCAAGTATTGCAACCCACGACCCCGGCGCCGGGAGTCCAGGATGGAGGAGGCGGACCAGGCCGGATGGCCACCAATCATCCGGGGCGCGGGTTGCGCTGCAGGAGGAGGGCAAAGGGGGTCAGTAACCGCCAGTTTCACCTTCGACACGTGGAAAGTAGGATGAATGCGGAGGGAGGGGGGAATAGCCACGCGCACAGCCACCGGGTTGATGATCCGGGTGATGGGGTAGGGACCCATGAAGCGCTGTGCCAGCTTTCTCCTCTCGCCTTTTAGAGTGACGTCCTGGGTGGAAATGTAAACAAGCTGCCCAACTCTGTACGCCGGGGCAGGTCTCCTACGCCGGTCCGCCACAGTCCTGTTGCGCTCCGCTGTGCGCAATAGCGCATGGCGCGCGGCAGCCCAGGTGGAGCGGAACTGCCTGAGATGGGCCCTGACTGACGGGACAGTTACTTCACTCTCCTGCTCCGGAAACAGCGGGGGGTCGTAACCCAGGGACGCTTTGAAGGGGGACATCCCTGTAGCAGAAGAGCGAGCGGTGTTGTGGGCATATTCAACCCAGGCAAGATGGTTGCTCCAGGACGCGGGTTTGGATCTGGACACACAGCGGAGCGCAGCCTCCAGCTCCTGGTTGGTCCTCTCACACTGCCCGTTGGATTGGGGGTGATGGCCAGAGGAGAGGCTCACCTTGGCTCCGATGGCGTTGCAGAAAGACCTCCAAACCTCAGATGAAAACTGGGGGCCCCGGTCCGAGACCACGTCCACCGGAATCCCATGCAGCCTGACCACGTGTTGGACGAGGAGGTCCGCCGTCTCCAGGGCAGTAGGGAGGCCTCGCAGGGGGACGAAGTGCACGGCCTTGGAGAAGCGGTCCACGATGGTCAGGATGGTGTCATAGGAGTTGGAGATGGGGAGTCCGGTGACGAAATCCAGAGCGATGTGCGACCAGGGCCTGCCAGGGACGGGCAGGGGCTGGAGCAGACCCGCTGGAGGGGCATTTCCCGACTTGCAGGTGGCACAGATTGGGCAAGCCCGGGCGTAGCGGGCTGCATCCCTCCGCAGGCCTGGCCACCAAAAGGACCGTTGGAGGAGATCTATCATCCGGGAGGTGCCAGGGTGACAGGTGAGCTTGGAGGTGTGGAGCCAGTGGATGACCTCTCCTCGGACCGCGGATGGCACGAACAGCCTCCCCTCCGGTCCGCCGCCAGGGTCAGGTTCCACCTCCTGTGCCTTCCGGATCTTGCTCTCAATGTCCCACGAGATGGCTCCCACGACGCACGACCTGGGCAGGATGGAGTGGGGCGCCTCCTCCGACTCCACGGGGGCGAACTGCCTGGAGAGGGCGTCAGGCAGGACGTTCTTAGAGCCAGGCCTGAAGGTGATGGAAAATTGGAACCTGGCGAAGAACAGGGACCAGCGCGCCTGGCGGGCGTTCAGGCGCTTGGCAGACCGTAAGTATTCCAGGTTCTTGTGGTCCGTGAGGACCACAAACGGCAGGCTTGCCCCCTCTAACCAGTGGCGCCACTCCTGCAGGGCGAGCTTGATGGCCAAGAGCTCTCTGTCCCCCACATCGTAGTTTCTCTCCGCCGGGGACAAGCGCCGGGAGAAGAAGGCGCACGGTCGCTTGGCGCCATCGTCCGGTGACCGCTGGGACAGCACTGCTCCCACTCCCGTGTCCGAGGCGTCTACCTCTACAATGCACTGCAACGCGGGGTTGACCTGGCGAAGGACCCGGGAGGAGGAGAATTCCGCCTTCAGCGCCTCAAAGGCGGCAGCGACCTCTTCGGTCCACCGGAACGGGACCTTCGGGGACGTGAGGCGGGTCAGTGGTCCAACGATGGCACTGAAGTTGGGAACAAAGCGGCGGTAGAAATTGGCGAAGCCAACAAATTGCTGCACCTGCTTCCGGGATGCAGGTGTAGGCCATTCCACCACCGCCTTTACCTTCTCTGAGTCGGGGAGCACCTTATCGTGGGCGATGATGAACCCCAGGAAGGACGTACTCCTGGCGTAAAATTCACACTTTTCTGCCTTAACGTACAGACGGTTCTCCAGCAGCCTTTGGAGGACCCGCCTCACGTGGACCTGGTGCTCATCCCTGGACTTGGAGAAGATGAGGATATCGTCCAGGTAGACGAACACGAAAAGGCCAATGAAGTCCCGGAGGACGTCATTAATGAGGCGCTGGAAGACTGCAGGAGCGTTGGTCAACCCGAACGGTATCACCAGATATTCAAAGTGGCCGTTCGGGGTACGGAAGGCCGTTTTCCACTCATCTCCCTCCCGGATCCGGACGAGGTGGTAAGCGCTGCGTAGGTCCAGCTTGGTGAACCAGGTCGCCCCCTGGAGGGAGTGGAAAGCAGTGTCCATGAGAGGCAGGGTGTAACGGTCCCTCTCCGTGATATTATTGAGGGCCCGGTAGTCGATACAAGGGCGGAGGGACCCATCCTTTTTCCCCACGAAGAAGAACCCTGCCCCCACGGGTGACGATGATGGGCGGATAATCCCAGCACTTAATGATTCCTTCAGGTAGGCGTTCATCGTCTCCTTCTCCGGCGCAGACAGGCTGTAAAGGCGACCAGAAGGTAAGGGAGCCCCCTGGCGGAGGTTGATGGCGCAGTCATAGGGCCGATGAGGGGGAAGAGACATAGCTTTCGCTTTGCTGAACACCATACCCAGGTCGTGAAATTCTGGGGGCACCAGAGACAGGTCCGGGGGTGCAGCGTCCGTCGCAGGGGGAGGAGCGGACGGAGAGCAGGCAGCGGACTGAAGGCAGGTGCCCATACAGAACGTACTCCATGCCGAGATCCCAGCTGATTTCCAATCCAGGACCGGATTGTGAAGGCGGAGCCAGGGATACCCCAGGATGACGGGCGACACAGAGTTGGGAAGGACGTAAAAGGTCATCTCCTCCCGGTGGTTTCCCGAGATGATGACCGGTAGGGGAACAGTTTGATGTGTCACTCTCCCGAGGGTGGCACGGGAGAGGTGGATCAGGGAGATGGGAGTGTTGAGTGCCTGGCAGCGGATGCCCAATCGGGTTGCCAGGCTTTGTGAAATGAAGCTGCCTTCTGCGCCCGAATCCACCAGTGCGTGGGTGAGGTGCCCAGTAGGGTTATGGCAGAAACGGATGGGCAGCTTCAATTGAGTAAGTGATCCTAACCGATTGACATCTGCGAGGCTTCCAACAGTGACTCGCGGACCCCACCGACTGGCTTTCCGTGGACAACGCTCCACGGTGTGTTGGTCGCCTCCGCAATACATGCAGAGGCCCAACTCACGGCGGCGTTGTTTCTCCACAGGGGAAAGTTTAGTCCAGCCCGTCACCATCGGCTCCGACTCCTCGGGGCGCGATGCTGGCGGCGCCGCCAGGGGGCGAGCTTGGAACAGGTGCGGCGAGGCTCCACGAGGGCGAGAAGAAGAAGACCTCCGCCCCGAGGAGCGCTCGCGCAGCCTGTTATCCAAACTTATCGCTAAGGATGTCAGCTCCGCTAGCGTCCCAGGGATATCCCGACCAGCCAGTTCATCCCTCAGATCACTATTGAGGCTGCGGAGGAACAGGCCACAGAGGGAGCGTTCCTCCCAGCCCAATTCCTCCGCCGCTACCCGGAAGTCGACCGAGTGGTCCGCTGCCGACCGGCTTCCCTGCTGGAGAGCGAGAAGCCGATCGACCTGGACCGTTTCGGTTTGTGAGTGGTCAAAGACCTCCAGAAAGCGCCTCACGAATTGGTCATAGGTGAGGGTGGCATAACTGGGCCTCGCCATTACGGCGTAGGTCCAGGTTAACGCACGCCCCTCCAGAAGATTCCCTATGTAACCAATTCGGCTGTGATCCGAGGGAAAATCTCCGGGCACACGGTGGAACACGGACTCACACTGCATAATTAACCCCCGCGCTCCGCCGAGCTTACCGCTAAAGCGGGCGGGGGTCGGAATCGGCGTGAGCCGAACCGGTGCCACTGGAGCCGGCTGGACGGCCGCTGGAACAGCAGGAGCCGCGCCACCCTGGCGAGTCGGGAGGAACGGCTGTTGGGGATCCAAGCGGTTCAATCGGTTAGTCAGTTCTAATAATTGATTAAGAACCACCTGTTGCTGATAAACAATCTGATCCACCCGAGCCTCGAGGATGGTAAACCGGTGTGCGAGCCCGCCGTCCGCCGAGCCGCTCTGCTGAAGCCGTACTGACATAACGTTCGGCTCAGGAGACGCACACACACAGGCTCAGAGTAGTTCAAACTGTTTATTAACAACAGGGATGTTTGGGTGCGTGTCTGCGGAATGTTAATGTGTTGGTGGTGGCGTCTGCTTCGGACCCAGAGGCAGGAGACCGTTCAGCCGGCAACCCTATGGGAGAAATTAGACACAGGGTGATGAGCACACACCAACACAGGAGGAGAATAGGCGAGGGAGAGAAGCTTACTTGTTTGGGCAGATGACTGGCGCTTCAAGGATGGAAGCCCGGGAGACAGCCACCTGCAGGGCTCGGTGCAGCAGCGAGGAGAGACGAGGGACGGGATTGTCCGCCGCCGAGGAATCCACCTGTGCACAGGGGAGCAAACTGGAGAGATGAGGTAAGTGATCTTCTTACCGGTAAAGAGGATGCTGAAGAGAATGTGGTAGAAGTCCATGCAAGGGAAATGAAGTCTACGGCTTCAGGCCGACGCTCAGGGCGAGGCGGCTTTTATCCTTCGCCGCTGACGAGTAGCAGGTGCGTGGGCAGGTGGCGCCGCTGATGAATGGCGCGGCGTGACACAAGACAATACCAAAGCTGGATAAAGTAGCTCATCTGATGAAGCAGTTGTATACGTTCTGTCAGTCAGTGGAGGTTCAGATGGATACTGGGTTTCACCACTGCTGGATGGAAAACTAGTCCACATGGAAACTGACACAAGTTCTGCAGCATCACTTGTTTCAGATGCTGTATACAAGAAGACCTTACAGCACCTTCCACTACAACCATCCAGCCTCATCCTGAAAACCTATACAGGTGAGCCGGTTCCCACCAAAGGGATGATAAAGTGCGCCGAGTCGAAGTGAGTAGGGCTGAGTGGGTACTAGTGGAAAAGGGGCATATGTCACTGTACAAGTAAATGGTCAAACTGCTAAACTACCTTTCCTAACTAACTTTCCATCACTGCTGAGATGTTTATGGCTTGAAGAAATAGTACCAGACAGGCCAGCAATTCACAGGTTGTGTAAAGGTGATGCAGAGCTGACTACTGTCCTAAACAAACATTTTGAGGTCTTTCAAGAGGAGCTAAGGAGCATGAAGGGAATAACAGTTAAGCTGAACATCAAGCCTGATAGCAGACCAAAGTTCCTGAAAGCCAGATCAGTTCCATATGCATTGAAACCAAAAGTTGAGGCAGAACTGGAGGCCTTAGTGAAAAACAGACTCCTGGAACCTGTCAACTAGAGTGATTGGGCAACTGCGATTGTGCCATTCATAAAAAATGATAACTCTGTGAGGATCTGTGGGAATTTTAAAGTGACCATAAATCCAGTGTTAGAGGCTGAGCAGTACCCACTCCCACACACTGAAGATCTCTTTGCTGGCTTAGCTTAGTTGTCAGAAAATTTAAAAAACAGGTTACCTAGATAATGACTAGTACAGTCATTAGTGTAGAGGGTAAAAAGGACTGGAGAGCTCACACAGCCCTGAGGTGCACCTGTGCTGATGGGTTTGGAGTCAGAAAGTGTGTTATTGATCCTGACATTTTGAGTATTATGTGTTAAAAAGGAATAAAACCATTTAATAATTAAGGGATTAACCTTCATCTGAGTCATTTTATGTAAAAGCAGATGAGGCTGCAAAGTATTAAAAGCTGAACTGAAATCAATAAATAAAATCTGAGCATAGGCCTTTGGATCTTCAGATGCTTAAGAGTCAGATGAGCAATGCTATTTATTGCATCATCTGTACTCCTCCCCTGCCTGTAGGCAAACTGGATGGATCCAATTGAGGGTTTATCTCTTATTTCGATAAAGTCACCATGTATTTTTCAAAACATTTCATAACAATGGAAGTTAAAGCTAGAGGTCTGTAATCATTGTTGTCAGTAGGACAGGATTTCTTTGGTAGTGGAATGATGGTAGATTTTTTCCAAAGTGCAGGGACTGTATGAGTCTATAGACTTTTGAAAAATGGGGCACCAAGCTGGAGTTAGCTTCTCTACAAAGATTTTTAGTAGAAGGGTAGAAGTGCCATCAGGGCCAGAGGACTTCTTTTTACATACATGATTGAAGAGTGATTGAATTTTCAGTGGGTCGACTACAAGCCTAAAGTAGGGATCAGCTGCAGGGACTTTCTGCAGTGAATTATTACATTCTGAGGATCATATTTATCAAATCTGAGGAAAAAAGTCATTGAATTCAATTGCTTTACCCAGTTTATCATTTGATAGCAGGCCTTTTCTTTCAGTATTCATGCTGGTTGCAGCTTTAATGGGGGCCCAAAGTTTATTGTGATCTATATGAGCTGGCTGACCCCTAGTGGCCGGATATAGTCATATCTTTAACAGGAGTAAGTCCCGAGACTGTTGTGTATGTCCTGAGGAATAAACCAGAGAAGTCACGCTGCACTGAAGCTTTGCTTCAGTCTGATTATTGTTGATTCTTAGTATAAGTTGAAGTAATATAAGAGATACATCATTCGCGCTGCGCTTTTTAATTTGGTCTGAATGCACCTTTAGTCATAGTTTCATTTTAGTCTGTTGATTAGCAGTGGTTTTAGTCCAGTTTTGGTCGACAAAAAAATTAGTCAACTAAATAGTTTTAGTCATCAAAAATACATGGGCAAAATCTCTTCAATCTGATTACAATTGAGATTAGAACTTTACTGTTTACATGGATCCTGAAAAAGTTGATCTGATTAGTGTTATATCTAAAAATAACTAAGAGTCAGGAGGAAGCTGGAAGTAACCTTTTCTATATTTTAGACAAGAACACTTTTATTTATATTCCCAGCCGTAGCCCACCTGACATCACTCCGCTCCGCCCAGACCAGGCTATGGCAACCCCTAAGGTACAATTCCACAATGTCATACCCCCACCCCCCCGGAAAAATCAAGAACACCACCAAAACATGCAAACAGAAAACAACTATATACACACCAGAACCCAAAGTTCAACCAAGTCAACCCTCCAATTTAGACCTCACACGGCAGAGCCGTTCCCAGTAACACAGGTAACAAAATCGACCAAGTATTTGGGTCGCTGACGTTCTCTAATGGGGCAGCCCTCGCAGGGGCGCTCCGCCACTGGCACCGTCGGCCCCAGTCGAGTCCAAAGTACCACTCAAATTGTCCAAAGCGGGGTCACTCGCCAACTCCGGTGGGGACCTCCGCAGTCTACTCGCGTGGAATTGGGAACCATCATCCAGTTCGAAAATGTCCGGCCTTCTTCGCCTCACAATCGCATGCAGCCCAACCCACAGCGGCTGAAGCTTGTGGATGCAAACAGGGTGCATGATCCAGACCCTATCTGCCACTTCCAGTCCATGTCCCTTCGCTTGATGCTTCCTGTCAAATAAGTCCTTCATCCTCCGTTGATGTTCCGTGACCCGGCGCCTTAGCGCTCCTGAGTCCTCACTGCACTTCCTTTGTGCCAGCCCCAGTCATCTCACTGGAAGCAGCAACTCCCGTCCCAACATCAGGGCCGCCGGAGAGCAACCCATCATGGCGTGCACCGATGTCCTATAATGGAGCAGGGTGTTGTGCAGTGCGTCGGCGAACAAAAATCCATCCGCCAAATGAGCCCTCAATCCATTTTTCAGCGTCCTATTAATTCTCTCAACCCCTCCGTTAGCCTATGTGTGATACCCTGCCATCTTAATGTGCTCAACCCCTCTGGCCCTCAGGAAACCTTCAAAAGCTCCCAAAATGAACTGCGGGCCATTGTCAGTGATGATCGAAGTCGGAGTCCCCCATCTGGCAAACAACGACGATAGAAAACCCGTGATCACCTCAGTAGTCACCGAGCCAGTCGGAAGCACCGCTGGCCATTTAGAAAACAGGTCATACACCACCACCAGAAACCTGCTACCCAGGGGGGCCGTGTGCAGTTTACCGCAGATATCCAGTTCAATGTGCTCCCAGGGTCCCGCAGGGTACACGACCGGCCGCAGGGGAGGTGGTGGAGGTCTCCCAGTCTTTCTGCTCTCCAGACACGGGGCACAGTTCTTGACCATTGCTTCAATGTCCTTGTCAATCCCAGCCACCAAACCGAATCCCTGCCACGCTGTTTGACCTTGACCACCCCAAGGTGACCTTCATGTATCATGTCCAACACACGCCCTCTCAGAGCCGCCGGGATTACTGCACAATGTCCCCTGGCCACATATACCTCGTCGCAGCAGCTAAGCTCGTCTCTAAACCGATGAAACGGGGCCAGCTCACCCAATGCTCCCACCGACCAGTCCTCCCTGATTGCTGCGCGCAGTTTTCTCATCACCTGGTCGTTCTCCAAAACCTCTCTAAGTTCCCGGGGACACACAATGTCCTGGAGTGCCCCATGTAGGGCGTGGACCAGTTCCGTCTCGACTGAGTCCACAGCCCCCACATCTGGTACTAAAGCACACATCGGGGCCCTAGACAGAAGGTCCGCTACAACGTTGTCCTTGCCCGGATTGTATTTCGTCTCAAAATTGTAAGCCCTCAATCTCTCGGACCACCTATGGATCCTTAACGGCCTGTGGCCCGACTCCGAGGTCTCCAACAAAGCCATCAATGCTCGATAATCCATTTTCAGCGTGAAGCGCCGGCCATAGAGGTACATATGCCACCTCTCACAGGCCCAAACACTGGCCAGCACCTCCCTCTTGCCAACAGCGTACTTTCTCTCAGCCTTCGACAGAGATCTAGACGTGAAAGCAACCGGACGCTCTGTACCATCTGGCACCTGCGACATCACTGCCCCCAGGGTGGAACCAGATGCGTCACAGGTCACAATCATAGTGCAGTTCGGGTCAAAATGAGCCAAGACTGGAGGTGAGGTGAGTTACCGTTTTAGCTTTTCCACTGCCGCTGAGCAGTCCGGAGTCCAGACCCAAGGTGCGTCCTGTTTTAGCAGCACCCTGAGTGGCTCAAGTTCCCGAGGCAGAGCACCGCCTCCACGTTCGAAACCAATGGCTTCAACCCATCTCCTGACAGCTGGAATCACACAAAGTCCACTGCCTCCACCGCCAGGACACATTTGTCGCCATTCAGGGTGACCCCGTGTTCCTGCAGTGTCCCCAGGACCTTTTCCAACCTTTCATCGTGTTCTTCACCTGACGCCCCGTGCACCACGATGTCGTCTAGGAACATGACCAGCCCCTTCAGTCCGGCTAGTATGGTAGCCATAATCTTTTGGAAGCAGCATGGTGCCGAGCTCAGCCCGAAAGGCATCCTGTTATAATGGAACACCCCCATGTGTGTCATGAAGGCCGTCAGATTCCTGCTGTCCGGGTATAGCGGCACCTGCAGGTAACCCTGCCGCAGATCCAGTTTCGAGAATATCTTTGCCCCACTGAACATCACTGTGAATTCCTCCACAGTGGGCAGCAGACACTTATCCGGGACAACTGCCATATTCACTGCTCTGAGGTCACTGCAAGGCATCGACCGCTGGCAATGGCCACCCGTCTCAATCGGAATGAAATTTTGATCTGAAGGAGCATGATCGGGTCAGAATATTCAGATTGGCGTGTTTACATGAAGCATTTTTATTCCGATCAGGCTTTTAATCCGGTTACTTGTGTCCATGTAAACATGTTAGGAAGGTAAGTATTTGCATGGTTGTATGGTATGGTGCTTTCTCTATAAAAAGAACATGGCAGCACAATTTAGGTTTGCAAATTTGCATCTGAACAAACGAGATTTCTGGATTAATGTCTTTTGGACAGTCAAGACCAAAGTGTGATAATGCACTACAGTACACAAGCCCCCATGGGCGTCCAAGGGTGTTTGTGAAAATATGCATCGTTTAGTTTTTACACTGTTATGTGGTTTTGGTGAGCTTTGATCTGTCTTGATCTTTTATTCTATTAGTAATGAACCTGGTGATTATCACTGGTGTAAAGCTGAGTCATGCCATCTTCTTCTGCCGTTTAGTGGATAAACAAATCATGAATTAGTTCTCTCTCTTCTAGCCCTCAAGCATATTTATTAAACGGTATTGATACGTATCAGATTTGATACTGGGCGTACCTGGGTGTAGTAGGGGTGACGGCTCTGTCTTTCCGGTTCTGCCATCACCCGGGCTATAAAGTGTTAGGGCGGAAGAGGCTCTGTCTCTTTTGCCGTCGACCCCTGGCCTGTACAGATCACCTTGTGTTTGGTTCCTGTTATTAATAAACTACGTTCAACTGCACCTCCTGCCTGGTCATTGTACAAACAAGTTATGGACATAACATTTGGCAACGAGGAGAAAAGAGGTATGGAACAAGCTGTCACTGCTTTTCGGACGTTTTTGGAGGTCCCGGGCGAGCTGCCTGTGCCCTGAAGGTGGTATTGAAACTGACAGCGAGGTACAAATCAGCGAAGATGGCGAGCGTCCATTTTGTGGTGACCACTGCCAGGTCGAACATGGGATATGATATGTGATATGTTCTACGGCCTGGCCTTCACGATCACAGCGGCATCGGAGAAGAGTGGTCGGACTGCGCATTATGGGGCCAACCTGCTCCACATGTGGAGGACAATGCGGTTTGGGACAATGATTGGCCTGGTGTTATGGGAGGAGTGCAAGACCAGCATCGTGGAGCACCATCATGGGAGGATTCCGATGCCAGTGTCCAAGTTGCCCTGGATGTGGGAACTGGACAGCACAGTGGAATGCCCGAGATGGCTGAAGGAGCCACGGGGGGTGTGCCAGCGTTGGAAATGAAAGAGAGTGGGGTGAGGACCGACAGGCGCGATTCCAAGACGCACCAGGCAACGACAATGGACAATGTCTTAGTTTTTTAGGAACACGGCTATTTTTGTTTATGGACCTTATAAAACCACAGACGGCAGAATAACCCGTCTAGCCATGTAGGAGGGATCAGTAGTCTACCTGATTCCCCCTACGTAGGTAGTTGTGCTGTATGAATGGATAGGCCTGTGTACTGCTCAAAAAAATAAAGGGAACACTTTGAAAACACATCAGATTTTAATGGGAAAAAATAAGCTGGATATCGTAATTGTGGCAGGCTAGGTTCAGGTTCAGGTTCAGGTTACTTTATTTGTACCCGTAGGTAGATTTGTTTTGCAGTCTGGTGACATCCATATTTACAAGCCACAATTACATTCAACATAAACACAAACACAGGCACACATGAAGCTGACTAGTCCAGTTTACTCAGATTAAAAAGTGTTCCTTCAATCTGCGTAAACTGGACTAGCCTGCCACAATTTCGATATCCAGCTTATTTTTTCCCATTAAAATCTGATGTGTTTTCAAAGTGTTCCCTTTATTTTTTTGAGCAGTATATATATATATATATATATATATATATATATATATATATATATATATATGTATATACTATATATACACAGTATATATATATATATATATATATATATATATATATATATATATATATATATATAGTGGGAATCCCTCTCAGTATATTCACACTCAGATTTAAGACAAAAGGGAATTGTCATGGGGGGGTTTGTGTGTGGATGTGGGGGTGGTGTGTTGATGTGAACAGTGACAAAGAGAATGGGAATTACAAAGGCTTTGATGTTAAGGCAGCACACAGAGAAGGCTGACCGAGTGGTTGGATTTAAGAGCAGAGGTGCATGAGATCTGTTACTCTTTTGCTGCTTGTGTTCCTAGAGAAATGTAGAGAGAGAGAGTGAATAAAGCTCTGGACCTCTCTGCCTAATTATTTCTCTCTCCACACTGGTGACCCTTGACACACAATGGAACGCGAGGTGAACACCCCGGAGATGACCCGGACGGGTACCAGCAATGCGTGCGCCATTTCAGTCAAATTCCCAGACTTTTGGCTACACGACCCGAAGTCTTGGTTCCTCCACACTGAGGCCCAGTTCATGCTCCGGGGAATAACGGCAGATGACACCAGATACTACTACGTGGTCGCAGCGCTGGATGCACGCACAACTCAGCAGGTGGCGAGCCTGCTCCAACTGACCCCAGCCCATGGTAAATATGGTGCTCTCAAAAACCGCGCTGACCCGGCGCTACACGCTCTCGGACTGTGAGAGAGCTGAGAGGCTCCTGACGCGCTCCGAGTTAGGAGATGGGTTGGCGGTCGAATTGATGGAGAAGATGTTGGCATTGATGGGCACAGATGACGGGCATTTCCTTTTCGCTCGCCTTTTCCTCTGGAACCTCCCGATGGTGGCCAGAGCAGTCTTTGCCAATTCGCCGCTGCTGGCCGCGCGCAACTACCGGGCGCTAGCCCAGGAGGCAGATCGGATTATCCTTGCCACCAGAGCCCTCACAGTGAACACAGCGGCGTTGGACCCCAGTGAGACGGCCAGCGGAGGCGAGGGGCCAGTGATGGTGGCTGCAGCAGGGGCCAAGAAGCACCAGAGAGACATGCTTTGTTTCTACCACCGCCATTTTGGAGAGGACGCACGCCGATGCGTGCCACTGTGCCAATTCAAGTGTTCGGGAAACACCAGGACCGGCAATCGGTAGCAGCTGCGACCGCCGGCGAAGCAAGCAAGTTGCTCTATGTGACAGACTCACGCTCGGGGAGACAGTTCCTCGTGGACTCCGGCTCCCAAAAGAGCCTCATCCTGCCGTCCTATGCTGACCGGCTGGCGGGAACTAGCGGGCCCGAGCTGATGGCCGCAAACGGCTCAGACATTAAGACTTTTGGTGAAAGGACGCTGACTGTATCCTTGCACAGCCATACATACCAATGGACATTCGTCATAGCAGCATGCAGCTTCCCCAGCACAGGCACTGATTTTTTGTGTGCACACGGACTACTGGTCGATGTTGCTAACAGACGCCTGATTAACGCAATGTCTTTTGATTCTCTCCCCTGTACAGCTCAAGGAGCCGGGCCAACAACACTAGCCAACGTCACAGCTCCAGGGGGTAAGTTCCACACACTACTCACCCAGTTCCCAGCATTCACGGTCCCGACGTTTTCGGGGGCCGTCACTAAACATGGGGTGGAGCACTTCTTTACCACCATGGGGCCGCCCCTTTTTCGCAAGACCTCGGTGCCTGGACGCAGCTAAACTGGCCATAGCACGTGAGGAATTTGCCAACTTGGAAAGGTTGGGCATCATCAGGCGCTCAAACAGCCCATGGGCATCCCCGTTACATATGGTTCCTAAGGCCGAGGGATCGTGACAACCGTGCGGAGATTTCCGCAGATTAAACAACGCCACAGCGCATGACCGCTACCCCATCCCTCATATTCAGGATTTTTCCATTCACCTCACCGGGGCATGCATTTTTTCCAAGATAGACCTGGTCCGTGGTTACTACCAGGTCCCGGTGCGCGCTGAGAACATATCTAAAACGGCAGTAATAACCCCGTTTGGCCTGTTTGAGGTTTTATGCATGCCTTTCGGTATAAAAGGCGTGGCGCAGACATTCCAACGCATGATGGATGCGATGTTACATGATCTGCCGTTTGTGTTCATCTACCTGGACGACATCCTTGTGGCCAGCGCTTCCGAGGACAAACACATAACCCACCTCAGGACAGTTTTCCAGAGGTTGGAGGAGTATGGATTAATAATCAACCCGGCGAAGTGCCAGTTCGGGGTGGCGGGGATCGATTTTTTGGGCCACCGCATCTCACTGGAGGGCGCGACACCCTTGCCGGACAAGGTGTGCGCCGTGGCGAATTTTCCCCGGCCTCAGATGGTCAGGGCGCTGCAGGAGTTTTTGGGGATGGTTAACTTCTACAATCATTTCCTCCCCCGCACAGCCCAGCTTATGCAGCTGTTGTACGCCACGCTTAAGAAACGGAAACCAGCAGACAGAGTCGACTGGATTCCTGAGCAGGAGCAGGCGTTTTCCGAGGTTAAAACAGCTCTGGCGAACGCCGCACTGCTGGTGCACCTGGACCCGGTGGCTCGGATAGCGCTCACTACCGACGCCTCGGACGTGGCCTTAGGGGCCGTCGTGGAGCAGCACGTTGCCAGTTCTTGGCAGCCACTCGCCTTTTTTAGCAGGTCTTTGCGCGACAGTGAACGTAAATACAGCACGTTCGACAGAGAGTTACTGGCTCTCCACCTGGCCATACGCCACTTCCAGTTCTGGCTGGAAGGGCGCACCTTCACTGCGCTCGTAGACCACAAGCCGCTAACGTATGTGATGGCCAAGGTTTCGGAACCATGGTCGGGCCAGCAGCAGAGACAGCTGGCCGCAATCTTGGAGTTTACGACCGACACTCAGCATGTGGCAGGTAAATTCAACGTGGTGGCAGACTGCCTCTCGCGCGCATTATTGGCCCCAGTCTACGTGGGGATAGATTACTTGGCCATAGCCGCTGCGCAGAGTGGCGATGCGGACGTTTGCGCGCTCCAGTCTGGACCAACAGGGTTAAGGCTGGAGAGCAGAGTACTGCAAGACGGGCCCCCCCCAATCTGTGACGTCTCCATGGGCTGCCCGCACCCGGTGGTCCCAAGCGCTTGGCGCCGCTATGCTTTTGAGTTGGTTCACTCCCTGGCGCACCCAGGAGTGCGCGTTTCAGTCAAAATGGTGGGAGCGAAGTTTGTCTGGCCAAGCCTGCGTAAACAGGTGAAAGAGTGGGCTGCAGCCTGCGTAGCGTGCCCGCGAGCTAAAGTGCACAGGCACACAAAGGCCCCCTTGGAGCCATTCCATATCCCGGCTAAGTGGTTCAACTACGTTCACGTGGACCTCGTGGGCCCCCTCCCGCCATCGCAAGGGTTCACGCACCTCCTGACAGTGGTGGACCGCACTACGCGCTGGCCCGAAGTAGTCCCGCTAGCTTCCACCGCGTCCGCAGAAGTTGCATGTGCTTTTTTGATGACATGGGTGGCACGTTTCGGCGCCCCTTCGGATATCACGTCCAATCGGGGCCCGCAATTTGTTTCCGACCTCTGGTCCACCATGGCCCAGAGCCTGGGTGTCTCACTTCATTGCACGACCGCGTACAACCCACAGGCCAATGGGTTATGTGAGCATTTCCATAGGTCGCTTAAAGCAGCACTCAGGGCTCCGCTTACGGATGCAAATTGGGTGGACCGGTTGCCGTGGGTTCTACTAGGGTTGCGTTCAGCACCGAAGGAGGATTTGGCAGCCTCCCCGGCAGAGCTGGTTTTTTCCCAGCCGCTGCGGCTCCCAGAGGAATTTTTGCCGGACAGTCCCGTGCTGAACACCGATCCATCCCTGCTTTCACCGCGTAACGCAGTGGCAGGGACAGTACCCGGTCCCATCCACTACTGTTTTCCACACGCTTTTGTACCAAGGGCCTTGAAGGATGCTGCGTTTGTATTTGTCAGGCACGATGCCCACCGGACCCCCTTGTGCCCGCCCTACGACGGCCCATTCAGAGTGCTGGAATCCGGGGAGAAACATTTTGTGTTAGACTTGGGGGGACGCAGAGAAACAGTCTCTATAGACAGGCTTAAGCCCGCTTTCATGTTATCAGACGAGCAAGTGACTTCATGGGAGATGACCAAGGAGGACACCACTGTTGAAAACAAATCATGAAAAAGCCAGACTGGAATTTGCCAAACTGCATGTTGACAAGCCACAAAGCTTCTGGGAGAATGTCCTATGGACCGACGAGACAAAACTGGAACTTTTTGGCAAGGCACATCAGCTCTATGTTCACAGACACAAAAATAAAGCATACAAAGAAAAGAACACTGTCCCTACTGTGAAACATGGAGGAGGTTCTGTTATGTTCTGGGGCTGCTTTGCTGCATCTGGTACAGGGTGTCCTGAATCTGTGCAGAGCACAATGAAATCTCAAGACTATCAAGGTATTCTAGAGAGAAATGTGCTGCCCAGTGTCAGACAGCTTGGTCTCGGTTGCAGGTCAAGGGTCTTGCAACAGGATAATGACCCAAAACACGCAGCTAAAAACACCCAAGAATGGTTAAGAGCCAAACATTGGACTATTCTAAAGTGGCCTTCTATGAGCCCTGATCTAAATCCTATTGAACATCTGTGGAAGGAGCTGAAACATGCCGTCTGGAGAAGGCACCCTTCAAACCTGAGACAACTGGAGCAATTTGCTCATGAGGAGTGGGCCAAAATACCTGCTGAGAGGTGCAGAAGTCTCACTGACAGTTACAGAAATTATTTGATTGCAGTGATTGCCTCAAAAGGTTGTGCAACAAAATATTAAGTTAAGGGTGCCATCATTTTTGTCCAGGCGTGTTTTATGAGTTTGTTTATTAAAATAATTCTGTTGAACCACAATTCAAAATCATTGTCTGATTTTCATTGGTTAATTTTCATAGAATTTTTATTTATTACCACTTTTGTCAGATTCAAGTTATTTCTGTGACCATTGTAGGTTTTTCTTTCATTAACAGAGGGTACCAATGTGTCCATGTGTGTCCATGTGTGTGTGTGTGTGTGTATATCATCGGCCTCCGTCGGTCTATGATGACCATGGAAGAGAATCCTAAACGTCTACTCTGCTGGAACAGCACTGCCTGTGGCTGAACAGGCTGATGCACGAATGGCAGACCCTGTCACACAGGTCGCACTTGTGGGTGGTCTCCGTGCTGCTGGAGCTGTGGCGGTTTTTCCTGCGGGTCCTTTTTTCATCTGCTGCAGCAGTCAGTCTCTCTTCACCCGCCTTGAGCTGTCTGGTCAGGATGCCTCTCCATTTGGAGCGGTCCGTTGAAAAGTCCTCCCAGCGCTCTGTGTTGATCTCCAGGGCCTTCATGTCTCTCTTGCAGACGTCTCTAAAGCGCAGCTGTGGGCGGCCAACGTCTCTCCTGCCAGTCGCCAGTTCTCCGTAGAGGACGTCTTTGGGGATTCTGCCATCCTCCATACGGTGAACGTGGCCTAGCCAGCGGAGCCTGCACTGCCTGAGTAGAGTGAACATGGAGGGAAGGCCGGCGTGGGACAGAACTTCTGTGTTGGGCACTTTGTCTTGCCAGGATATGTCCAGGATGCGGCGAATGCAGCGCAGGTGGAAGGAGTTCAGTCTCTTTTCCTGTCGGGCGTATGTTGTCCACGTCTCACTCCCATAGAGCAGTGTGCTGATGACGCAGGCGTTGTACACTGCCATCTTCGTCTTGACAGAGAGTTTGGGATTCTCCCACACTCGTGTGGTGAGGCGAGCAAGTGTGAAGGCTGATTTTCCAATCCTCTTGTCGATCTCTGTATCAAGGGAGAGGTTGCTGCTGATCGTGGACCCCAGGTACGTGAACTGATTCATGACCTCCATCTCGTAGTCGTCGATGGTGATGGTTGGTGGTGCTTCCGTGCCTTGCGCCAAGACGTTAGTCTTCTTCAGGCTGATGGTAAGCCCGAAGTCCTTGCATGCCTGGGAGAAGCGGTCCATCAGGGTCTGAAGCTCCTGCTGTGTGTGGGTCGCAACTGCAGCGTCGTCTGCGAACAGCATGTCTCTGATTAGAGCCTCGCGTACTTTGGTTCTGGCTTTCAGGCGGGTGAGGTTGAAAAGCCTGCCGTCAGATCTTGTGTGGAGGTAGATTCTTTCTGTTGCTGTGCTGAAGGCATGCCTCAGGAGCATAGCAAAGAAAATCCCAAAGAGGGTTGGCGCAAGTACACAGCCCTGTTTCACTCCACTGCGTATGTTGAATGGCTCTGAGACGTTGCCGTCGTGCTGCACTATCCCCTGCATGTTGGTGTGAAATGATTCGATGAGGCTTTGCAACTTTGGTGGGCATCCTATCTTTGGCAGGATCTTGAAATGGCCCTCTCTGCTGACCAGATTGAACGCTTTGGTGAGGTCGATGAAGGCAACGTACAGGGGCATGTTCTGTTGTCTGCATTTCTCCTGGAGTTGGCGGATGGAGAATATCATGTCTACCGTCAATCGCTCAGCGCAGAAGCCACACTGAGACTCGGGGTAGACACGTTCGGCATGCCTCTGTAGACAAACGAGAACAACTCGTGCGTAGACTTTGCCAACAATGCTGAGGAGGGAGATGCCCCTGTAGTTGTTGCAGTCGCTTCTCTCCCCTTTGTTTTTGTAGAGGGTGATGATCCTGGCGTCCCTCATGTCCTGTGGTATGGCACCTTCCTTCCAGCACTGGCAGAGGATGTCATGCAATGGCAGCAGTAGGGCAGTCTTGCAGTGCTTGATCAGGTCGGGGGGTATGCCGTCGTTGCCGGGTGCCTTGCCAGTGGCCAAGCTATCAATGGCCTTGCTGAGTTCGTCGATGGTTGGCTCGGCATCAAGTTCGTCCATGGATGGCAGGCAGTCGATGGCATCAAGGGCTGACGGTGTCACGGTGTTCTGTCTGGAGTTGAGGTCGGAGTAGTGTTCCACCCATCTCTCCATCTGCTTGTTCTTTTCTGTGATCATCTCCCCGGTGGAGGATTTGAGGGGGGCCGTCTTGCTCTTAGCCGGACCAAGTGCTTTCTTGATGCCATCGTACATGCCATGGATGTTCGCTGTTATGGCAGCAGTTTGAATGTCTTGGCTGAGCTGAGTCCAGTACTCGTTGGCACAGTGCCGAGCAGTCTGCTGAACTTTGCTTCTAGCAGCCCTGAGAATCTGGAGATTCTTCTCGTTTGGGTACTTCTTGTACTCAGCAAGTGCTGAGCGCTTGGCTTCAATGACGGGGGTCATCTCGGTCAACTTGGCATCAAACCAGTCCTGTGACTTCGAGGTCTTCCTCCCAAAGGTAGCCAAGGCTGTGTGGTGGATGGTGTTTCGCAGCTCTTCCCACTTCTGCTTTGCAGATTCTCCTCTTGTCGTACACCAAGTTCCTTCTCAAAGGTGGAGGCAAACTGCTCAACAAGTTCTGGTTGGGCCATCTTGCTGGTGTCAATCCGTGCCTTTCCAGGCTGTCTAGCATGATGGAATTTTTCAGCTGCAGCTTGACCTTGCAACACACCAATGAATGGTCTGTGTCGCAATCTGCACTCTGGAACGGACGGGTGATTAGCACGTTCTTCAGTGAGGTGCGCCTGGTCAGGATCAAGTCCAGCTGGTGCCAGTGCTTTGAGCGCGGATGTCGCCAGGAAACCTTGTGTTGGGGCTTGGTCTTGAAGAACGAGTTTGTGATGCACAGATCGTGATATGTGCAGAACTCGAGCAGCCGCTGTCCGTTGTCGTTCATTCTGCCCACGCCAAATGGTCCAAGACAGGAGGGCCAGGAGTTGTGGTCAGCACCCACTCTGGCATTGAAGTCTCCAAGGAGAGTGAGTTGTTCAGAGTTGGGGATGATCCTGACAGTTGTTGCGAGATTCTCGTAGAACTTGTCTTTTGCCTCTGGTGTGGCTGTCAGTGTTGGGGCATACACACTGACGAGGGTGACTGGGCCTTGAGTGGTGTTGAGGCAGAGGGTGAGGAGTCATGCAGAGCCATTGCTGCCTGGTTCCACCACCTTCAGCAAGGTGTTTTTCACTGCGAAGCCCACTCCGTGTTCCCTGTGTTCGTCACTGCCCTTTCCCTGCCAGTAGAACGTGTAGTCCTTCTCTCTCAGTGTGCCTGCGTCAGCCAACTGTGTTTCCTGGAGAGTGGCGATATCCACTTCCAGTCTCTTCAGCTCATTATTGATGACGGCAGTCTTCTTGGTGTCGCTGATGTCCTTGAGGTTAGCAGCGAGTCCTGACATCATAGTGCGGACGTTCCAAGTTCCCAGTTTTAGAGTTGGTCTCTTTTGTTTTTTTGTCTTGCCTGGTGCGAAGGTTCTCAGCCTGCTGTTTGGACTTCTCCTCATCCCCATGCACCCAATGAGGAAAGCAGGCTGTGGCGGGACAACACCTTATTGGCTGGGGGCTGCCCAGCTTGAGGCGGGCGGTAGCTGTCCAGTGAGATCCGATGATCCCTCCCACCGTCGGGAACAACCCCGTCATGCCAATGTCTACGCCAATTGAGTGGTGGCTTATAACCGGTAACTGTCATTCCCCGTTTTTTGTCTACGCCAAAGGCGAAGCTGGAGTATCCTCTCCAGTGATCCGGTGTTCTACCTTCCAGCGTTGGGCGTTGGTAGGATTCAAGCCTGGGCAGGAAGATAGGGAGGACAAGATGTTGCCCATGCAGCATGTCCCCCCTCTCCATGTCACTGATGAATCCAAAGGAACAGCAGGGCTGCTACAGTTTGGCACCAGCGCCGTCGCAGGAGCTGCCAGAACGATGTTGAGCACAACAGAGAACTGCCTTAGGGACTCCGACTCCGGATTTTTCCTCAGGGTTGACTCCCGAAGCCTTTCCCATAACCGGGTGTGCCGCAAGGCAGCGGAGGTTTGAAACCAGGGTTTACCTTCCCCTAGATTGGCTACCTTCCCAGGTTGACGAGCCACCATCTACCTGAAGCATCTGGTTTTAAGGAGCCAGAGATCCGCCCTCGCCCCTTCTCCTATTAGTAAAAGCAGTTCCGCCGGGCTTAGAGACTAAACCACACGGGCAGGCTAGGAGTTGGACTTAGCTGTCAGAGGCTTTTCGAGACGCACACCATAAGGAGCATTTTATAAGCACTGGGAGCTTAACCCCAGAGCCGCTCCTGGCTATGACAACCTTGGAACCAGGTGTGTATATATACTGTATATATATATATATATATATATATATATATATATATATATATATATATATATATATATATATATATATATATATATATATGTATATGTATATACTGTATACTGTATATTCTTAGTGTGTCAGTCAGGTTCTAAATTTGGGAGGGCCTAATTGGTGTGATTTGGATTTTTTTGTGGGGGGTGAGGGGGAATGATATGCATCAAATACGATACTGGGTGTACCTGGGTGTAGTAGGGGTGACAGCTCTGCCCTTCCGGTTCCACCGTCACCCAGGGTATAAAGGGCTAGGGCGGAAGAAGCTCTGTCTCTTTCACCGTCAACTCCTGGCCTGTATGGAGCACCTTGTGTTTGGTTCCTGTTATTAATAAAGTACATTCAACTGCGCCTCCTGCCTGGTCATTGTACAAGCAAGTTATGGACATAACAGGTATAAGGACCCCTTTACACAGTGCAGAGATCGTTGAGAGAATGGACCAATTTTTGATCTTTAGGATTGTTTGGGAGATCCTTGTGTATTTTAGACTGCGTCAAAACTTTTAGGAGACGGTGGTAACTGTGGAGATCACAGAGATCATTGATAGATCAAAAATTGACCATCTCTCTCAACGATCTCCACCCCTGTGTAAAGGGTGTGTAACACAGAGCAGAACATTTCTCCACTGTGTTGTTTAGGATGTCTTCACACCTAACCCATTTGGTCCAGACTTTGACTTTCCAGTTTTATCCGGACCTGCATTTTAGATGTGAAAGCTCCCCCGAACCAAGAGACACATTTTGGTCAAACTGACTCTTAGTGTTGGTTTGTTTAGAGTGTGAAAGTAATTTTCAGAAAGGTTCAGACTTTCAGACCAAACACAGGAAGTTAAGGCAGCAGAAAAAAAAAAGGGAAATGAGCTGCGGTAGGACACAGAGACAGGAAGAGACAGTTTTTAATTGAAGTATGGTCCGTTAGTGGCATAAATAGTCAATTACAATAAAATCATAAAAATGCTGAAACTTACCAGATATTTTGGAAGGGATGTGACAGAGTGTACAGTGGATATAAAGTCTACACATCCCTGTTCAAATGCCAGATTTTTGTGATGTAAAAAAACAAAACCAGGATAAATCCTTTCAAAACTTTTTTTCCACCATTAATGTGACCTACAACCTGTACAACCCAAATGAAAAACAAACTGAAAACTTTGAAGGAAAAAAATAAAAAATAAAATACTTACAATAACCTGGTTGCAAAAGTATGCACACCCTTAAACTAATACTTTGTTGCAGCACCTTTGGCTTCTATTATAGCACTCAGTGGCACATCTTGATGTGGGAATATTTGCCTGGACGGGCACTCGCGTGAAGGGCAGGTGAAAGGAGGATTTGCACTCCTTCGTGCGCTCGCTGTAGCGGTTATCCAAACCAACAGCTTGGTCAATTAAACCGTCCAGAGATGAGGGAACAGCATGAACTGCCAGGTCGTCGTGGAGGCTAGCGTTTAAACCCTTGAGGAATGCGCTGCGTAACGCAACATCGTTCCATCCAGAGTCTGCCGCAACCACCCAAAACTCCACTGAGAAGTTGGCTACAGACTGGCTTCCCTGGTGGAAAGACAAAAGGTGGCTCATAATGCTACCCTCACTCTCCGTCCAGTCAAAAGTACAGGAAAATTCAGTGACAAAGCGATCGAATGAATAGGTGAGACCCTCCGGACTGTCGAGTACGGACCGAGTCCAACTGAGGGCTTGGTCCTGCAGCAGGAGAGTCATGAAATGAATTCTGGAAATCTCGTTCGGATACTCCCCGCCCACCTGGCCCAGATAAAGCCAAACCTCAAAAATGGAAAGCCGTCACAGAGAGAGGCGATAGCTAATTAGTGGAGGCATGCGGCTATAGAAGTGGACAGTCAAATTGCCACTTATGTGCACCAAGCAGAGAACCCGACAGAGAGAGACCCAGTGAAAGAGACGAACCAACGGGATGAAACCGGTGGAAACAGGTAGGGAAGGAGCTGGGTGGTGTCTGACCGGGTGGAGATGGCTGCTGAAGCAGGATGAGGTTGATGGGGCAGGTGAGCGCACAACAATCCCCGAAGACACACCATGCAGATGGCAGAAACCTGAGAAGGAGAGAGAAAATAGAGGAATTAATTAGGTTATCCTCGGTTAGAAATGCTTATACTTGCTGAGGCAGTATACCCAAACGAGCCCACGCTGAAGTCTCCGCTTGGTGGTCTTTTATGTGCTGGCAAGGCAGAAGAAGCAGGTGCGTCTAATCACACAGGTGAAGTGATTGTCTGTGAGGTCGAGGAAATTCTTCTCAGAGAGGAGGGAGCGTGTGCTCACCTGAACATGACAATGATGTGTGCTTTGGGTCATTGTCATGCTGAAAGGTAAGGTAGGGTACATTTATTTATATAGCACAATTCAACAGCAAAGTAATTCAAAATGCTTTACATAAAAACAAAATGCATTAAGATACAAACTTTAGTTAAAATAAAAGAACAATAAAAGCACAGCAGTAAGAATTATTACTACTATATTTGAAATGATTTACCTTGGTCTCATTTTGGTCTCATCATATGGTCTCATCATATCTTGGGGTGTGTAGACTTTTTATATCCACTGTACCTCCACCAAGGAGATAATGCTTTTGCCAGAATTTATCTGTTAGTAACATTACGCAACAAGTAGCAAATGGAACAAACGATTAGGTTGTGGTGCTGATCTGTCTCACTGTCAGGAAATTTTTTCTATTATTTTAGAATATAATATTGTGCTTTTCAGGTACTTCTCCTTTAAGATGTGCCCGCGGAATTAATAAAAATTGAAAGTAAAAGTGGACCCAAGAAACTACCCTGAGGAACACCACTATGCACTCTACTCCATTCTGAAAAAGAACCATTATAGTATACCTTTTAACTCCTACCTGACAAATAACTTCTAATCCAAGCAATAGTAATAGATGAACAACTATATTGTTTAATCTTAAAACAAATATGGGATGACTGATAGTATCAAAAGCAGAACTAAACTCAAGAAATACAACTCCAATTAATTTACCATTATCAAGTTCCTAATACCAGTAATCTGTCATGTGAAGGAGAGCAGTGAAGGAGGTGGCTCTTGGGCTATATACAAACCCATTACATTTTGGAGGTGATCCATGAGTGCATATGTCCACCAAGGCTCAATCTTCTTATAGTGGTTTAGCAGGATTATGCAAAAACTACTGGATGGATTTTGGTAAAATTTTCACCAGAGGTGGCCCTTGGGCTACTGATGAACCCATTAGATTTTGCAAGTGATCCATGGGTACATACCTCCACAAAGGCCCGACAGTATATTGCAATGTATGGACAGATGGATGGACAAACTGAGAGAGGGAAGGGGCCTTAGCGGAGGTGTGCACTTTCTGAGTGCCTTTCTCGTTTAGATTTAAAAAAGTAAAAGCCATCCAATCTTTGATGTCTTTGAGACATTCCAGTAGAGGTACCAGGGAGCTTTGGTCATTTTTGGTTTGCATAAAAATGTTAGGAAATTCCATGTTTCATTAAAACTTTTTCACAAGGGGGAGGAGGTAAAGTGAAAACAAAATAGGATCTATAATTGAGCCTTGGAGCACCCCACAGGACAGGGTAGCAGCGGACAATGAAACCTCTCCAAACCTAACAGATTCCGGATTTCTCATTTTTTTGTATGTTTGTCACACTTAAATGTTTCAGATCATCAAACAAATTTAAATATTAGACAAAGATAACACAAGTAAACACAAAATACAGTTTTTAAATAAAGGTGTTTATTATTAAGGGGGGAAAAAACATACCTACGTGGCCCTGTGTGAAAAAGTGGTTGACCCCTAAACCTAATAACTGGTTGGGCCACCCTTAGCAGCAACAACTGCAATCAAGTGTTTGCGATAACTGGCAATGAGTCTTTTACAGCACTGTGGAGGAGTTTTGGCCCACTTATCTTTGCAGAATTGTTGCAATTCAACCACACTGGAAGGTTTTGGAACATGAACCTCCTTTTTTGTCACGATCTGAGCATGCGGGATTTCACCGTGCTCTGCTTCTTTTGGTTTTTCCTTACTAGTGCATACCCATGCATGCCTGTAGAGGGGATGCATTGGAACAGAATTCTTGCCAGTTCCAGGACAGTTGGTATAGCAACAAAGCACTAAGTGGCAATCACATGTGATGGTTTTTATATGCAGCAAAACATAAAAATCACACAAAATATGCCCTGCCATCTGGGGCTGTTTGCCCCTGCTTATTACTTCTTCTCCTGCCTGTCACTGAAGCTTTTCTCTACACATGACTTTATTTGGCATGACAGAAGAACAGATTATACGGTCTCAAAGAGATCGGTGTTATGCTGAACTGGATAGCAGCTGGCAGTTTTTTTTTTTTAATTTAATTTGTTTACAATATCTGTCATAGGTGGTGACCACTCCCAGTTACATGGGGTGAGACTGGACACCCTGGCAGATAAGCACATCTGATCAGATAAGATGTGCTGGCAGATAAGCTCCTCTGTCGCAAGGTCTGTGGTGGACTTTTGCCAGTCGGTGCATCGTGACATGCAAAACACAAAGAGCAGAGATAAACAAACCTATCATCTGGTCAGTCACTGCAACAGACACTGGAGTCAGCTTGTCTTGGCTTGTCCTTGCCGCTGTTAATACCTCTATCTGCCAAGAATGTGCTGCTAGTCCAGCAAAAGTTAGCGGTACTCAGATACTTTGCAAGCAGTTTCATGAAATGGTAAGTTAGAAAGCAACTCATACCGGCTCGGATGTCGCCCGGGTTAACAAGGTCAGGAGTTTCTGGCAGCGGAGGGCGAAGGACAGAGCTGCATGGAGGAATCTGATCAGACCTAAATGAAACAGTCATTGTCTCCCCCGACAGACTGCTATAAAATGAAAATACTGTATATAGCCTACTACATGAATTTGCATCCATAAAATAGGATATAGGAGCCCTTCCTACCTGCAGTGGACATACAGATGACCTGCTTCCTCAGGTGTGCTTGTGTGCAATTTTGCACTGCTCTTGGTGGATGGGTGGTCATTATTGAAATAAAGTGTCTGCGTCTGTGTTCTTCTTCCTCTTCCTCTTCTTCTTCTTCTTCTCTTGGTTACTGGCGGATAGCAAACATCTGAAAGGTGCATACCACCACCTATTGTACAAGAGTGTGTAACATTATGTCATCTGAGCCCAACCCCTAAATTCTATGACTTAATCCTGTGTTATTTGAAAAAGAGAAAAGAGTTCTTCTCGTGATTCTTATTGCCTCTCCATCTCCATCTGTTCCCAGAATCCCAGTTAAATACCATTCCCTACCGGCCTCTCGAACTTCATTTTCCATTATCTGTCTTTCATTTCCGTATTTGTGACAGTGTAATAAGATGTGCTCGACATTTTCTTTTACTTCACATTCTCTACATTTGTCACTTTCGCTTTTCCCAATGGTGAATAAAGTGCCATTTAAACCTGTGTGATGCAGTGTGAGTCTTGCCATAATGATGTCTTCCCTCCTTTTGGTTGTGATGTAATTCTTTATTGCAATAGATTTTTGTACTTTGTAATACGATCTACCTTTATGATCTTCATCCCATCTTTTTTGCTATAGCTCAGTTCCTTTTTTCTTGGTTACTGCTTTCCCTTCACCTTTTCCAAGAGACAATGGTATAGTTATCTCTTTTCCAAGAGCACTTCTTGCTAATTTGTCTGCACAGTCATTCCCTTTCAACCCTTCATGTGCAGGAACCCAACAAAACTGAACTTGTACACCACCCCTGTGTACCCTAAATAAACTGTGATATTGCTCAATCACCAAGTCTTCCCTTGTAGATTTTAGTGTCTGTATGGTTTTTAGCGCCGCAAGTGAGTCCGTGCACACCACCACCCGGTCCGGTCTGACCTCCTCCAACCACTGCAACGCAATAATTATTGCCACCATCTCTGCTGTAAACACGGATGTATTGTTGGAGAGTCTTTTTGCGATGGTCACTTTAAACTCTGGGATGTATACTCCAACTCCAACAGAGCCCTCTTTATTCTTTGAACCGTCAGTATAGAGCTGTAAGAAGTTACAGTAATTATCCCTGAGGTAAATGTCATGGTCTGAGCACCGATGTTGTCCGAGCTCAGGCCATACATCATCTCAGCCAGGCTTTTGTCATGACAGCGTCTCAGCGGTGCCTCCGGCTGTCAGAAACCAAGCACCACAGGACAGCTGGAGGCCAATTACCACTCATCAGCTGATGAGCTGTCAACCCCTATATAAGGGAGCGGCCCTGTTTGCTCAGGGCTGTGACCTCATGCTATCCACACGTACCCCTCGTTGTGGATTAGGCTGGAGTCCCTACGTCCAGCTAGAGTCCCTCCTCTCTTCCCTCAACACTATTCGTAAGTTTACCTCTTGTATTATTTGTGTTTTGCCCCACGAGGCTCTTTTCCTTTGTTGCTTGCCTTTATTAATAAACTACGCAAACTCACTGGTTGGCCCTTGGCTCTTATTAATGGCTCGCAAGAGCCATTCGTGACAGTAAATGCTTGTTTTAACACCAACTTCACTCATATGCCAATCCTTTTTCTTCATTAGCAGACCAGTGTCTACTTCTATTCCAGGAAACAGCCAAGGGGGAACATTACTCACTGGACTGGTGTTAGCTATATCAATAGTGTGCAGCCCATATATTCTGGTCCTTCTTTCAGTTGTCCACCCAAACCCATGTCCCTGGAAATTAGAGTATTCCCAGCGGTCTTGTAGTGTTGTTTTTGAAATATTTGCTTCATCACTTCCTTTCAGCTTGACCCAGTATGATAATGCAAGTTTATCTCTTCTCAAATCCATTGGCATTTCGCCTGCTTCTATTAAAACTGCATTGTTTGGTGTTGTTTTGACGGCTCCAATGTACAGGTGAAGCGCTCTATGCTGCATTCTGTCTATTTTTTCCAGAGTCATCTTTGCCACTGATCCATAAATCATGCATCTGTAGTCTATTGTCGATCGCATTAGTGCTCTGTAAATGTCAATTGATGCCAGTTTATTTGCACCCCATTCGTGTCCAGCTACAGTTTTTATGAGATTAATGACTTTTTTGCATTTTGCCTCCAGATTTTCAACATGAACTCTCCATGTGTATGCACATGTGTTATCAAACCACAATGTTAGATATTTGAATTCACTGACTTTCTCTGTTGGTTGATTATATAATGTTAATTGTTCTGTACCAGTTCTGCATTTTTTTGTGAAAGTCATATAGCAGGTTTAACTGTTTGAAAATTTAAATCCCCAGTCATATGACCACTTTTCCACTTTCTCTATTGCTTTCCTGATGTTTTTGAACACAAATTTCTCACTTCTTCCCCTCATCCATATGGCTCCATCATCTGCATATAGTGCTGTTTTGATGGATCCCTCTTGATCCTCAAACATGTCATTAATCATTATATTGAATAAAACAGGGCTTATCACACTCCCCTGAGGAACACCATTTTCTATCTCAGTCATTAGAAACTTCTGATCCTACTTTAACCCTAATTGTCCTGTGTGTTAAAAAAATCCATTATCCAATTATACGTCCTACCACCAATGTCGCTTTTATTCAATTTCGTACAAAGTCCATCCCTCCACAGTGAGTCATCCATCCATCCATCCATCCATCCATCTTCTTCTGTTTAATCCTTTTCGGGTCGCGGGATAAGCCTTTTCAATATCCAGACAAACTTTAACCATTACTTCTTTCATTTTGAGAGTCTTTTCAATATCATTACTTACCCTAACTAGAGCATCCGCTGTGGATCTTCCTCTTCTAAAACCATTCTGATAGTCATTCATTAATCGTTTTGCTCTAATACATATGAGAGTCTGTAAACTAACACCTTCTCCATCCATTTCCCTAAATAT
This sequence comes from Pholidichthys leucotaenia, assembly GCA_020510985.1. Taxonomy (NCBI): domain Eukaryota; kingdom Metazoa; phylum Chordata; class Actinopteri; order Cichliformes; family Pholidichthyidae; genus Pholidichthys; species Pholidichthys leucotaenia. The sequence goes on along the minus strand of CM035839.1, from coordinate 431,872,759 downwards.
GACGTTAACGCTATTGGCCTGTAGTTGCCTGGATGATCTGGATCTTTCCCTGGCTTATTAAATGGTAAAATTACAGTCTTTTTCCACCCACTTGGGATAACCCCCTCCTTCCATATCCTGTTAAACAATTTCAGCACCAGTTGAATTGATTGCATAGGCAACTGCTGGAACATAGCATAGCTTAACTGATCATATCCTGGAGCTGTGTATCCACTATTTTGCAAAGCTCTCTTAAGTTCTGGCATTGTGAGCTCGAGGTCTAACACAGTTATGTCCTCTTTCACTTTATTTTTTAAGTTTGCATTTTCTCTGAGCTTATGCTGCCTTTGCTGTCTATGACTCTCACCAAGATGGTCTTCTCTATGCACTGCTGCAAATGCTCTACCTAGGTCTTCTGCCTTTTCTTTGTCTGATACAGCCATCTTGTCCCCATCCACTAAAGCTGGAATTTTAACTGATACCCTTTTCCCACTCATTTTTTAAAAAATACCCCAGACATCACCTAGTTCTGTTTTCCTACCAAGGGTGTTCATAATTCTGTGTGCTATTCAATCAATCAATCAATCAATCTTTATTTTGGATAGATTAAAGGTACAGATTAAAAGAAACAGAATAATATAACAAAGGGGGAAAGAAAATCCAACAAGGTCAAATTAGACAATAACTCCTCTGATTATACAGTTCAACATAAGTTATCCGAAATGGGTGATGGCTGAAGCCGCAGCTTATATTGCCCACCCATATTCCTTCCAAGAATTCAAAAGAAAAGCAAAACAATTATTAATAGATCACTGGCAAAAATTGGCCACTCCCTTAGGCGCTCTGTTTAAATTGCGCACTCGCTAATTTGCGCTGCCTTAGTATTAGTGATGTTACGTCCGACACCGAAGGTCCGAAGCCCATGTCGAGCAAAACGGGCGTGTCCAGATGAAGCCTGCCTCGAGGCCTGTATAGTTTGTCACAGTATCACATGACAAAAGGCAAACAAAGCCCCGTTTTCTAAAATCACGTGATTGCCTCGTTATTTGATGCGATTTGTTTAAAAAGCTGCAGGAAATACAGGAAATGTTCTGCATGATCCGAGGTGACGCTGAAGATTGTGACGTGCAGAAGAGAAGAGACGAGAGAAGAGCAGAACTATGGAACCACCAAAAAGAAGAAGGACAGCTACAGTTTGGGAGCACTTTGACCTGGTTTCTCCCAAGAAGGTAAAATATAATGTACAACTGCTTCGATTGATCTGTTAACCTTTCCTGCTTTGGTCTCCTAACCGTGGTTGGGGGACACAGGGGAGATCTGTCTTCTCTAGGGCCGGAGGCAGCTTTTCCTCCGGGGATAACTCCCAAGTAAACCTCACGGTTGTTAACAGCAGTATGGCGGTACCCAGAAGAACAGGCCGTTTTGCTGAAGAGTTGAGGCTTTATTAACAGACTGCACTGTTATTAGCAGCAATTCTAGCTCGCTACCTGCTCCGGTCGCCTCTCTCTCTCTCTCTCTCTCTACTCACCCGCACACTTCACACACACCGTCCGCTCCGCGGGGCCATTCACAAAAACAGGGCGGGGGCACGCCTCGGCTGCGCGCGTGCACTCACTCACTCACGTTCACGCACTGAGCTGCCCTATCTAAACACATGAGTTAGACACATCTTACAACAGATCACATAGAAGATAGATAAAATAGATGAGGTACATAAAACAGATAAAATCAATAATATAGATTAAATAGATAGGACTTATGTGTTACATGTTGATACAATGTTAATGTTACCAAGAAATACGTATGCATGAACATAATGTTATTTATTATTTTTTAAGGTGAAGCGTCAGCTATGCATGAGAGAACTGTCATACAGCAACAACACCACCTGTATGCTGAGGCATTACTGTGCATTTCATGAGAATGAACAGTCACAAACCAGGCCATGTAATATACCCATCATCTCTTTAAATGCAATATTCTTGAAATACAACAGCCTGTACTATGCTGACATAATTTTGGTTCTGTGTAGGTACCAGGAAACATGATGTGGATGAAGCCGTGGTTAATATGATCATAAAAGATTCACAGCCATTCTCTTTGGTAGAGGACGAGGGATTTAGGAACCTCATCCGTGTCCTTGATCCAAATTACACTCTACCATCAAGACAGGTATGAGTTGCATATCGATGATGCTGGTGGAATTACTATTAAAAAGATTTCAGCAGTAATAGTATATCAATCATGCACCTTTGTTTTCTTTTACAGGCTTTAAAGGCTATGGTTGATAATAAATTTACAGAGGCCAAAGAGAAGGAAAAGGAAGAGGTCCAGAAGGCCACAGCTGTAAGTCTGACCGCAGACATGTGGACTTCCATGAACATGGAGGCATATCTTTGTGTAACCTGCCATTATATAACAGAGGAAGATGCCCTTAATACGGTCATGCTAGGTGTTGAACATTTCCCAACAAGTCACACAGCTGACAACTTAGCCCTGGCACAGGCTAAAATCCTGGATGAGTGGGGGATCAAGGGTAAGGCGAGCTGCTTGGTCACAGATGCTGCAGCCAACATGAAAGCCTGTGCAAGGATACTGCAGGTCAGGCACAGCATCTGTGTTGCCCATGCACTTAATTTAATAGTGCGCAAGTCATTTGACGGGGTCCCCATGCTTGCAGACCTGCATGATAAATCAAGAAAGATTGTCACCTCCTTTCACACCAGCACTACAGCTAAAGAATGTTTAAACCAAACGCAGGACTCAATGGGCAGGCAAAAATACAAACTGATAACAGAGGTAGAGACCAGGTGGAATAGCACCTTATTAATGTTGCAGCGTCTCTTTGAACAGCATGAAGCTGCAGGTGCAGCCCTGGCTTCACTTCACACTGACCTTCTGCCACTCACTTCATATGAAAATGACACAATTGAGGAAGTAACAAAGGTGTTAGGCCCTTTTCAGCAGGCCACAGTGGAATTATCCGAGGAAAAACGTGTATCAGGGTCAAAGGTGATACCTCTTATGAAGATGCTCCACCACGCAGTTCTGTGTGAAACTTCAAATTTAAAAACTGACCCCGCAAAAGTGTTAGCTGACAACCTCATCCATCGCCTCAGAGAACATATGGCAAGTTTAGAGTCTGTCAGTGTCATGACACTGGCAACATTGCTGGACCCCAGGTTTAAAGACCTGGGGTTTCACAGCCCTCTGAAGGCAAATGAGGTGGTTAAACGCCTGAAAATGGAAAGTGCCCATGAAATGAGAGTCGTTGCTCCACAGACACCTCCAACTGCCACCTCTGATGCCGCTGAACCAGTGGCTTCAACATCCAGCTCAGGTACAGGTAGTGTTCATATGATGGTATCTATATAAATGTTTGCTTACACACTGATGTGTACTCTTTTTGTAGGTGGTAGTAACCTGTGGCACCTGCTGGACACCACAGTAACTCAGAGGCGTGGGGCATCCAGTGCAGAGGCTGAGGCTATTGTGGAAGTGCAGCGGTACCTGGCTGAACCAAACCTATCAAGACAACAGGATCCACTGCAATATTGGCATAGTCACAAAAATCTATATCCTCATCTGTTTAAATTGGCACTTAAGTTTTTGTGTATCCCTGCATCTTCAGTCCCCTGTGAACGAATATTTTCAAAGGCTGGGGAAGTTGTTTCAAAAAGAAGAAATCGCCTGAGCCCCAACACTGTAAAAAAACTTTTATTCCTGAATAAAAATCAATAAAACACCTCCCCATCCCCCACCCAACTTCCCCAGTCTAGATTATAACCCAGTCACACAAGCACTTCATACAGTTATGCCCAGAAATATTTGGACAGTGACACAATCTTCATGATTTGGGTTCTGCATGCCACCACATTGGATTTGAAATGAAACAACTACAACGGAATTGAAGTGCAGACTTTAAGGTTTAATTCAAGGGGTTGAACAAAAATATATGATTAAACATGTAGGAATTGTAGCTATTTTTATACAAATGCTCCTCATTTCAGAGGCTCAAAAGTAATTGGACAAATAAACATAACCCTAAGTAAAATGTTACTTTTCAATATTTTGTTGAGAATTCTTTGCAGGCAATGACTGCCTGAAGTCTGGAACCCATGGACATCACCAAACGCTGGGTTTCCTCCTTTGTGATGCTTTGCCAGGCCTTTACTGCCAGCTGTCTTCAGTTGTTGCTTGTTTGTGGGTCTTTCTGCCTTAAGTTTTGTCTTGAGCAAGTGAAATGCATGCTCGATTGGGTTGAGATCTGGTGATTGACTCGGCCATTGCAGAATATTCCACTTCGTTGCTTTAAGAAACTCCTGGGTTGCTTTTGCAGTATGTTTTGGATCATTGGTGAAGCGCCGTCCAATCAACTTTGCTGCATTTGGCTGAATCTGAGCGGAAAGTATATCCCTATACACTTCAGAATTCATCCGGCTGCTTCTGTCTTTTGTCACATCATCAACTAGAAAAGCACTCGGAGAGCGCAGACCTCCGCCAAGAGCAACAGTCCCCCCCAGTATTGTGATTTATACCATAAATATTCTACACTAATTTTGTTATTGTTCTTTCCCTGTATCACGTGTTTCTGTATGTCATATCATTGGTCAAGAAAACAAAAAAAATGTTATTTGAACTACACAAATACAATTTATTTAATTTAACAAGAGATACAACATGTACAAGTCTTTAGTTGGAGAACACATTCATGAAATTTATTCCTAATAACAAGTTCTGGATATTGAAAAGCTACCATTAACATAATTTTTCTAACTTCGTTTCTTTCCAGGAAATTAAAAATATGTACATATACGTAGTGTAGAATAGAACAATATTAACTCCAATCTTCTTTTTAAAAAAAACATAACCTAATAAGAAAAAATCAATAAAACTAAGCTCGACGAGCTTCAATAGCATCTGGGGATAGCCCCTCATCCTGTCTATGCTGCCGTGTACTGTCTCTGTCTTTAGCACGGCGAGAAGCAGTAGCCTGTGGGCTCTCATTCAGTCTATGCTGCATTTTAGCGGCTCTGTCATAAACTCAACGAGCCTGTGGGCTCTCATTCTCATTCAGTGTATGCTGCATTTTAGCGGCTCCGTCATAAGCTCAACGAGCTTCAATATGTAGTTCACTGCTTCCTGCTGGCGGAAGCACTCAACTACACATTACCTCCGGGCCCTATCTCACAATGTTAAAGAATCCTTTAAAAAATTCCTGGATCCAGACGGTGATCCGGATCATCCACAAAATTTAATCAGTTCTTCCTTGTACCATTTCCAACAACGCCTGAACGTTTCATCGAAATCCGTCCAAAACTTTTTGAGTTATCTTGCTGACCAACAGACAGACAAACAGACAAACGCAGGCAAAAACATAACCTCCTGGCGTGCGGCCTGGCGGAGGTAATAAACACAAGTGACCCAGTGCCATTGGAAGCCATGCATGCCCATGCCATCACACTGCCTCCACCATGTTTTACAGAAGATGTAGTGCTTTGGATCATGAGCTGTTCCAATTTTTCTCCAAACTTTCTTCCTCCCATCATTCTGGTACAGGTTGATCTTAGTCTCATCTGTCCAAAGAATGTTGTTCCAGAACTGGGCTGGCTTCTTCAGATGTTTTTTGGCAAAGTCAATTTTGGCCTTTCTATTTTTGAGGCTGATTCATGGTTTGTACCTTGTGGTGAATCCTTTGTATTTACTCTCATGAAGTCTTCTCTTTATGGTAGACTTAGATACTGATACACCTACTTCCTGAAGAGTGTTCTTCACTTGAGTGGATGTTGTGAAGGGGTTGTTCTTCACCATGGAAAGGATTCTGTGATCATCCACCACTGTTGTCTTCCGTGGACGTCCAGGCCTTTTTGAGTTCCCAAGCTCACCAGTGCACTCTTTTTTTCTCAGAATATACCAAACTGTTGATTTGGCCACTCCTAACATTTCTGCTATCTCTCTGATTTCTTCTTTTTTTTCAGCCTCAGGATGGTCTGTTTGACCTCCATTGAGAGCTCCTTTGACCACATGTTGTGTGTTCACAGCGACAGCTTCCAAATGCAAACGCCACACCTGGAATCAACTCCAGACCTTTTAACTGCTTAATTGATGACAAGTTAACGAGGGAAGAGCCCATGCAGCCTTGTTATTTTTTTTTTTTTTTTGCATTCTTCTGAGTCAATTGTCCAATTACTTTTGGTCCCTTGAAAAATTGATTGCTGGGGTCTTTCTGCAACTGTGGGGGTCCCCCCTACAGTTGATAGTGCTATGAGATGACTGTTGTTGTGAAATGGCGCTATATAAATAAAGCTGAATTGAATTGAATTGAAAAAGTACTGTAGCTACGTATTAAAGAGCTGTAATTCCTAAACCCTTGCTCCAATTTGGATGTGAATACTCTCAAATTACAGCTGAGAGTCTACACTTTAAGCCCACAGTGATTATATAATTGTATCCTGAATAAAATTTGTGTCACTGTCCAAATATTTTTGGGCCTAACTGTATAACTATTTATCCATAAAAACAGCCACACACCAAAATGATTTATTAATATATCACAGCTGACCAATTGACACTTTGATATACCGTCAAATGTTATTTTGTCAGTATACCATGATCAGGATAGATTGTTTTTCATCTAGCTTTACAATACCTCAAATGATTATTTTGACATAGTACTGGAATAGTTATACTAAAAGATCTACTACCCTACATGTAACATACCAGCAGATGTCAGTATTCTTAAATGAGCTTTTAAACGGGGCTTTGTCTGATCAGGATTTGATGAAGCATTTGGCCAGAAAGACTCGACACATTCACGGGGCCTCATTTCACCATCACTACTTAGTATATCTGCCCCATAGTCTCTCCAGCGTGTCCTGGGTCTGCCCTGGGATCTCCTCGACACCTTTGCTTTAGAGTCCAGCTCTCTCTCTCTCCATCACAACAGACCGGTACAATGTCCACATCACTGCAAACGCTGCTACGATCCATCTGTCAATTTCCTGCTGCATTTCATGTCACTCATTAATTAGACCCCCAGATTACTTAATAATAATTATAAATTACTTTTGATCCCTTGAAATGAGGTTTTGTATAAAAATGGTTGTAATTCCTAAGCACTGCATGTGAATACCCTCAAATTAAAGCGAAGAGTCTAAACTCACAGGCTGTACTGACGCCGGTGTGTCATAATTCCAGCTCATGGACAGGATCATGAAAATCATAAAGACACATTTGTCTTTGTGTCCTACAGGACGTCCTATGATGTTCAGGCAGAGATCATATGACATCATAAAGACACATTTGTCTATGTGTTCTATGATGAATCTATGTGTGACATCATAAAGACAAATTGTCCTATGATCTCTGTGGTCTCTGTGACATCAGAAAGACACATTTGTTGACACATAGACAAATCTATGTGTGACATCGTAAAGACACATTTGTCTGTGTCCTATAATGCCTGAGTTCATAGGCCGTCCTATGGTGTCCTATGAAGCGTGACAGACAAGAAGATTGATCTCTGTGGTCTATGTGACATCATAAAGACACAGTTGTCGATACATAGACAAATCTGTGTGACATCATAAAGACACATTTGTCTGTGTCCTATAATGCCTGAGTTCATAGGCCGTCCTATGGTGTCCTATGAAGTGTGACAGACAAGAGATTGATCTCTGTGGTCTATGTGACATCATAAAGACACGGTTGTCGATACATAGACAAATCTGTGTGACATCATAAAGACACATTTGTCTATGTGTCCTACGATGTCTTTGAGTTCATAGGACTCCCTATGACGTTCAGGCAGAGATCGTAGGCAATCCTATGATGTCCTATGAAGTGTGACAGAGATTTCTTGCTTTTATAATGATGAGGTTTTGTATAAAAATGGTTGTAATTCCTAAGCACTGGAGGTGAATACCCTCAAATTAAAAGGAACTCCGATTATATTGGCATGTTAGCTCTATATGCTTTATTTTGATGTTAGTAACATAACTATAATTTTTTTGAAAATAATTCCCAGTTTTATATATTTTTAAAAAACTTTATTACGATGTAAATCGCCATTTTTGTTTACGTCGCAATGCATTCTGGGTAGTGACGTAGATTGGTTGTGCCCGGTAGCAGCAGCGGTCTGTAAACAGCCTTTTCAGTTCGAACCAGTGCGAAGCCAAAGCAATAAAGACAATGACGAAGACACACAAAGTGAAAATGGACTTGAAAATGAAGACAGCAGCCGTGAGGAAGCTAGAGCTGGTCATGTTGGATGGTGTTTTTGCAAATGTTCGCCAATGCCGACAGAAGTAGAGCATCTGGTGGAAAGAGCTCCACTTCATTTCTGCTGCTGTCCATGGTACCTGATGCTATAAATGTATTCTACTGGAGGTTTTGGTGTCCATCTTGGTCGCTTTCCTTTATTTCACCATGGAGCTACTCCTCTATCAACCCCTGGTTATGGAGGCCATATCGTACCTTCCCCGACTTCTACCACTGGTATTCCTTTGATGTTCCTCTGGGTACGATTGGTATGCCACTTTTGCCTCCTTCCTCCCACATTATCCAGACTGACAAAGGCTACCAGCAAGGAAAAGAGGCCCTCTCCCACTCAAAATACTCAAGACGATTCCGTCAGCCAGTGAAGAGCACACTTTGGGAAGTTGGACTCTTCCAACCGCATCCTCCCACTTTTAATAATAATAATGCATCAGATTTATATAGCGCTTTATCATAGACACTCAAAGCGCACTTTGCGCTTTGAGTGATACAGTGTTTTATCATAGACACTCAAAAGATTGACGGAAATGTGGCTGCCAATCTGCGCCAACGGCCTCTCCGAACATTTAAACATTTTTACACATTCATACCCAGTGTTATGGGCACTGGAGGCAATGCGGGTGAAGTGTCTTGCCCAGGGACACAACGGCAGGATATCTGGGGAGAGCGGGATTCGAACCGCCACCCATCGGGTTATTAGACGACCTGCTCTACCTCCTAAGCCACTGCCGCCCCACTTTTTCCTCAACTTTCCCTTTTTAGGAAAGCTATGGAGGCTTACCTCACTCTCTTTATTTCCCTTTGATTGGAAATTACATCCAAAAGCTGCGCAATGTGGCATTTTCACTGACAAATGGCAGTAGTTCGTAGCTTCGCTTCTTGGCTTGTATAAGACAAAAAAAAACGGCTGCAACCATTCTACGTCATCGCCCCCAGAATGCATTGCGTCACCTGAAAACATGGCGGCCGCCATGTATCGATTTACATTGTAAACAAAAACGATTTTTATAACTACAATAAATGTTTATATAGTTCTAACAATGTATTTTAATAGTGGAGGCCAGTGTTTGTATTTTTAAATCTATAAGTCGTTATAATCGGAGTTCCTTTTAAAGCTGAGAGTCTAAACTCCTAGGCTGTATTGACGGTGCGTCGTAATTCCAGTTCATGGACAGGATCATGAAAATCATAAAGACACATGGTCTATGACATCATAAAGACACATTTGTCTATGTGTCCTATGATGAATCTATGTGTGGCATCATAAAGACACATTTGTCAACACATAGACAAATCTATGTGTGACATCATAAAGACACATTTGTCGATGTGTCCTATGATGCCTGAGTTCATAGGACGTCGTATGATGTTCAGGCAGAGACCATAGGCTGTCCTATGATATCCTATGAAGTGTGACAGAGGTTGACATCATAAAGACACATTTGTCGATGTGTCCTATGATGCCTGAGTTCATAGGACGTCCTATGATGTTCAGGCAGAGATCGTAGGCCGTCCTATGATGTCCTATGAAGCGTGACAGAGGTTGACATCATAAAGACACATTTGTCTATGTGTCCTATGATGCCTGAGTTCATAGGACGTCCTATGATGTTCAGGCAGAGATCGTAGGCCGTCCTATGATGTCCTATGAAGCGTGACAGACAGATTTCTTGCTTTTATAGAGTGAAGTGTGATGATTGGTATAAGTTTGCATTTTGGAATTCTATGCCTGTTATGTTTTCTAGTTTGTTTTCACATATTCAGTATTGTTTCTTTGTATGGTTTATTTTCTTTACGTTCAGTGTAGTGTTGTCCTTATTTGCAGCCACTTTATTTTTGCCAGTGTCTACTCTTTTCTTTCTCTCTTAGGAGTTGCAGCTGTCAGGAGCACTTCCAGGATTTCCCCTGGTTGTGGGCGGTGTTACTGTCAAACTGTCAGCTCTGTCTCCTCTCCTCATGACTCACAGCTAATTGTCATTTTCTCCCCAGCCCCTCATCTGATTTGCACCTGTCATTATTTGTTTCATTTGTGTTTAGCCTTATTTAAGGGCTGTTATGGTCATTCCTCCTTGCCGGAGTCTTAAGTTTCTCTTTGTTCATCTCCACCAGAGCCCAGCCCTTGCTCTGGTGCACTTTATTCATAAGTTTGCTCATTTGTTTGAATTTTTTGTTCGAGCACTATTTGGGATTTTGTGTTTGCTGCTTTTAATAAATCTCACAAACTGCAGTTCTGTACCTGGGTCTTTCTCTCTGCCCTGAGGGGAAATTCATGACAGAAGACTCCAGCCAGTTTGAGACCCAGCGGCTGCAGTTGTGTAAATTTTTTTGTTTCACTCCAGCGGCAGCAAAGGCTCGCAGGGTTTTCCTATTTCTCCCCAGTTTTGTCACCTGGGGTTTGCCATGTCGGCCACCCTGGATTTTTCACCTTTGGGATTGAGCGAGGAGGAGTGCATAATGGCTACGCTCATCGCCAGTTTTGCCTTGGGGGCTGGAGCCTCCCGTTCTCCCGAGGAGGCTTGGGGGTTTGTGGATGGCATGGCCCAGGTGATTGAGACACATCCCAGTCTTTGGAGCTACCTGGGTCTTACAGTTTTTCTCACCTCGGTGATCGATGCACAGCGCAAACTCTGTAGCCAGGCAAGCGACCCCCCTTCGGCGCCACCAGGGCTCAAAAAGAAGCGCACCCCGGGGTGAAAAACTCTGATTCAGAACCTGAATCTTCAACTGCCCCCGGAGGTCCCGAATGGACACCATCTAGCCCTGACACAGCAGCCCCACCTTCTCCTCCTGAACTGTGGCCCACACCATTGGCCGAGGAGCTGGAGGAGTGCAGGTGGGTCCAGTTAGCGGAGACGGAACTCTTACTAGAATATAAACCATGGCGCCTTCCGGATCTTGCCCAGGAGCTGGAGGAGGTTTCACGGGGGGCCCGGAGTTTAAGCCAACCAATGAGCATCCCCTGACTCCGGACCCTCTCCTTCTTCACCCTAAGCCTACGTCTCCACCTCCTGCTCCCCACCGTCGCTCAAGGAAATCCCACCAGAAAGCACCTCCACCTCCTTGTCAGCAGTTTCCCCATCACAGAGGTTGAAAAATCCTGCAGCGGTCCTTTAATCTAGTTTTTCTTCTCTGGCTGTCCCATCAGCTTGTCCTCCCGCTGCTGCTGCCTCTTCCTCTTCCTCTTCCTCGGCAATTCCTCCTGCTGCTGAGGGTTTGACCGTTTTGTCCCAGGCTCCGCCCGTGGCTGTGGCTGCAGGGGCGGCTGCTCAAGGGTTCCCTTTGAGGCCCTCTTCTGCAGAAGTCACAGAGAGTGCTGATTCCCAACCTGCTGCAGCAGAAGACATCACAGCCCAGGAGTTCAGGCAAGTGTTTTTTTCTTCTCATTCAATTAAGCATCAATTATCTTGCCTGACTCCTGAGGGTGAGGCTCAGATTAGGCAGTCCTCTGAATCCTCAAGATCTGCTACAGCTTGAGACTGCTCACCTGCTCTCTCCATGTCTCCTCCCCCCCCCCACCCCGAGTGTCCACCAGTCCCTGAATTAAGCTGCCACACGGAGGAGGAGCCTGCGGCCCCGTAGGACCTGGTCACAGTCCTGCAGCCACAGTCTGGATGGAGGGAAAGCGCTGAGGCCTGTGCCAATGATGGAGCATTCCCTGGCCACAGCAGAACAGGATTCAGTGCCAGCAGGAACCTGACCTCCTGTGTCCACGTCGGGTGAACCGGCTGTGTGGGTCACTTCACTGGGGGGTCTTGGTACTGCATCTACCACCATGCCTGCTGCTGGGGCCACCACAGCAGAGTCCGAGCTTGGCCTCCAGAGGGCTGGGCCTTAGGTGTCATTGTCTGGATCAATGGAATCTGGACGGTGGTGGAGCTTGAGCTCAGGCAAGTGCTATCTTTTGTTTCTGTTGTTTCTGTATTGGAGAGATCTTGTCTGGCTTTTGGTGGGGAGAGCCAGGTGCAGTCGTCAGCTGCACCTGAGCTCACCTCGCCGGGCTCCACTGCCACCGATGACCCTGACCCTGTTTCGCTGCCTCTCCCGTCTGAACTTTACTCCAGGGTCATCAAGGATCATCTAGCTTCGCCAAGAGTCTCTGTGGGTCCAGCCTCACCACCCAAGATCACTGTGCGTCCAACTTCTCCTGCCAAGGTCATCGAGGGTGCTCTGTCCCAGCCTGGGGCCTCTGTGGGTGCAGCTTTGGCCTAAGCCGGGTCCTCCAATGAGCTGAGGAGAGCTAAATCTGTGTATTCTGAGAGACTCCAGCAGCAGTTCACTGCTAATGACTCGGCTTCTGTGTGGAGAGGACTGAGGCAAATCACCAACTATCGGCCTCAGGCTTCTAAAGGTCAGGATGACAAAGCCCTTTGTCAAAAACTGTCCCAACATTACGCCCGTTTTGACACCTCGTCAGCTGTGTCCAACTCACCCACTCCACCCAGCTCCACTGCCTCCTCAGCCCCTAATTCATCAAAAGCGGTCCCCCCCTCCTCCTCCTCCTCCTCCCCCCCGCCCTTGTCATCAGTGAGCAGGACGTGCACAGACAGTTCTCCAGACTGAACCTGCGCAAGGCCCCCGGGCCGGACGGTGTGTCTCCCTCCACCCTGAGACACTGTGCAAAAGAGCTGGCTCCTGTCTTCACAGACATTTTTAACACCTCCCTTAAGCAATGTCACGTGCCGACCTGCCTCAAATCCTCCACCATCATCCCTGTCCCCAAGAAGCCACGGATTACTGGACTTAATGACTACAGACCTGTAGCGCTCACCTCTGTAGTCATGAAGTCCTTTGAGCGCCTGGTCCTGTCTCACCTCAAGTCCATCACCACTCCCCTCCTGGACCCGCTGCAGTTTGCCTACCGTGCTAACAGGTCTGTGGACGATGCAGTCAACCTGGCCCTCCACTCCATCCTGCAGCACCTGGACTCCCCGGGAACCTACGCCAGGATTCTGTTTGTGGACTTCAGCTCCGCATTCAACACCATCCGCCCCGATCTGCTCCAGGACAAACTGTCCCTGCTCGATGTGCCTGACTCCCTCTGCAGGTGGATCACCGACTTCCTGACAGACCGAAGGCAGCATGTGCGGCTGGGGAAGTCTGTCTCGGACTCTGTTAGCATCAGCATTGGATCACCCCAGGGCTGTGTACTTTCCCCCCTACTCTTCTCCCTTTACACCAACTCCTGCACCTCCTCCCACCAGTCTGTTAAGCTGATTAAGTTTGCGGATGACACCACCCTCATCGGGCTCATCTCCAACGGCGACGAGTCCGTCTACAGGAAAGAGGTGGCCCAGCTGGTGTCCTGGTGCAGCCATAACAACCTGCAGCTGAACGCTCTGAAGACAGCGGAGATGATTGTAGACTTCAGGAAAGTCACAACCCCCCTGCCCCCCCTCACCATCACAGGCTCTCCCATCACCATTGCAGATTCCTTCCACTTCTTGGGCACCACCATCACCCGGGACCTCAAATGGGAGCCAACCATCAGCTCCCTCATCAAAAAGGCCCAGCAGAGGATGTTCTTTCTGCGGCAGCTGAGGAAGCTCAAGCTACCCACCAAGATGTTAGTGCAGTTCTACACGGCCATCATCGAGTCCATCCTCACCTCCTCCATAACTGTGTGGTATGCAGGAGCCACTGCCAGGGACAGACTAAGGCTGCAGCGCGTCGTGCGCACTGCTGAGAAGGTGATCGGCTGCAAGCTCCCATCTCTCCAGGACCTGTACATCTCCAGGACCCGGAGGCGTGCTGGCCGGATCATAGCCGATCCTTCACACCCTGGTCACGTACTGTTTGCCCCCCTCCCCTCAGGTAGAAGACTTCGGTCCATTCGGACTAAAACCTCCCGGCACATGAATAGCTTTTTCCCCTCTGCCATCAGACTGCTGAACATTAAGTGACTTATTGACTCTCGTGCACTATGTACAGCAGCTCAACCAGACTCATGTCATTCATCACTGTTTTTCTGTTGCATTATCAACTGCACTGTGGTACCCCATATTATCTGCTACTTGCTAATTTATTTAAAACTGCCTTGACTAGTATTACTCATTATTACTATTATTATTATTATTATTATTATTATTACTTATTTTTCTACACTTAATGCACGTTTTTAGTCCTTTAGTTTTTTAGTTTATCTCTTTATCTCATCATGTTTTTAATGTTGCAGCATGGCACCGAGACAAATTCCTAGTTTGTGTACTACATGAACAATGGCAATAAATCTGATTCTGATTCTGATTCTGATTCTCCATGGGTACTGATTCCCTTCCTGCTGAGGTCGTTGCAGGTGCTCCGTCCCAGCCCGGGACCTCCAAGGGTGCAGCTCCTGCTCAGTCCGGGTCCACCGGGGGTGCTACTCTGTCCCAGTCCGGGTCCACCGGGGGTGCAACTCTGTCCCCGTCCGGGCCCACCGCGGGTGCTACTCTGTCCCAGTCCAGGCCCACTGTGGGTGCAACTCTGCTCCAGCCCAGAGCCACCGCGGGTGCAACTCTGCTCCAGCCCAGAGCCACCACGGGTGCAACTATGTCCCAGTCTGGGACCACTGCGGGTGCTACTATGTCCCAGGCCGGGACCACCGAGGGTGCTGCAGAGCAGCCAGATGCCTTTGTGGTCCCCCCTCCTCTGCCAGACGCCATTGTGGTCCCCCCCTCCTCTACCAGACGCCATCATGGTCCCCCCTCCTCTGCCAGACGCTGTCATGGTTCCCTCTCCTCTGCCCGATGTCATCGAGGTCCCCTCTCCTCCACCTGATGTCGTCGAGGTTCCCCCTATTCCTCCATCCTCCTCATCCCTGGTCGTCCCAGTTGGACTACCTTTTCTGTGCTGGTGGTTAAAGAACTCTGGCCGACCACCTGACAGACTGTGCCGTTGGGTTGGGTGGCTCATATTCTCCGGCAGGCCACCCGACTCTTACCACCTTGCCATCATCATCTAGCCTGGGTTTTGATGGGGTGTGAGTCATGGGAGTTCTTATTATTTTCTGTGGTTTGTTTCGGGCCCTCCGTGCCTGGGTCCTTCTCCCGCCTGTGGTGGGGTTGTTTTCTTGTCTTTTAAGCCCCTTTCCCACTAGTATCTGTTTGGCCTTACTTCAACTTGGCTTTACTCAACTTGGCTCACTTCTGTTTCCATTAGCATAGTACCTTTTGGGATGGGTGGGATTTTTTTCCAAAAAGGCGATGCAACATTCCCGTGATGTAAAGCACGGGACACCCAAACAACACACAAAATGGAGGATTATGAGGGAAGATTTACACGCTGTTCGCTCTGTGGCTTTTTGTCACAGTCAGGCGAAACAGTAGAGGCAGAGAAGACAACATGTGTTGAGACAAAACAAGGTTTGAACTCAGAACTCAGAAAAGATTTATTGCCAAGTATATTCACAGTAAATAACTGATAAATATACGAGGGATTTGACTTGACACTGAGAACGACATAGTTGACATTTTCAGTGACGCGGCAGCGTCAGTGACGCGCCTGTCAGCAGAATGGGAACAGGAAGCAATGGGGGAGAAAAAGTATAAACACAATAGGAGAGAGAAAAAAGCATTGTTTGTCAGAATACAGGTCATAAATGATCAATATTATGATTACAAGAAAAAAAACTCTCAATGCACAAGTAGCAGACAATAGAATCTATACAAAGACACAAAGAGAGCAGTGAATGAGTAATCTTCACGTCAGTATAGTGAGTCAGTGTGAGTGAAGGTGTTGAGTGAGGGTGTTGATATCAGTTAAGAACAACAAAGTCTCTTCAGCAGCAGATGTTATGTCTACCGTCTGGCAAAGGCATGTGTCCTTGGCACAGCAGATGGTATAGTTTGCCAGACAGCTGGCTGTCCTTGAGAGTCAAATGCTGCTCGTCATGTTTTGAAAACAAAAACTGCAGATAATCTGGAGGACTGTGACTGTGAGGGCAGGTCAAATAAGTCGAATAGTACTGACTTCAGAGAAAAAACTTTATATTCTCTTACAGATTCAGTACTTAAATCCTTCATGGCTGGACGTTGAAATTATCATGGACGGCTCTCAGTGTGATCATGATGTAATCCATTTTCCTAGACAGTTCTCCATTAGCCGCTGTCAGAGTCCTGCCCAATCGGTCAATTTGATGGTTAAGCCTCGCCGGGTCTGCATTTTGATAGTCTCTGTCCATATTCTTCAATTTGCGGTACACCAGAACAATCCCAGATCCAATCAGTAGAATTCCGATGACCATTGCTATGAAGAGGTATAAATCTTCAACATCTTCGATAGAGAGATCACACAGGCACAAGAGTTTCCAATTACTTGTGTCCTTCAAATAGCCCGTGGCCGCAGTTCCTGCGGGGCAAATCGGCTCCCCCGGGCCAGAATTTCTCGTTGAAAAAACAGTGTCAATTGCGTTCAAAGCCCAGCTTATTAAATCCATAATTTCATTTGATAATCAGCAGTAGAGACACGCAGACAGACAATAGCAAGCTGGGATCCAGTCAGTTAGGGGAGGAGAGAGATAAGGAGCTGGAGCTGGAGAAAAAGCGTCTGCTCTCTTTGAAAGGCGGAAGTGAAAAGTACAGGAGACTTTTGGATGCCATAGCAGAATATGAACCCGCAACCGTGTGGATGGAAACTACAACTAGATGGATGTGGACGAGGATGAGGTAAGCTAACGGATGCTAAAGCTTGCTACAGTCATTATAATGCTGCGTACTCCGTTGTGATGGCGCCAGGTTATCGCTATTAAAGGTATTAAAATATGTATGCTGTGTGTGTGTTTCAGATTGCTGCTTTGTTGTGAAATAATCACTGCAAACTGTCGATCTGGACATTTAACTGTGCCTCACAATGGTGGGAGGACATAAGTGTGGGCTATTACATCCTCGGAGACTCAGCTTATCCGTTGCAAAACTGGCTGTTGAAACCATTCCATGACACTGGACAACTGACAGAAGAACAGCACATGTACAACCAAAACATCAATTGAGTATGAGTGGTTGAATGCTTTTGGCAGGCTGAAGGGAAGGTGGCGCTGCCTTCTGAAAAGGAATGACTGTGACATCCAACTGGTGAAAGCTATGGTGCTTACTTGTTGTGCTCTGCACAATCTGTGTGAAAATCATGGAGAGACTTTTGAGACTACATGGGACGATCCAGCAGCTGCAGCACGTGAACCGGTGGTGGCAGTTACACACGGTGTAGAGGAGCAGGGCAGAAATGTACGAGATGCTCTGATGCAGTACTTGTGTGGCAATAATGACTAGACAATGTCATTGCCTTTCCATTTATGTGCCTACACATGTCCAATTTCTGTATTTTGAAAATAAAATTTTGTACCCTTTTCAGATACGTCTTCTCTGTTGTTTATAAGGGTTATTTGTGAAGGTAAGAATAATTAAATGCTAAAACACAGGAGAAGCCGTCTGCAAAAAAATCCAGCAATTAGACAATTCACTTTTGGTTTGATGTAAGTCTGTTAACAGACCTTTGAATCATGTGTTGAAACATGCTGTATCCCAGTTAACCCTATCCCACGGGGGTTGGGATAGGGTTAACATAGGGTTGGGCTGCACGGTGGCGCAGTGGTTTAGCACTGTGGCAGCACAGTTTTACCCTCGGCCGGGGGATCGCGGGGATCATGAGATCGTGGGTTCGATCCCAGCCCCCGACCAACAGTGAGCTGTGTGGAGTTTGCATGTTCTCCCCGTGTTGCGCGGGTTTACTCCGGGATTTCTCCGGTTTCCTCCCGCACACCAAAAACATGTAGGTTTAGGGCGCTCGCGCACGCAGCGACCAGCAGCCGGTGGCTTGTCACCAGACTGCAAACCAAGTCTACCTACGGGTACAAATAAGTAACAAAAAAAAAACAAAAAAAACCCCCTATCCCATTATTATGAAAAAAATAATAAATGTAGCATTATAATTTGTTGGGACAAACTTGCTCCCACTACTTTTATGGGATGTTTAAGTAATTGGACTCCATAATGTACTCCAAATATAACGGTCTAGCAACCCTTCTTGTCAAAAAATACAATTTTGTTCCCTTTTCAGATATGTCTACTGTTATTTAAGGGTTATCTGTGAAGGTAAGAGTAATTAAATGCTAAAACACAGGAGAAGGCACCTGCAAAACATCCAGCAGCTAGACAATTCACTTTTGGTTTGATGTACGTCTGTTAACAGACCTCTGAATCATGTGTTGAAACGTGAAACCCATTTAACCCTATCCCATTATTATGAAAAAAAATAATTGTAGCACTATAATTTGTTGGGACAAAATAGCTCCCACAAATTTTATGGGATGTTGACATCACTGGACTCCATAATGTACTCCCAATAAAATGGTCTAGCATTCCCTCTTCAAAAATTACAATTTTGTGCCCTTTTCAGTTATGTCTACTGTTATTTATAAGAGTTATCTGTGCTGGTAAGAGTGATTAAATGCTAAAACACCAGAGAAGCCGTCTGCAAAAAATCCAGCTGCTAGACAATTCACTTTTGGTTTGATGTAAGTCTGTTAACAGACTTATGAATTATGTTGAAACATCTTATATTCCTTTATCCTGTCCCATTACTATGAAATACTAATAAATGTAGCACAACTATTTGTTGGTACAAAACTGCTCCCAAGACTTTTATAGGCTGTATATTTTATAGGAGAGAACTGGACTCTTTGGGACCACTCCTACTCGTGAGTAAACTGCTTGCATTTCTCCGTGTGGTTAGCTGCAATGGTGACCAGAAGCGTTTCTCCCCCTGCAGTATTCTGTTACGCTTCCGGCAGTATTTCTTAAGGCAGCATAACCGCTATGCTTAGGCTGTGTACGCTCATCTGTATCTGTGAACACTGGTTGTCAATAAATGTGTGTGTGGTGAACTCCTGTATTTAAATCCTTTCATCCTTTCTCCTCCGTGCACTATGGCAGAGCACACGCAGTTTATGACACTTACGTATGAATATAACTCACAGAGGATCACACAAGTGATCTGACAAAAAATAAATAAATAAGCAATTATTTTACAGTGGATGTGCCACTCATTTTCAATTATTCTGTAACTAATATTCACACAAATAAATTTCAGTTCAGTCCCTTTCATATTAAGTGGAAATTGTGGTACTTTAATTTTGGCACTGGCACTTTGCGCACGGAGAGTTTATGACAGAATGACCCAACCAGAAAAAAGGATTTAGCGGGTTCACCCACACTTCATTTTCTGTTTTTCACTATAAACCGTTTTTCTGTTTTGGACAAACCTGTGTTGGAGTTCGTCATGCCCCGGTCTCGCCAAAGAAAAGGAACGGCAGCGGGGTTCCCCACGGTGGAGGAGGAATGGGCGGCGGAGTTCATTCAGGGCTTTGTTAATGACGCCCTCACCGCCCGGGGTCCTAAGAAGACACTGGAGAATGTGGACGCTGCAGTAGGCATTTTGGAAGCGCATCCCGGGTTATGGACCTACCTGCAGTATGCCGACTTGCTCTCCACGGTCTGCTCGCTCCAGCGTTCCCTGGTCTGGCATTTCCTGCGACGCCAAGGCGGAGGTCTGCTTTCCTGCAAACTGGCAGCCTCCGTGGCGTGCTGCTTGACCCTCCACTCGCTCCAGCACAGTCTGTTCTGGAACACAAAGGACAGCGCCGTCCCGCAAGGAAACACCGGGAGAAGCCTCCCACTCCTGCAGCGGCCATCATCGTTTCAGCTGCCAAGAGGTCCACTGGATTCACCCCGGCCATGCCTACCTCCGTCATCAGGGAGACGGCTCCTCCAATAGTCTACGGAGGGATCCATATCATCGCTGGCACGGAGAGGGACGAGTCTCTGCCCTTTGCAGCTGCAGACATCATCAACCAGGATGACAGGCAAGTATTTCTTCATTCTGAATCATCTATCAACACTGAATCTTGCCTGTCTCCCAAGAGGGAGGCCCAGTATCAGCAGTCCACTGGGTCTTCTCCTCCAGCCGCAATTAATGATCATTTTCTTCCCCTCTCTGTGTCTCCTTCTTTAATTTCTGAGGGCCTGCCGGTCCAAGAACCGATCCACCTGACAATGGAGGAGGTTGAGGCCCTGGATGATCCTGTCCAGGAACCCGCACGGAGGCGTTTCCCCACAATCACACTGGCGGACAAGGAGTGGGAGAATCTGCTCACCTTTGTCAACCGCTGGGTCAAGGAGGAGCACCGTGAGAGGGAGGTCCGAGGACTCACTTCCCTGGCTGTGAGGGTTCCACCTCCTATGCTTGCACAACCACCGGATTCACCTTCAGACGAGGAGGGGGCAAACCTGCTCGCCACAGTTAACAGCCGAGTCGAGGAGGAGCGTCGGAGGATCAGAACTGCAACCACCATCATGCCTGCTGCGAGGACCGCCTCAGCAGAATCATCCCCCGAACCGGACCCCAAGCCGACTGGACCCGGACCATCATTGTCGACAGCGTTGGAGTCCTGGACGGCGGTGAAGCTCGAGCACAGGCAAGTTATCTCTCCTGTAATTCAATTGTAAGTGATTGAGAGATCTTGTCTGGCTTTCGGGGAGGAGAGTCGGGTGCGGCTCTCGGCCGCACCTGAGCTCCTGTCTCCGGGCTCTGCTGCTGCCGGCAACCCTAACCTTTCCTCCTCTCCCATGTCTGTCGAGCCCCTCACTAGGATCGCCAGAGAGGAGCTGCCATCACCGGGGTTGTCAACCGACGATGACGAGAGGTTGGCAGTCCCAGAGGAGGTCGACGGGGGCACAGTACCGGGCACGACGATGGAGGCTACGCACCCCAAATCACCGGAGTACTGGACGGCGGTGGAGCCCGAGTTCAGGCAAATGTGCTCCATTATGTCAATACCTCATTTGTCAATGTCACACTGCCCGACTCATGGCGAGGAGGACCCGGGGCAGCTTGTAGTAGCCCTCAGGGCCGCCTCACCAGGCTCTGCCACTGTTGGCGACCCTGACCCGGTCTGTTTTTCTCTCTCTCCGGGGTCGGCGCCCCCTGCCAGGGTCGCCGGAGAGCAGCTGACTTCGCCAGAGGCCCCCAAAGATCAGGATCCAGCACCAGGTGGTGTTAGGAGCACTACCTCCCTTGCTGGGGAGGCCACTGCGGGAGCAATGAGGCCCCCAATGGGGGTCACCGCTGGTGCAACAGTGCTCCAGCTGGAGCCCATCGTGGGTGCAGCCACGCCCCAAACTAGGACCGCCGTGGGTGCAGCTCTGGCCCAATCAGGGCCCATCGCAGGTGCAGCTGGGCTGCAGCCGGAGGTCACTGCGGGTGCAGCCCTGTCCCAGACGGGGACCATCATGGGTGCAGCTCTGGTCCAATCGGGACCCACTGCAGGTGCTGCAGAGTTGCCGCCGGAGGTCATCGAGGGTCTGGCCGCGCCGATGGAGAACGTTGCTGCTTCAGCCCCTCTTGTAAAGGTCGTTAGGGCTCCACCCATCGATTGCCTACTCAGCATGGTGCCTCTGCAGGTTGGCCCTCTCACCGTGGGTGCAGCTTTGACCCAATTGGGGTCCACCACGGGTGCAGCTAAGCTTCAGCCGGAGGTCATCGTGGGCGCAGCGGAGCCAGCCTGGTTGACAGCCATCGTGGTTGCAGCACAGCCGGCCCAGTCAGGGTCTGTCGCAAGTGTAGTGGAGCCGGCCCGGTTGGGGTTCACCGCGGGTGCTGTTGCGGACCACCCTGAGGACGCTGTGGTCCCCTTATCCCTGCCCTAGGCCGTGGAGGTCCCCTTTCCCTGGTCCTGTTACCAACCAGTGAGCCTTCCAGTGGGCAGGTCGTCTCCTGCTTCACCCTTTTGGTCCTGGTGGCTCAACTACGCTGGCCAGTGTATCCCCAAAAGAGATGAGATTTCGGTGTTGCTGTTGGACTCAAATCTGGACTACCTTTGTCTCTCAGAAAGCTGGCTACACAGGAACATAGACACTAATATGATCGATATTGTGGGCTATCAGTGTTTTAGAAAAGACAGGCAGGTAGGGAGGGGAGGAGGTGTTTTAATTTACATCAAAGAGAAATATAAATGTCAACTGGTTGATTTGAATACTTCACTCGAATGTTTAGCTGTTAATGTATGTCTCTCTCCGGTAATGAATTTCAACATTGCAGTAGTGTACAACCCACCGTCACACAATTCTTCCTTTTATAATGAATTAAGTGATCTGGTTAAACAACTTGAGAAGAACAGAGAAACAATAATTCATGGTGACTTTAATATTAACTGGTCTGATAAAAAGGACAAACAGAAACTGAAAAGCCTCATGACTAAATTTAATTACCAACAAATGATCAAAGGACCCACCAGGATAACCAAACAATCCAGAACACTTATTGACATGGTATTTACTAATAAACCAGAACGAATAACCAGAACCTATAATCTTGTAACTGGTCTCTCAGATCATAACATGGTTCTTGCTGTCAGAAAACTTACTAAAAAGCGACTACAGTATTTTGGGGGAGTCGATATTGACAAATCAAATTTTATTATTCCCAAATCAAAAAATGAGGAGTTTGAACATTACTTAGAGAATCAAAATTGGGAGCAGCTCATGTCAACATATGAAGTAGATGATTGTTGTAATTTTATAACTGCAACAATCACAAAGTGTATAGAAAAATTTACAAAGCAAATTAAAAGTAGACAACAGAAGATTAGCCTACCATGGCTAAATAATGAAATAAGAAAACTTATGAAGAGGCGAGACTATGCATTGAAAACATCATTAACCTCTAAACTACAAAATGATCACCTTGTGTACAAAAGTTTAAGAAATAAAGTGGTACATGAGCTGCGAAAATCAAAAGTATCTTATTACAATAAACTGATAGATCATGCAAAGGGTAACAACAGTTCCCTATGGAGGCATTTAAATAACTTAACTAATAAAAAAAAACGATCAGAAGGGGGTAAAGGAACTTAGAATCAATGGCAAGACCGTCAGTGACAAGGCTACTTTGGCAAATGAATTTAATTCATACTTTGTGGGCTCTGTGGAAGACTTAACAAAAATTTTTGTGCTGCCAAATGTGCTCAACAACACAAATTCCATACTTCCAACAGATTCTTTTCACATCGATGAGGTAAATGAGGAGTTAATTGCTGGTATTGTTAAAACACTGTCAAACTCAAAAACTAATGATATCTACAATATGAGCACCTCCTTTCTCAAAATGCACAGCAAAATATTAATCAAACCACTGACTCATCTCATTAATCTCTCCATTAGGTCTAGTACATTTCCATCTGGCTGGAAAAAAGCTGTCGTCATACCAGTTCATAAATCAGGCAGTAAAGACGATATATGCAATTACTGCCCAATCTCTATTTTACCAGTCCTGTCTAAGGTTCTTGAAAAAGTTGTAGCTACACAGCTGCTAGACTACTTACAAGACAGTCAACTTCTTCATCCACATCAATTTGGTTTTAGACCAGGATACTCAACAGAAACAGCAAATTGTTGCCTTATTGAAAACGTCAAACAGTCCTTGGACAGGGGTAATGTGGTAGGAGCTGTTTTTCTAGATCTCAAAAAGGCTTTCGATACTGTAAACCACAGTTTGCTTTTATCCAAAATGGTATCTTTTAACTTCTCCCCAGATACATTAGAATGGTTTGCATCTTATCTCCAGAATAGAGAACAGTGTGTAAAAGTTCACCAGGATAAATCCTCATTTTTAAACAACCGCATGGGTATCCCACAAGGGTCCATTCTTGGTCCTTTACTTTTCAGCATTTTTGTGCCCTTCAGAGGTAAAGTGGGCTATCCCACATGTAGGTCAAAAATGAGTTAATTGTACTACACTAATTGTTAAGGGTCTATCATTTTCTTAAACTGCCTAGCTCTGCATAAAACGTATTGTGCTGCCCTCTATCTAACTTTTTACTTTTTTGTCTGTCATCATTGTGTTTGTCATTATACGCATTCAATAGTAGGACCAACCTTAGAATATGTTCATTTAACTGCAAGAATGTAAAAACTTCCTTTAATGAGATCTCCAGTTTATGTGATAACCATGACATTGTGTTGTTGCAGGAACACTGGTTATTCAAAAACGAATTGTCTATTCTAAGTAGATTACATGGTGACTTTATAGGACAAGGTGTCTCCTCTATGGATACGGAAGAACGTGTTATTCTAGGTCGCCCCTATGGCGGCGTCGGTATCCTATGGCGGAAGTCACTTGCGAACAGTTGTGTTGTGAAAACTTACGATTGCTTAAGAGTTATAGGTATTGAAGTCAACCTGGGTGACTTTCACTGTCTTATATTATGTGTATATTTCCCCTATGACAATGTTGAAAACTTGGATGAATACTTGCACTGCCTGAGTCTTGTTAAACGTATCACCGAGGACTTTCCAACTCCATATGTGTTCACAATTGGTGACTTCAATGCTAATACAGCACGTTCTAGTTGTTTTGGAAACGAACTGGTGTCTTTTTGTGAGAGTTACTCCCTACACATCTCGGACAGGATTATCCTACCAAGTGATACCTTTACTCATGTTAGCTTGGCCGATGGCTCTACATCATGGCTTGATCACTGTGTGACTACATCCTCAGGCCATGATAACGTATCCAATATCAAAGTTCTGCTTGACTATGTGAGTTCTGATCATGTACCCTTATTCATAGATATTGAGGTATCTAGTGCTGTAAATGGCCCCCGGGAAGCTCCCTCAGCTACAACGAGCAGTAGAACATACAAATGGCATGATGCCACAGCGTCAGACCTGTCCAGATATAAGAAACTTACTCGTAGGAAACTCTGTAACATCCGTGCTCCTATGGACGCCATCAGGTGTCACGACCGTAATTGTGCGGCACACAGGGACGATATTGACAGGTTCTACAGTGATATTGTTGATGCCCTAAATTACTGTGTGAGTGAATGCATTCCTAGTCACAGTGTGGCCACCCAATATAACGTCACAGGCTGGAATGATGTAGTTAGCGAGGCTCACACAGCTGCCCGGGATGCTTTTTTGTGGTGGAGGAGTAATAGCAAACCACGTTCTGGTCCAATATTTGAAAACATGAAAAATTGCAGGGCTAGGTTCAAATATGCTCTACGAGCTTGCAGGCGCAATGAAGAAAGTATCAAATGTGACCAGCTAGCTAATCACATGAGTGAACTGAACATGGTAGAATTCTGGAAACAAATGAAGGCTATGAGTTCCCACCGGTCTGTCAGATCAAACACTATTGATGGTGTGACTGGTGACGTTAATATTGCTGAAAAGTGGAAATGTCATTATGAAGCTATTTTCAACTCAGTCAAGAATGTTTCAATGAAGGATTCTGTTATGCATGATATTCGTCTGTACAACGATATGTTTGATGCCTCTGATATTTCTGCTGTTACTCCTGTTGAAGTTGATTCACTGATCAAAGTTCTTAAGAAAGGCAAATCAGCTGGCCCTGACTGTCTCACCAGTGAATGCCTCATCAACGCCGATTTCAACTTGTGTATTTTGTTGTCATTGTGTTTTAACTGTATGTTTGTTCATGGTTACATGCCAGACATGTTGATGGACTCTGTTATTATTCCTTTGGTGAAAAACAAGTGTGCCAGTCTTTCTGACATGAACAACTACAGACCTATAGCTATTGCTAATGTTATATCTAAACTGTTAGAGGGTTTATTTCTGAACAGAATTGAGGATTATCTGTGGACAAACGACAATCAGTTTGGTTTCAAATCAGCTCTTTCAACTGACAAGGCTGTTTACCTACTCCACGAATTTGTTGACTACTTCAGAAGCCACTCCACTAGTGTTTATGCTACGTTCCTAGATGCTAGCAAAGCTTTTGACAGGATTAACCACTAGGGTTTGTTCAGAAAATTGATCGATCGAGGTATCCCTATTTACATTGTTAGCATCCTGCTATACTGGTACAGAAGGCAGTCTATGGTTGTTAGATGGGGCAATGTCACCTCATCCAAATTTCATGTGACCAACGGTGTTAAACAAGGTGGTATACTGTCACCCTTGTTGTTTAATGTCTATGTTGATGATCTCAGTATACTGTTGAACAATACTAACGTGGGCGGCTCCTTTAACGGTGCACTGTTAAATCACATTTTCTACGCTGATGACCTCTGTTTGTTAAGTTTATCTACCGCAGCGATGCAACATCTCCTTTCTGTATGTGAAAAATTTGGTAAAAAAAATGACATCCTGTTCAACTGTATTAAATCTATGTGTATGGCTTTCAAACCAAAGGGCGTCAATACGTCGAATCCTGTTATGTCACTTTGTGGTAATAGCTTGAACTTTGTCGAAAAAGTCAAATACCTAGGTGTGTGGATTGAATCTGATAAGACCAATGCTGATTGAAACAGGCATCTCAGGAAACTGTACACTCAAACCAATTTACTGTTGCGTAATTTCCATAGATGTTCTCCTGAAGTCAAATGTATGTTGTTCAAGACCTTCTGTACCTCAATGTACTGCTCGCCGTTATGGTTTAATAGCAATGTTGCTGTTAGGAACAAAATCCGCATTGCATATAATAACTCCCTAAGAAGGTTGTTAAATGTACCACGAAGGTCGAGCGCAAGCAAGCTGTTTGTGTCTGTGAACATTCCGTCTTATGGAGAATTGATACGTAAGAATGTTTACAGTTTTTTGAGAAGACTGCTGGAATGTAACAATCATCTTATATCAGCAATTGTCAACTCGTCACTCACACTTCATTCCAGCATTTGGAAGTGGTGGCGTTCCATTTTACACTGAGCCCATTATGTTTTTTGTTGTTACAAGAGCACCGAGTGTCTGCTGATCTGTATATACTTTATTTATTTATCTATTTGTAATATGAACCCTGAGTTTGAAATAAACGTTTGAATGAATTTTAATGATATAGGCACACTGATTTTTTGAGAATATTTCAACTTTAGAACTCATTTTCTCAAAATAATGGTTTTGTGGGATAGCCCACTTTACCTCTGAAGGGCACTATTAATGACTTGCCGTTACACTGCTCAGCTGCAACATGCCAACTTTATGCAGATGATGCAGTTATTTACACAGCTGCCAAGACTCCAGCACAGGCTGCAGATGTACTGTCTACAAGTATGGTTGATGTCCAAGAGTGGCTCCTCCAGAACCATCTATTGCTGAACCTTCAGAAAACAGTCTCAATGTGCTTTTCAATCAAAAAATGTAACCTGCAACGTTTTAAAGTTAATATACATGATCATGACATCAGTTTAGCTACAGAATTCAAATACCTTGGCATTGTACTAGATCCTCAACTCAAATTTAATCTTCATATAAAGAAAATTTCAAAAACAGTAAAAAAAAAATCTGAACTGCTTTAAATTAATTAGATATTACATACCTTACGAAGCAGCTGTACTGTATATGCATTCTATGGTTTTTTCTCATATATCATACTGTTTGACAGTCTGGGCTCAAGCAACCCCTTCCACAATAAGACATATACTGTAGGTTCATTATATAATCAAACCCTAAAAATCTTGGACAAAAAGCCCATTAGGTGGCATCACTGTAATGTTTTAAAAAAATACAACCTATTGAGTTTTGAGAGTTTCATTGACCTCTGTTTTCTGAAATTAACGTTCAAATGTTTCCATAAATCAGCACCCGAGCCACTTGCTGGTTTCGTCCAAAGACAGGACAGCAGCAGAGCCACCAGGAGTTCTGTTAACAATAACTGTAAAATATTCCACCGCAGAACCACATTTGGACAAACAGCTTTCTTTATAAAGGGCAGTCACATCTGGAACACAATGCCAAATGTAATTAAAATAATAACGGACCTTAAAACATTCACTAAAAAGGTTAAAAACTGGCTGAAAAATAAACAAGAATGTACTCATGTATGAATTGATTGTCTGCAAAGTGAGAGTGAATGAAGGGAAGGAATGAATGTGTTTGTTTATAGTGAGTGACGAAGGGAGGGAGGCCTGAAATAGGCAAATGTGAGTCAGGTTGTTATATTTGTGTATTTATAATATTTATAATATTTATAATTGTGTATTTATAATCTTTTTGCATTGATGTATGTGGTTATTGTGTATTTTTTCTTTTCTTCACTTGATTCTCTTTTCTTAAGCCCATCCAGGGACAAGAGTTGCAAATTAGCTAATAGCTATACACTCTATGTGCAACACATCAGATTGATTGTCATTGATTAATTGTCTATGTTTATTGCACTGTCCCTGTCAAATAAACTAATCTATCTATCTATCTATCAGCTGCCAGAAGAATTGGCTTCCCGGGTCATGTGGCTCATGTTTTCTGGCAGGCCGCCGGACTTCGTCTACCAGACCTTCTACTGGGCTTGGGACTGTGGACGGCCTCCTGAGCCCCCACGCCCGTGAACTTGGTGAGGTTAATTGTGGGCCCTGGGCAGGGCATTGTGTTCCCTCCTTCCTGTTACCCCTTCCGCCCACCCAGGTTTGTGTTGTTTGTTGCTGTTGCAACTGTTGGGGGGGGGGGGGGGGGGGGGGAGGCTTCTTGATGCTACCTTGGGTGTCTGGGAATTCCACCCCTTAGAGGGGGAGCTCTGTCATGAGCTGAGCCGGCTTGGTTTTCCCCGGCTCGACCCTGATCTCTCTGTGGGTTTTGGCTTCACTGTTTATGTGCATTTTGTGTATTCATTCCATGATCTTAGCCACTGCCCGACTTGCAGCTGTTAGTCAACCTCTGATCTTTTTCCCACGCTGCTGACAGTCTGTTGGTCCTACCATGCCTCCTCGCTCTCCATAATTCCACCAGCTTTCCCAGTCCAGGTAATTATCTTTCCCGCTCCTCAGGTGTTCCCAATTTGTGTGGCCAGTGGCATTTGGATTTAAGCAGCTCTTCACTAGACAAACACCGTTGGGTCATTGTACGAGTCACACCGTCGTTCTTCGTCGTGTGACCGTCACGCCAGGAAGGATTATTGGACTATGCTCACGGAGAGAACTGGACTCTTTGGGACCATTCCTACTTGTGAGTAAACTGCTAGTGTTTTTCTGTGTGGTTAGCTGCAATGCTGACCAGAAGCGTTTCTCCCCCTGCAGTATTCTGCTACGTTTCCGACAGCGTTTGTTCCCGCAGCATAACTGCTACACTTAGGCTGTGCCCAGTTTGCATTCCCCAGAGTTTAGTGAGCTACCCGCTGTCTTCCCTGCTCTTCCGAGCGCTCCCATACTGCATTATAATTCACTTGTTCATCTGTATCTGTGAACACTGGTTGTCAATAAATGTGTGTGTGGTGAACTCCTGTATTTAAATCCTTCCATCCTTTCTCCTCCGTGCACTATGGCAGAGCACACGGAGAGTTTATGACACTTACGTATGAATATAACTCACAGAGGATCACACAAGTGATCTGACAAAAATAAATAAATAAATAAATAAATAAACAAGCAGTTATTTTACAGTGGATGTGCCATTCATTTTCAATTTTTCTGTAACTAATATTCACACAAATAAATTTCATTTCAGTCCCTTTCCTATTAAGTGGAAATTGTGCTACTTTAATTTTGGCACTGGCACTTTATCTATACTTTTAAAAGCAAAAGGATTTGAGTACTTTGTCCACCACTACTAAAAACAACGGGGTGTGCTTACCAGTCAGAACACATTGCTGTGTCATGCTACGTTGTCGGTGCCAAAGCAGATGCTGGTCGAACTCTAGAAAGCAAATGCAATCAACTCAAGTACAAGCACAGCACTTAAGTGCAACATGTAAAAAACAAAACAAAACACTTTTTTTTCACCAGGATTACAACTAGCTTATTTCATCAGCAATTGTAAATACAAGGAGAGCAAGGAGTTAGCATTGACGGCTAACTAGCTAGCTCATGATCTGCCCACAAGCAACGTTGCTGTGATCTGTTCAAAGTGAATGTCACGCGGGGCTCTAGGGAGCCACGCAATGAGAGCCAAGGGTGAGCCAGTGAGTCGTGATGTTTTATTAAAGGAAAGGGGTGAGGGATGAGGGAAGCACAGGTACTCGTACAGAGGAACACTCTTGAGTTGCACAACACAGGAGCAGGGAGCTCACACCGGACGTAAGGGTAACAAGGCATACATACTCACAGCGGGTAACACTCATAGGAATGCTGTAATAGGAGTAGAAGACTGACACCAGACGTAGGGGCTTCAGCCTAGCAGTGCTTATGTCGCAGCCCCGAGTGATCGAGGCTGCTCCTATTTATTCTCATTGGCAGCGCCCCAGCTGATGAGGATTAATTGGCCCCAGCCGTCCCGTAATGCTGCCAGCTGGGAGCCTGCTGAGACGCTGCTCAATGAGAAGCAGGGATGAGGAGAAACATGGGCTGAGCGCCGAGACGGCGTCTCATCCCATGGTGACAGTGAACTTTTCACTGCTGGGATAAATAACATAAAAGATGTATAATATCATATCACTCACCATCCTCTATATCCGAATATCCCGGCTTTCAACTGCTGAAGTTCGGTGATCCCGCGATTGCTAATTCATCTCGGGTGGCTGCATCTAGTTCCCTCTGGATTCTCTCATCAGCCGAAAGGCACAGAAAACTCTGCTGGACAGCGGTGATGATTTATGTGGGTCTGATTTCTGTGAAGCCATTCTACCATTGTTTATACTAATGATTACTTGCCAGCTCACGGACTAATCTTTGCAAATGGCATCTCAAGAATTCTGAATTCAGCCTTCAAACATCGCTTTCATGACGTTACGCCCTGACCAATCAGTGGCCTGCACTCTGTTAACGTCACATTTCCAGCTCGCCTCAGCCCTGATAGTACCCCCCCCCCCCAGGATTAGGTACGATAAAAGTACCTGGAACCAGGTACTGGGTACTAATGGAAAACCCTACAAATCGGGTAGAGTAGAGTAGAGTAGGGCTGAGTGGGTACGAGTGGAAAAGTGCCTTTAGTAGGGTGGGTTCTTTGTGTGTGTGGGCCCTTGTTTTTCTGTTGATGTTTCCCAGGGTGTCTGGTTTCCACCCCTTGAGGTGGGGGCTCTGTCACGATCTGAGCACGGGGGATTTCATCGTGCTTTTTTTCTTTTGGTTTTTCCTTATTGGTATAATTTTGTATTTTGGAATTCTATGCCTGTCATGTTTTCTAGTTTGTTTTCACATATTTGGTATTGTTTCTTTGTAGGATTTATTTTCTTGTAGTGTTCAGTGTAGTGTTGTCCTTATTTGCATCCACTTTATTTTTGCCAGTGTCTTCTCTTTTCTTTCTCTCTTAGGAGCTGCAGCTGTCAGGAGCACTTCCGGGGTTTCCCCTGGTTGTGGGCAGTGCTCCTGTCAAACTGTCAGCTCCATCTCCTCTCCTTATGACTCACAGCTGATTGTCATTTTCTCCCCAGCCCGCTCGTGTGATTCGCACCTGTCATCATTTGTTTCATTTGTGTTTAGCCTTATTTAAGGGCCGTTATGTTCTTTCTTTCTTGCCAGAGTCTTAAGTTTCTCCTTCTTTGTCTCCACCAGAGCCCAGCCTTTGCTCTGGTGTGCTTTATTCTTAAGTTTGCTCATTTGTTTGAATTTTTTTGTGAGAGTACTGTTTGGGATTTTGTGTTTGTTGTTTTCAATAAATCTCACAAACTGCAGGTCCGCATTTGGGTCTTTCTCTCTGCCCTGAGGAGCAATTCATGACATTTTTTAGGTCAGGCCACATCATCTCTTGTCTCTTGTCTCTTGTTATGATGGCGATGGGGATGAAGGCAGCGCATGAACACACAGTGGCCTCTCTCTCTGTGGGACAGGGAGATGAGTTATGTTTGCACTTTTGGGATGTGACACACTTGGGGGCATGATATTGGTGTTCTTACATTTTTGAATTGTACAATAAAGCCATTTTTTAAAACTCAAACTCTCTCTCTCTCTCTCTCTCTCTCTCTCTCTGTCTCCATGTTTTATCTATTTTTTGTGTTTTGTGCCACGTAGTGTTGTTAAACTCTTTATTGTACATATGCAATGTTGCTCACGAGCTACAGTCGCCACAGCCTTCTAGAGATAAGGAGTAAAGCCACAGATTACGTCCTAGATGAAAGCAGCAAAGAGGAGCTTCGTGGCCTCGGGATACTCTGCCAGCCCTCCTCATCCTCGGACTCTACTGCCGTGCCCCATCCCAGATGGAGACGCCATATACAGTGTGAGAGCAGACGGAAGCGAGGTAAACCCGGAGGTATATGGGTGAAGCTAACTGCTAACCCACACAAACCCCTGATCCCTTCACTGACTCTGGCCAACGTGTACTCACTTGACAACAAGATAGACCACATACAGCTCCTGAGATCCACACAACGTGATGTGCGGAACTGCTGTGTTTTTATCTTTATGGAAACGTGGTTAAACGACAATATTCAATTCAATTCAATTCGACTTTATTTATATAGCACCATTTCACAACAACAGTCATCTCATAGCACTATCAACTGTAGGGGGAACCCCCACAGTTGCAGAAAGACCCCAGCAATCAGGCGATCCCCTGTGAGCAAGCACTTGGCGACGGTGGAGAGGAAAAACTCCCTTTTAACTGGAAGAAACCTCCAGCAGAACCAGGCTCAGGGAGGGGAAGTCATCTGCTGCGACTGGCTGGGGGGTGAGGGGATAGAGAAGAAGAAAAGAACAGACATGTAGAGAGCAAACAGCACGATGGGGACTCAATCTATGGGAGAGAACAAACAAATGTTAATGACCAGCAAAAAAAATATTTCATTGAGAGTGAGAAAAGGAGTGAGGCCCAGTGCATTACTGGAGGTCCCCCGGCTGACTAAACCTATTAGCAGCATAACTAAGGGAGGGTTCAGAAACACATGATCCCTCCCTAATTGTAGGCTATATCAAAAAGGTATGTTTTAGCCCTATTCTTAAAAACAGAGATCGAGTCTGACTCCCGAATCCAGATTGGCAGCTGATTCCACAGGAGAGGAGCTTACACTGGACTCTGCCATTCACCTAGTGGGGCTAACATGCTATCGCAACGACAGAGTGCTAACGGTAGGAGCAGAAACCCGGGGTGGAGGCGTGTGTATGTACATCAGTGATGCCTGGTGTCGTGACTCTGTTGTTGTCCACAGACATTGTTGTCCTTTGGTAGAGTTCATGATAATCAAGCGCAGACCCTTTTACATGCCGAGCAAAATTTAATTGGTTCTACTCACCGCTGTGTATGTCCCGCCCACTGGTGCCAGTGAGAGGAGGGAAGCACTGAAAGTACTCTATCAAGCTATAAGTGAGACACAAACAGCGCATCCGGATGGATTTCTCATCACAGCAGGTGACTTCAACCACGCAAATTTTAAGGCCCTCCTAGCGAGTCTATATCAACATGTAAACTTTGCAACAAGGGGAGACAACCTGCTGGATCTGGTGTACACAACCCATAAGAATGCATACAAACTCTCCCCTCCCCGCTCTGGGCCTCTCTGATCACATCACCATCCTACTGAGGCTGGCATGCAAACCCAGAGTGAGAGCCATTAGACCTACAAAGAAGCAGGTACATGTATGGCCAGAGGGGGCCTTGGATTCTCTGAAAGACTGCTTCAGCACCACAGACTGGGACATTTTCAAACATACAGCCACTCATAATGGACACACAAACCTAGAGGAGTACATTGAGGTTGTTGTGGCATACATAGCCAACTATATTGATGATATCACTCACTGCAAGACTATCACTGTTCATGGCAACCAGTAGCCATGGATGACAGCAGAGATCCACAGACTCCTGAGGGATCAGAATGCAGCTGCCTTAAGGGCTGGCGACACTGCAGGACTAACACCAGCTAGGGCCAACCTGTCCCGTGGCATCAAGGACGCATAACGACAGTACAGCAAGAAAATATTCGGACACTTCAGCAACACCAGAGATGCACATTCTCTCTGGCATGGCATACAGACCCTCACCAACTACAAACCCCCACGTCAGACCTGTGCGAGTGACATCACACTGCTCAACAATCTAAACAACTTCTTTGGCTGATTTGAAGCACAAAACAGCAGACCAGCACAGAAGACCACTCATCCTCCAGACGAGCTGGCCTTAAGTCTTGATCCGGCTAGCGTGAAGAAGACCCTCTGCAGGATCAACCCGCATAAGCATTGCCGCCTGCTGGAAGACACTACAACGCATAGTGGATGCCGCCAGCAAGATCATCGGTGCCCCCCCACCATGGACATCTACTCCACTCGCCTCACATGCAGAGCCACCAACATCACAGGCGACACCTCCCATCCCCTACACTCCCTCTTCAGCCCCCTGCCCTCGGGGAAAAGGTATTGTAGTCTCCGGTCCCGCTTCACAAGACTGCTGAACAGCTTCGTTCATCAGGCCATCAGGACCCTGAACTCTGTTCACTCACCCCTGCTTCCCAGACAGCAACACCTGCACAATAACTACCACAGATGTTGGCACAGTAAGACTGGCACACCAACAATAATGCTGTTGTTCTGTTGTACTTTCGCTGCTATATGTCTCTGCACTTTAATCGCAATCATTTAAACAAATGTCATATCTGCTGCTGTCTGTATATCACTGCAATACTGATCTTGTGCAATCATATCTGTCACTATCTGCACCTACACTACCGCACTGAAATGCACTATGGCTATATTCATCTCTAGCTGTCCGAATATAGGATTGCTGGGCTTATTACCACAAATCGTTTACCTAAACTAATTGTTTACCACTATGGAGGTCAGAGTCTTTCTGGCTGCCATTGGTACCACGGGTTGCATCACTGTGTATAGACTGTACATAGACTGCTGCTGTTGCTGTTTGTTCTTGTTTTTCTTTTTTTTTTAATCCAGCCTAATTTCCTTCTTTTTATAAAATGTGCACCAATGTAGAGAGAGAGAAATGCCATTTCAATTCCCCTGTATGTCCTGCACATATAGTAGTATTGACAATAAAATCTTTGAATCCTTGAATCCTTGAATCTTAATCGGAATCAGGTAAGTACTTTGACTAGGCCACTCCAAAGTCCTCATTTTGTTTTTCTGAAGCCATTCAGAGGTGGTCTTGCTGGTGTTTTGGATCACTGTCCTGCTGCAGAACCCAAGTGTGCTTCAGTTTGAGATCATGAACAGATGGCCAGACATTCTCCTTCAGGATTTTTTGGTAGACAGCAGAATTCATGGTTCCATTTACCACAGCAAGTCTTTCATGTCCTGAAGCAGCAAAACAGCCCCAGACCATCACACTACCACCACCATATTTCACTGTTGGTATGATGTTCCTTTTCTGAAATGCTGTGTTACTTTTATGCCGGATGTAATGGGACACGCACCTTCCAAAAAGTTCATCTTTTGTCTCGTCAGTCCACACAGTATTTTTCCAAAAGTCTTCAGGCTCATCAAGACGTTTTCTGGCAAAACTGAGAAGAGCCTTTATGTTGAATGAATGAATGAGTGAATGAATGAATGAATGAATGAATTTATTCAGTAATAATAATAATAAACACATACAATACAATAAGAACACACAAAAGAACAACCGAAAGGGTGTAGGTTGAAACTAGTGCTTATATAGTGCCTACCTCATTACAATTTTAAAATCAATAACATAAAAATTTAAGTCTTACCCAAAATCAACAAAGAAAATCAAATAGAACAAGTAGACAAAAAAAAAAAAAAAACCTTTAAGTTATTACAAATTTATCTCCCAGCATTTACAATGAGATACTGGGAGATTTTCTCATCTTTGTACAATTTTTTGAATTGCTTCAGAGTTGAACATGTTTTAATATTTTCAGAGCAACAGTTCCACAGTTTAACTCCAGTGACAGAGATGCAATGATACTTTGTATTTGTTCTAACCTTTGGCAGAGTTACCTCTTAGTTCATATTTGCGTTCCCTTTTTTTAAACAGTCTCTGAATATTTACAGGTAATTGGTTATTATTTGCTTTGTACATGATTTGAATGACATTATCTACCAGATCTCTAAATTTAAGAGTATGTAATTGAATGAATATTGGATTTGTTGGTTCAAGGTAAGGTTTCTTTGATACAATGCATACGGCTTTTTGCTGTAGTAAAAAGATTAAGTTTGTGTTTGTTTTATATGTGTTTCCCCAGATCTCCACACAGTATGTCATAAAAGGAACTATCAGTGAATTATCAATCCATCCATCCATCTTCTACCGCTTTTCCGGAGGTCCGGGTCGCGGAGGCAGCAGTTCAAGCAGAGAAGCCCAGACTTCCCTCTCCCCAGCCACCTGCTCCAGCTCTTCAGAGGGGATACCAAGGCGTTCCCAGACCAGCTGGGAGGCATAGTCTCTCCACCGAGTCCTGGGTCTGCCCCAGGGTCTCCTCCCAGTGGGACGTGCCTGAAACACCTCAAGTGGGAGGCGTCCAGGAGGCATCCTAATCAGATGCCCATACCACCTCAACTGACTCCTTTCAATGTGGAGGAGCAGCGGTTCTACTCTGAGCCTCTCCTGGATGACTGAGCTCCTCACCCTATCTCTGAGGGTGAGTCCAGCAATCCTACGGAGAAAGCTCATTTCAGCCGCTTGTATCCGCGATCTCGTTCTTTCGGTCATTACCCAAAGCTCGTGACCATAGGTGAGAGTAGGAACGTAGATTGACAGCTTTGCCTTAGAACTAAGCTCCCTCTTCACCACAACAGACCGGAACAACGTCCGCATCACTGCAGATGCTGCTCCAATCCGTCTGTCGATCTCTCGCTCCATTTTCCCCTCACTCATGAACACGACCCCAAGATACTTAAACTCCTCCACTTGGGGCAGGAGCCTGTCCCCAACCCGGAGAGGACAATCCACCTTTTTCCGGCTGAGGACCATGGACTCGAACTTGGAGGTGCTGATTCTCATCCCAGCCGCTTCACACTCAGCGGCAAACCGTCCCAGCAAGAGCTGTAGGTCATTGCTGGATGAAGCCAACAGGACAACATCATCTGCAAACAACAGAGATGAGATCCTGTGGTCACCAAGCATGACACCCTCCATTCCCTGGCTGCGCCTAGAAATCCTGCCCATAAAAATTATGAACAGGATCGGGGACAAAGGGCAGCCCTGGCGGAGTCCAACTCTCACAGGGAATGACTCTGACCGAGTGTTGGCAATACGAACCAAACTCTCACAATGGTCGTACAGAGACCGAATAGCTCGTAACAACAAGCTCGATACCCCATACTCCCGATGCACGCCCCACAAAAATCCACGAGGGACGCGGTCAAATGCCTTCTCCAAGTCCACAAAACACATGTAAGCTGGTTGGGCAAACTCCCACGAACCCTCAAGAATTGATGAGGCAGGTTTGTCTCAAAGCAGCTTTATTACACATTCTCCAACATCTCAAAGTAGAAAGAGGCATTACAGGAAACTCTCGTCCCTTAAATACCCGGGACTGTCACAGCTCACAAGTCACTTTGCATCACAAGTCACATTACATTATAATCACCAGTAACAATGCATCTCCTCTATAATCCCCTAATATCACCCCCACAGTCTCAGGCCCTGCATAACAAAACTAACACCTTCACAGCTTCCTGTTATCTCCAAGGAAACTCTGTCTTTGTTCTTATCTAAAATGTGAGGCCTTAAATAAGTCACAAAGTAGGTCACATGTGTGGCCACACCACTACAAAAAAAGTTATGTCATCTGCAAATAAAATACACTTGAGCAATTTAGACACAGAACATAAATCATTAATATACAAAATAAACAGCAATGGACCAAGCACAGAACCCTGTAGTACACCACACGTCATCTTCAGCAACTCAGAGTCTGTATTATTCACATGAACATATTGATATCTGTCTTCTAAATAGCTGTGTAACCAGTCAAAAGCAATTCCTCTGTTGCCATACTTATGTAATTTACTGAGGAGTAATTTATGGTCAACTGTATCAAATGCCTTTTGTAAGTCCAGAAATATTCCAACTATTCTCTTCTATCTGTTGCATCCGTAATCTGTTCAACAAAGTCCATGAGTGCCAGTGAGGTGGTCCGGTTCTTCCTGAATCCATACTGTTGTTCACAGAGTGTATTGTGCTTATCAATGAAATCATTTAGTCTCTTAAATATTTTTTCCAGTATTTTGGAGAACTGAGGTAACAAAGAGATGGGTCTGTAGTTTGACAATAAGTGTCTGTCACCAGTCTTATACAGAGGAACGACTCTTGCTATTTTAATTTTCTTTGGAAATTTACCAACAGTAAGTGGCATGTTGCATATGTAAGTGAAGTGTTTAACAATACAATCAATAACACATTTAACCGAGAACATACTGAAATCATTACAATCAGTTGATTTTTTGTCTTTGAATTTGTTAACAATGTCAAGAATTTCTTTTTCATCTGTTTCTTTCATAAACATTGAGTAAGCATTTATGTTGACGACAATGTCACCGCCACTTGTATTTGCTGATGATACAGTGGAGTTGGCGATCTTTTTTCCTATATTAACAAAATATTCATTGAACGTGTTGGAGATCAAGCTATTTTCATTGATTATTCCATTATCTGAATTTAAATAAGAGATGTGGTTGGAATTTAGTTTTCCTCTCTTTGTTATATTATTTAAAACCTTCCATATATTACATGTATTAGTTTTGTTTTTTCCAATAATTTACTGTAATGTGTGTTTTTTTTACTCAATCTTAAAATACTAATGACTTTATTTTTATAAGTCTTGTATTTCTTTTCTGCTTCCACATTAATTTCAGAAACGTTTTGTATAACAAGTTTTTCTTTTTACAAGCATTTTGCAGGCCCTTGGTGATCCAAGGCTTATCTCTGTATTTAACTTTAGTTTCCTTTACCACTAGAGGACAATGTTTATTATATAGTTGTGATAAAATAGAGACAAATTCTCCATTTGCTGTATCAATGTCGTCAACATAAACACCACTCCAGTCTTGTATTTTTAGATCATTTCTAAGATTGTTGATTGTGATTTTTGTTACAAGTCGTTTAAAAACTTTATCTATTTCAGCAATATGTGTTACACCAGTGTGTGAAGAAACAAAAACAGGCAGATGGTCTGTCACAACATTGATAATAAGACCAGCAGTTACATTCCCCTCAGTGACATTTGTGAAAATGTTATCAATAAGCGTTGCTGAATGTGTTGTTATTCTAGTGGGCTATGTTATTGAAGGGTAGAAACCCATACAAAACATGGAATTTATGATTTCACTTATTTGGATATGGTCATTTGGATTTAATAAGTCAAAACTGAAGTCTCCACAAATAAATACCAGCTTCTTATTATCTACTGCACTAAAAAGCTCAGACAATTTTTCTTTGAAAGTGTCAATATTGGTACCCGGTGCTCTATAAATGCAACTTATTATGATGTTTTTGTAGTTCAAATCAAATCAAATCAAACTTTATTGTCATATTGCTGTACATACAACTGTAGTGCAGGCAAGATGAAATTGCGTTTCTCTCGGCATCCACATAAGAAGCAGCATGATTAAGACACACTCCCACATAGCTCCACCCCCCCACCCCACCCCCACCCCCCCATCCATTCACACATCCCTGAGACATACTTGGGGAAAAAGAATAACTAACTATAATATACAAATTGTCCATAGGTGCAGTAGTGTGTATGTGAGATTCCGGGTCAGCTGTTCAGCATCCTGACAGCTTGTGGGAGGAAGCTGTTGATCAGTCTGGTGGTTCTGCCTCTGATGCTCCGGAATCGTTTACCAGATGGAAGAAGTTCAAAGTGTTTATGCAGAGGGTGAGAACGGTCCTTGACAATGTTCAGTGCCCTGCTCCTACAACGGTTCTGAAAAAGTTCTTGGACAGAGGGGAGGGAGACTCCAATTACCCTCTCCGCCCCCTTGACTATCCTCTGCAGGGCTTTTTTGTCTGACATACTGCAGCTGGAGTACCATGTAGCAATGCAGTACGTCAGAACACTCTCCACCACACCTCTGTAGAAGGTCCTGAGGATGCAGATGGGGAGAGAGGCCTGTTTGAGTTTCCTCAAGAAGTGTAGTCTCTGCTGAGCTCGCTTCCTGATCGCCAAGGAATTCTTGCTCCAGGTCAGGTCCTGCGAGATCTGCACTCCGAGGAACTTGATGTTCTCTACTCTCTCCACTAAACGGCCGCCAATGCTGAGGGGGACGTGCTCAGGCTGTGACCGCCGGAAGTCGATAATCATCTCCTTTGTTTTGTCCACGTTGAGCACCAGATTGTTCTCCCTGCACCAGCCCTCCAGGTCTCTCACTTCTTCCCTGTACATTGATTCCTCATCCCTCTGAATAAGTCCCACCACCGTGGTGTCATCTGCAAACTTAATAATCTGGTTCCCCTCGTGTTTGGATACACAGTCATGTGTTAGAAGTGTAAACAACAGTGGACTGAGTACACAGCCTTGAGGGGTTCCGGTACTCAGCGTGACAGAGTTGGAGATGTTGTTTCCAACCCGGACAGACTGAGGTCTCTCAGTCAGGAAATCCAGGATCCAGAGACATGTGGCGGTGTTCAGACCGAGAAGGAGTAATTTCTCTATCAGTCTCTGGGGAATAATGGTGTTGAATGCTGAACTGAAATCAATGTACAGGAGTCTGGCGTAGGTGTCTTTCTGGTCCAGGTGGGTGATGACAGAGTGTAGGGTGGTGACTATAGCATCCTCCGTGGAGCGGTTTGAACGATATGCAAACTGGAGCGGGTCGTGTGATGCAGGGAGGCAGGCTGTGATGTGTGGTTTGACAAGCCGTTCAAAACACTTCATCACAATTGGTGTAAGTGCAACAGGACGATAGTCATTCAAACAGGACACCACTGGTTTCTTTGCCACCGGTACAATGATAGAGGTCTTGAAGCATCTGGGAACAATGGCCTGACTCAGGGAGATGTTATAAATGTCAGTCAGGACATCCGCCAACTCGCTCGCGCAGTCTCGGAGCACACGACCCGGAATGTTGTCTGGACCTGCAGCTTTGCGTGTGTTGATTCTGGATAGGGTCCTCCGTGTGTCCGCTGTGTTAATGGTAAAAGCTGGTCCGACCGATGGTGGGAGTGGGCCGGCCCTCCCTCTGATTGTCGAGTTTGATGCTTCAAAATGTGCAAAGAAGTCGTTAAGCCTGTCTGGAAGCGAAGCGTCGTCATCATCGACCCCCTGCCTAGACTTAAAGCCCGTCAGTGTCCGAACTCCCTGCCACATCTGCTTGGTGTTCCTAGTGTCACAGAGGTGTCCCTGGATTTTCTCCGCATAGGCGCACTTTGCCGCCTTAATTCCCTTTGAAAGCGCAGACCTGGCTGAGCGGAGGGCAATCTTGTCCTTCGCTCTGAACGCTGCATCTCTGGCTGTAAGCAGCGAGCGCACCTCTGCAGTCATCCAGGGCTTATGATTACCCCACATAGTGATGGTCTTCACTATAGTGAAATCCTCTGTGCACTTCGCGATGTAGCTGGTGACCGAATCAGCATACTCCTCCACATCTGTCCTGTCTTCCTGGGAGGCTGCTATTTTGAAGATCTTCCAGTCTGTGTGCTGAAAACAGTCTTGCAGTGCAGAGGTTGCACTCTCTGGCAAAATCCTGATTTGTTTCACTGCTGGCCTGCTGCGCTTCAATAAAGGTTTGTAGGCAGGAACCAGCATCACGGACATGTGATCAGAACGGCCGGGATGGGGGCGGGGTGTCGCTTTATATGCATCTGTGTTTGTGTACACTAAGTCCAACATATTCTCTCCTCTGGTCTTAAAGTCTACACATTGTTTAAACTTGGAGAGCACAGTCTTTAAGCTGGTGTGGTTAAAATCCCCCACAACCACCACAAAACTGTCCGGGTGTGACGTTTGGATTTCACTGATCGCATTGTGCAGTACCCCGAGTGCCTTCTTAGCATTAGCTTTAGCATTAGCGCTCGGCGCTATGTAAACACCAACTACAAACATGTTGCTGAATTCCCTCGGCAGATAAAAAGGCCGACAATTAACAGTAAGGAACTCCGCCAACGGAGAGCAGTGTTTAGACACTAACGTGGCATTAACACACCAGTTCTTGTTAACATAGATGCATAGCCCACCCCCCCGGCTCTTACCGGAGCTCGCCGTTTCCCTGTCGGCACGGAACATCGCCATATCTTCCAGCTGAATGGCCTCGTCAGGAATGTTGTCGTGGAGCCACGTCTCGGTGAAAACAAACACACAGCAGTCCCTCCATTCTCTCCGGGTTTCTTTCAGCAAACGCAGCTCGTTTACCTTGTTTTCGAGGGCGCGGACATTTGATAGAAGAAGCGACGGTACTGCTGGTCTGGAGGGGTTAGCCTTTAGCCTAGCATGGATCCCGGCCCTTTTTCCTCGCTTTTGCTTGCGTTCGCTCCGCTTCCGCTTCCTCCTCTCCCGGGTAGCTTCCAGCGAGGACTCCGCCAAAATTCCATGCTGGCGTAGAATGTCCAAATCACAACCGATCGCCGCGATTCTTGCAGCATGCAGTACCTTGATGTTTAATAAGGTCTCACGGTTGTAAGTTTTACAGAATGTACGTCTGGGATGATTAAAACTCTCACACTAGTTGTAATTAATTCCACAATTACACACTCCATGATGTTTTCCATTTCAAAAGACATATTATCTACAACTTGGCTTTGGTAGCAGGACCTGATATATACAGTAAAGCAACACCACCACCCCTTTTTTTTGACCTGCTTGTGGCATATAAATCATAGCCTCTCATTTGCACTGTATGAAGTTGGTCATTTTTTTAGCCAAGTCTCAGAAACTGCAACAGAATTAAAAATTGTGTTATATTGCAACAAACTGTCCTGGATTTTGGAAAAAATCATGTTGAGACTTCTACTATTAAAGTGTATTATTGACAATGATTGGTCAGAAATTGTATTTTTTAGTTGGTCTGAGCTAAAGTATTTACACTGATGTTTTATACTGTTGAAAAAGTGATTTTCAGGATCGGTTTCATATTCAACACTGTGTGGCTTATGCTCAATATATTCATACCACCAAAAATGTTGTTAGCTCAGCAGTGGTTTTCATCTTGGAACTCTTCAATGCAGGCCGTTTTTGCCCAGTCTCTTTCTTATGGTGGAGTCATCAACACTGACCTTAACTGAGGCAAGTGAGGCCTACAGTTGTTTGGATGTTGTTGTGGGGTCTTTTGTGACATCTTGGACGAATCGTCGCTGTGCTCTTGGGGTGATTTTGGCTGGCCGACCGACTCCTGGGAATGTTCAACACTGTTCCATGTTTTCACCACTTGTGGATAATGGCTCTCACTATGGTTCGCTGGGGTCCCAAAGCTTGAGAAATGGCTTTATAACCTTGTCCAGACTGATAGATCTCAATTACTTTGTTTCTCATTTGTTCCTGAATTTCTCTGGTTAGAAGCATGATGTCTAGCTTTTGAGGATCTTTTGGTCGACTTCACTTTGTCAGGCAGGTCCTATTTAAGTGATTTCTTGATTGAGAACAGGTGTCGCAGTAATCAGGCCTGGGTATTGCTAGAGAAATTGAACTCAGCTTTCTAAAGATGTGATAAGGATCATCACTTCCTTGTGGTAACGTATCGTCACTTCCTGTTTTGCTGTCTGCCTGTGTGGTTTGCTTTGTGGTTTGCTCTCTAGCCACTAGCTATGGCTACTAGCTCTCTTTCCTCTCCTCCTCTGGTGTGCTCTCTCTGTCAGATGTTTAGCTACACCTCTGCCTCTTTTAGCGATAACGGTAAATGTAATAAATGTTGTCTTTTGAGGCGCTCGAGGCGAGGTTGTCTGATTTGGAATCCCGGCTCCGCTGCATTGAAACACCGTCTGCGCCAGTTAATCTTGACGGACGCCCATTAGCTGCAGCGGAGCTAGCTAGCTTAGGTCCCACTGTCAGCGGTCCCTTGGCTCTCCTCAGCAGCGAGGAGACTGGGTGGGTGACGGTGAGAAGGAAGCCTAGTCGCAAAGCCCCGGTACACCACCAACCTGTTCACGTTTCTAATCGTTTTTCCCCGCTCAGCGACACACCCGCTGAGGAAAAAACTCTGATCATTGGCGACTCTGTAGTCAGAAACGTGAACCTAGAGACTCCAGCGGCCATAGTCCAATGCATTCCTGGGGCCAGAGCAGGCGACATTGAGTCAAATTTGAAAATGCTGGCTAAAAGTAACTGTAAATATTCCACAATTGTTATTCACGCCGGCATTAATGACATCCGTCTCCGGCAGTCGGAAGTCACGAAACTTAATATAGAATCGGTGTGTGACTTTGCAAAAATGATGTCTGCCACTCTAGTATTCTGTGGGCCCCTCCCCAAT
Organism: Pholidichthys leucotaenia; assembly: GCA_020510985.1. Taxonomy (NCBI): domain Eukaryota; kingdom Metazoa; phylum Chordata; class Actinopteri; order Cichliformes; family Pholidichthyidae; genus Pholidichthys; species Pholidichthys leucotaenia. Next base: position 431,828,337 of record CM035839.1, on the reverse strand, counting down.
CTGACCAGTGATGACATGTTTAGCCGCTCGTCATCCTTGAACCACTGGCTGTCTGCGTGGTGTCCTAAAAATGACGTGGGCTACATTGACAATTGGAGCTCTTTTTGGGGAAAACCTGGTCTTATGAGACGAGACAGCATTCATCCCACTTTGGATGGTGCTTCTCATTTATCTAACAATCTGGCATCTTTTTATCCAAATTTCCAAAACCATGACTACTCAGAGTTGGGACCAGGAAGCAGAGTCGCAGTCTTACACGCCTCTCTGCAGCTCCTCTTCATCCGCCACCCCTCAGCTTAGCCCCTGTCTTCCCAATCAGAGAATCGTTGTCTGTTCCCTCCAAAGTGAATAAAAATATAATGTATAAGCATCCCAAAGTGATAAAGCAAAATATTGGTAAAACTCAAATTAAACATAAAGCCTCTAAATTGAATGATTTGGCCTCTGTTCCTCCTCATAATTTAAAAATTAAATGTGGTTTATTAAATATTAGGTCTCTAACTCCCAAGTCTCTGTTAGTCCATGATTTGTTAATTGATCATCAGATTGATTTAATTTCCCTTACAGAGACTTGGCTAGGACAAGAGGATTATGTTGGTTTAAATGAATCAACTCCTTCTGGTTATTTAAACTGTCAAAATCCCAGAAGTTCTGGTCGTGGAGGAGGAGTAGCAACAATTTACCATTCCAAATTACTAGTTAATGTAAAGCAAAAAACATGTTATAATTCCTTTGAGGGCCTGGTCCTCAGTATTGGGCACTTTAGCAATTTTAGGTTAAACCCAATTTTATTTGCCATAGTTTATCGTCCCCCATCAACCTACTCAGAATTTTTATCCGAATTTGCTGATTTCTTAGCTGATTTAGTGCTGAAATCTGATAGAATAATTATAGTAGGGGACTTTAATATACATGTGGATGCAGATAGTGACTGCCTTAATGCGGCATTCAATTCAATATTAGATTCGATTGGGTTTTCTCAGAAAGTAGGAAATTCTACTCATTACCTCCACCATACATTGGACCTTGTTTTGACATATGGCATAGAAATAGAAAATCTTGTAGTGTCTCCTCATAACCCTGTACTGTCAGACCATTGTCTGTTAACCTTTGATTTTACTATTTCTGACTATTTGGCTCCTAAAGAAAAATATTATTAGAGTAGATGCCTCTCAGATGTTGATGTTTCCAAATTTATGCAGATTGTTTCCTCTATGCCATGTGTCAACACAACGGAAATAAGCTATAGACAGCTTGCTCCTTCTGTAATTGATAACATGGTGGATAGTGTTTCAGCTTCTCTGCATCAGACTCTAGACTTGGTGGCCCCCTTAAAAAAGAAAAAGTCTAATCAGAGATTTCTAACTCCTTGGTTCAACACAGAAACTCGTACCTTAAAACAGAAGACTTGTCAATTAGAAAGAAAATGGCGCTCTACTAATTTAGATGAAATCTATTTAGCTTGGAGAAATCATCTTTAATTTATAAAAAATCTCTTAGAAAAGCTAGAACGAGTTATTACTCTGCATTAATAGAAGAGAACAAGAATAATCCCAGGTTTCTTTTCAGTACTGTAGCCAGGTTGACAAAGAGTCAGGACTCTGTCAATCCTAGCATTCCCTTAGAGCTTACTAGTCAGGACTTTATGAACTTTTTCAATAATAAAATTTCATCCATCAGAGATAAAATCAATCAGATTCTTCCCACAGTTAACTTAAATACTGTAACTACTACAACTCCTTCTATTGATGTCTGTCTTGATGAGTTTACTCCAATCGACCTTTGTGAGTTAGACAAAATAGTTTCCTCATCCAAACCTTCAACTTGTCTTTTAGACCCTATTCCTACCAGGTTATTTAAAGAAGTCTTCCCACTTATTGGTAGCTTTATTCTTCATATAATCAATTCTTCATTAACTTTAGGCCATGTACCGCAGGCTTTTAAAACTGCTGTAATTAAACCCTTACTCAAAAAGCCAACGCTAGATCCAGGAGCTTTAGCTAACTATAGACCAATCTCTAATCTCCCTTTCATTTCAAAAATCTTAGAAAGAGTTGTTGCTACGCAATTATATGACCACCTGCAGGGAAATGGTTTACTTGAAGAGTTTCAATCTGGGTTTAGAATCCATCATAGTACTGAAACAGCCTTAGCGAAGGTCACTAACGACCTCCTCATTGCATCTGATAATGGACTAGTTTCTGTACTTGTCCTTTTAGACCTTAGTGCAGCTTTTGATACTATCGATCATAATATTCTACTTGATAGATTAGAACACTATGTTGGACTTAATGGAACTTCGTTGCAATGGTTTAGATCTTATTTATCTGATAGGTTCCAGTTTGTTCATGTAAATAATGAGTTTTCTTTCAACTCAAAGCTTAGTCATGGAGTTCCACAGGATCTGTGCTAGGCCCTACTCTTTTTAGTTTATATATGCTTCCATTAGGCAACATTATTAGAAAGCACTGTATACATTTTCATTGTTATGCAGATGACACACAATTATATCTGTCAATGAAGCCAGATGATAGTAATCAATTAGCCAAGTTAGAAGCCTGTCTTAAGGAAATCAAAGCTTGGATGACTTGTAATTTCCTGCTATTAAATTCAGATAAGACTGAAGTCATTCTTGTTGGTCCAGAAAACCTTAGAAATTCCTTTCCAAATCAAACTTTCAGTTTGGATGCAGTTACTCTTTCTCTTAATAGCTCTGTGAGGAACCTTGGAGTTATTTTTGATCAGGATTTGTCCTTCAATTCACATATTAAATTTGTTTCTAAGACTGCCTTCTATCATTTGCGTAATATTGCCAAGATTAGGAGCATCCTGTCTCAGAGTGATGCTGAGAAACTGATCCACGCTTTTGTTAGCTCGAGATTAGATTATTGTAATTCTTTATTATCAGGCTGTCCTAAAACATCTTTAAAAAGTCTTCAGCTGATCCAAAATGCTGCAGCAAGAGTTTTAACTAGGTACTAGAAAGAGAGATCATATCTCTCCGGTTCTGGCCTCCCTTCATTGTCTTCCCATAGAGTTTAGAATTAAGTTTAAAATCCTTCTTCTTACTTACAAAGCTCTAAACAATCAGGCTCCTTTTTATTTAAAAGATCTGATACTACCGTATTATCCTAACAGAGCACTACACTCCCAAAATGCAGGATTACTTGTAATACCTAGAATCTCCAAAAGTACAATGGGAGGCAGAGCCTTCAGTTATCAAGCTCCTCTCCTGTGGAATCAGCTGCCAATCTGGATTCGGGAGTCAGACTCGATCTCTGTTTTCAAGAATAGGGCTAAAACCTACCTTTTGATATAGCCTACAATTAGGGAGGGATCATGTGTTTCTGAACCCTCCCTTAGTTATGCTGCTAATAGGTTTAGTCAGCAGGGGACCTCCAGTAATGCACGGTCCTCACTCCTTTCCTCACTCTCTATGAAATATTTTTTTTTTGCTGGTCATTAACATTTGTTTGTTCTCTCCCATAGATTGAGTCCCCATCGTGCTGTTTGCTCTCTACATGTCTGTTCTTTTCTTCTTCTCTATCCCCTCACCCCCCAGCCAGTCGCAGCAGATGACTGCCCCCTCCCTGAGCCTGGTTCTGCTGGAGGTTTCTTCCTGTTAAAAGGGAGTTTTTCCTCTCCACCGTCGCCAAGTGCTTGCTCACAGGGGATCGCCTGATTGCTGGGGTCTTTCTGCAACTGTGGGGGTTCCCCCCTACAGTTGATAGTGCTATGAGATGACTGTTGTTGTGAAATGGCACTATATAAATAAAGTTGAATTGAATTGAATTGAATTGATAAACTACAGTTAATTTATGTAACGGGTGGGGGGATCACTTTTTCACACAGGGCCATGTTGGTTTGTTTGTTTGTTTTTTACTCTTAATAACAACCACCTTCATTTAAAAACTGCATTTTGTGTTTACTTGTGTTAACTTTGTCTAATATTTAAATTTGTTTGATGATCTGAAACATTTAAGTGTGGCAAACATACAAAAAAATGAGAAATCCGGACTGGGCAAACACTTTTTCACACCACTGTATGTAGTTCTTAGGTGTTATTTTAGCTTATTTTACTGTAGTTTATTGTGCTCTGACCAGGACCAAAGGTGGCTAGCTGCCGTTAGCAGTTGCCATCCTCTCATTCACGACTGTTTCTGGTCTTATTGTATTCCAGGGACCCCACCTATCCTATGAACCACTGACCCCCCCCCCCCCCCATCTACCGGTAATATTGTGAAATTTCAGACAACATTCCAGAAAGTGTGAAAAAGCAAAATTCCATACAGAAGCACAGTTCTCCACACCTTTTCATGTATATATTGTGGATGGTTTAGACAAGTTGTCCATCTGGGAGGTTTCAATGGAAATCATTTCTATGGAGGAACAGCTGCTCTTTTAGCAGTGAATATCAAGTAGAGAGGAGGATTCCTTCATAAATTAAACACTTCAGACTGCCTTTATTTTGTCTTTAGAAATCTACTTTTAGAACAGAAGCTTGTTATTATATATTCTCATTCTCCTTCTTCCTTTGCAGTTTTTATGTGTAACTATAGAATCAGAGTATATCTCCTTCATTTAAAAATAAAAAAAAAACAAGCCAGTGACAGTGTCAATGGGCAGACTGGCTGAGGTTAGAGCTCTGTTCTTGGCTAAATGAAGCATGCAGTTGCAGCAGACTGCTTTGGCAGGCAGAACTTCTCCTTTACACGTCCACGTCTGGGTTTCATTTCCCCCAAGGCCGCCAGCTTTGTTACCAAACAGATTAAAGAAGAGCAGCACCAACCTGTACACCGACAGCCTTTTAATCTGCAGGCTGAAGTCGAATAAAACCAGAGAAATACAACAGGAATCAAACAAAAACACAGCAACAGGAATCTTTTCTGAGCTCCTAAAATGATCGCAGGAAGTGCTTAAAACTTGATTTAGCTCAAATCTACTAAAGATCCTGCCCGATGTATGGATGTGACAGGTTTAAAGCAGGGGTTTGCACTCTGCAGCTTCTTTCAAAACGGTCAGAATCAGAATCAGAATCAGGTTTATTGCCATTGTTCATGTAGTACACAAACTAGGAATTTGTCTCGGTACAATGCTGCAACATTAAACATGATAAGATAAGAGAAATAAACTATACATGTAATAAAGTGTAGGATAAGATTAAGTGATACTGGTCAACAGTTAAAATATATATTAGCCAGCAGCAGATACTGTGGAGAACTATATAGTGCAGTCGGTAATGCAGAAGAAAACAGTGATGATTGACATGAGTCCTGGTTGAGCTGCTGTACATGGTGCACGAGAGTCACTTAGTGTTCAGCAGTCTAATGGCAGAGGGGGAAGAAGCTGTTCATGTGACGGGAGGTTTTAGTCTGGATGGACCGAAGTCTTCTACCAGAGGGGAGGGGGGCAAACAGTACGTGACCAGGGTGTGAGGGATCGGCTATGATCCGGCCAGCACGCCTCCGGGTCCTGGAGATGTACAGATCCTGGAGAGATGGGAGCTCGCAGCCGATCACCTTCTCAGCAGTGCGCACGACGCGCTGCAGCCTTAGTCTGCAGCGCGGAGCCTTAGTCTATGTCACAAACATAGAAGGAAATTGTCAATCTCTTTTTCACGCATGGCCATGTAGGTTTGGATTTTTTTTCCCCCTTAATAATAAACACCTTCATTTCAAAACTGCATTTTGTGTTTACTTGTGTTATCTTTGTCTAAACAGGGCGGCGCAGTGGCGCAGTGGTTAGCACTGTGGCAGCACAGCAACTCCCCCTTGGCCGGGGGATCCTGGGTTTGATCCCAGCCCCCGACCAACAGTGATCTGTGTGGAGTTTGCATGTTCTCCCCGTGTCTGTGTGGGTTTACTCCGGGATTTCTCCGGTTTCCTCCCACATGCCAAAAACATGCAAGTTAGGTTAATTGGCATCAAAACTGGGGATTCTAAATTGTCCTTCGGTATGACTGTGAGAGTGAATGGTTGTCTGTCTCTCTGTGTTGGCCCTGCTATGGACTGGCGATCTGTCCAGGGTGGACCGTGCCTCTCGCCCAAAGATGCTGGGATAGGCTCCAGCCCCCCACGACCTGAAAAGGATAAGGAAGAAGATGAATGAATGATCTGAAACATTTACGTGCAACAAACATACAAAAAAATAAGAAATCAGGAAGGGGGCAAACCCTTTTTTCACACCACTGTAGATACACTGTGCTCTCTAGACAGGACATGAGAATTGTGTGGTCAACCGTGTCAAAAGCAGCAGTGAAGTCTAAAAGCACAAGGATGGCAGAAACGCCAGTATCACTGTGCAATTAAAAATAAAAGACTGCAATTGAAGGAGTACAACTTTCTCCAAGATAATATCAGGAAAATCATTAAAATCAGGTTTGGTAAACAGTTTGCTCAGAGTGTAAAAGAGAAGCTACAGTGGGGCAAAAAAGTATTTAGTCAGCCACCAATTGTGCAAGTTCTACCACTTAAAAGATGAGACAGGTCTCCAATTTTTATCATAGTTATACCTCAACTATGAGAGACAAAATGAGAAAAAAAAATCCAGAAAATCACATTGAAGGATTTTTAAAGAATTTATTTGCAAACTAGAAAAGCACTCGGAGAGCGCAGACCTCCGCCAAGCGGCACAGTTCCCCCCATACAGTGTTTGTGTGTACGTTTTCAGATTCCCTGAGCATGAAAAGATATGACTAGCAAATGGATTCACAATGATTATTTGTTTATTTGACATGGACAGTGCAATAAACAGACAATTAATGAATGACAATCAATGTGATAGTGATAGGATTAGTGGTTCAGTAGTGTAAAACGGGGCTATAAGGGACGGCGGGTTGATAAGGGACACTTTTCTGGGAAATGTTTTAAATGTAATTGTGCTTTTTTATTTTGAGCAGGACGCTGAGTTGTGTTTTTATTGTCAAATATCCATGAATCCTTCATCAATGTAGGCGGAAGCAAAACTAAAAAAGCAGAATTTACATTTAGAAAAGTGTCCCATATTACCCCGCCGTCCCTTATAGCCCCGTTTTACGGTTGTAAAAGCATTGCCTCCTTGGCGGAGGTAATAAACTGAAGTGTTGGTTGTGTCCATCTCTCCACTGACGGATGCAGATTGGTTAGACAGGTTGCCGTGGGTTTATATTATTTTGGGTGCGCTCCGCGCAAGACAGAATTTAGAATTTTCCCCCGGCAGAGAGGTCGTTTTTTACGCAGCGCCTATAGCTGGGCGGGGAATTTGTGGCAAATAATCGGGCGGCGGACAGGTGGCCGTGTCAGGTTTTGCAGCGTCGCGGAAAAAGCGGGCACGCTGGCGGCGCCAGGCCAGCAGTGTTTTCCGCGTGCTTTTGTGCCTAAAACGTTGAAGACGTGGAGTTTGTGTTGGTCAGACACGACAAGCAGCGCAATGTGCGCAGCGCCTATGGCTGGGCGGGCCAGGCTACCAGTGTTTTCCGCATGCTTTGTGGGCTAAAACGTTGAAGAAGGCGGAGTTTGTGTTGGGTCCAGACACGAGCGCCCAGCGCCGTCCATTGCGCTTGCGCACATGTTGGAAATGGCCATATGTCACAGTGTGGAAAAATGCTTTAAAAAATTCCTGTATGCAGACGGTGATGCAGATCATCCCCAAAATTTAATCAGTTCTTCCTTGTACCATTTCCAACAACGCCTGAAAGTTTCATGGAAATGCGTCCAAGATTTTTTGAGTTATATTGCTAACCAACAGACAGACAAACAGACAGACAAACCCTGGCAAAAACATAACCTCCTCCTGGCCTTTTCGGCCTGGCGGAGGTAATTATGGTGGAAAATAAATATTTGGTCACCTACAAAAAAGCAAGATTTCTGGCTCTCACAGACCTGTAATTTCTTCTTTAAGAGGCTCCTCTGTCCTCCACTCCTCAACCGTGACTACTCAGAGTTGGGACCAGGAGCAGAGTCGCAGTCTTACACGCCTCTCTGCAGCTCCTCTTCATCCGCCACCCCTCAGCTTAGCCCCTGTCTTCCCCCATCAGAGAATCGTTGTCTGCTCCTCCAAAGTAAATAAAAATATAATGTATAAGCATCCCAAAGGTGATAAAGCAAAAATATTGGTAAAACTCAATTAAACATAAAGCCTCTAAATTGAATGATTGGTGGCCTCTGTTCCTCCTCATAATTTAAAAATTAAATGGTGGTTTATTAAATATTAGGTCTCTAACTCCCAAGTCTCTGTTAGTCCATGATCTGTTAATTGATCATCAGATTGATTTAATTTCCCTTACAGAGACTTGGTTAGGACAAGAGGATTATGTTGGTTTAAATGAATCAACTCCCTCTGGTTATTTAAACTGTCAAAATCCCAGAAGTTCTGGTCGTGAGGAGGAGTAGCATCAATTTACCATTCCAAATTACTAGTTAATGTAAAGCAAAAAACATGTTATAATTCCTTTGAGGGCCTGGTCCTCAGTATTGGGCACTTTAGCAATTCCAGGTTAAACCCAATTTTATTTGCCATAGGTTTATCGTCCCCCATCAACCTATCTGAATTTTTATCCGAATTTCCTGATTTCTAGCTGATTTAGTGCTGAAATCTGATAGAATAATTATAGTAGGGGACTTTAATATACATGTGGATGTAGATAGTGACTGCCTTAATGTGGCTTTTAATTCAATATTAGACTCGATTGGGTTTTCTCAGAAAGTAGGGAAATTCTACTCATTTACCTCCACCATACATTGGGACCTTGTTCTGACCTATGGCATAGAAATAGAAAATCTTGTAGTGTCTCCTCATAACCCTGTAACTGTCAGACCAATTGTCTGTTACCCTTTTGATTTTACTATTCTGACTATTTGCGTCCTAAAGAAAATATTATCACAGTAGATGCCTCTCAGATGATGCTGTTTCCAAATTTATGCAGATTGTTTCCTCTATGCCATGTGTCAACACAACGGAAATAAGCTATAGACAGCTTGCTCCTTCTGTAATTGATAACATGGTGGATAGTGTTTCAGCTTCTCTGCATCAGGCTCTAGACTTGGTGGCCCCTTAAAAAAGAAAAAGTCTAATCAGAGATTTTTAACTCCTTGGTTCAACACAGAAACTCGTAGCTTAAAACAGAAGACTCGTCAATTAGAAAGAAAATGGCGCTCTACTAATTTAGATGAAATCTATTTAGCTTAGAGAAATCATCTTTTACATTTATAAAAAATCTCTTAGAAAAGCCTAGAACGAGTTATTACTCTGCATTAAATAGAAGAGAACAAGAATAATCCCAGGTTTCTTTTCAGTACTGTAGCCCAGGTTGACAAAGAGTCAGGACTCTGTCAATCCTAGCATCCCCTTAGAGCTTACTAGTCAGGACTTTATGAACTTTTTCAATAATAAAATTTCATCCATCAGAGATAAAATCAATCAGATTCTTCCCACAGTTAACTTAAATACTGTAACTACTACAACTCCTTCTATTGATGTCTGCCTTGATGAGTTTACTCCAATCGACCTTTGTGAGTTAGACAAAATAGTTTCCTCATCCAAACCTTCAACTTGTCTTTTAGACCCTATTCCTACCAGGTTATTTAAAGAAGTCTTCCCACTTATTGGTAGCTTTATTCTTCATATAATCAATTCTTCATTAACTTTAGGCCATGTACCGCAGGCTTTTAAAACGGCTGTAATTAAACCCTTACTCAAAAAGCCAACGCTAGATCCAGGAGCTTTAGCTAACTATAGACCAATCTCTAATCTCCCTTTCATTTCAAAAATCTTAGAAAGAGTTGTTGCTATGCAATTATTTGACCACCTGCAGGGAAATGGTTTATTTGAGGAGTTTCAATCTGGGTTTAGAATCCATCATAGCACTGAAACAGCCTTAGCGAAGGTCACTAACGACCTCCTCATTGCATCTGATAATGGACTAGTTTCTGTACTTGTCCTTTTAGATCTTAGTGCAGCTTTTGATACTATTGATCATAATATTCTACTTGATAGATTAGAACACTATGTTGGACTTAATGGAACTTCGTTGCAGTGGTTTAGATCTTATTTATCTGATAGGTTCCAGTTTGTTCATGTAAATGATGAGTTTTCTCTCAGCTCAAAGCTTAGTCATGGAGTTCCACAGGGATCTGTGCTTGGCCCTACTCTTTTTAGTTTATATATGCTTCCGTTAGGCAACATTATTAGAAAGCACTGTATACATTTTCACTGTTATGCAGATGACACACAATTATACCTGTCAATGAAGCCAGATGATACTAATCAATTAGCCAAGTTAGAAGCCTGTCTTAAGGAAATCAAAGTTTGGATGACTTGTAATTTCCTGCTATTAAATTCAGATAAGACTGAAGTCATTCTTGTTGGTCCAAAAAACCTTAGAAATTCCTTTCCAAATCAAACTTTCAGTTTGGATGCAGTTACTCTTTCTCTTAATAGCTCTGTGAGGAACCTTGGAGTTATTTTTGATCAGGATTTGTCCTTCAATTCACATATTAAATTTGTTTCTAAGACTGCCTTCTATCATTTGCGTAATATTGCCAAGATTAGGAGCATCTTGTCTCAGAGTGATGCTGAGAAGCTGATCCACGCTTTTGTTAGCTCGAGATTAGATTATTGTAATTCTTTATTATCAGGTTGTCCTAAAACATCTTTAAAAAGTCTTCAGCTGATCCAAAATGCTGCAGCAAGAGTTTTAACAGGTACTAGAAAGAGAGATCATATCTCTCCGGTTCTGGCCTCCCTTCATTGTCTTCCCATAGAGTTTAGAATTAAGTTTAAAATCCTTCTTCTTACTTACAAAGCTCTAAACAATCAGGCTCCTTTTTATTTAAAAGATCTGATACTACCGTATCATCCTAACAGAGCACTACGCTCCCAAAATGCAGGTTTACTTGTAATACCTAGAATCTCCAAAAGTACAATGGGAGGCAGAGCCTTCAGTTATCAAGCTCCTCTCCTGTGGAATCAGCTGCCAATCTGGATTCGGGAGTCAGACTCGATCTCTGTTTTTAAGAATAGGGCTAAAACCTACCTTTTTGATATAGCCTACAATTAGGGAGGGATCATGTGTTTTCTGAACCCTCCCTTAGTTATGCTGCTAATAGGTTTAGTCAGCCGGGGGACCTCCAGTAATGCACTGGGCCTCACTCCTTTCCTCACTCTCTATGAAATATTTTTTTTTTGCTGGTCATTAACATTTGTTTGTTCTCTCCCATAGATTGAGTCCCCATCGTGCTGTTGGCTCTCTAACTTGTCTGTTCTTTTCTTCTTCTCTATCCCTCACCCCCCCAGGCCAGTCGCAGCAGATGACTGCCCTGCCCTGAGCCTGGTTCTGCTGGAGGTTTCTTCCTGTGTAAAAGGGAGTTTTTCCTCTCCACCGTCGGCCAAGTGCTTGCTCACAGGGGATCGCCTGATTTGCTGGGGTCTTTCTGCAACTGTGGGGGTCCTCCCTACAGTTGATAGTGCTATGAGATGACTGTTGTTGTGAAGTGGCGCTATATAAATAAAGTTGATAGAAAGGTTGAATTACCTGTATTAATGGCACCTGTTTGAACTCGTTATCAGGATAAAAGACACCTGTCCACAACCTCAAACAGTCAGGACTCCAAACTTAGATAGATTAGTTTATTTGACAGGGACATGCAATAAACATAGACAATTAATCAATGACAATCAATCTGATGGTGTTGCACATAGAGTGTACAGTATAGCTATTAGCTAATTTGCAACTCTTGTCCCTGGATGGGCTTTAGAAAAAGAATCAAGTAAAGAAAAAAAAATACACAATAACCTACATACATCATGCAAAAAAGATTATAATACACAATTATAAATATTATAAATATTATAAATACAACAAATATAACCAACTCTTGTCCCTGGATGGGCTTTAGAAAAGAGAATCAAGTAAAGGAAAAAAAAATACACAATAACCACATACATCAATGCAAAAAAGAAGATTATAAACACACCATTATTAATATTATAAATATTATATATACACAAAGATAACAACCTGACTACATTTGCCCTATTTCAGGCCTCCTCCCTTCGTCACTCACTATAAACAAACACATTCATTCCTTCCCCTTCATTCAACTCTCACCTTGCAGACAATCAATTCATACATGTACATTCTTGTTTATTTTCAGCCTGTTTTTTTATCCTTTTGAGTGAATGTTTTAAGGTCCGTTATTATTGTATTACATTTGGCATTGTGTTCCAGATGTGACTGCCTTTTATAGAGAAAGCTATTTGTCCAAATGTGGTTCGGCGGTGAATATTTTTACAGTTAGTGTTAACAGAACTCCGGGTGGCTTCGCGGCTGTCCAGTCTTTGGACGAAACCAGCAAGTGGCTCGGGTGCTGATTTATGGAACATTTGAACGTTAATTTCAGAAAACAGAGGTAATGAAACTCTCAAAACTCAATAGGTTGTGATTTTTTTTAAAACTTACAGTGATGCCACCTAATGGGCTTTTTGTCCAAGATTTTTAGGGTTTGATTATATAATGAACCTACAGTATATGTCTTATTGTGGAAGGGGCTGCTTGAGCCCAGACTGGTCCAAACAGTATGGATATATGAGAAAAAAACATAGAATGCATATACAGTACATCTGCTTTCGTAAGGTAGGTAAAATCTAATTTAATTGAAAGCAGTTCAGATTTTTTTTACTGTTTTTGGAAATTTTCTTTATATGAAGATTAAATTTGAGTTGAGGATCTAGCTACAATGTCAAGGGTATTTGAATTCTGTAGCTAAACTGATGTCATGATCATGTATATTTAACTTTAAAACGTTGCAGGTTACATTTTTTGATTGAAAAGCACATTGAGACTGGTTTTCTGAAGGTTCAGCAATAGATGGTTCTGGATGAGCCACTCTTGGGACATCAACCATACTTGTAGACAGTACATCTGCAGCTGCAGCCTGTTCTGGAGTCTTGGCAGCTGTGTAAATAACTGCATCAGCTGCATAAAGTTGGCATGTGCAGCTGAGCAGTGTAACGGCAAGTCATTAATAAATATGCTGAAAAGTAAAGGGACCAAGAATGGGACCCTTTGGGATACCCATGCGGGTTGTTTAAAAATGAGGATTTATCCTGGTGTGAACTTTTACCACACTGTTCTCTATTCTGGAGATAGATGCAAACCATTCTAATGTATCTGGGAGAAGTTAAAAGATACCATTTTGGATAAAAGCAAACTGTGGTTTACAGTATCGGAAAAGTCCTTTTTGAGGATCTAGAATAACACAGCTCCTACCACATTACCCCTGTCCAAGGACTGTTTGACGTTATCAATAAGGCAACAATTTGCTGTTTCTGTTGAGTATCCTGGTCTAAAACCAAATTGATGTGGATGAAGAAGTTGACTGTCTTGTAAATATTCAATCAGCTGTGTAGCTACAACTTTTTCAAGAACCTTAGACAGGACTGGTAAATAGAGATTGGGCGGTAATTGCATATATCGTCTTTACTGCCTGATTTATGAACTGGTATGACGACAGCTTTTTTCCAGCCAGATGGAAATGTACTAGACCTAATGGAGAGATTAATGAGATGAGTCAGTGGTTTGATTAATATTTTGCTGTGCATTTTGAGAAAGGAGGTGCTCTTATTGTAGATATCATTAGTTTTTGAGTTTGACAGTGTTTTAACAATACCAGCAATTAACTCCTCATTTACCTCATCGATGTGAAAAGAATCTGTTGGAAGTATGGAATTTGTGTTGTTGAGCACATTTGGCGGCACAAAAATTTTTGTTAAGTCTTCCACAGAGCCCACAAAGTATGAATTAAATTCATTTGCCAAAGTAGCCTTGTCACTGACGGTCTTGCCATTGATTCTAAGTTCCTTTACCCCCTTCTGATCATTTTTTTTATTAGTTAAGTTATTTAAATGCCTCCATAGGGAACTGTTGTTACCCTTTGCATGATCTATCAGTTTATTGTAATGAGATACTTCTGATTTTCGCAGCTCTTGTACCACTTTATTTCTTAAACTTTTGTACACAAGGTGATCATTTTGTAGTTTAGAGGTTAATGATGTTTTCAATGCATAGTCTCGCCTCTTCATAAGTTTTCTTATTTCATTATTTAACCATGGTAGGTTAATCTTCTGTTGTCTGCTATTAATTTGCTTTGTAAATTTTTCTATGGACTTTGTAATTGTTGCAGTTATAAAATTACAGCAATCATCTACTTCATTTATTGACATGAGCTGCTCCCAATTTTGATTCTCTAAGTGATGTTCAAACTCCTCATTTTTTGATTTGGGAATAATAAAATTTGATTTGTCAATATCGATTCCCCCAAAATACTGTAGTCGCTTTTTAGTGAGTTTTCTGACAGCAAGAACCATGTTATGATCTGAGAGGCCAGTTACAAGATTATAGGTTCTGGTTATTCGTTCTGGTTTATTAGCGAATACCATGTCAATAAGTGTTCTCGATTGTTTGGTCATCCTGGTAGGTCCTTTGATCAATTGTTTGTAATTAAATTTAGTCATGAGGCTTTTCAGTTTCTGTTTTTCCTTATTATCAGACCAGTTGATATTGAAATCACCATAAAATATGGTTTCTCTGCTCCTCTCAAGTTGTTTGAGACTTGGATCTCTTGGCACACAGATCGTCACTTCCTTGTGGTAACGTATCGTCACTTCCTGTTTTGCTGTCTGCCTGTGTGGTTTGCTCTCCAGCTCTCCAGCCACTAGTTAGCCACTAGCTATGGCTACTACCTCTCTTTCCTCTCCTCCTCCTCTGGTGTGCTCTCTCTGTCAGATGTTTAGCTACACCTCTGCCTCTTTTAGTGATAACGGTAAATGTAATAAATGTTGTCTTTTTGAGGCGCTCGAGGCGAGGTTGTCTGATTTGGAATCCCGGCTCCGCTGCATTGAAACACCGTCTGCGCCAGTTAATCTCGATGGACGCCCATTAGCTGCAGCGGCGCTAGCTAGCTTAGGCCCCACTGTCAGCGGTTCCCCGGCTCTCTTCAGCAGCGAGGAGACTGGGTGGGTGACGGTGAGAAGGAAGCCTAGTTGCAAAGCCCCGGCTCACCACCAACCTGTTCACATTTCTAATCGTTTTTCCCCGCTCAGCGACACACCCGTTGAGGAAAAAACTCTGATCATTGGCGACCCAACACTATGCCCGTTTTGACACCTCGTCATCTGTGTCCAACTCCCCCCCTCCCTCCAGCTCCACAGCCTCCACATTCCCTACTTCATTTAAGGCACCCCCCCCTCCTCCCCCCCTCCCCTTATCATCAGTGAGCAGGATGTGCTCAAACAGTTCTCCAGACTGAACCCGCGCAAGGCCCCCGGCCCAGACGGCGTGTCTCCCTCCACCCTGAGACTCTGTGCGAAACAGCTGGCTCCTGTATTCACAGACATTTTTAACACCTCCCTTAAGTTATGCCACGTGCCATCCTGCCTCAAATCCTCCACCATCATCCCTGTCCCCAAGAAGCCACGGATCACTGGACTTAATGACTACAGACCTGTAGCGCTCACCTCTGTAGTCATGAAGTCCTTTGAGCGCCTGGTCCTGTCCCACCTCAAGTCCATCACCACCCCTCTCCTGGACCCGCTGCAGTTTGCCTACCGAGCCAACAGGTCTGTAGACGATGCAGTCAACCTGGCCCTCCACTCCATCCTGCAGCACCTGGACTCCCCGGGAACCTACGCCAGGATCCTGTTTGTGGACTTCAGCTCCGCATTCAACACCATCCGCCCCGCTCTGCTCCGGGACAAGCTGTCCCTGCTCAACGTGCCTGACTCCCTCTGCAGGTGGATCATCGACTTCCTGACGGACCGGAGGCAGCATGTGCGGCTGGGAAAGACTGTCTCAGACTATACTAGCATCAGCACCGGATCACCCCAGGGCTGTGTACTTTCCCCCCTACTCTTCTCCCTTTACACCAACTCCTGCACCTCCAGCCACCAGTCTGTCAAGTTGATCAAGTTTGCGGACGACACCACCCTCATCGGGCTCATCTCCAACGGCGACGAGTCCGCCTACAGGAGAGAGGTGGCCCAGCTGGCGTCCTGGTGCAGCAATAACAACCTGCAGCTGAACGCTCTGAAGACAGTGGAGATGATTGTAGACTTCAGGAAAGTCACTACTCCTCTGCCCCCCCTCACCCTCTCAGGCTCTCCCATCACCACTGCTGATTCCTTCCGCTTCCTAGGCACTACCATCACCAGGGACCTCAAATGGGAGCTGACCATCAGCTCACTCATCAAAAAAGCCCAGCAGAGGATGTTCTTCCTGCGGCAGCTGAGGAAGCTCAAGCTACCCACCAAGATGTTAGTGCAGTTCTACACAGCCATCATCGAGTCCATCCTCACCACCTCCATAACCGTGTGGTACGCAGGAGCCACTGCCAGGGACAGACTAAGGCTGCAGCGCGTCGTGCGCACTGCTGAGAAGGTGATCGGCTGCAAGCTCCCATCTCTCCAGGATCTGTACATCTCCAGGACCCGGAGGCGTGCTGGCCGGATCATAGCCGATCCCTCACACCCTGGTCACGTACTGTTTGCCCCCCTCCCCTCTGGTAGAAGACTTCGGTCCATCCAGACTAAAACCTCCCGTCACATGAACAGCTTCTTCCCCTCTGCCATTAGACTGCTGAACACTAAGTGACTCTCGTGCACCATGTACAGCAGCTCAACCAGACTCATGTCAATCATCACTGTTTTCTTCCTGCATTACCGACTGCACTATATAGTTCTCCACAGTATCTGCTGCTGGCTAATATATATTTTAACTGTTGACCAGTATCACTTAATCTTATCCTACACTTTATTACATGTATAGTTTATTTCTCTTATCTTATCATGTTTAATGTTGCAGCATTGTACCGAGACAAATTCCTAGTTTGTGTACTACATGAACAATGGCAATAAACCTGATTCTGATTCTGATTCTGATTCTGACTCTGTAGTCAGAAACGTGAACATAGAGACTCCAGCGGCCATAGTCAAATGTATTCCTGGGGCCAGAGCAGGCGACATCGAGTCAAATTTGAAAATGCTGGCTAAAAGTAACTGTAAATACTCCACAATTGTTATTCACGCCGGCATTAATGACATCCGTCTCTGGCAGTCGGAAGTCCATCCATCCATCCATCCATCTTCTACCGCTTTTCCGGAGGTCCGGGTCGCGGAGGCAGCAGTTCAAGCAGAGAAGCCCAGACTTCCCTCTCCCCAGCCACCTGCTCCAGCTCTTCAGAGGGGATACCAAGGCGTTCCCAGACTAGCTGGGAGACATAGTCTCTCCACCGAGTCCTGGGTCTGCCCCGGGGTCTCCTCCCAGTGGGACGTGCCTGAAACACCTCAAGTGGGAGGCGTCCAGGAGGCATCCTAATCAGATGCCCATACCACCTCAACTGACTCCTTTCAATGTGGAGGAGCAGCGGTTCTACTCTGAGCCTCTCCCGGATGACTGAGCTCCTCACCCTATCTCTGAGGGTGAGTCCAGCAATCCTACGGAGAAAGCTCATTTCAGCCGCTTGTATCCGCGATCTCGTTCTTTCGGTCATTACCCAAAGCTCGTGACCATAGGTGAGAGTAGGAACGTAGATTGACTGGTAAATCGACAGCTTTGCCTTAGAACTAAGCTCTCTCTTCACCACAACAGACCGGTACAATGTCCGCATCACTGCAGATGCTGCTCCAATCCGTCTGTCGATCTCTCCCGTCAGTCGGAAGTCACAAAACTTAATATAGAATCGGTGTGTGAGTTTGCAAAAACGATGTCTGCCACTGTAGTATTCTCTGGGCCCCTCCCCAATCTGACCAGTGATGACATGTTTAGTCGCTCGTCATCCTTGAACTGCTGGCTGTCTGTGTGGTGTCCTAAAAATGACGTGGGCTACATTGACAATTGGAGCTCTTTTTGGGGAAAACCTGGTCTTATGAGACGAGACAGCATTCATCCCACTTTGGATGGTGCTTCTCATTTATCTAACAATCTGGCATCTTTGTTATCCAAATTTCCAAAACCGTGACTACTCAGAGTTGGGACCAGGAAGCAGAGTCGCAGTCTTACACGCCTCTCTGCAGCTCCTCTTCATCCGCCACCCCTCAGCTTAGCCCCTGTCTTCCCCTTCAGAGAATCGTTGTCTGCTCCCTCCAAAGTAAATAAAAATATAATGTATAAGCATCCCAAAGTGATAAAGCAAAATATTGGTAAAACTCAAATTAAACATAAAGCCTCTAAATTGAATGATTTGGCCTCTGTTCCTCCTCATAATTTAAAAATTAAATGTGGTTTATTAAATATTAGGTCTCTAACTCCCAAGTCTCTGTTAGTCCATGATCTGTTAATTGATCATCAGATTGATTTAATTTCCCTTACAGAGACTTGGTTAGGGCAAGAGGATTATGTTGGTTTAAATGAATCAACTCCCTCTGGTTATTTAAACTGTCAAAATCCCAGAAGTTCTGGTCGTGGAGGAGGAGTAGCAACAATTTACCATTCCAAATTACTAGTTAATGTAAAGCAAAAAACATGTTATAATTCCTTTGAGGGCCTGGTCCTCAGTGTTGGGCACTTTAGCAATTTCAGGTTAAACCCAATTTTATTTGCCATAGTTTATCGTCCCCCATTAACCTATTCAGAATTTTTATCCGAATTTGCTGATTTCTTAGCTGATTTAGTGCTGAAATCTGATAGAATAATTATAATAGGGGACTTTAATATACATGTGGATGTAGATAGTGACTGCCTTAATGTGGCTTTTAATTCAATATTAGACTCGATTGGGTTTTCTCAGAAAGTAGGAAATTCTACTCATTACCTCCACCATACATTGGACCTTGTTCTGACATATGGCATAGAAATAGAAAATCTTGTAGTGTCTCCTCATAACCCTGTACTGTCAGACCATTGTCTGTTAACCTTTGATTTTACTATTTCTGACTATTTGGCTCCTAAAGAAAAATATTATCACAGTAGATGCCTCTCAGATGATGCTGTTACCAAATTTATGCAGATTGTTTCCTCTATGCCATGTGTCAACACAACGGAAATAAGCTATAGACAGCTTGCTCCGTCTGTAATTGATAACATGGTGGATAGTGTTTCAGCTTCTCTGCATCAGGCTCTAGACTTGGTGGCCCCCTTAAAGAAAAAGTCTAATCCGAGATTTCTAACTCCTTGGTTCAACACAGAAACTCGTAGCTTAAAACAGAAGACTCGTCAATTAGAAAGAAAATGGCGCTCTACTAATTTAGATGAAATCTATTTAGCTTGGAGAAATCATCTTTTAATTTATAAAAAGTCTCTTAGAAAAGCTAGAACGAGTTATTACTCTGCATTAATAGAAGAGAACAAGAATAATCCCAGGTTTCTTTTCAGTACTGTAGCCAGGTTGACAAAGAGTCAGGACTCTGTCAATCCTAGCATCCCCTTAGAGCTTACTAGTCAGGACTTTATGAACTTTTTCAATAATAAAATTTCATCCATCAGAGATAAAATCAATCAGATTCTTCCCACAGTTAACTTAAATACTGTAACTACTACAACTCCTTCTATTGATGTCTGTCTTGATGAGTTTACTCCAATCGACCTTTGTGAGTTAGACAAAATAGTTTCCTCATCCAAACCTTCAACTTGTCTTTTAGACCCTATTCCTACCAGGTTATTTAAAGAAGTCTTCCCACTTATTGGTAGCTTTATTCTTCATATAATCAATTCTTCATTAACTTTAGGCCATGTACCGCAGGCTTTTAAAACTGCTGTAATTAAACCCTTACTCAAAAAGCCAACGCTAGATCCAGGAGCTTTAGCTAACTATAGACCAATCTCTAATCTCCCTTTCATTTCAAAAATCTTAGAAAGAGTTGTTGATACGCAATTATTTGACCACCTGCAGGGAAATGGTTTACTTGAAGAGTTTCAATCTGGGTTTAGAATCCATCATAGTACTGAAACAGCCTTAGCGAAGGTCACTAACGACCTCCTCATTGCATCTGATAATGGACTAGTTTCTGTACTTGTCCTTTTAGATCTTAGTGCAGCTTTTGATACTATTGATCATAATATTCTACTTGATAGATTAGAACACTATGTTGGACTTAATGGAACTTCGTTGCAGTGGTTTAGATCTTATTTATCTGATAGGTTCCAGTTTGTTCATGTAAATGATGAGTTTTCTTTCAGCTCAAAGCTTAGTCATGGAGTTCCACAGGGATCTGTGCTAGGCCCTACTCTTTTTAGTTTATATATGCTTCCGTTAGGCAACATTATTAGAAAGCACTGTATACATTTTCATTGTTATGCAGATGACACACAATTATACCTGTCAATGAAGCCAGATGATACTAATCAATTAGCCAAGTTAGAAGCCTGTCTTAAGGAAATCAAAGCTTGGATGACTTGTAATTTCCTGCTATTAAATTCAGATAAGACTGAAGTCATTCTTGTTGGTCCAAAAAACCTTAGAAATTCCTTTCCAAATCAAACTTTCAGTTTGGATGCAGTTACTCTTTCTCTTAATAGCTCTGTGAGGAACCTTGGAGTTATTTTTGATCAGGATTTGTCCTTCAATTCACATATTAAATTTGTTTCTAAGACTGCCTTCTATCATTTGCGTAATATTGCCAAGATTAGGAGCATCTTGTCTCAGAGTGATGCTGAGAAACTGATCCACGCTTTTGTTAGCTCGAGATTAGATTATTGTAATTCTTTATTATCAGGCTGTCCTAAAACATCTTTAAAAAGTCTTCAGCTGATCCAAAATGCTGCAGCAAGAGTTTTAACAGGTACTAGAAAGAGAGATCATATCTCTCCGGTTCTGGCCTTCCTTCATTGGCTTCCCATAGAGTTTAGAATTAAGTTTAAAATCCTTCTTCTTACTTACAAAGCTCTAAACAATCAGGCTCCTTTTTATTTAAAAGATCTGATACTACCGTATCATCCTAACAGAGCACCACGCTCCCAAAATGCAGGATTACTTGTAATACCTAGAATCTCCAAAAGTACAATGGGAGGCAGAGCCTTCAGTTATCAAGCTCCTCTCCTGTGGAATCAGCTGCCAATCTGGATTCGGGAGTCAGACTCGATCTCTGTTTTCAAGAATAGGGCTAAAACCTACCTTTTTGATATAGCCTACAATTAGGGAGGGATCATGTGTTTCTGAACCCTCCCTTAGTTATGCTGCTAATAGGTTTAGCCAGCCGGGGGACCTCCAGTAATGCACTGGGCCTCACTCCTTTCCTCACTCTCTATGAAATATTTTTTTTTTTGCTGGTCATTAACATTTGTTTGTTCTCTCCCATAGATTGAGTCCCCATCGTGCTGTTTGCTCTCTACATGTCTGTTCTTTTCTTCTTCTCTATCCCCTCACCCCCCAGCCAGTCGCAGCAGATGACTGCCCCTCCCTGAGCCTGGTTCTGCTGGAGGTTTCTTCCTGTTAAAAGGGAGTTTTTCCTCTCCACCGTCGCCAAGTGCTTGCTCACAGGGGATCGCCTGATTGCTGGGGTCTTTCTGCAACTGTGGGGGTCCCCCCTACAGTTGATAGTGCTATGAGATGACTGTTGTTGTGAAATGGCGCTATATAAATAAAGTTGAATTGAATTGAACTGTTTAACCAGAGCACTTAATTCATTATAAAAAGAAGAATTGTGTGACGGTGGGTTGTACAATACTGCAATGTTGAAATTCATTACCGGTGAGAGGCATACGTTAACAGCTAAACATTCAAGTGAAGTATTCAAATCAACCAATTGACATTTAAATTTTTCTTTGATGTAAATTAAAACACCTCCTCCCCTCCCTGCCTGTCTGTCTTTTCTAAAACACTGATAACCCACAATATCGATCATATTAGTGTCTATGTTCCTGTGTAGCCAGCTTTCTGAGAGACAAAGATAGTCCAGATTTGAATCAGACAGTAACACTGAAATCTCGTCTCTTTTGGGGATTATGCTCCGTATGTTTAGATGTCCGCCAAGGATCCCCTTTGGTTTAGCCTTTGTGTCCCAAAGAACTCGTGCATGATTAACAGTTTGGAAAAATAGATGTTGTTTTTGCTTTCGTACAGCTCGGTTTTCGGATCTCGCCTCATTTGCAATTTGTTTCACTGCTCCTGTTTCCAAAATTTTGGTCGTAGCGCAGCTGTTTACAGCAGGATCAGACATGTGAGTCTGTTCAGTGCAATTCGACTCACCCGACTCGCTATGCCGGGCCGTAGATAGAAACAGCCAATCCGCCGGCTCAGATGTTTGTGCTAACCCAGTGGTCTGCTGTTTAATAGTGGCAGGTCCAGGGTTAAGGTGAATATCCCCTGCCAGAAGTAGCAGTGCTAACAGTACTTTAACTGTATAGCCTCTGCCATATTGCGATATTTGCTTACCCGTCATGTTTGCCTTGTTTTGGGGGCTTTTTCTCAGGGCTTTTGCAGCCCAGATAGAGTACAGGGTGAAATGGCCATGTCCAAATCCATATAAATAAGACTTTTTAGCTTCACCTTTAGTTGAGTTGGCCGGAAAACCCTTCTTGTTGCAGTTCCAGACACACAAAGACAATAATAAGAATAAGTAGATAGGCAGAAAGTGTCCCATCAGACCACTCCTCACTCCAGTGGCAGCCATCTTTTTTTTGAAATCATACACTCCCATAGAAACCATATATTCCCAATGTGCCCAAAGATAAATTACCCCACAATAAATATTATAAATAGCATAAATATCCTAAAAGCACATAAGGGAAAGGAGCAATACAATTCTTTCAACCAGAGTCACTTCCTGCGCTACAAGAGGAAAACCTTCTGAGTGTCTTCAATTGAGCGTGATGCATTCACTGACTGTCCGGCCAGGAACTCCCGCTTCGTCCTCTTTAACCTGGAAGTTAAGCACCGAATCTGTCCGGGCTCGTCCAAGGCCCTCTTGTAGGCCTCGAGGAGGAGGGAATACTCCGTGCCCGAGGAGAGGTGGCAGACAGGTGGAGAGAGGAAGAGCGGTTCCTTGTGTACCGTCGCCCAGGGGAAAACCTGCAGCTCAACTTAGCCTCCCGTGAACGCACCGGGGCTAACAAATATTCACCACACACACACAGACAGTGAGCACGTTCTTTACTTATCTGTTTTTACCGCTCTCATCCAGCATTTAGCGTCTCCGCCACTGGTCAAATCAGGTCAATCTCCCCTCGTCTTCGGGTCCCGTCCGCTGCGACTTCTCACACCGTCTCTCATCGTCCTCTCTCCGCTGCGGCCCACGTGAAAAGTTCTCTGTCTTTGTTCTCCCTGAGCGTGAGAAGGCCCCGTTTCACCAGCCACCCCTGGCAACTTCCCCTTTTTTTCGGCACAAGCAGGCTCCCTCTCCAGCGGTAGTAACAATAAAAGTTCAAAACACCAGCTCCAAACCGCGTTTTAACTGCGTTTTAAACAGAAAAGAGCCGGGAGCCCCTATTTGTGTGTCCTCACCCTACAGGAACCGGAAGTCAAATCAAAACTTCACTATGGCCAAGACCAAAGAGCTGTCAAAGGACACCAGAAACAAAATTGTAGACCTGCACCAGGCTTGGAAGACTGAATCTGCAATAGTGTAAGCAGCTTGGTGTGAAGAAATCAACTGTGGGAGCAATTATTAGAAAATGGAAGACATACAAGACCACTGATAATCTCCCTCCATCTGGGGATCCACGCAAGATCTCACCCCGTGGGGTCAAAATGATCACGAGAACGGTGAGCAAAAATCCCAGAACCACACAGGGGGACCTAGTGAATGACCTGCAGA
This sequence comes from Pholidichthys leucotaenia, assembly GCA_020510985.1. NCBI lineage: Eukaryota > Metazoa > Chordata > Actinopteri > Cichliformes > Pholidichthyidae > Pholidichthys > Pholidichthys leucotaenia. The sequence continues at coordinate 431,804,616 of CM035839.1, read as the reverse complement.
GAGCTGGGACAAAAGTAACAAAGGCTGCCATCAGTAACACACTACGCCGTTAGGGACTCAAATCCTGCAGTGCCTGACGTGTCCCCCTGCTTAAGCCAGTACATGTCCAGGCCCGTCTGAAGTTTGCTAGAGAACATTTGGATGATCCAGAAGAGGAGTGGGAGAATGTCATATGGTCAGATGAAACCAAAATAGAAACCTTTTTGGTAAAACTCAACTTGTCGTGTTTGAGGAGAAAGAAACACCCATACCTACTGTGAAGGATGGGGTGGAAACATCATGCTTTGGGGCTGTTTTTCTGCAAAGGGACCAGGACCACTGATCTGTGTAAAGAAAAGAATGAATGGGGCCATGTATCGTGGAGATTTTGAGTGAAAAACCTCCTTCCATCAGCAAGGGCATTTGAAGATGAAACGTGGCTGGGTCTTTCAGCATGACAATGATCCCAAACAACACCACCCGGGCAATGAAGGAGTGGCTCCGAAAGAAGCATTTCAAGGTCCTGGAGTGGCCTAGCCAGTCCTCCCAGATCTCAACCCCATAGAAAATCTTTGGAGGGAGTTGAAAGTCCATGTTGCCCAGCAACAGCCCCCCAAAACATCACTGCTCTAGAGGAGATCTGCATGGAGGAATGGGCCAAAATACCAGCAACAGTGTGTGAAAACCTTGTGAAGACTTACAGAAAACGTTTGACCTCTGTCATTGCCAACAAAGGGGTATATAACAAAGTATTGAGATGAACTTTGTTATTGACCAAATACTTATTGTCCACCATAATTTGCAAATAAATTCTTTAAAAATCAGACAATGTGATTTTCTGGATTTTTTTCCCCTCATTTTGTCTCTCATAATTGAAGTATACCTATGATGAAAATTGGAGACCTCTCTCATCTTTTAAGTGGGAGAACTTGCACAATTGGTGGCTGACTAAATACTTTTTTACCCCACTGTATACAGTCAAAGTGAAAATTCTTAAAATGGTGTGTTTGGAGGCAATATATCCTACTATATTGATTATATATACTGCATATAAGTTGACTAGATGACCTATACAAAAACACGGCGGTATTTTTTTTTTTTTAATATTTCCTTATCTGGTATATGAAGGAAGTTGTGGGATGGCTACAGTGACAAACTAGTTTCCTCTTTGAGATGAGCGGTTTTATTCCTCCGTAAAACCACTTCTTTTCTTTCAGAGCTCAAGCTTAATTGCTGCATCATATGGTAAGGTCACTTTTTATTACATTATATTGCCTTAAACATGTTGCTTGGTCATTTGGTTTTATCTTTATTTGCATAAGGTAGCATTACCTGTACAAAGGCTGCTGTCGTTGTCTTTCATCCTTATTCCTTCTTTTCTTATATATTGCGCACACCACTAAGAGAGAGAGAAATGGCATTTCATTCTTCCTGTGTCCTGATGCATAGAAGTATTGACAAATAAAAATCATTGAATCTTTGAATCTTCAGACAGGATACTGAGTGAAAGGTCAGTCAAGTCAACTGAATTTGCATATTTATTTTTTTTTTTAACTTCTGAAATGTTTCAGAAGTAAAACAATACATGAATCAAATTGACTTGACTGAGCTTTCAGAGTATTAAGCCTGTATGCTTTTCTGGAACTTTCTTTATTTCTAGAATTGTTTAGACAATATTTTGCTCTTTCTACCTTGAATTCAATCAAAACGTGTGAAGAATCAGGAATAAAGATTCTCAGACATTTGGTAAAAATGCTGATATACCAAAACAATTTTTGGTGGCATGGTGCTATGAATATTTTTCAGGAAGCCAAATGAACTGAAATGAGACTTTCTTTTCAATCGGGGGAGGCTCTAGTAGTACTCCTCTATTTCTTTCTTACTCATCTCAGACTCACCCATCACAACTTCCTCTTTCTGATTTGTTCTGAGTGAAGTAACTGTCAACTTCTAACTAAGTGTGTATCATTTGACAGTGGTAATATACAAAAAAAAAATTGTGTCCATCAAGCTGGACAAATTGAGAGCCAACATCGACTTCCACGTCCTGGGACTTACCTTTGGAAAAAAATATGTAGGGGAGTAAAAGCACAAATGAGGTGAATCACGGAGAGGGGTGTGTGGTGTGAGCGGTTTAAAAGGACATGAGCACTCCCTGGGATACAATACGCACTGAAACAACCTAAAAAGGGCCGTATTACAAGGATGTGGTCAGTCCATCTGTTGTCAGAGGTGCAGGACGCATTTATGGGCATTTCTAAAGCCCCCTTTCCACTAGTACCAGGTCGGTACGGTTCGGTACGGTACGGTTGGCTTTGTAGGCTTTTCCATTAGGGACTGATTTTTCAGACCCGCTGGATTGGGGTTCGAAGCGTAGCGTACCGATACAAAAATGTGACATAAAAACACTGCAGGCCACTGATTGGTCCAGGCGTAACATCCATGAGAGAGGCGTTTGAGGCTGACTTTACAAAATCACGAGCGCCATTTGCAAAGATTCGTTCATGAGCCAGCCAGCATGCAATATAATATAAACAACAACGATAGAATGGCCTCACAGAAATCAGATCCACAGAAATCAACACTGCGGTCCCAGCAGAGTTTTCTGTGTGTTTCGGCTGATGAGAGAATCTAGAGGGGAAGTAGACGGAGTCTCCCTGGGAAGTAGACAGGAGCCACCCGAACTGAAGTACGACTGCAGGAGCACCCAACTTCAGCCAGCTGAAGCCGTGATATTAGGATATAGAGGACGGTGATTGATGTGATATTATGCATATTTTACGTTATAGATCCCAGCAGTGGAAAGTTCACTTTGGACAGGACAACAGCGTTGTTGCTTGTGTCTGAAACGATGAGCTAGCTCGTTAGCCGTCAATGCTAAGTACGTCCTTGTATGTAGCCCTTCGTTGTTGACAATATCTGATGAAATAAGCTAGTTGTAATCCTGGTTAAAAAAAGGTGTTTTTTTACATGTTGCACTTTCGTGCTGTGCATGTATTTAAGTTGTGTGTATTTTCATTGTAGAGTCTGACCAGGATCTGCTCTGACAATGGCTACGTTTGGCATGATACAGACAATGCTCTTATGACGGGTAAGTTGACATCTGTGTTATCTTATAGTCAGATCTTTTGCTTATTTAAGTTAAAGTATAGGTAAAGTGCAAAATTTAAAGTAGCACAATTTCACTTAATGTGAACTGAGAATTTGTTTGATTGTGTGAATATTAATTAAAGAATAATTGAAAATGAATTGGCACATCCAATAGTAGGCACTGTAAAATAAACCACTTGTTTATTTATTTATCTTTTTTATCAGATCACTTCTGTGATCTTTATGAGTTATATTCATAATAGTGTATCTTGCACTTTGGGAGAATGGGAGTGTCCTCATGTCACCATTATAAGTTAGTTTATATGTGTTGTTTATAGTAATTCGTCTAGAAACACATCCAGTAAAAGAATACATTACAAATATTTGAGACGCATTATACTGCTTCCTTTTATATTTTAGCAATACAAGCACAAAACACCCACCCACACTGAAACCAGTGTGACACAGTGGTGGCTGAACTTTTATTGATAACAACGTTATTTCTCAAATATGTTTTAAACTTGCTTTAATTAACCACCACCCAGTTCTGTCTTTCAATCTAGGCAAGAGGGAAAACGATCCACCCCAAACGGACCTTGCCTCACTATTTACAGAGATGCAGGCTGAAGATCTGCTGAACTGGGACCAGTCGTGAGCGGCACATCCAGTTGCTTCCTCCAGTGAGGCAGCGTGGCCGGCATGTGTGACCCATTCTAAATTTCTTTCTTTTTTTTTTTTTTTTTTTTTTACAGTTTGAATTTTGCACATTCTAAATAATCTGTAATTTGCTGCTGATTGTAATAAACAATTTATGTGACTTATGTGTTTGCATCATGATTTTCTATTCTGGCTGTTAAGACACCAGAGTCAACAGTACAGACCATTTATCAGTGACTTTGAAATAATGGCTCAATTTTAAGAAAAAGTAACCAAAACAATTATTTTATTTACTGAAGACTGTATTGTCGGATGTGCCAGTGCAAAAGACACTGCACACTTTTGTGATAGTACCAGTATATGGAGGAATTCTGGGCCATATTAGCATCTGCATTTCCTAATAATGGGTTAAGGCAGGGGTGTCAAATCATGTGCTATGGAGGGCCCAAGACCCTGCAGGCTTTACCTCCAACCAGTGTCTTCAACAGCAGATTCCACTGAATTTCTTCCACTTTTTGCTGATCAGTGAAAACACCCTGCTGAAGAGACTGTGTAGTAAACAGAACCTGCAGGGTCTTAGCCCTCCATGGCGAATGATTGGACACCCCTGAGTTAGGGTCTTACTAGGATCTTAACATTTTAACACAAACTGCCTTTATGGTTCATAATTCTGTTGGCAGACTTACACCCAATCAAAAGTGATTTCTCAACTGCAGGATTGGTCTTAGACAGCTTTTCCAATCTCTTTGTATTTATTTTATGGTCACTTGGTGGTAACTTCAACATAAACAAAAGAGCACATCTGCAAAAAGTACAAAGGTTTATTGTCAAAATTCCAGTGCTATACTACATGAATAATGTATAGTTCACTGTTGATGAAGAGAATACTATTTATACAGTATCTAACATGTAGTCAGCAATACTCAATATGATATATATCCAGTTAATCCATGTATTTCTCCACATAACCTTATGACTGTGTTATTTTAATCGCTTTTAATCCTTAGATCCATTTGTTTTGGCTTAAAATGCATCATAATTGTTAAAATATTTTTTATTATACCTAACTCAGTTACTGTTTACCTGTTGAAATCTAGATTTTACGGTCATATTGTCACGGTGGCCCTCGCAAGCCACCAGAGTGCCACAAGTCACCGGTGAGTTTGCAAAGATGTTTATTATTAAGGGCAAGGGAACAAAGGATAACATAAAGTAATGAAAAGGAACGAGCCTCGATGGGCTAAAACACACTATGATAAACATAGGATCACAACAGAGTAACTTACCATGCAGATGACGAGTAAACAGCATCTGAGCCGGCGAACGCCGGATGCGTCAGACAATGTGAAGTTCTGTCGGGAGATTAACAGAGACTGCTGCATTGGGGTGCATTCAGCGTCCGCTTTTAACACCGGACACTAATGACCCCGAATGCAGCATAGCTGTTTTGGCCTTGACAGCAGGAATCTCCACCGGGCACTGTCACAATAAGAGCCCGGGGAGCCAGAGAGGAAAACCCTGCTGTCAAGGCCTGAAAAGGATGGCATGACCCGAGCGCGGATGAGATCGGCGCTCGGATCGTGTCAGTACCTCCCCCTCGAGGGCGGGCTTAGAGCGCCCAATGACACCCAAGCCCCCCCCCACCCCCACCCCCCCCTAGGGTGGGCGGATGGGGCGCAGACCAGGAGGGAGCGAGTCAGAAAAGGGAAAAAAAACAAAAAAACATGACGATGACAGGGAACAAATGGAGCAATTACAGAGTACGGTGGGGAAGAAAAGAAAAAAAACCCCACAATACTCCATAAAGTGCGGATGATACATAGACAAGACCCCCCCAAAAAAGGATGCAACAACAGAGGGAGGCCTATAACTAAAATACACAGGCCCCTAAGGCGTAATGTGGCAGATACAAATCATCCCTCAGACAGGAGAGGGGAAGAAAAAAAGACACGCTTAAACAGCGGTAAAGATCAAAATAAGGCACATGACAACACACCAAAAGTGACCTTAATATCAAGAGGAAATACAAAACACGCGAGGATGACGGCAGGCAGAGTCCGGCAATACACACACAGTTCTGGTGGTCTCCCTGCGTCCAATGTCCACATGGCTGATAGGGGAAACAAGGAGCGTTCAGGCGGCCTACCCCGGTCCCAGGCTCAGAAATACAGAGTTTCTGGTGGCCGGGCCCGATCGCCGAAAAGGCGGAAAAGTCCGTCAGGTGGCCGCCCCAGAACGCCGCAGCGGCGATAATGCTCGCCAGGCGGTCGACCCGCATCACACAGCCACCAGGACCATAGGGGGGAAGTAGAGGACTGCCTCCCTGGAGAGGGGGAAGACGAGGGAGAGCCGGGCGGAGAATTCGGAACCCCGACGGCCCCAGGTGGAGACGAGCTGTTGACAATCCGGAGGATGATGATGGTGACGATTAGGATGAAGGAAGAAGATGAGCCAGTCCAGTGTCCAGTGGCAGGGGATCTGCAGCTCCCTCACCGACCTTGGATCCTGCTGGTGTTGCACCCGCGTCGGACCCCCGAATGGTGTCGGCGCCGCACCAGTACCGAACCTCCAACCCCGAACCCGGAACCTCTGGCACAGCGGGCAAAATCAGCTCCTCACCGGCGACCCTGGGAGAAGGCTGGGAGAGATGAAAGAACCGGGTTCAGGATCACCGGCAGCGCCAGCAGAAACCCGCCGAGACAAGCTTGGATACAGCGGGCGGCTGCACCCGGCTCGCCTCCCACAAGAGACAGGCAAAAATGATCCAAAATGGAAAAGAGAAAGACAACACAGAGCACTTGCCTGATCTCGGGTTCTGACGCCATCCAGACCTCCGATGATCTGGGCTCAGACGGCAGGAGGTCGTCATCGGCTCCCACCTCAGCTACGTTCGGGCTCCGCAGCTGGCATGATGGTGTCCGCAGCCTGAGGATCCTCCTGCACCGACGTCCACGCTGACAACCCACACGGCCGTCGGTGGCAGGGGTCCCTTGACCGCTGGACCGGACCGCTCGTCTGTGGAGACCCGGGGACGCTTCTTCACTGGCACAGGCTCCTCGCTGCAGTCCGCTCTCCTCCTCCACCCTCGACGTGGCTGCGGGACTGGAAGCCAGGCTCTCCAGAACCGCAGGCCCCCTCCTCATTCGGCGACGTTGGCCTGGTGTCGAGGACCGCTCAGTGGAGGGAGACACAGAGGATGCGAGATTAACAATTAAAGCTACAGCAGGTGGTGGGAGATCGGGGACTGCGAAACCCAAACTCCACCCCCCAGGAGTCTGACAAGCCAAATCACAATAATGGAGAATATAAATGAACTTGGACTTGCCTGTCTCCTGGAGGCTGGATGGTGCCTGCCTGTAGCGGATGTTGCTCCTTCCTTCCCCCCGCCGGATGGTGACAGAGGGCCCCTTGGAGGCCGAAGGGGAGCCGCTCGCGAAGGTTCCGGGACGGGGCTCACCGAGAACAGGACTCCAGGCACACAACAGCAGCGGGAAAGGCATCGAGGAGGAGGGGGCAACAGCCGAAACGAGCCGGGCACGGGGCGCTGACGGGACAGCTGGAGAAGACGGCCCGGGGGGGGGAGGGCTGGCGGGATTCCCCTCTGACGAGGTGCAGGAGCTGACAGCTGTGTGGGTGATTGAGCCCTTGTGGCCACCCCAGAACTGGATCCGGACAGGATTCAAGCTGAGGTTGATTGTGGAGGTGACAAACGTTTCTGGGCAGAGGGCGAGGCGAAGGTGAGGTCTGGGAATTCGCCACTCCATGTGCGGAGACTGAGGCAAGGAGGTCGGGTGAACTCCGGGAAGTCACTTAATTCAGGATTCCTCTCCACCCAGTCTGGCTGCCGCCCGTCACATGTTTGATGATCCGCGTGGGGTGAACTGCGGAACGAGCGGCCGCCACTTGGTCCCGATGGAAGCAGCTGTGAGTTGGAGCTTCTCCAGGGGATTCCAGAATGACAACACTGTCCGGCGGGATCACCCCTGGGTGGAGCGAACTCCTGGACTAGAGTGGAGGCAGGAACAGGATCCGGACGTGAGGTAGCGGGAACGTCTCCTCTTCGGCTCCCTGCCGGGGTCTTCCCTCCAGCCCACGGAGTAGCTCGCGCTGTGCGGTGATGTCATATCTCCTCGCCGCTGACTTCAGGGTGGTTGGCGAAGCAGGGGAGATGATTAAGGATGTCCTCAGCTTGGTCCAGGTACGGTGCACGTCGCAGTGGAAGTTGAGGAGGGAGGCGGCGATGAGGATTTCATCGACGCACTCAAGGGTGTCCGCCAGATCGTCGCTCTGACTCTGAGTGCTGGCCCTCCACGACGGCATGCTACCAGCACGGTACCCAGACAGGAAGGAGCAGTCCAACTGCAAAACTCACCGGAACGGCGTCTCGGTGTGGCACCTCTCTCTAGACGTCCTGGCAGCAGTCTACTGTCACGGTGGCCCTCGCGAGCACCAGAAGATGCAACAAGTCACCGGGTGAGTTTGCAAAGATGTTTAGTTATTAAGGGCAAGGGACAGAGGATAACATAAAGTAATGAAAAGGAACGAGCCTCGATGGGCTAAAACACACTATGATAAACACAGGATCACAACAGAGTAACTTACGATGCAGATGACAGTAAACAGCCGTCTGAGCTGGGGAACACCCGATGCGTCAGACGATGTGGAGTTCTGTCGGGAGATTAACAGAGACTGCTGCATCGGGTGCATCAGCGTCCGCTTTTAACACCGGACACTAATGAACCCGAATGCAGCACAGCTGTTTTGGCCTTGACAGCAGGAAGCTCCCCGGGCACTGTCACAATAAGATGCCCGGTGAGCCAGAGAGGAAAACCCCTGCTGTCAAGGCCTGAAAAGGATGGCATGACCGAGCGCGGACAAGATCGGCGCTCGGATCGTGTCAATATACTACAATATGGCACCTAGCGATCAAGTTTGGCAGCTGATCATGTTTTTCCATAATACCACCTGCTGGAGCAAGTAAATCCCATGACGTTTCAACAGTCTCTCCATGATTTTGACAACAGATCAGAGCAATTTGTTGCACAGGAAGCTAAACATTTCTACAGACATTCTGCAGTTCTGTAACCACTTTGTGTTTGTGAAGATGGGTTGACATGTCATCACTGGTAGCCTGTGTTGCTGTGTGTTGCCACAAGAGAGCCATCTGAAACACACACACAGAGAATACCTATTTTAGTACCTAATAGCGATAACTTGCCGACATTACAATGTCATAAAGCGGGACTTAAAGTTAACAATAGCATTCATTAGCTTACCTTCATATGTGATGTACTGTAGTTCGTGTCCTCATGTCTTCCGCTTTATACTGCTCTATATAGTTTCCTAAATGCTCAGTACTTTTCCAGTGTGTCGTCTTGCCGCCTATAGCCTTCTGTTCTCCTTTTTTGGCTTTACTCTGGCAAAAAAAAAGCCAAAGAACGCAGGTCGCCTTCATATCCTGCCATCTGGTGTTTTGCCTGCGTCACTTGTTTTGCGTAACGTTACGCTTGCTTTATGCCCATTATGCTTGTTTTACGTAACGGAAGGGTTGCGCCGCCTCCCTGTTAACAAATCCCACCCACATCAAGCGGTACTATCAGTGTAATGGAAATACAAGCGTATCGAACTGAACTGTAGTGTACCATATTGTACCGGGCCAAATTGACACTAGTGGAAAAGGGCCATTAGTTCATCTCACTATCACAGCTGCATCAAAGCCTCATTTACCCAAGCCTGGGCTAATGGGGAGGATTGTGTCAGGAAGGGCATCTGACATAAAACTTTTGACAAATCAAACAGTCGGATCATGACGAATGAGACTTTCATACCGGATTGGTCGAGGCTTCAGGTAACAACGACTGCCACCGGGTGCTGTTAACCGACAGGGTGCCGGTGGGAAATTGAGCTACTGTTGGTCAAAGATCAAGGAGGAGAGGGGGAAGCCATGTTAAGAGGGAGAGAGAGAAAAGGAAAGGTGGAAATGTGGAGGTGAGAGTAGGAACGTTAAATGTAGGGACTATGACTGGTAAAGGCAGAGAGTTGGTTGATATGATGGAGAGAAGAAAGGTAGATATATGTTACACCCAGAGGGCGAAGAAGAGAGGCCAAGTGGTGAACTTTTCAGCGGTGCCTGGTGTTGTGACTTTCTTTCACAACACCAGGCACGGCACTCTCTACACGGGACATCACCTGATAATGGCCACATCACTCTCACATTTTCCCTTCACAATCTAGAACATTCTCTCCTCTTTTCTCTCGCACTCTAACACTTAACAGCGTCTCATCACTACCGAGCGCCACCTGTGGAGCAAAAGCGCTACTGCTTTCACTGATAAAAACAGTTTAAATTAAAACAGCTCAATTTACAGTCCTTTAGTTACATTTCCTATAAATGCTCATCTTTACCATCAACATCTAAATTACAGTCTTTTAGATACATTTATTAGAAATGTTTATATTAGCCATCAGCATCTAATCAAAATTGTTTTCTGGGGTTTTCTAGAGGTTGTCCAAAATTGACTTTTTCCTACACTCACCCCTCGAAAATTTAATGTCGACCCGACATTACAAACAACTTTCCCAAAACTCTTTTTTTTTCACAGTCCACATTTGGTAACCATGTATCTCATGTAAGTAGGATATTACTAAACAGGAGTCAGAGTTCATTAAAGTCCATAAAGATGCAAACTGGTAATAGTCCATAGTACAGCATGTATCTCCTGTTCCCATGCAATACATTCGCAGAAGAGGTCTTTGTGCACGATGACCATCAACCGCTCCTTCCATCATGGTGGGTATCTGCATCTTTCCTCAGAGTAAGGGTACTCAATCTAGTCATAACCTACCAAATAAACCTTTATGTGATGCCTGTACCTTAGTAACACACTGAAAATCCTTTTTAAAAAAAAAAAAAAAAATCAACCATACAAGTAACTTGGTGATGAGTTTAGTCACTACTCATTTAGTTTCCAAAACATTCATGTCTGAACAATGGTTATCTCTAGCTTCTACACATTTGTTTTAAACAGATGAAGTGCAAGGTTGGCCTAACTTACCATAAGTAAATCTCAACGTCTGTTTTCTAATTCTTGAAGGATACGTTTTAGCAGGGATCTCGACAGGTCCCTCCTGGTCACTGGAACTGGACTCCGACACCACATCACCCTGGTCCTGGTCTGCCTCAGCTGGATCTGGGGCCACCGGACTGTTGACCTCTGGTGCCAGCTGCACCTGTGTGACGTCATCTGTGTCCTGGTCCTCATCCTCCGGAGTAGTGTCACTGTGCGGGTAGAACTCCGGTGCATCGGCTCTCAGTAGATGGTGATTTTGATCCTTTCCAGCCCTCTTCATCTTCATCGTCCGTGCTGTTTTGTCTGTCCACATTCCTTTGCCTTTTAGACTCTCTTTCTCTTGTTTTATTAGAGGCAGGCTCCACTGTTTCCATGGAAAGAAAGTCACAGGGTAGCAACAGGTTTCTGTGCATGACCCGAGTGCGCCCCTTGCCATTTTCAGGTTTGATTTCATACACTGGACTGTCTGGGTACTTCTTTTGGGTCACTACATACACTTTGTCTTTCCAGAATGATCTTAATTTTCCTGGCCCACCTTTCTCGGTCAAGTTTCAGACCAGTACTCTGGATCCAGGGAGCAACTCAGCACCGTGAACCTTTTTATCATAAAGAGCTTTACTTCTCATCCCTTCTTTGTTTGCTGTTTTAGAGGCAAGTTTGTAAGCTTCAGCCATTGTAGCTCTCCACTTTTCAGCATAGTCCTACTGAGAAACATTCTGCTTTCTTGTTGTGAGGCCAAACATTAGATCAATAGGCAACTTTGGACTACGGCCAAATAGCAGAAAATATGGCATGTACCCCATAGCCTCACTGTGCGTGCAATTATAGGCATGAACCACTTTTGCCAGACAGGACTTCCAATCTTCCTTGGCTGCTTCGGGCAAATTTCTGAGCATTGCCAACAGTGTACGATTGAATCGTTCCACCTGCCCATTCCCTTGGGGATGGTAAGGCGTTGTTCGGGACCCCTGCACTGTACTCCTGGAGTTTTGCAAAGAGTTTATTTTGGAACTCTCTACCCTGATCATGATGGAGACATGTGGGGAAGCCAAATTTGAGGGCAAAATCCCCAAATATCTTCTCAGCAGCGGTGTGGGCAGCTTTGTTGCGACAAGGATAAGCCTGGGCAAAGCGAGTGAAGTGGTCCATTAGAACCAGGATATACTCATATCCTCCTTTGCACCTCTCCAAGTGCAGGAAATCAACGGACACCAGTTCGAATGGATACGTGGTGACAATGTTAGTCAGTGGTGCCCGTGTTATCTTGTTGGGACGTTTATTCTTCAAAACAACTGCAAACTTTAGTGATGTAGTGCTCAACATTTCTTTGCATATGAGCCCAATAAAAGCGCTCCCTTATCAAATTCATCACTCTCTCTACCCCTAAATGGCCCATGTTTTCGTGGAGCTCTTTAAACACGAGCTTGTGAAACTTTTGGGGTAGAAGTAGCTGGTCATGCGATGCCGTTCTCCTGTAAAGCAGTCCATCATCTTCTAGGTACAGCTTGTGTTTTTGCCTGACTAGAGCTGCAATTTTACTGTTCAGCTTTTTTCCACTTCTTGGCCAGTGTTTTGACACCACATAATGCAACACCTCTCCAATCACGGAGTCTTCTTCTTGAGCTCTTTTTAGAGCAGTCTTTGATATTTCAGCTACAGAGCTGGCTTCTCGCTCTGCTTCACTAATGAGAGTAGAAATGGTGACTGGGCAGAACCAGGGGTCATTTTCTTGTGACTTTACCTTGACTGCCTGCGCCACACAGTGCATTACGTCAGGATCAGCATTTTGTGTGCATTTGTTCATGTACTGCTCCATATCTAGGGGCATACGTGAAAGGCCGTCTGCATCTCTGTTTGCTTTCCCAGGGCGGTACTTAATCACAAACTGGAAATCAGCTAGTTCTGCCACCCACCTCTGTGTGGTTGCGTTTAACTTTGCGGTGGTGAGCACATACGTTAGGGGAATATTGTCCGTATAGACAGTGAATGGTGGGGAATAGTACAGGTAATCCCGGAACCTCTCACAGATGGCCCACTTCATGGCAAGAAACTCCAGCTTCCCTGAATGAAGGTGTTAGTTTTTCTCTGGATTTGACAGTGTCCTGGAGCCATACGCTATCACCACCAGTTTGTCTTGTTGTCGCTGTTATAACACCGCCCCAAGCCCCTCCTGTGAAGCGTCACAGTGCAAAATGAAGGGTTCCTCAAAGTTCGGGTAACCTAACACTGGGGGCTTGGAGAGAAAGTTAACAAGTTGACAGAGCACTGCATGATGTTCAGGGCGCCACCTGATTGCATGGGATGAGGGCAACTGGCCACTATCTTTCTTTTTGACATGTTTTTTTGAGTTTTTCTTTGCTTTATCTGTGTGGTCATTAGCAAGAAGGTCGTAAAGAGGCTTTGCTATACGGGAGAAGTTTGGAATATAGCTGCGGTAATATGAAATAAAGTCTAGCAATTTCCTTAGCTCTCCAACAGTGGAAGGTTGCTGCTGTTTTAGGGCCTGCACCGGGGCAATGTCCGCAGGTTCCATAGTGTAGCCCTGTTTTGTTACCATTTTACCAAGGAAACGTACCTGCTGCTCGAATAACTCACATTTCCGGGGAGTCAGCTTCACCCCATGGCTTTGATAGTGGTGCAGGACGCTTCTCAGGTCTTGCAAGTGGTCTTCAAAAGTCTGTGAATGAACAAGGTTATCATCGAGGTAAGGCAGACAAATATCATCCCTCAACCCCCACAAACACTCCTCCATGGATCTTTGGAATGCTGCTGGTGCTGAGGACAAACCAAATGGAATTCTTACCCACTCAAACAAACCCCAGGGAGTGATAAATGCAGTGAGGGGCCTACTCGACTCTTCCAGGAAACCCTGGTGATACGCCTTCCCTTGGTCAAGGACTGAAAACCAGGCACTCCCATTTAGACTGTTTAGCATATCTTGTATGTGGGGAATTGGGTGTCTGTCAGGGATAGACTTCTTGTTCAGCTCTCTAAAGTTGCAGCACAAACGCAGACTTCCATCTTTTTTTCGCACACAGACGGTTGGACTGGAATACGATGACTTAGATTTGGTGATCCAGCCCCTGTTAAGCAGGTCTTCTAAATACTCTTTTACTTCTTGATGAAGTGGTCTGGGAACAGAGATATAAGTCTTTTTGACAGGAGTGGGATCCTTGAGTCTGATTTTCAACTGTAAAGAGGGAATTGTCCCTACATCATACTCATCACAGCAAAAAGCTTGCCGTTCCTCCCCTAATAGCTGTTTTACTTGCTCTTGTTGTGTGGGCAAGAGATGATCAAGGGGAACTGGGGAGTCCCATATGTCCATAGTCTCTTTGACGGCACAGTTCATTTCGGTCTCTTTCTTCCTTCCGGTTTCACTCGTCGTCGGGTCTGCTGTCACTTGGTTTACAGCAGGGGATCTAATGTCTGCCGGGTAAGCAGTTTTAACTCTCTGTGTTTGTCCCAAAATGGTCTTAGCGGGCAGCTGGATATCACGGGACATATTGTTTGTTATAGGTATATTGAACATAGATCGCCTCCCTTTCCATAACTGCACCAACCCACTTTGCATCTGCAAACCCTCCGGTAATTGGGTGTACTGACTCGGCTCAAACAAGACGTCTTGTGTGTCTGGAAGTGAGCCTGCCCTGACAAAACCTTTGACTGCTTTGGTTTGGCCAGCAGGGATGGTGACCAATTCACTGCCAACTTTTACCATTCCTTCCCCCAGCCTATCCTCCGCACTTTGCATCACCTTCAAAAATACCTCTGTTTTTTTACAATCAAAGGAGAAGGCTGCACTAACAGCTTCACTGATGGCACAAGGGGGGTTAATGCCCATCTTCAGGACATGGTCAATCACGTTGAACCCAATGATAGGTGGCTCTGCCACTCCATCCTCCTTCACCTCTAGCACGGGAACTAAGAGTTCCACCGGTGGGCTACTATCTGTCGGCAGCTTGAAAGTGACTTCTACCCACCCTGAGAATGGAATCGGTGTCTGGTTCACTGCCCTCCCATTCAGAATACTTGGACCCACCAACTCGGCTAAGTCTCTGATGGTGGTGTGTGGCAGGTGCTCCTGTCTCCAGGCATCATTCATTAAGCAGACCTGTGACCCTGTGTCCCACAACGCTTCTGTCTCCTTATCATTGAGGAAGCAGGTTATGACATATTTTTTTCCAACCAAACTGAGCAATTGTAATCGGCGATTAGGGGACAGTAGATTAACACGGACCATGCCTCTGTTTTAGCTACCAGCCTTGCTTCCAACCTCCGAATACTGTCAGTAACTAGCTCATACAGTCCTTGTGTGTTAGCTTGTTCTGATGTGGTTATGACAGTATTGGCTGCCGTGTCTACTTGCCCTGTCCTTTATCCAGGTCTCCTCCCTATCCGACATTCCTTTGACATGTGGCCGCTGAATCCACATCTGAAGCAGTGGTCGCACTGATCGCCCTTGCTGGTGGACTGACAGCTCTTGCAGCCACGTGTCCTCCTGGCTCTTTGAGCGTGAGGTGCTCTGGGAGACTCACGTATGGCCTTCTTGATCTCCTCCATGTCACTCTTAAGCTGTGTGACTATGTCCAGGAGCTCAGATTCCGTGCGGGTCACTGTGCTTTGGGATTTAAGGATTTTACCTTTTGTCGATGGTGGAGGGCGCTCTTGGCCACCCACTCCTTCCCCAGTTGCATACTGACCCGTCAGGTTTTCCACTCGGCATTCTCGAACTTTGAGTTCTTTCGTGTGCCTCTTGAATTTTTGGTGTCGTTCCCATTCAAGACTGGCTGCTGTATTCATCTTAGAAATCAGAAGCTCATCAGTGATGGCAGGATCCTCCAGATAGCGCTTCAGTTGGTACTTCACATCAGCACTAATCAGTCCTGTTTCCACCGCCCTCAGAAACTTCCTCTGAATAAGGTCAGAACTATACTGCTCTTCCGTGCCAGGCTCTCTGGATGCTGCCAAAAGTCTTTCTTTTAACTCAATGGCGTGAAACAGGAACTTCTGAGGTGACTCGTTACTGTCTTGTGTGAGGTTTTTCAGGCAATGGTACAAATCAGTCGAACTATCCTCTTTATAATGTCCTCGCAGGATGATGCGCAGCTGTGGCAGGGTGAGATCTGACTTGATCTCCAGCATATCACACAAACTCAATCCGGGACTCACTGCTCTGACAACAGCCTCGATTATCTCAGCCTCACTGTGATTTTTCTTTAGGCTCATCTCAATCTGGTGAATGAGGTTGGAATAAGACAACTTGTCTCTTTGGCCCCTCCCTCCTATCTGGCCATTTATCCTAAACTCTCGTTTAATGGTCACTTCTGGCAGTAGGGGTGCTGCGGGGACCACGGGCTGTGTCAGAAAATGGCGACTCTGTGGCTGAGTGGCCGCGTTATCGGTCAGCCTCGCTATTTCCTCTTCAACCCTTTTAGTTGAATCAAGGATACTTTCATGCAGCGCGGCATATTGGCTTTGTAAACTTGGGAGTGCATCTGCCCCCCGGCTCGTGCCGGCCGCTGCCGCCGCCTGCGTCGACGATTCTCCTTGCTTAGCTTCAGTAGCACATGCAATTAGCTTTAGCAGAAACGCGCGGGCTACATCCTCCTCTTCACTTTCAATGGTCTTTTCCACCTCCTCGTTTAACAGTCGTACCAGCGTGTACTTTTTAGACGGCTTGGCTGGGCTTATCTTTGCAAACAAACAGACCTCGTTTAGCTGTTCGGCCTGTAATGGCACCAAGGCCTCGCTTAGCTTATCTTGTAGCTGCTCCTATTCCATCGTGTCTGCTCTTTTTTTTTTTATTTGCACACTCACTGTCTTAGGCACGACTGAACCATCCTCTGCTACCAAATTTTGTTACACCCGGAGGGCAAAGAAGAGAGGCCAAGTGGTGGACTTTTCAGCGGTTTATTGACTTTCTTTCACAACACCAGGCACGGCACTCTTACATGGGACATCACCCGATAACGGCTGCATCACTCTTCACCATTTTCCCTTCACAATCTAGACATTCTCTCCTCTTCTTCGCGCTCTAACATTTAACAGCGTCTCATCACTACCAAGCGCCACCTGTGGAGCAAAAGCGCTACTGCTTTCACTGACAAACAGTTTAAATTAAAACAGCTCAATTTACAGTCCTTTAGTTACATTTCCTATAAATGCTCATCTTTACCATCAACATCTAAATTACAGTCTTTTAGATACATTTATTAGAAATGTTTATATTAGCCATCAGCATCTAATCAAAATTGTTTTCTGGGGTTTTCTAGAGGTTGTCCAAAATTGACTTTTTCCTACATATACTGTGTGTTCAAGAAACCAAATGGAAGGGAAGCAAGGCTAGTAGCACTGGAGGGGGATTTAAACAGTTCTACCATGGTGTAGATAGGAAGAGAAATGGAGTAGGAGTAATCTTGAAGGAAGGGTATGTGAAGAGTGTTCAGGAGGTAAAGAGGGAGTCAGACAGAATCATGAGTTTTAAGTTAGAAGTCAAAGGTGTGATGTTAAATGTTGTCAGTGCATATGCCCCACAAGTTGGATGTCCGGTAGAAGAGAAAGAGGAATTCTGGGGTAAGTTGGATAAAGTGGTAGACAGTGTTCCCAGGGGGTAGAGAGTGGTGATTGGAGTGGACTTTAATGGACATGTAGGTGAAGGGAACAGAGGTGATGAGGAGGTTCTGAAAAGGTACAGTATGGTCTTAAGGAGAGAAATGGTTGTGGATTTTGCTTAAAGAATAGAAATGGCTGTGGTACTTCAAGAAGAGAGAGGAAATTAGGGTTCAATTCAATTCAATTCAACTTTATTTATATAGTGTCATTTCACAACAACAGTCATCTCATAGCACTATCAACTGTAGGGGGGACCCCCACAGTTGCAGAAAGACCCCAGCAATCAGGCGATCCCCTGTGAGCAAGCACTTGGCGACGGTAGAGAGGAAAAACTCCCTTTTAACAGGAAGAAACCTCCAGCAGAACCAGGCTCAGGGAGGGGCAGTCATCTGCTGCGACTGGCTGGGGGGTGAGGGGATAGAGAAGAAGAAAAGAACAGACATGTAGAGAGCAAACAGCACGATGGGGACTCAATCTATGGGAGAGAACAAACAAATGTTAATGACCAGCAAAAAAAAATATTTCATTGAGAGTGAGGAAAGGAGTGAGGCCCAGTGCATTACTGGAGGTCCCCCGGCTGACTAAACCTATTAGCAGCATAACTAAGGGAGGGTTCAGAAACACATGATCCCTCCCTAATTGTAGGCTATATCAAAAAGGTAGGTTTTAGCCCTATTCTTAAAAACAGAGATCGAGTCTGACTCCCGAATCCAGATTGGCAGCTGGTTCCACAGGAGAGGAGCTTGATAACTGAAGGCTCTGCCTCCCATTGTACTTTTGGAGATTCTAGGTATTACAAGTAATCCTGCATTTTGGGAGCATAGTGCTCTGTTAGGATAATACGGTAGTATCAGATCTTTTAAATAAAAAGGAGCCTGATTGTTTAGAGCTTTGTAAGTAAGAAGAAGGATTTTAAACTTAATTCTAAACTCTATGGGAAGCCAATGAAGGGAGGCCAGAACCGGAGAGATATGATCTCTCTTTCTAGTACCTGTTAAAACTCTTGCTGCAGCATTTTGAATCAGCTGAAGACTTTTTAAAGATGTTTTAGGACAGCCTAATAATAAAGAATTACAATAATCTAATCTTGAGCTAACAAAAGCGTGGATCAGTTTCTCAGCATCACTCTGAGACAAGATGCTCCTAATCTTGGCAATATTACGCAAATGATAGAAGGCAGTCTTAGAAACAAATTTAATATGTGAATTGAAGGACAGATCCTGATCAAAAATAATTCCAAGGTTCCTCACAGAGCTATTAAGAGAAAGAGTAACCGCATCCAAACTGAAAGTTTGATTTGGAAAGGAATTTCTAAGGTTTTTGGGACCAACAAGAATGACTTCAGTCTTATCTGAATTTAATAGCAGGAAATTACAAGTCATCCAAGCTTTGATTTCCTTAAGACAGGCTTCTAACTTGGCTAATTGATTACTATCATCTGGCTTCATTGACAGGTATAATTGTGTGTCATCTGCATAACAATGAAAATGTATACAGTGCTTTCTAATAATGTTGCCTAACGGAAGCATATATAAACTAAAAAGAGTACGGCCTAGCACAGATCCCTGTGGAACTCCATGACTAAGCTTTGAGTTGAAAGAAAACTCATTATTTACATGAACAAACTGGAACCTATCAGATAAATAAGATCTAAACCACTGCAACGAAGTTCCATTAAGTCCAACATAGTGTTCTAATCTATCAAGAATAATATTATGATCGATAGTATCAAAAGCTGCACTAAGGTCTAAAAGGACAAGTACAGAAACCAGTCCATTATCAGATGCAATGAGGAGGTCGTTAGTGACCTTCGCTAAGGCTGTTTCAGTACTATGATGGATTCTAAACCCAGATTGAAACTCTTCAAGTAAACCATTTCCCTGCAGGTGGTCAAATAATTGCGTATCAACAACTCTTTCTAAGATTTTTGAAATGAAAGGGAGATTAGAGATTGGTCTATAGTTAGCTAAAGCTCCTGGATCTAGCGTTGGCTTTTTGAGTAAGGGTTTAATTACAGCCGTTTTAAAAGCCTGCGGTACATGGCCTAAAGTTAATGAAGAATTGATTATATGAAGAATAAAGCTACCAATAAGTGGGAAGACTTCTTTAAATAACCTGGTAGGAATAGGGTCTAAAAGACAAGTTGAAGGTTTGGATGAGGAAACTATTTTGTCTAACTCACAAAGGTCGATTGGAGTAAACTCATCAAGACAGACATCAGTAGAAGGAGTTGTAGTAGTTACAGTATTTAAGTTAACTGTGGGAAGAATCTGATTGATTTTATCTCTGATGGATGAAATTTTATTATTGAAAAAGTTCATAAAGTCCTGACTAGTAAGCTCTAAGGGAATGCTAGGATTGACAGAGTCCTGACTCTTTGTCAACCTGGCTACAGTACTGAAAAGAAACCTGGGATTATTCTTGTTCTCTTCTATTAATGCAGAGTAATAACTCGTTCTAGCTTTTCTAAGAGATTTTTTATAAATTAAAAGATGATTTCTCCAAGCTAAATAGATTTCATCTAAATTAGTGGAGCGCCATTTTCTTTCTAATTGACGAGTCTTCTGTTTTAAGCTACGAGTTTCTGTCTTGAACCAAGGAGTTAGAAATCTCTGATTAGACTTTTTCTTTTTTAAGGGGGCCACCAAGTCTAAAGTCTGATGCAGAGAAGCTGTAACACTATCCACCATGTTATCAATTACAGAAGGAGCAAGCTGTCTATAGCTTATTTCCGTTGTGTTGACACATGGCATAGAGGAAACAATCTGCATAAATTTGGTAACAGCATCATCTGAGAGGCATCTACTGTAATAATATTTTTCTTTAGGAACCAAATAGTCAGAAATAGTAAAATCAAGGGTTAACAGACAATGGTCTGACAGTACAGAGTTATGAGGAGACTCTACAAGATTTTCTATTTCTATGCCATATGTCAGAACAAGGTCCAATGTATGGTGGAGGTAATGAGTAGAATTTCCTACTTTCTGAGAAAACCCAATCGAGTCTAATATTGAATTAAACGCCACATTAAGGCAGTCACTATCTACATCCACATGTATTAAAGTCCCCTACTATAATTATTCTATCAGATCTCAGCACTAAATCAGCAAATTGGGAAAAAAATTCTGAGTAGGCTGATGGGGGACGATAAACTATGGCAAATAAAATTGGGTTTAACCTAAAATTGCTAAAGTGCCCAATACTGAGGACCAGGCCCTCAAAGGAAATATAACATGTTTTTTGCTTTACATTAACTAGTAATTTGGAATGGTAAATTGTTGCTACTCCTCCTCCACGACCAGAACTTCTGGGATTTTGACAGTTTAAATAACCAGAGGGAGTTGATTCATTTAAACCAACATAATCCTCTTGCCCTAACCAAGTCTCTGTAAGGGAAATTAAATCAATCTGATGATCAATTAACAGATCATGAACTAACAGAGACTTGGGAGTTAGAGACCTAATATTTAATAAACCACATTTAATTTTTAAATTATGAGGAGGAACAGAGGCCAAATCATTCAATTTAGAGGCTTTATGTTTAATTTGAGTTTTACCAATATTTTGCTTAATCACTTTGGGATGCTTATACATTATATTTTTATTTACTTTGGAGGGAGCAGACAACGATTCTCTGAAGGGGAGGACAGGGGCTAAGTTGAGGGGTGGCGGATGAAGAGGAGCTGCAGAGAGGCGTGTAAGACTGCGACTCTGCTTCCTGGTCCCAACTCTGAGTAGTCACGGTTTTGGAAATTTGGATAAAAAAGATGCCAAATTGTTAGATAAATGAGAAGCACCATCCAAAGTGGGATGAACGCTGTCTCGTCTCAAAAGACCAGGTTTTCCCCAAAAAGAGCTCCAATTGTCAATGTAGCCCACGTCATTTGCAGGACACCACACAGACAGCCAGCGGTTCAACGACGACGAGCGGCTAAACATGTCATCACTGGTCAGATTGGGGAGGGGCACAGAGAATACTACAGTGGCAGACATCGTTTTTGCAAAGTCACACACTGATTCTACATTAAGTTTCGTGACTTCCGACTGCCGGAAACGGATGTCAATGCCGGCGTGAATAACAATTGTGAAGTATTTACAGTTACTTTTATCCAGCATTTTCAAATTTGACTCGATGTCGCCTGCTCTGGCCCCAGGAATGCATTTGACTATGGCCGCTGGAGTCCCTAGGTTCACTTTTCTGACTACAGAGTCGCCAATGATCAGAGTTTTTTCCTCAGCAGGTGTGTTGCTGAGCGGGGAAAAACGATTAGAAACGTGAACAGGTTGGTGGTGTACCGGGGCTTTGTGACTAGGCTTCCTTCTCACCGTCACCCACCCAGTCTCCTCGCTGCTGAGGAGAGCCGGGGGACCGCTAACAGGGGGGCCTAAGCTAGCTAGCTCCGTTACAGCTAAGGGGTGTCCGTCAAGAGTAACTGGCGCAGACGGTGTTTCAATGCAGCGGAGCCGGGATTCCAAATCAGACAACCTCGCCTCGAGCGCCTCAAAAAGACAACATTTATTACATTTACCGTTATCACTAAAAGAGGCAGAGGTGTAGCTAAACATCTGACAGAGAGAGCACACCAGAGGAGGAGGGGAAGGAGAGCTAGTAGCCATAGCTAGTGGCTAACCCAAAGCTCAGGAGAGTAAGGAGAGCAAACCACACAGACAGACAGCAAAACAGGAAGTGACGATACGTTACCACAAGGAAGTGACGATACGTTACCACAAGGAAGTGACAATCAATCCCGATCAATCCAGGGTGACTTACAAGAGTGAAGGAAGCTGCATACAGGTGGACTACATCTTATGCAGAAGGAGAAATCTGAAAGAGATAGGAGACTGGAAGGTGGTGGCAGGGGAGAATGTAGCTAGACAGCATTGGATGGTAGTCTGTAGGATGACTTTGGAGAGCAAGAAGAGGAAGACAGTGAAAGCAGAGCCAAAGATTTAGTGGGGGAAGTTACAGATGGAAGAAGGTCACACAGAGTTCAGGAAGGAGTTCATACAGGCTTTGGGTGGTAGGGAAGAATTACCAGATCGCTGGGAAAGTACAGCAGAAGTATTGAGGGAAATAGGTAGAAAGGTGTATCCAGTGGGCAGAGGAAGGAAGACAAGGAGATTTGGTGGTGGAATGAGGAGGTACAGGAAAGTATCTAAAGGAAGAGGTTAGCAAAGAAAAAGTGGAATAGTCAGGGAGATGAAGAAAGTAGACAGGAGTATTTGGAATCTAGGCACATCACAAAGAGAGTGGTGGCAAAGGATTAGGCATATAGTGAGTTATATGAGAGGCTGGACACTAAGGATGGAGAAAAGGACTTGTATCAACTGGCTAGACAAAGAGAGTAAGCTGGAAAGGATGTACAGCAGGTAGGTTGTTTAATGACATATATGGTAATGCACTAACAAATGACGAGAGTGTGCTGAGAAGGTGAAAGGAGAACTTTGAAGAGCTGGTGAACAAAGAAAATAAGAGAGACAGGAGGATGGATGAAGGAAAGATAGTGAACAAGGAAGTCCAAAGGATTAGCAAGGAAGAAGTGGGGGCAGTTTTGAAGAAGATGAAGAATGTAAAGGCAGTTGGCCCAGATGACATATCTGTGGGGTACGGAGATGTTTAGGAGACATGGCAGAGGACTTTTTAACCAGATTGTTTAACACAATCTTGGACAGTGAGAGGATGCCTGAGGAGTGGAGAAGAAGTGTTTTGGTACCAATTTTCAAGAACAAAGGTGATGCTCAGAGCTGTAGTAACTACAGAAGCATAAAGTAGATCAGCCACACTATGAAGATATGGGAAAGAGTTGTTGAAGCCAGGTTAAGAGAAAAGGTTATAATCAGTGAGCATCATGAGGTTTCATGCCAAGAAAGAGTACTACAGCTGCAGTGTTTGCTCTAAGAGTGCTGATGGAGAAGTATAGAGAAGGCCAGGAGTTTGACTGTGTCGTTGTGGTTCTAGTTCTAGAGAAAGCATATGATAGGGTGCCAAGAGAGGAAGTGTGGTACTGTATGAGAAAGTCAGGAGTGGCAGAGAAGTATGTGAGCATTGTGCAGGACATGTACAGTATGAGGACAGCGAGACAGTGGTGAAGTGCGCTGTAGGAGTGAGGAATGGATTCAAGGTGGGGGTGGTGTAAGATATAAATGTGGCACATTATTGTGAAGTGCTGTGCAGTGATGTGCACTTCCTGTCACACCACTGCACTGCCCTATGTAAGGCAGAGGGCATCCATATTCTCTCTCTTTTGCTGGATACCTGTGCTGGGTGCATACCATGTTGCTGCTGTAAATAGTTCTTTAATAAACCTGTGTTCGCCAACCATCGTCCTGCCTCGTCCGTCACCCAGGTATTTCCATACATAACAGGTGGGATTACATCAGAGATTGGTTCTGAGCCCCTTCTTGTTTTTTTTCATGGTGATGGACAGGTTGATAGACAAGGTCAGGCAGGAATCTCCGTGGACCATGATGTTTGCAGACGACATTGTGATCTGCAGTGAGAGTAGGGAGCAGGTGCAAGAGAACCAGAGGCCTCATGTACAAACACGTGCATGGATTTCTTACTGTAAGATGTCATACATTTAAATCAAGAAAATGCTGTAAGCAAAAAAAAAAAATAAAAAAATCCAGATCTATGAAACCGTCCATACGCAGCAATCCAAGTATATTTCCTTTGTACATTCCAGTTTGCTTGAAATTGAACGCACGTGAGGAAACACCGGACTCCTTCCTTGACACGCCTCCCTTTGAATATGCAATTAGATGCTAATAGGTATGCAAATAGATTTATACAAGCCCTGCACATTTGATTCTCCTGTATACACGATCAAAAATAATGGATTTAATAGAATTTAATGGAATGTGAGCTGGAGGTGCTCCTGAATGAGGTAGTGGCACGTAAAAACATTTTGTTTGGCTCGCTGTCCTCCGGCATTAGCGCCAGATACAGGTAATTCAACAGCCTGCTCACAGCCCTATAAGATTAGTTTATTGTTTCCTTTATTCAGACAGGGATAAGAAGGAGATGTTTATTTAACTTTGACATGTTTAGACTAACGTCTGCAGTCATTCTCAGAAGCGTCAGCTGATCGCTGTGGTTTGGAGCGTGTATAGCTCAGTGGTTATAGTGCTAGATTTTAAAGCAGAAGGGTTATGAGATCAACTGGGGTCTCTTTTAGGGACCACAATGGAAATAAGTGTGCACACTTTCTTGAGTCATCCCATTGTTTTTAAATGTATGTTGTATCTTTTATACAATGCTATTTTAAATGATGAATCAATCAATCAATCAATTTGTGACCAGCCAGGTGGATCAGCTGGTTGAATTAAAGGAAAACAGTCACGAAAAAGAAGACAATTTGAGCCTGTTTAGTAAGTAGCCATGGTCACCTGTCAGTTGAAAGCAGAACATATTAGACTTGGCAAGTACATATTTTATGTCCAAAATGCTAATCTCATCCTTTATAGTTATATACAACTTACATGGATTACATATACTATTAAATGAATGAAGTGCGCCGAGGAACGGGTTAGACCGTTGCATTTCAAGCTTTGCACATGTGTTTATTGACATAACTACTGCACGCACAGAGGCAAGTGGGGGCTTGGTAGAATGCTGCGAAACTGTAGTTTAATCAGCAAGAAAAGAAAGTCACTTAATCAAATCAATGAGTTGTAATGAAGCCTTGAAGACAGGGTGATATTTGGGGGTGCACAGGCGCGTTCCACAAGGACTGCTCGTGGAAACCTAAACTGGCTGACAAGCCAGTCATCATCCTGGGTCAGAAAATCTTCTGTCTCATACCCTTTCTTTTCTCGCTGCGCGATTTGCAATATCCTCTAATCCTCTGTTGCTAGACGCATTTTCTGCACTTCTTTGCACTTGATTTTATATCCAGTCATCTAGCTGTACACACTTGGATGTTTGTTCATCATGTGTCTCTGGTGTGTACAATAATTTTCACGTCATTATCAGTCTCCCAACATCACCTCTAAGTGTCGCCAACAGACCAATAACAGTAGAAATGTACGTATGCCAGCCATGAAGTTGGCATATGGCTGTGCATATTTCCACGGTCATTTCATTCTTGATACATCTGACATTTTCCATGGAAAAGGACGCACACCATGTGTTTGTGCGTAAGTACCCTTTGTACATGAGGCCCCTTCAGAGGTGGAGGTATGCTCTGGAGAGAAGAGGAATGAAAGTCAGTAGAAGCAAGACAGGATACATGAGTGTGAATGAGAGGGAGACAGGTGCAATGGTGAAGATGGAAGGAGTAGCGGTAGTGAAAGTAGATGAGTTTTAATACCTGGGGTCAACCATTCAAAGCAATGGAAAATGCACAAGAGAGGTGACGAAGAGAGTGAAGGCAGGGTGGAGTTGGTGGAAATGAGTGTTAGGCGTGATTTGTGACAGAATGGTAGCAGCAAGAGTGAAAGGGAAGATTTTCAAGATGGAAGTGAGACCTGCTATAATGTATGGTTTAGAGACGCTGACAAAAAGACAGGAGGTGGAGCTGGAGGTGGCAGAGTTGAAGATGCTAAAATTTTCATTGAGAGTGACTAGGCGGGACAAGATTAGAAATGAATATATCAAAGGGACAACTCACGTTGAGCGGTTTGGAGACAAAGTAAGAGAGGCAAGGCTGAGATGGTTTGGACATGTGCAGAGGAGGGATAGTGGATATACTGGACAATGGATGTTGAAGATGGTGCTGCCAGGCAGGAGGAAAAGAGGAAGACCACAGAGAAGATTCATGGAGGACATGGATAGGGTTGGTGTTACAGAGGAAAATGCAAGGGATAGGGTGAGATGGAGGCAGATCATCCGCTGTGGAGACCCCTAAAGGGAGCAACCAAAAGAAGAAGAAGATTTCGCTATGACAGCCACACAAATCCACATTTTCCAATAAAGGTTGGCTGCACGGTGGTGCAGTGGTTTAGCACTGTGGCAGCACAGTTTTACCCTCGGCCGGGGGATCGCAGGGATCATGAGATCGTGGGTTCGATCCCAGCCCCCGACCAACAGTGAGCT
Source organism: Pholidichthys leucotaenia (assembly GCA_020510985.1). Lineage (NCBI taxonomy): Eukaryota > Metazoa > Chordata > Actinopteri > Cichliformes > Pholidichthyidae > Pholidichthys > Pholidichthys leucotaenia. Next base: position 431,778,168 of record CM035839.1, on the reverse strand, counting down.
GTGTGGAGTTTGCATGTTCTCCCCATGTTGCGTGGGTTTACTCCGGGATTTCTCCGGTTTCCTCCTGCATACCAAAAACATGTAGGTTTAGGGCGCTCGCGCACGCAGCGACCAGCAGCCGGTGGCTTGTCACCAGACTGCAAACCAAATCTACCTATGGGTACAAATAAGTAACAAAACAAACAAAAAAAAAAAGGTTGTCCGAACGCTTTTAATTATTCAGAGGTGTGTTTAGGGTGTAATGTAAAATAAACCAATCACTGCCTTTGCTCTCATTCCCTTTAATAAACAAAGGTTAAAATTGAAAAACTGTCATCATTAGACAATAATGAATATCAGTTTTGAGCACACCTGCCAGTTCTTCTCCGGGGTTGTGGTGACAGCTGTCCCAGTATGGCAGACTGGTCCAGCTGCGGTCCAGTAGTTAAAGCTGGGTTCACACTATAGTGTTTGGACCAACTTTTACAGACGTTTTGAAAAATCAGAAAAAGTAGTGCAAATGGTGAAATTACGTTCATGAGCATGTTTTTAATGATTCAGCGCACACCAACTTTTATGAACTTTTACAAATTTTTCCAGACTTTTGCTAGCATTTGCCAGCGTTGCATTCAGTGATGGCAAACTTTTGCCAATTTAGACTAGTGTATGTATAGCTGTTGCTAACTTAGCTCAACTTAAGCAAACAAATACTCAGCACAAGACAGCTGACATCAGCGTCAGGTGATGCTCACATAAAGATCAGTGTTTGTGGACGCTTCCTGACATTCTGGACCTGCTTTTTTGGGTGGATTCACACTACAACGTTTAGACCAACTTGTACTGACGGTTTGGCAAACGTCTGGCTCTGGTGGCAAAAGTTGATAAAAGTTAATGATAGTTGGAGTTTATTGGCAAATGCTGGCGAACATTGTGTTTCTTGAAAATTTTCAGTTTGCTGAAAATTTGCCAACGTTTGGCAATAAACGCTAAAAGTTGTGCTCAGTTTGTAAAAGTTCCTGAGGATTGAGCTAAGTTATGCAGAGTTTACCTAAGTCAGCCTAAGTTAAGCTCCATTGGTTGATTGAAATGTCTGTAGAATCAGATGTTTTTAGATCGAAACTCACTTCAGACATGCACAAATGAGAGAAATAGAAATAGGGGGAAAAAAGAAAAAGAAAATTTTAAAAAAAATTATAAAAGAAAATATATATGTAAGAGGACAATGTACAGTATTTGTTTGGTGATAACATGGTGTGTATGAGATGTTTTAACATTTTTTTACTATACGGCACACACACACACACACACACATATATTTACAGGAATTTGATTACTTTTGAGTTGTTTATGGGTTTGTTTACTGCAGGTGATGGGTGTGGTCTGGTGAGTGGTTTGGGGTATTTTGTCTTTGCACTGTTATTTTTCTACCACTAGGCTGTACTGTTGCGCAAACGTGTCTTTTGCCTGTAGATTACTGGTTGCCTTGGAAACAACAGCCATTGGAGACGCCGATCTTTTTTTTTTTTTTTCCTGTCTGAAAAAACATTTTCTTGGTCTATGGAAAAAAGCTTTTTTCGTGAAATTTTCAGAGTCTGTCTACTCTCTGCCTGCTACATATATCAGTCATGTGAAAAAATTAGGACACCCATTAAATATTCAGTTCTTTATTAATAAATGTTCACGAATCTATGTCTAACCTTATTTTTGTTTTTATTTGCATTTTATAACATTTATTTTAGCCATTTTAAGGGGGAATGAATGTGGGGGTGTCCTAAAAAGATGGGGGGGGGGGGGTGTCCTAATTTATTCCTATTTGTTTAGAGTTACATTTTATAGAAAATTTGAAAAAAGTCTTTAATTCATTTTTAATTGTTTAGTTGTATTACATGAATCTCCCAGTATTTTTTTAACATTGATATTAAATATCCATAAGTCCAAATATGTAAAAAAACAACAACAACACAGGATTATACAGGATGTCCTAATTTTTTCGCATGACTGTATACACATATACATAATCTCCCAAAAGTGTGACAACCCAAAAGAAAAAAAAATCTCCTCATTCAGAAGTTTACTGTTCTTAATTTTCTGCTCCATGCATAATCATTTTCCAGGATTTATTGGTTCGGCTTCCATTGTGGGGAATCAAACAGCACTGACGTGGTGTCAAAAAAATAATGACATTTAATGGGATTTAATGTTATTTTAATGGAGAGAGTTGTAACAGCCAAAATATAATCACCCGTCATTTCATTTATATGATGTTACACTAAACAGGATTTTTTTTTATTCCATCAACGTTCACATTTTAATTGCGGATATAATGTTGGAGTCTATAGCATTATTTTATTATTTTTTAGATGAATGAATGAATGAATGAATGAATGAATGAATGAATGGGGGAAAAGGGTATGCAGAAGTAACTACAGTGGGGTAAAAAAGTATTTAGTCAGCCACCAATTGTGCACGTTCTCCCACTTAAAAGATGAGAGAGGTCTCCAATTTTCATCATAGGTATACCTCAACTATGAGAGACAAAATGAGAAAAAAAAAATCCAGAAAATCACATTGTCTGATTTTTAAAGAATTTATTTGCAAATTATGGTGAAAAATAAGTATTTGGTCAATAACAAAAGTTCATCTCAGTACTTTGTTATATACCCTTTGTTGGCAATGACAGAGGTCAAACGTTTTCTGTAAGTCTTCACAAGGTTTTCACACACTGTTGCTGGTATTTTGGCCCATTCCTCCATGCAGATCTCCTCTAGAGCAGTGATGTTTTGGGGCTGTCGCTGGGCAACACAGACTTTCAACTCCTTCCAAAGATTTTCTATGGGGTTGAGATCTGGAGACTGGCTAGGCCACTCCTGGACCTTGAAATGCTTCTTACGAAGCCACTCCTTCGTTGCCCGGGCGGTGTGTTTGGGATCATTGTCATGCTGAAAGACCCAGCCACGTTTCATCTTCAATGCCCTTGCTGATGGAAGGAGGTTTTCACTCAAAATCTCACGATACATGGCCCCATTCATTCTTTCCTTTACACGGATCAGTTGTCCTGGTCCCTTTGCAGAAAAACAGCCCCAAAGCACGATGTTTCCACCCCCACGCTTCACAGTAGGTATGGTGTTCTTTCTCCTCCAAACACGACAAGTTGAGTTTTTACCAAAAAGTTCTATTTTGGTTTCATCTGACCATATGACATTCTCCCACTCCTCTTCTGGATCATCCAAATGCTCTCTAGCAAACTTCAGACGGGCCTGGACATGTACTGGCTTAAGCAGGGGGACACATCTGGCACTGCAGGATTTGAGTACCTGGCAGCGTAGTGTGTTACTGATGGTAGCCTTTGTTAATTTGGTCCCAGCTCTCTGCAGGTCATTCACTAGGTCCCCCTGTGTGGTTCTGGGATTTTTGCTCACCGTTCTCGTGATCATTTTGACCCCACGGGGTGAGATCTTGCATGGAGCCCCAGATCGAGGAAGATTATCAGTGGTCTTGTATGTCTTCCATTTTCTAATAGTTGCTCCCACAGTTGATTTTTTCACACCAAGCTGCTTACCTATTGCAGATTCAGTCTTCCCAGCCTGGTGCAGGTCTACAATTTTGTTTCTGGTGTCCTTTGACAGCTCTTTGGTCTTGGCCATAGTGGAGTTTTGAGTCTGACTGTTTGAGGTTGTGGACAGGTGTCTTTTATACAGATAATGAGTTCAAACAGGTGTCATTAATACAGGTAACGAGTGGAGGACAGAGGAGCCTCTTAAAGAAGAAGTTACAGGTCTGTGAGAGCCAGAAATCTTGCTTGTTTGTAGGTGACCAAATACTTATTTTCCACCATAATTTGCAAATAATTCTTTAAAAATCAGACAATGTGATTTTCTGGATTTTTTTTTCTCATTTTGTCTCTCATAGTTGAGGTATACCTATGATGAAAATTGGAGACCTCTCTCATCTTTTAAGTGGGAGAACTTGCACAATTGGTGACTGACTAAATACTTTTTTGCCCCACTGTACATAGGAATATATACTGTAAAACCAAACTAAATAATGAAACGTATGCCTAAGGGAGATGTATTCACTCCAGAATCAGGTCCAGAATGGCAGGAAGCCTCCACAAACGCTGATCTTTACATAAGCGTTGCCTGACGCTGATGTCAGCTGGCCTGCGCTGAGTATTCCTCTGATTTTTCAAAACGCCTGTAAAAGTTGGTCCAAATGCTATAGTGTGAACCCAGATCTAACTTAGGCTGACTTAGGTAAACTCTGCATAACTTAGCCAGGCGCTCAACAGTTTTTACAAACTGAGCACAACTTTCACCAACGTTTATGTCCAAACGTCAGCAAATTTTCGGCATGCTGAAAATTTTGAAACAACACAAGTTTCGCCAGCATTTGCCAACAAACACCAGCAATCATTTACATTTGTCAGCAGAGCCAAACATTTGCCAAAATGTCAGTAAAAGTCTGTCCAAATGTTGTAGTGTGAATCCACCTTAAATTAAAAAGAGGACTGAATCATCAACCCACATACCGTTTTTTTCCCTCTGTGTAGTGAAAAATCCTGTTCTGTCGTCACACAGTTTGTATTTAACTGTTCTTATTTAACAGAAAACACTGACTGAGTGTTTTGCGAGCACAAATGGACACAAGATATGATTGTGGTGATTCGCTCTGCCTGCCTGTTGACTGATTCTCCACAGTTGCGCGCACACCTGCCCTCCTCATCAGCTAGACTATTTAAGTCGTGCTGCCCTCAGGTCTACATGGAGTCGTCTTTCTCCCTGGTCTGATGAGACCATCTCTACATTTCGTCAGTCACCGAGATTACCCTCAACCTCATCATTCTACGGAGGCTACTCCTCTCCTTCTTCACCTTCCTAAAGAGAACCACCTCCATCTCATCGTCCTCCCTGGAGTGCTACTCCCCAATGCCACGTAAGCTCCTCTCATCGCTTTCATCTCTCCTCACTTGCTCCCCTGTGCGCAGGTGGAAGTCTGTGGCAGCGGACCTCCTCCAACTGGCGGCGGACCGAATACTCCCTGCACCTCATCACTCCTTCTACCTGTCCCTTTGCAACCGGGGCTGAAGACGCTGTCTTCCTGGCCGGAGCCTTTGGGACCAAACCTTGCTGATCTCCAACTCACTAACAGTAAAGCTAACAACACAACACAGCTCCGCCAGTGTATAGTTACTAATTCCCCTGTCTCTGCTTCTCCATAGGGTCGCCAGGCTGTATGGTGCTCTGCTCGCCCCGGTTGCTATATTCACACACACACGCATACACTCAAGCACACATTACACAATAAAGATAAGTCAAAGTCAAAGTGCTTTTATTGTCATTCCATTGCTAATAAACAGTGTAACGAAATTGAGATACTGGTCTCTAAAAACAAACTATCACACTCACAGTTCACTCATGCATTTAACATTCTCGTAATTACAACAATAAATAGTGCTTGAAACAATATTACCTAAACGTTGAATACAATAAGTACATAGCAATAATAAAAACATACTGAGCAATAAATATATAAGACCAGCTTATACACACACAGGGTTATTGGCACAAAATAACATAAAATAATATCAGCAGTCTGTATGTGTTACATAAATCCATTCAAAATACGCACTGCTGCTGGGAAAAAACTATGATTAAACCTGGTAGTCCGGGTTTTATGGGATCTGTACCGCTTTCTTGAGGGGAGCAAGTGAAAGAAATCATGGCCTGGATGAGTGCAGTCTTTAATGATGGCAGTAGCTCTGTTGAGGTACCGTGGCAGTAGCTCTGTTGAGGTACCGAGACCTGGAAATCTCTTCCAGAGAAGGGAGAGAACAGTCAGTGATTTTTTGCACAGTCTCGATCACTCTCTGGAAGGCTTTGCGGTCTGCGGTTGAACAGCCCTCAAACCAAACTGTGATCCCATATGACAAAATGCTCTCAATAGCAGAGCGATAAAATAAAACCAGCAACTGTGCATTCAGGCCATTCTTCTTGAGGAGCCTCAGAAAGTGTAGACGTTGTTGAGCCTTTTTTTATTGTAGCTATGGTGTTAACTGCCTAGGTAAGGTTGTGAGAAATATGAACACCCAGAAACTTAAAAGCCTCCACCCTCTCCTTGCCTATATATAGAGGAGGCGGCTCACTGCTATGCTTCCTAAAATCAATAATGAGTTCTTATGTTTTTTTTGTATTCAGTAGCAGATTATTATCTGAGCACCATCTCACCAGTTTCTGGACCTCACCTCTGTATGCGGACTCATCTCCTCCTGAAATGAGCCCCACTACTGTTGTGTCATCTGCAAACTTCACTATAATGTTTGTGGGATGAACAGGTATGCAGTCATATGTGTACAATGAATAAAAAGTGGGGCTCAACACATAGCCCTGTGGTGAGCTTGTGTTAAGCATGACTGTAGAGGAGGAATGGGGTCCGAGTCTAACAGTCTGTGTTCTGTTTGTTAGGAAGTCCTTGATCCAGCTGCAAGTGTGAGTAGAAAATGTTGGGAATAATTGTATTAAATGCCGAGCTATAGTCCACAAACAACATTCTTACATAGCTCTCCTTGTCTTCTAAATGGCTGAATGCCGAGTGGAGAGCTATAGCAATAGCATCTTCAGTGGATCTGCTCCGCCTGTAGGCAAACTGGTACCGATCAAAATCTTGGGGGAGACTAGGCAAAAGATGTTTCAATACCATTTTCTCAAAGCACTTCATAGTAATGGGTGTTAATGCTACTGGTCGATAGTCATTCAGACTGCTAATAATATGTTTTTTTAGGCACAGGAATAATAACTGCAGATTTTAAACACTGTGGAACAATGGCTGCCTTGAGAGACGAATTAAAAATGTCAGTCAAAACACAGCATAGCTGATCTGCACATTCTCTGAGCACCTTTCCTGGCACTCCATCGGGACCAGTAGCCTTTCTCGGGTGAACTGCTCTCAGTGTCTGTCTCCCCTCATGATCCTGCAGGATAAGTACATCAGAGCTGGCATTCAATAACGCCAGTGGGTCCGGGCGAAGTGTATTTGCCTCAAATCGTGCAAAAAAGCAGTTCAATTCTTCTGCCAGTGAGGCGCTGATGTCACTGGAAATGATGCTGCTAATTGAGTTGATTAATAATTGAGTTGATTTCTGGGTCTGGGTCTGCTTCCTGGGGCTCAAAACATGTCAGTACAACTCCATCAGAACGACCCAGCAGACAGTGCGCTCTCGCACAAAGTTAACATCTTAGAGGCTCGTATTGACCAATTATCACATCAACAACAAGTTATACTTACCCAGCTGGTTCAGATAAACTCTCACTTGGATCACCTGTCAGGTTTCCAGCCTTTCCCTCCAGCTTCAGGTAGCTCAGCCGCTCCAGCTAGTTCCATTCCCTCTACATCTCCACCATCCTGGCTGACACCAGTCCCCATGCCCACATGCTTCAATGGTAAGCTAGGGGAGGCTAGGGGGTTTCTGTTGCAATGTGGGATAGTTTTCCAGCAGGTCCTGGGGGATTTCCCGACCAGTCACAGCTGCATAGGCTAAGTAGTTAATCTGGAGGGGTGGGCATTAGCTTGAGCTTACGTGGTCATGACTAGGGCTGACTATGTGACATTAACTTACGACCAGTTTGTGAATGAGTTTAACGAGGTGTTCGACCACTCTGACCGTGATAGCGTACTGACCTCCTTGCTACTTAACTTAAGGCAGGGCAGCAAATCTGTCGCCGATTATGCTGTTGACTTCCGGGTGGTAGCCACAGAGGTGGGGTGGGAGGACACCTCTCTGTGCAGCATATTTATTTGTAGCCTTAGCCCTAGCCTGCGGGATGAGCTAGCCCATTTGGAGAAGCCCAGTAAATTAACCAAGCTCATTTCTCTGGCCATCAGCTTAGACAACCGACTGAGGGAACGGGCCAGTGAGCGTAAGACTTCTGGTCGCTCTGGTACCCAGTTTCGCCACTCCCCGCAGTGCCCCCTGTTGGCCCTACCAACCTCTGATTCATTAGACTCCCCTGAGCCCACGTTAGTAGGCCAATCTAGGTTACCTCCAGCGGAGAAACAGCACCGCTGGGAGTTAGGGCTATATCTATACTGTGGCAGCGAGGAACATGAACTTGCTACTTGTCCCAATGGCCAAAAGAGGGAGTCCATGCGTCACAGTAGGGGGACTCACGGACTAACGCCAAGATAATCCCTTCACTAAATTCATGTTACCCATCCGTTTTGTTGATAACCAAGTTGAAATAGCCACACATCCACTCATTGATTCAAGGGCCGAGCAGAGCTTCATCTCTGGGGAACTGGCAACCTGTTTGGGGCTTCCATGCCACCAATTGAGGACACCTCTCTAACCTATTGTTTTGTCCAAAGCCCCAATGGCCATGTTGTCTAAACAAACTGCCCCGGTATCAGTGATAGTGTCTGGAAATTCTGAAAATTATTTTGTTTACGGATGACACAAATATCCTTTGCACTGGTGAGAATTTGCAGCAGGTTTTAGAGGTGGTCACAACTGAAATGAAAAAGTTAACGCAGTGGTTCAACAAAAATAAATTATCTCTAAATCTAAAAAAAACAAAGATTATGTTGTTTGGAAATTATAAAATAAATCATGAAATAATGGTAACGATAGATGATACCAGAATAGAAACAGTACAGGAAAATAAGTTTCTGGGGGTGACGCTAGACAATAAAATCTGCTGGAAACCTCACATCAGTCACATCCGGGCCAAGTTAGCAAAATGTATAGGCATACTGGGGAAGACAAGACACATCTTGGACTATAAATCCTTGGTCTTACTGTACAATTCACTGTTTTTACCTTATCTTAACTACTGTGTAGAAGTCTGGGGAAACACCTACAAGACCAACCTACAGTCAATATGCACATTACAAAAAAGAGCTATAAGGATAATAAACAATGTAGGATATAGAGACCATACCAATTTGTTGTTTTTAAAGTCACATGTCATAAAGTTCATCGATTTAGTTAAATTTAAGACAGCACAAGTAATGTACAGAGCAATTAATAATCAACTCCCAACTAATATACAAAAAATATTTAAAAAAAAGAGACAATGATCATAATTTTGAGGGGAGACTTAAACGTTACAAAACCCAAGATACGAACAGCCAAGAAAAGTATGTGCATATCTGTCTGTGGGGTGGATTTGTGGAACAGTCTGGAGCCGGAACTGAAACTATGTACAAACAGAAATCAATTCAAAAAGAGGTATTGTGGTGGACACACATACGTGACCTGTTTTTGGACTCACATTTTAGACCAGAACAATGGCAGAGCTCCCTTGGTGATTACAGGAAGCTGCAAGAGTGTTAGCTTTGGTATGCAAAGCTTGAGACTGTGGGGTATAATTAAAGGATTAAAGAGGGGATGCATTGTAGACAGTGGGGGTGATATCATGGAGAGAAGATGCATTGTTACTGTCATTATAATGCAATGTGGTTGGTGAGACATGTGACTTGTGAACTGTAAGAGTCCTGTTATTTAAGGACGAGAGTTCCCTGCGTTGCTCTTTTTTTTCTGCTTCGTGATGTTGGAGATGTGAATAAAGCTGACTCGAGAGAGAACTCTGTCTCGTCATTCTCACATTTCCACACCGGTGACCCTAAGACGTATCATGCAAGAGGAGAATTTCCCCGGGCCAGCCTCGTCAGGAGCCCCCAGCCAAGCGAATGCCGCTACAGTCCAGCTACCGGACTTCCGGCAGAACAATCCACGCTCTTGGTTCAACGCGGTTGAGGCGCAGTTCAACCTCTGGGGGATATCGGTAGACGCTACAAAATTCTACCACGTAGTCGCAAAGCTGGACAACAACACGGCCCAGCATGTGGAGAGCCTGATCGACCAACCGCCGGACAGCGACAAATACGACACGTTGAAGGCTGCACTCATCCAGCAATTCACCCCCTCGGCGGAGGAGCGAGCAGAGAGGCACCTGGCGCTGACGGAGTCGGAAAATGACATGCCTGCGAACCTGATGGAGAAGTTGTTGAGGTTGAAAGACTCTGAAGACGATCACTTCATTTTCACCCACCTCTTCCTCAGGACTATACCATCAGCAGCGAGAGCGACCCTGGCCAGTTCGCCACTGTTGGCCCAATGGGACTACCGCGCGCTGGGCCGAGAAGCGCAGCGGATTGTCAATGCCACCAAGCGGTGCGCAGCCGCAGCCGCTGCAGCAGAACTCAGCGCGGCAACCAGAGACGACAGGAGGCCAGAGGCAGCGGTACCAGACTCACCGACGACGGCGGCGGCAGGGGCCAGGGAACGCGGATTGGACGTCCTTTGTTTCTACCATCGCCGCTTCGCAGAGAGGGCACGCAAATGTGTACCACCGTGCCAGTTCAGGCGTTTGGGAAACGCCAAGACCGGGGGTCGGTAGCAGCCGCGGCCCTCGGGGAGGAGAACAAGCTGCTCTAATTGTCGGACGCACGCTCGAGGAGGCAGTTCCTCGTCGACACAGGCTCCCAGTTGAGTTTCATCACACCTTCCTACGTGGACAGACTAGCTGGTTCCAGAGGTCCCCGGGTGACAGCAGCGAACGGCTCGGAGATTAAGACCTTCGGTGAGAAGACTCTGCTCCTGTCTCTACACGGCCATACATTTGAGTGGACTTTTGTTGTAGCAGCATTAAATTTCAATATGTTGGGGCTGATTTTCTGTGCTCACATGGTTTGTTGGTTGATCTCGCTAACAGGCGCCTGGTTAATGCACTTTCTTTTGATTCTATCCCCTGCACAGCGCGAGTGGCCCCGCCAACAGCACAAGCCAACGTCACAGCTGCAAGCGGTAAGTTCCACACACTGCTCACTCAGTTCCCAGCACTCACGGTCCCCACATTTTTGGCAACAGTCGCTAAGCACGGGGTGGAGCATTTTATTACCACTACCGGACTGCCCGTTTTTGCAAAAGCTCGGTGCTTGGACGCAGTTAAGCTGGCCATAGCGTGCGAGGAGTTTGCCAACCTGGAGAGGTTGGGCATTATCAGACGTTCAAACAGTCCGTGGGCTTCCCCGCTGCACATGGTCCCGAAAGCCGACGGATCATGGCGATCTTGCGGGGATTTCCGCAGGTTAAACAACGCTACAGCGCACGGCCGCTACCCAATCCCGCATATCCAAGATTTTTCTGTTCATTTGGCAGGGGCGCGCGTTTTTTCTAAAATAGACTTAGTCCGCGGTTACCACCAAGTCCCAGTGCGCACTGAGGACATACCCAAAACAGCGGTAATAACTCCGTTTGGCCTATTCGAGTTTTTACGCATGCCATTCGGACTTAAAGGGGCTGCTCAGATGTTCCAACGCATGATGGACGCGGTGCTTCGCGATCTCCCTTTCGTGTTCGTCTACTTGGACAATATTTTAGTAGCCAGCGTGTCCGAAGATGAACACGAAAACACCTGGCCACAGTTTTCCGAAGGTTGGGAGATCACGGGTTAATAATCAACCCAGCAAAGTGTCAGTTCGGGGTGGTGCAGATCGATTTTTTAGGACACCGCGTCTCCCCCGAAGGAGCAGTTCCGCTTCCTGACAAAGTGCGCGCGGTGGCAGATTTTCCCCGGCCACAGACGGTCAGGGCGTTGCAGGAGTTTTTGGGAAGGGTGAATTTTTATAACCGTTTTCTCCCCCGCGCGGCGCAACTCATTCAGCCGCTGTATGCTGCGCTCAAAAAAAAGAAACCCGCGGATAAGGTCGAGTGGTCCCCGGAGCGGGACCAAGTGTTCTCGGAGGTGAAAGCAGCCTTGGCAAAGGCTGCGTTGTTGGCACACCCAGACCCAGTGGCCCGCATAGCGCTCACCACTGACGCTTCAGAGGTGGCCATAGGGGCGGTCGTGGAGCAACATGTAGCCGGGGTTTGGCAGCCCCTCGCCTTTTTCAGCAGGACCTTGCGCGATAGCGAACGTAAATACAACGCATTTGACAGGGAGCTGCTCGCTCTCCATTTGGCCATTCACCACTTTCAGTTCTGGCTAGAAGGACGCTCTTTCACTGCGTTCGTTGACCACAAACCGCTAACATTCGTGATGGCCAAGGTTTCCGAACCGTGGTCAGGCCGGCAGCAGAGACAGCTGGCCGCGATATCAGAGTTTACCACTGATATCCAGCATGTGGCGGGCAAACTCAATGTAGTGGCAGATTGCCTCTCGCGTGCCGTAGCGGCCCCAGTCAGCGTAGGAATAGATTACGCAGCCATGGCCGCGGAGCAGGTTAGTGACGCGGATGTGCGCGCGCTCCAGTCTGGACCAACAGGGTTAAGGCTGGAGAACAGGGTGCTGCAAGACGGTATGCCCCCCCAATCTGCGATGTCTCCACGGGACGGCCGCGTCCAGTAGTACCAGCTGCGTGGCGCCACCGTGTTTTTGGCTCGATTCATTCTTTGGCGCACCCAGGAGTGTGCACGTCGGTCAAAATGGTAGGAGAAAAATGTGTGTGGCCGAGCCTCCGCAAACAAGTTAAAGAGTGGGCAGCAGCCTGCACGGCGTGTCAATGAGCCAAAGTACACAGGCACACGAGGGCTCCTTTGGAGCCGTTTCACATTCCGGCCAAGAGGTTCGATCACGTTCATGTGGACCTCGTGGGCCCCCTCCCGCTGTCACAAGGGTGCACACACCTTCTCACAATGGTGGACCGCACCACGCGCTGGCCTGAAGTGGTCCCGCTGGCATCAACCACGGCCGGGGAGGTTGCGCGTGTTTTTAACAGCTTGGGTGGTGCGCTTCGGCGTTCCATCGGACGTTACGTCCGACAGAAGCCCTCAATTTGTTTCCAAGCTTTGGTCGACAATGGCCCGCAGCCTGGGTGTCACAATTCACCGCACAACCGCGAACAATCTGCAGGCTAATGGGTTATGCGAACGTTTTCATAGGTCATTGAAAGCAGCTCTCAGGGCGTCACTGACGGGTGCAAATTGGGTAGACAAGTTACCGTGGGTGTTATTGGGGTTACGTTCTGCGCCTAAAGAGGACTTAGAAGCCTCCCCAGCGGAGCTCGTGTTTGCACAGCCACTCCGGCTCCCTGGGGAGTTTCTCCCAGATAACCCTGCGCCAGATGCCTCCCCGTCTCAGCTGTTGCGGAGTAGCATAGAATCAAGCACGCTGCCCAGCCCTGCGCATCACATTTTTCCGTGCGTTTTTGTGCCTAAAACTTTGAAGAACGCAGAGTTTGTTTTTGTCAGACACGATGCACATCGAACCCCGCTGCGCCCGCCTCATGACGGACCCTTCAGAGTGTTAGAAACAGGGGACAAGCAGTTTTTGCTAGATTTGGGGGGTAGGAAAGAGAAAGTTGGCATAAACAGACTCAAACCCGCTTTTGTGGTGGCAGATGAGCAAATGCTGTTGGCGAGGGCCCCGTGGCGAGGCAGACCCCCGCGGGGGACTTCGCAGAGTAATGTTTCCCCAGAACTCCCACAGGTGCTGACAAAAGGTTTCCACCCCCAGACGGCAAACCCCCAGCATAACAGCGCTGCGGAGACGTCGAACTCCAGCTACAGCAGATACGGCAGGAGACGGAAGCCCAGACAGCATGTGGACTGATGTGTATTAATACTATCATGGCATGCATGTTGTTATTCCCTTGTTTGTTCTAAAATGCTGGGGGGGGGGGGTTGTGTGGTGGACACACATACATGACCTGTTTTTGGACTCACATTTTAGACCAGAACAATGGCAGAGCTCCCTTGGTGATTACAGGAAGCTGCAAGAGTGTTAGCTTTGGTATGCAAAGCTTGAGACTGGGGGGTATAATTAAAGGATTAAAGAAGGGATGCATTGTAAACAGTGGGGGTGATATCATGGAGAGAAGATGCATTGTTACTGTCATTATAATGCAATGTGGTTGGTGAGACATGTGACTTGTGAACTGTAAGAGTCCTGTTATTTAAGGACAAGAGTTCCCTGCGTGGCTCTTTTTTTTCTGCTTCGTGATGTTGGAGATGTGAATAAAGCTGACTCGAGAGAGAACTCTGTCTCGTCATTCTCACATTTCCACAGTATAAACATTATTTGCTGAAAGGATATATGTTGGAAGGGTAGTATTTATATGTATGATTTATTATGCTCACTCTGGGACATTATGGGACACTATGGAATGGTGGGTGGGACAGCACTGTGTATATCTGTGTTGTTTGAGGCTGGTTTTGATGTATGGACATCAATGTATGTTAGGATGGATGGGTGTTAATGTTGATATGTAAAAAATACAGTAAATTGTTTACTTGGGGTCTTAAAGGTGGGAATTTGTATATAATTCACATGGGTGTATTTATGGAAAAGAGGAGATGGAATTAATAAGTGTTCACTTCTTCCTTCTCCCTTTCGAGCGCTGTATACTGTTACTTTATTGCATTTGTCATTTGTTTTGTTTTTGTTATACTTTTTTTGTTCGAAATAAAATATCTATCTAATCTAATCTAATCTAATCTAAGAAATCACCGGGAGCACCTCAGGCTGTTTGTGCTTCTGGTCTCCACCTCTCCGGTCATCCTAGGGTACCCCTGGCTCCAGTTGCACAATCCCACCATCAACTGGTGCTCCGGGAATCTAGTGTCACGGAGTTCGTTTTGCCTCAGTGCATGTCTCCAGTCTGCTGCTTGCTCGCCATCCGTGCCTCTTGGGTGTCCCAAACGCACCTCCGCCTGACCTGTCCAAAGTTCCCCAAGAATACCACGACCTGGGGCCCGCCTGTAGTAATACCCAAGCCTTATCTCTTCCCCCCCGCACCGCCCATATGACTGTGCCATTAATCTGCGGCCCGGAGCTCCACTACCATCCAGTCCGCTGTACAGCCTGTAAGCTCCAGAGCGGGAGGCTATGGAGATGTACATCAAGGAGTCCTCAAATTCGGGCATAATCCAGCCTTCCTCCTGAGTGGTGGGGGCGGGATTGCTCTTCGTGGGCAAAAAGGACGGCTCGCTGAGACCATGCATTGATTTCCATGAGCTAAACAACATTAACATCAAGGATAAATACACTCTCCCTCTCATCAATACGGCGTTTGACTCCCTCTGGGGGGCCTCCTGGTTTACCAAACTAGACCTTCGCAACGCCTACCATCTGGTGCAGATTCAAGAGGGTGATGAGTGGAAGACAGGGTTCCGGACCCTTAGCAGGCACTTTGAGTACCTTGTTATGCTGTTTGGGCTGACCAACGCCCTCGCTGTTTTCCAATGGCTGATCAACAACGTGTTGAGGGATTTTTGGGGCTCATTTGTCTTTGTATACCTTGATGATATCCTGATTTTTTCCCAGTCCCTTGATGAACACCAGGTGCACGTGAGGCGAGTCCTGCAGTGGCTTTTGGAGAACAAGTTGTTTGAGAAGGTGGAGAAGTGTGACTTCCACACGTCAGCTACATCTTTGCTGGGTTTCATCATCTCACATAATGAGATCATCGCGGACTTTATGCATCTAATTTGCATAATGTCACAGCACCCCTTTAAATTCCATAACTCAGTCAAAACTGGACTTTGGATGTATTTACACAAAAAAATGGTTCAGTCTTTTGACACCATTTTGTGTCCAGAGGTACCTCATCATCTTATCTTCAAAGTATATGAACAAGAAATCAGTACATTTAAAAAAAAACAAAACAGGAATTTCTCACTTACTTTTGACAAAGTCAGAGTGAGAAGGCAGGGGCAGTGCCATGCTCTGCCACTGGGTGCACGCAAACTCTCACACTCAAAGCATTAAAATCTCAATTTTCCTCTCCTCTAATCTTCTCCAATTGGATGGATCTCACGCTGCAGTGCCTGGTTGAAGTGGACGCGTCAGACTCTGGCGTGGGAGCCGTGCTATCCCAACGCTCCCCGGTAGACGACAAGACCCGGCATCGGCCTGGTAGATGACGGCTGAGCCTCCTGCACAGATTCTTAGAATCTTGTGATTGGGGCTCGCCGGAGGAACTAACCAAGGCAACAGCTGGACTGGAGCCGGATCGGATCTCAATTATAGCTGCGGTAGGAGACGAGGACCATTGGAGGAGCAGCCAGGGCCCCAGCTGGATAGGAGCCAGATCGGAGCTCAGTTACAGCGGCGGGGCTCAGCAGAGGAACTACTGAGGAAGACGGCGGTAGACGGCGGGGCTCAGTGGAGGAGCTACCGGGACCCCAGCTGGACAGAAGCCGGATCGGAGCTCAACTACAGCGGCGGCGGGGCTCGGTGGAGGAGCTGCCGGCACCCTGGCTGGACAGAAGCCAGATCAGGAGCTCAATTACAGCAGCGGTAAGCAGCGGGACTAGCAATGGAGGAGGCTAGCTGAGGCCCCAGCTGGATTCGAGGTTGGTTGGATCGGATACCGGCGACACCAGCAGAAATTGTTTTACTATCAACAGGTCAGTAAAAATGCCACCAAAGAAGGAAGAAATGGAAGAGATTAAAAAGTCTCTGAACTTCTTGTCAGAAGAACTGACCAAAGTGGTCAATCAACAGCTTAAACTATTAGGGCCAATGGAGGAAGTCCGACAATTGAAATTGATAAATAAGGAAAAAGACAAAAAAAATTGCAGACTTGGAGTGACGCATCGAGGATCTTGAACAATATTCTCGTATGGATGATCTAATTATAAGTGGACTAGACATTAAATATCAAACACATGCCAATGCTACTGCAGGAATGAGAGGTGAGGAGGCTCCCTTAAGTGAATCAGTCTCCCTGGAAAACCAGGTGCTTCAGTTCCTTGAAAGCAGAAATATAAAGGTTGAAGTAAATGAGATGAGATGAGATGAGATTCAACTTTATTGTCATTACACATGTATGAATACAAGGTAACGAAACGTGACTTGGCATTTGGGCACGCTCTGCAGAGCGCATCCAAGGCCGGGGCAGCCGCTAGGCGCCAGTCAATGGTGCAATGGACAGGCTGAAATGCAATTTCAGCCTGTCATACTTTACCCAGAAAAGATAATAAAACAAAGAAATCAATTGCGACGCGCTTTGTGAACAGAAGGGTAAAGAATGACATACTGAGGCAGGCCAGAAAGCTATGGGGAACAGAAGTTTACCTAAATGAACATTTAACAAAAACTAATGCTGAAATAGCACAGCAAGCACGGATGCTGAAAAGACAAAATAAGATACAAGCAACATGGACAAGAAACTGAAGAGTTTGTATCAAACTACATGGAACACCTGAGGAAGCAAAGGCCATAATAATCAGAGATCTTACTGACTTAAATACATATAGATGAACACCGATTAAGAAAAGTAAGAGACTATGATAATCCATATCCACACATGGCAAGAATAGTTCTTTTGTGACATACCATGTTAATGTACTTTAAAAAAAAAACAAAAAAACAAAAAACAAAAACAAAAACATGTCTCTACTTCTGGCGCCACACGAGTAGGCTGCCTTTTTGCAACAGCGGATTGATTTCTTCCTATTTCTTTTTACTATCTGGCTTCTCTTGCTAAACTTTTTGATCCGGTGACACCTTATCCATCACGGACACACAGATCGCCCATTTGTCTCCTGAACCAGCGGACGGAGCCACTGCTTTTAGGAGGCAGTACAATAGAGACCAACTGTTAGCACTTATTCAGCACACGATGCTAACACAAGAATACGAGATACCGGTAGAAATAAGAAAGAAGCAACATGGATGTCATGCTGGAGCAAGACGGCGGGCGAGAAATATAAGGTTCAGACCCGTCCTTCCATCCGTTATTATGGGGAATGTACAGTCGCTACTCAATAAGACAGATGAGTTAGCGGCTATGGCTCATTACCAGAGCGTCTTCAGAGAGATTAGCATGATGTTGTTTACTGAGACGTGGCTAACAGAACTAGCAACAGATGCTAACATCGAACTGGGGGGTTTCCACGCAATATGGGCAGACCAGACACCAGACAGTGGGAAGGCAAGGGACGGAGGAGTGATAATGTATGTCAATAACAGCTGGTGTAGACCGGGACATATCATGATTAAGGAACAACACTGCAGCAAAGACATTGAGTTGCTAGCTGTTAGCATGCAGCCTACCTATCTCCCAAGGGAATACTCACACATGAGCTGCATTGTTATTTATGCAAATCCGACGGCGAACGCTGGGACAGCGCATGACGCCATTCACTCAGTAACTGGCAGGCTGCTGACAGAACACCCAGATGCTCTTCTCCTCATCTCAGGCGATTTCAACCATATTTCACTGTCCCCCACTCTGCCCACGTTCACCCAGTATGTCACATGCCACACTAGAGACAATAAAACACTGGATTTATTCAATGCAAGCACTAAGGAGGCATACACCTCATCACCACTCCCCCCACTCGGGAGATCGGATCACAACTTGGTTCATCTCCTGCCGGTGTACAAACCCCTAGTGCACAGACAACCTCCGGTCATGCGCATGGTGAACATATGGTCTGAGGAGGCAATGGATGCTCTAAAGGACTGTTTTGAAATCACTGTCTGGGAGCAGCTCTGCGATCCACATGGTGAGGACATCAATGGCCTCACTCACACCATCACGGGCTACATCAACTTCTGTGATGACAACACCATACCCACCAAGACCATACGGTGTTGCTCGAACAACAAACCCTGGATCAACCCTGAGATAAAAACACTTCTGAGAGAGAAGAAGAGGATCTTCAGGTCGGGGAACAGGGAGATGCTGAAGTCCGTACAGAGGGAGCAGAGGAGGAAGTTCAGAGAAGGCAAGGACAGCTTCAGGAAGAAGATGGAGGACAAGCTGCAACGGAGCAACATCGGCGGGGTCTGGAGAAACCTCAAAACCATCTCTGGGCTCCAGAATACCTCCTCCCAGGCCACGAGGGGCAGGGAGTGGGCAAACGATCTGAACCTGTTTTTTAATAAGTTTGACCAACCACCCTCCCCCCCCCCCGCCTGCACACCAACCACTGCCGCCTCTAAAGTCATCGAGACCTGCTGTCCACACCCCACTCCACCAACACCCCCCCCACTCCCAGCACACAGCCCCCCAACCTGACCCTCACTAAGACCCAGGTGAGGACAGAGCTGAGGAAGTTCAAGGCGAGGAAGGCCTCGAGACGGGACAGCATCAGTGCGAAGCTCCTCAAGTCCTGTGCAGACCAGCTGTGTGGGATTGTGGAGCACATCTTCAACCTGAGCCTGAAGCTGGGGAGAGTACCACAGTTGTGGAAAACATCTTGTGTGGTACCTGTACCAAAGACTTCCCACCCCAGAGACCTGAACAGCTACAAACCAGTGGCCCTGACGTCTCACATGATGAAGACCCTGGAGAGACTGCTCCTTGCTCACTTCCGCCCCCTGGTGGGACCAGCGATGGATCCACTTCAGTTCGCCTACCAGCATGGCATCAGGGTGGAGGATGCAGTGATCTTCCTCCTTCACCGTTCCCTGTACCACCTGGAGAAGCCTGGGAACGCGGTGAGGATCATGTTCTTTGACTTCTCCAGTGCTTTCAACACCATCCAACCAATGATCCTAAGGGTCAAGCTGCTGTGCGCAGGTGTGGACCAGCACCTGTCATCATGGATCCTGGACTGCCTCACAAACCGGCCACAGTTTGTGAGAACCTGGGATTGTGTGTCTGACACGATCATCAGCAGCATGGGGGGCCGCCAGGGAATGTTTTTGGCTCCCTTCCTGTTCACCCTTTATACTGTGGACTTCTCATACAACACAACACACTGCCATCTACAGAAGTTCTCTGATGACTCTGTGATCATTGGCCTCATCTCCAACGGAGATGAAGCTGAGTACAGAGGACTTATCCAGGACTTCGTGGACTGGTGCCATCGGAACTGCCTCCAGATCAACGCAAGGAAAACTAAGGAGCTGGTGGTGGACTGCCGCAGGCAAGGACAACCCATCACAGCACCAGTAAACAGCCAAGGAACAGACATTGAGATGGTGACATCCTACAAGTACCTGGGTGTTCATCTGAACAATAAACTGGACTGGTCACACAATACCGACGCACTCTACAAGAAGGGACAGCTTAGGCTGTTCCTACTGAGGAGGCTCAGGTCTTTTGGTGTACAAGGGGTGCTCCTGAAGACATTCTACGACACGGTGGTGGCATCAGCCATCACTTTTGGAATGGTCTGCTGGGGCAGTGGCATTACAGCAGCCGATAGGAAGAGACTGATCAAACTGATCAAGAAAGCTAGCTCTGTCCTGGGGCAACGCCTTGACCCAGTGGAGGAGATAGGAGAGAGAAGGATGGTGGCTAAACTGTCATCTCTGCTGGAGTCCGAGTCCCACCTTATGCAGGACATACTGAACGCACTGAGGAGCTCATTTAGCAGTAGACTACATCACCCTAGGTGTGCAACCGAGAAGTTTTGCAGGTCCTTCCTACCTACAGCTGTCAGACTTTATAATCTAAACAGGGCTGCTCACAGAGATAGCAAAAAAAACCCAAAACAAACCCCCCCCCAAAAAAACCCATGACGACCTAATAGTATTGAATGCAAAAGATGCAACAGACTTACACAAATGGTCCCCTCCAGTATACAACTAGGACAATATTAGTCGCTGCGGAGGGTAACAATATGTATGGGTACATATTCATACTATGTAGGATAACTAAGTAGACAGTTATGCTGTTTATTGCAACTAGCTACAATGCTCTGCACTGTGTATATATATATTTATATATTTATGTGTACATACTATGTAGTATATTCACTGATCTTATTTTCTTATCTTCTAAATTATTGCTCTGAATGTTGCTGTCCCTGTGCTGTTGCAATCCTGGAATTTCCCCATTGTGGGACTAATAAAGGCTCATCTTATCTTATCTTAAAACAAAAACGTATGACTGACTTTAGTAGACATCAATTATCCCCAGCTAGAGGAAGTCATTTGACACAGAGTGAGGAAGTTGAAACTCTGAAAATATGCCATTATGCTGAACATAAACTACAAGAGATGGAGAATGATATTGATCCTGATAACCACTTCTTCAATAATATTCATAATCATTGTGAATATTATACTGAAAAGCAATTTAAAAGTCAAGTGCAATTAGATGGTAAACTATCAATAATACACTTTAACAGCAGAAGTCTTAAAAACTTTCCACAGATTCGGGGCTGTTTAAAACAGCTAGATAGAAAATTTACAGCTGTCGCAGTCTCTGAAACTTGGCTTAATGAAGAGCAGGCTTCTCTGATGGCAATAGAGGGATATCAGATGTTTTATATTAATAGATCTCAAAAAAGGGTGGTGGTGTTGCACTGTATATTACTGACTTGTATAGGTGTAAACTTGTAAATGGAATGTCCTTTGCATTACCAGGGATTCTGGAATGTGTTACTGTTGAGATTGACCAAGATAAAACAAAAAATCTAATTATAAGTTGTATATATAGAATGCCGGGAACTTGCATTGAGACATTCAGAGATAAAATAGTCGAGCTGTACAATAATATAACTAGTAAGAAAATGGTTGTAATCTGTAGCGATTTCAATACTGATTTATTAAATCCATTTCAACAAAATGTAATTAGAGAGTTCATGAATTCTATGTACAGTATGAGTCTATATCCCACAGAAACACATTCCAGTAGAATCATAGTTCATACTGCTACACTAATTGATAACTTGTTTGTTAATATTATTGATAAGAAAACAGAAAGTGGATTATAGATAAATGACATAAGTGATCATTTGCCAGTCTTTGCACTTATCCATGGCCACACCGGGGCCAATACAGAAAAAAACTTTAAAATCTTTAAGATACAAATCACAAATGGCCATCAGTTCTTTTAAAGAAGACCTGCTGAAGCAAGACTGGACAAAAGTCTATGTATCAGATGTAAATGAAGCCTATGACACATTTATGACCATTGTAACCACTCTTTATGAAAAAAAAATGTCCATTAGTAAAGAAAAAGCTTTAACAGAAATTTGTTGACAAACCATGGTTAACCAAAGGATTACAAAAAGTGTGTAAAAAGAAAAATTCATTATATTAAGCTTTTCTAAAGAAAAGGACAAAAGAAGTAGAGCAGCAGTATAAAACATACAAAAATAAGTTAACATATACAGTATAATGAGATGTAGTAAAAGAGACTATTACAGTAAAGAGTTGGAGAAAAACAGAGATAATATTAAAAATACATGGACAATACTTAACAATACTCTTGGAAATTAAAAAAAAAAAAACAGAAATACAAGCTACCCTACCAATCTTTCCAAAAAAACAAAAACAAAAAACAAACAAACAAACAAACAAACAAACGACTCAGAGGGTGAATACAGTCTCACCTGCAGATGAATTTAATAAATTTTTTGTTAGCATTGGTCCTAATTTGGCTCGAGAAATACCCATTATGACACCTACAGTTGATACAATAAGCAAAAACATTGCTATAAAAGACTCCATTTTCATAAAGAACACAGACGAGAGAGAGGTCATTGAAATTGTTAAATCATTTAAAAGTAAAACATCTACAGATTGTGATGGTATTGACATGTTTTTAGTCAAAACTATCATTGAATGCTTAGTGAAGGCACTGACGTATATTTGTAACCTGTCTCTCCAAACAGGTATATTTCCCAATGCAATGAAAATAACTAAAGTGATTCCGATATACAAGACGGGTGACAGAGGGAAATTTTCAATCTATAGACCAATTTCACTATTGCCACAATTTTCCAAGATACTTAAAAAATATTCTGTGAGAGAATTGACAACTTCATAATGAAGAATAATTTATTGTGTGAGCGGCAATATGGGTTCAGACACAAGAGGACAACTGCATTTGCTCATAATTTATAGAAAAAAATCAATCAATCAATCAATCAAAGACTTTATTCCAGACTCATGGTCCATCAAAAAAAGATAAAATAAAATAAAATAAAATAAAAACAAGACAGTTGAAAAACAGTTAATAAGGAAAAACAATCAAAAAGTTACAAAAAAACAATAAGACACAACTACTAAGAGAAGTACAAAGACAGTATAGACTTTAAAAAGACTTAAAAAGACAACTGTACCAGTGCCTTCTAAACTGTGACTGACAGCGAATAGAACTGAGCTTAATGCTAGACATGACTTGAATGATTTCATTTCTAGATAAATATCAACTGCCGTTGACAATAAAGAGTATTCAGTTGGGGTATTCCTGGATCTTAAAAAAAACATTTGATACAGTGGATCATAAGTTATTATTAAAGAAACTACAAAATTATGGTATTGGGGGGGGGGGTATCACTGTCCTGGTTTTGTAGTTATTTAAAGAATAGATATCAGAATCAGAATCAGAATCAGATTTATTGCCATTGTTCATGTAGTACACAAACTAGGAATTTGTCTCGGTGCAATGCTGCAACATTAAACATGATAAAATAAAAGAAATAAAAAACTATACATGCAATAAAGTGTAGAATAAGAATGAGTAATACTAGTCAAAGCAGTTTTTAAATATATTAGCGAGCAGCAGATATTGTGGAGTACCACATAGTGCAGTCGGTAATGCAAAAAGAAAACAGTGATGATTGACATGAGTCTGGTTGAGCTGCTGTACATAGTGCACGAGAGTCAATAAGTCACTTAGTGTTCAGCAGTCTGATGGCAGAGGGGAAGAAGCTGTTGATGTGACATCAGTATATATGTGTTGGTAGCAAAAACTCACAGTTACTGAAGGTTACTTGTGGAGTCCCACAGGGTTCAGTTTTGGGGCCATTGTTATTCAGTATGTATATAAATATATGTAAATTTTCGGAAAAATGGATTTAATATTGTTTGCAGATGATACTAGTTTATTATGCAGTGGAAGCAATTTGGAACAACTTTTGGATTTTCTCGGAAAGGAATTAGGAAAGCTTAAACTGTGGTTTGATTCAAGCAAATTAACGCTCAGTAAGACAAAATTTATAGTTTTTAACAACCATCACAACAACTCATTATCTAAACTCAGTGTAAATGGTGTAGAGATTGAAAGGGTATCCGAAACAAAATTTCTTGAAGTAATAATTGATAATAAACTGTGTTGGAAGTCACATATTAATTATATTAAAGGTAAAATATCTAAATCAATTGCAATACTTCCCAGAGTGAAATATCTGCTGAATCAACCCACACTATATACTTTGTATCATTCATTAACACTCCCTTACATGACTGAAGTACTGACTGAAGTACATGACTGACTATTGTACTGAAGTATGGGGAAATACATATAAAACAAACATATATCCAGTCTTTATGCTTCAGAAGAGAGCTATTAGAATAACAAACAAAGCTGCTTACAGGGAACCAACAAACCCACTTTTTCTTAAATTAAAAGCTCTCAAACTGAAAGATCTGGTTGACTTTAAAACTGCAGTAATAATGTTTAAAGTGAAGAAACTATCACTGCCCGCAAATATCCAAAAGCTGTTCCAAATAAGGGAGAAACAATATCATTTGAGAGGAACATGTATATTTCAAAAACCTTCAGTGAGAACTACCACCAAGCAACACTGTGTCTCAGTGCAAGGAATCAGATTGTGGAATGCTTTTGGACCTGAATTAAAATCATGTACAATGCTTGGACAATTTAAACAAAAACTAAAGGAAGAAATACTCCAAACATATATACAAGCTGACATGTAAAATCACATAAGGATTATCACATTCAGTCTGTGTCGTGGTGTTGCTTAGATTTTTGTCACGTTTTGTCTTAGCTTTGTTCTGAATTGTAATCGCTCTTGTTTTTCTTTTGAATTCTTGGATGGAATATGGGTGGTCAATATAAGCTGCGGCTTCAGCCATCACCCATTTCGAATAACTTATGTTGAACTGTATAATCAGAGGAGTTATTGTTTAATTTGACCTTGTAAGATGTTTTTTTTCTTTCCCCTTTGTTATATTATTCTGTTCCTTTCTTTTAATCTTTGCTTTTAATCTATCTGAAATAAAGATTAATTAATTAATTAATTAATTAATTAATTCTGATCCGCCCCTGCACGTTCTTCTCCCGCCGTCTCTCCCCGACGGAGAGGAACTATGACATCGGAGACAGGGAGCTCATGGCAGTCAAGCTGGCACTGGAGGAGTGGCGCCATTGGCTGAAGGGGGCCTCCCAGCCATTCATCATTTGGACGGACCACAAGAGCTTGGAATACCTCAGGACGGCTAAATGTCTGAATGTGCACCAAGCCTGTTGGTCTCTGTTTTTTGGCCATTTTGATTTCACCATCACCAATCGCCCCAGTTCCAAAACACCAAGCCCAACGCCTTATCTAGGCAATTCGCCTCAGATGCTGCGGAGGTGTCGGCGCACCCCATCATCCCCCCGTTATGCATCGTTGGCACCCTCTCGTGGGGTATCAAGGAGAGGGTCCTGAGAGCGCAGGAGACCGAGACGGACCCGGGCGGGGGACCTCCGGGGAGGTTGTATGTTCCATCTGCCGTCCAGGACGAGGTGATTAATTGGGCCCACTCCTCCAACCTTCTGTGTCACCCAGGGGTGGCTCGCACCGTGGCTTTCCTACAAAGGTCCTTTTGGTGGCCATCCCTCCGGAAGGATGTTGGGGAGTACATCCGCGGCTGTTTCTAGTGCGCCACCAACAAGCCATCCTCCTCTCATCCGGCCAGCTTGCTGCATCCTCTCCCTATCCCTGGCAGGCCCTGGTCTCACGTGGCCTTGGACTTCGTCATTGGCCTCCCATCCTCCAACAACCACACCGTCATCCTCACCATCGTGGACAGGTTCTCTAAGGCAACTCATTTCGTCCCCCTGCGGGGTCTGTCCACGGTGAAGTAGACCGCGGATCTGCTCACCCTCCATGTGGTAAGGCTGCACGGCATCCCTTTGGACATCATATCTGACCGAAGGCCCCAGTTCGTTTCTCAGGTGTAGAAGGCCTTCTGCAACACCGTCGGGGCTACAGTGAGCCTGTCATTGGGGTATCATCCGCAGAGCAATGGCCAATGTGAGAGTGCCAATCAGGAGCTGGAGGCAGTATGGTGCGTCACCACTGCCAACCCAGTGTAATGGAGTACCTACCTGCTATGGATTGAGTATGCTCACAACACCACCATGTCGTTGGCCATAGGCATGTCTCCCTTTGAGGCCTCTCTGGGCTACAATCCCCCGCTGTTTCCTGAGGAGGAGGGAGACATCGCCGTACCCTCTGTGCGAGCCCACCTGAGACGCTGCCGCCGGTTGTGGAGGGCTACCCGGACCGCGCTGCGGCGCATGGCGGAGCACAACACTACCATCGCCAATCATCGCAGGACGTCGGCTTCATCCTATTGGGTTGGTCAACAGGTATGGCTCTCCACAAAAAATATCAATCTCAAGGCTGAGTCGAAAAAGCTCTTTCAGCATTTTATTGGGCCTTTCGCTATCACTCGTATTGTGAATCCTGTGGCTGTGCGCCTAGCTCTCGCCCCTCCTTCCGCATCTGTCCCACCTTTCACATCTCTCAGGTAAAGCCGTTCTGCTCCAGCCCTCTTTGTCCTCCTCCCAAGACGGCACCTCCACCAGTTGTAATCGATGGCGACCCGGCGTGGAGGGTCAACGCCATCCTGGACGTCCATCGCCGGGGTCGCAGCCTACAGTACCTGGTGGACTGGGAGGGCTACGGCCCTGAATGGAGGTCCTGGGTGCGTCCCTCCTTCGTGTTGGATTCTCAACTCATCAGGGACTTCCACCGGACGCACCCGGGTAGGTTAGATCGGTCGCCGAGAGGCGCCACGTAGGGGGGGAGTACTGTGGTGATTCACTCTGCCTGCCTGTTGACTGATTCTCCACAGCTGCGCGCACACCTGCCCTCCTCATCAGCTAGATTATTTAAGCCGTGCTGCCCTCAGGTCTGCATGGAGTCATCTTTCTCCCTGGTCTGATGAGACTGTCTCTACACTTAGTCAATCACTGAGATTACTCTCAACCTCATCGTTCTCCAGAGGCTATTCTTCTCCTTCCTCGCCTTCCTAAAGAGAACCACCTCCATCTCATCGTCCTCCCTGGAGTGCTACTCCCCAATGCCAAGTAAGCTCCTCTCATTGCTTTCATCTCTCCTCACTTGCTCCCCTGTGCACAGGTGGAATTCCATGGCGGTGGACCGAATACTCCCTGCACCTCATCACTCCTTCTACCTGTCCCTTTGCAACCGGGGCTGAAGACGCTGTCTTCCTGGTCGGAGCCTTCAGGACCAAACCTGAGCTGATCTCCAACTCGCCAACAGTAACGCTAACAACACAGCACAGCTCCACCAGTGTATGGTTACTAATTCCCCTGTCTCTGCTTCTCCATAGGGTTGCCAGGCTGTATGGTGCTCTGCTCGCCCCGGCTGCTATATTCACACACACACCCATACGCTCAAGCACACATTACACAATAAAGATAATTGAGTTGATTTCTGGGTCTGTGTCTGCTTCCTGGGTCTCAAAACATGTCAGTGATGATGTGATATGATGAGAATACACAACAGATTAGAGAACAGAAAATGTTTTTACAGAAGAGGTTTGTTGTTTAAAATTTTCAGATTGACAGCCAATTCATCGGCATGGGTAATAATGACAGATATATATATATATATATTTTTATTTTTTACCCCAGATGGGTAGAATAGCCAGAAATTGTACTCACCTACAAGTAGTGTGACCTTACGATATTAATTAGTCAAGTACAGTGGGGCAAAAAAGTATTTGGTCAGCCACCAATTGTGCAAGTTCTCCCACTTAAAAGATGAGAGAGGTCTCCAATTTTCATCATAGGTATACCTCAACTATGAGAGACAGAATGAGAAAAAAAAAATCCAGAAAATCACATTGTCTGATTTTTAAAGAATTTATTTGCAAATTATGGTGGAAAATAAGTATTTGGTCACCTACAAACAAGCACGATTTCTGGCTCTCACAGACCTGTAACTTCTTCTTTAAGAGGCTCCTCTGTCCTCCACTCGTTACCTGTATTAATGGCACCTGTTTGAACTCGTTATCAGTATAAAAGACACCTGTCCACAACCTCAAACAGTCAGACTCCAAACTCCACTATGGCCAAGACCAAAGAGCTGTCAAAGGACACCAGAAACAAAATTGTAGACCTGCATCAGGCTGGGAAGACTGAATCTGCAATAGGTAAGCAGCTTGGTGTGAAGAAATCAACTGTGGGAGCCATTATTAGAAAATGGAAGACATACAAGACCACTGATAATCTCCCTCGATCTGGGGCTCCACGCAAGATCTCACCCCGTGAGGTCAAAATGATCACGAGAACGGTGAGCAAAAATCCCAGAACCACACGGGGGGACCTAGTGAATGACCTGCAGAGAGCTGGGACCAAAGTAACAAAGGCTACCATCAGTAACACACTATGCCGCCAGGGACTCAAATCCTGCAGTGCCAGACGTGTCCCCCTGCTTTAATCCAGTACATGTCCAGGCCCTTCTGAAGTTTGCTAGAGAGCATTTGGATGATCCAGAAGAGGACTGGGAGAATGTCATATGGTCAGATGAAAGCAAAATAGAACTTTTTGGTAAAAACTCAACTTGTCGTGTTTGGAGGAGAAAGAATGCTGAGTTGCATCCAAAGAACACCATACCTACTGTGAAGCATGGGGGTGGAAACATCATGCTTTGGGGCTGTTTTTCTGCAAAGGGACCAGGACGACTGATCCGTGTAAAGGAAAGAATGAATGGGGCCATGTGTCGTGAGATTTTGAGTGAAAACCTCCTTCCCTCAGCAAGGGCATTGAAGATGATACATGGCTGGGTCTTTCAGCATGACAATAATCCTAAACACACCGCCCGGGCAACAAAGGAGTGGCTTCGTAAGAAGCATTTCAAGGTCCTGGAGTGGCCTAGCCAGTCTCCAGATCTCAACCCCATAGAAAATCTTTGGAGGGAGTTGAAAGTCCGTGTTGCCCAGCGACAGCCGCAAAACATCACTGCTCTAGAGGAGATCTGCATGGAGGAATGGGCCAAAATACCAGCAACAGGGTGTGAAAACCTTGTGAAGACTTACAGAAAACGTTTGACCTCTGTCATTGCCAACAAAGGGTATATAACAAGGTATTGAGATGAACTTTTGTTATTGACCAAATACTTATTCTCCACCATAATTTGCAAATAAATTCTTTAAAAATCAGACAATGTGATTTTCTGGATTTTTTTTTTCTCATTTTGTCTCTCATAGTTGAGGTATACCTATGATGAAAATTGGAGACCTCTCTCATCTTTTAAGTGGGAGAACTTGCACAACTGTGGCTGACTAAATACTTTTTTACCGAACTATATATATATATACCAAAATGTCACTGACCTCTGTGCAACAGGATTTTTCATCCAGCAAGAGATCACGGCCAGTGTTCACTCTGATGCTTTGCTATACTGGAAGCCAAGTTGTCATTATTGCAGGATTTTTCATCATCCATGCTGCAAAATTGATTGAAATATGTGTTGATGTAGTTTTCAAAATCATCCAGGACGAACGCTCGCTATGTTCCGAGTAATAGGAAATAGGAAAAATAATATTGTTGTTAACATAGCTGTGTTAACATATTGGCTGCCATCTTGAGTCTCCTGAAATCTGGCAATCATTCACAAGGCCAAGGCCCTTGTTTGTATTTGTGCAGCAGGATTACACAAAAATTAGTGGATAGATTTTGATTAAATTTTCACCAGAGGTTATCCTTGGGATACAGACAAATCCATTACATTTTGGAGGTGATCCATGAAAGCATACCTCCACCAAGGCCCTATCTGGCAATGTAAGGGAGGGACGGAGGCAGAAAAGTTTGTAAAAAAAAAAAAAAAAGCTGTAGTGATTGTCCTAGACATTTAAACCAGCGGTTGTTGTCAGATAACACCAACTACAGTTTGTCTCACCTCAGATGTTGTTAGAAATACTTTCTGCTGTTTTTTTTTTGTTTTTTTTGAAGGGATCATTCACTGCACTTTTTGCAACAGCTCACATGTCTTAATGAAATGTTTGTGACATATTTTTTGCACATTTTCTTTAAATATTCAATTATTGCACCCAGTTTTTATTTTTCAGCCTTTGTCTTCAGAATTTTTCAGACTGCATTCAACTCTACTGTCCCTCTTACGTCACTATTACTAACATTACTACTAACATTAGCTGCTACTGTAGCGGGTTGAATTCAACCCCCACAACACAGAGACAGAACACAGAGACAGTCAGCTCGCACTCCTTGGTTTTTTCCGCTGCACTACTGAGATGTAATGTGCCATTCATGTATTGTGATGCAATGTGCCACGCATGTATTGTGATGCAATGTGCCATGCATGTATTGTGATGCAATGTGCCATGCATGTATTGTGATGTAATGTGCCATTCATGTATAGTGTTCATGAGTCCTGTCCTTACTGTGACCTAGAGACAGTTCAATATGTAGATATGCCTTGTAACCTCTTTGTCCTACAAGCCGGAGCAGAGGCTGCATCTGCCTATTGTTATGTAGGTCTTACAAATGCAAATGTCTCATGCCTGTTCTGCAGTCCCTTTGATCAGACCAACTGCTGTGAATCTGCTTTGATGTATTGTTTGAGTTTGGTACAAATACTGCACAGGTTCTGTAACACACCCTCTCATTCCCACTTCTGCAACTGCTGCTGCTGGACACAGACATTGTGTCCTCCTCCACAGAGAGCCATGGGCTCGCTCCCGGCGCGCATGCACGGCGCCGGGAGCGGAGCCCGTGACGGCGGTATGATTAATAAACTCTCCTTAAAACCTACAGCATCGCTGGCTTATTATTTTTTATCATCCGCCGCAGCTACTAACATTAGCTGCCTAGCTTGGACCCAACACAAAAATTCCTCTAAACACACTCCTAAACCTTGTGGAAAAGCTGCCCTTTACCCAATACTTTTGGCAACATCCATCTACAAAAAATTACTTATAATTCATTTATTTAGACTATTTCTGTGATATGGGTGAAGTGTTTTTGGACTAAAAATTCTATGACCTTTGATTAGGTTTTGTTGGATTATGCAATTTTTCTTCATAGATTTGTGTTCTTTTTACGCATATACAGCAGATTTTTTCTTTAAATTAAGTCACTTTTATTGCTCTTTTCTGTTTTAAATGCAAAGCCTTTATGATGGGAAACATTTAATCTATCTTCTTTCTTTTCCAGCCAGACCATGTTTCCAAACTCCTCTAAGCCAGGCCACGTGCCTAAATCCTCCACGGATGATGCCCTAAACCACCTCAGTGTTGTCATCTACATACTGACTGTCGTGCTCGGCATCACAGGGAACGCTGTGGTAATCTGGGTGGCTGGATTCAAACTTAAGGTGCATGTCTTTATTAAATCATTGCAGTCAAACAGGAAAATTCTCAAGAATTTTGAGCAGTGCAACAGTTTTATCTTTTAATGTAGATGAGAAATAATCATAATATCATTAATAATTTAAGTTGAAGTAATTAATTTATTTGTGTTTTGCCCTTGTTTTTCAACCAGGGGGTCCTTGAGAGAGCATTTTGGGGGCCTCAGGAAATTGTCTAATTTCTCGTCTAAAGTTAAGGTCACAAATACCCTTACGAATGGCTGCGAACACCGTATAAATAATTTTTGGACCATTTCTTATGGCCTTCTTAAGGCGGCCATAGGAGAAGTTCATCAGTTCGTGGTCAGGTTGATGGTCCTATCCAAGAGTTCTATGAACGTCCCACGACAACCCCTCATCGTAGGGCAGCCGTATAAATTCCATAGGAACAACGTACAAATTATGCAAGATGTTGGCTGTACGTATGCCTGAAGAACACCTTAAGTTGTTCTTTAGGTCCCCTTACAGCAGTCGTAGGAAGCACCACACAAATCCCTGTTTGTACAGAGATTCGTACGGTGTGTGTAAGGTGGTAGTGAGGCTCTCAAATGTCATCCATGCGACATTTGTGCTGACAAAATGTGCCGAAAGCTATAAGATATTTCTAACAATGACTTGAGAGTGGCGTGAGTTGCACCAAAATTTTCACAAGAGGGCAGTAAGTATGCCGATGAAAGATTCTAAGGCACTCTACGAAGAATGTAACAACTCTAGGGCTATCGTATGGCATAAAAGCATCATTTCTCAAGCTCATCTCTCATTTCTCATTTCAAAGCTCATTTCTCAAGAATGTCTCAAGTTGCTCTTGCAAATTGAATGGCAGCCATAAGAAACTGCCCCCCCCTCCACAAATGTCTGCAAACTCCAGAATTCATAGGAACTGAGAGATTCTTACAAACCCATTGTTCGTAAGAATCTTTGTGACCATACCTTTAATTGGTCCAAAAAATTGCAAACAGTTTACCGTTGTGCATGGGTGCCTGTAGTGGCTCTTCCATGTCAGTTAGTGGCAGTATGAATGCAATAATAATGGCTACCATCTTCTTCTTCCTCTTCCTGTTTTACTTGATGTGTTTTATGGAGGTTGATGACCTTGTAATGACGTGCAAGAGGTTGCGGTGACTGGATGAAAAACAGTGATGAATAAATATTTGAAGAAGAACGATTCAGACTCTGAACTGAGCCCTTGACCGATGAAGCAGCTGCCATGGTCAGGCACACCAAAGGCTTCGTTAGCAGCGTGAAAGAGAGGCATCTGGATGTTGCTACACATTGCTTTTTGCATCATGAGGCACTTGTTGCCAAGACTTTACCAGCAGACTTAGGTCCTGTGTTGGATGATGTCGATGGTAAACTTTGCAAAGACAAGACCTAGGTAGCTGTATCTTTATGTGAGGAAATGGGAGATGAGCATAAAAACCTTATTGCTCCATAATGAGGTCTGATGGCTGTTGTGTGGCACAGTGCTGTCCAGTGTGCATGGGCTTTTTTCATTTTGTAACATTTCTGGTTGGTGGGATTCCTCAGTATTTTTTCAATGTAAAAATGGTTCATTGGCTCAAAAAAGGCTGAAAAACACTGTTCTAGGCAGTGCAAATTCCATGTGGTTATCAGTCAAAGGATGTTAGTATTCATCATGTAACTTTTCCAATCTCAGAAATAAAGTGTGAGTGGTTCTCAGGAAAACAAAAATCTAAATTTTATTCTAATTATATGAGGCAAAAAATTACTCAACCAGCAGAAAACATGAATGATGTGATGGCTGTAAATCTACACAATGATGCTTGATACAATTGTAAAGGTAAATCACTAAATCAGTGCATTGATTTTCCATGATAGAATCATACCTGTTTTTAATGCAGTGCCACCTGAGGGCCCAGAGATCATAATCATCCAGTGTTGATTGTGTCTCTTGTGAACAGAGAAGTGTCCAGATTATCTGAATTTTTTGATATTATATAATGTAGCTGGATAAAATATTCAGAGTGTTTGCAATTTAACAATGGGGGAAATTATTCAGAAACAGCTCCACAATTTGTAGAGACAGTTTTTTGCAGATTACTGAACCGCTACTCATCTTTGCCTCTTGAAGGTGTTCTTTTTATACCCAGTCATGTTAATGGATTGTTACACATTAACTTCATTTTTTGCAAGATGTTCCTCCAGCTGTTTCGTTTTAACACCACTTACCTTTCTGAATGGTTGTTATCCCTGTCCACACTGTTTTGAGGTGTGTTGCTGCCATCAAATTCAAGACAAGTAAATACTTTTCATTTACATTTTCCTGTGAATAAAATAGTGGTTTATGAGTTTGCAAATCATTATGTTGAGGGGTCAATAAAAGCGAACCTACTTGGTTCGATCCTCTTGGTGACACAAGTGGCGGACTCCGCTGTGGGAGACTGGACATTACCAGTTGCACTTTACTTTCCACCTCCTGGCTCACAGTTACACTTTTTTTGTTTAGATTTTACACAGTGTCTCAACATTTTTGGAACTGGGGTTGTATTGTTATTATATCTCTCCTTTTTCATTTCCCTTTTCTGTCCTCAGCCAAAGGTAACCAACGTATGGTTGGTGAATCTGGCCATTGCTGACTTCATCTTCTGCATCACACGGATCTTCTCCCTTGTTAAGAAGCTCTTCTTGGACCACTGGCCCTTCGGCACCTTCATCTGCAAGTTTGTCGGCTTTTTCAAATACAACAACATGTTCTGCTCCGTATTTCTGCTGGCAGTGATCAGTTTGGACCGAGTGCTCTGCGTCTGGCAGCCGGTCATGATGAAGCGGAGACGCACCCTGTGTGCCGCGAAGGTGGTGGTGGTGTGCGTCTGGATAGCGGCAACCCTCTTCAGCACTCCCTATTTTATCCACCGCAAGGTCTATGAGAAGAACAATGTGACTGAGTGCTCCGTGGATCCGAAGGAAAAGGACAACAACAGCACCAAAATTGCCCTCTACATCATCCGCTTCTTGTGCGGTTTCATATTTCCCTTCATGGCCATCCTCATCTGTTATATCTTGGCCGGTATCGGCATCCGTCGCACCCGTCTGTCAAGGAAGTCCCGCCCACTTCGTATTTTAGCCGCACTGGTGATTGCGTTCTTCCTGTGCTGGGCACCTTATCACTTGGTCCTGCTGGTAAGGCTGGTGGACATCAAGAATGCGATGGCAAAAACCTGGTACCCCGTGGCGAGCGCCTTGGCCTACTTCAACAGCTGCATGAACCCTGTGCTGTACTTCTTCATGGGGCTAGAGGTGAGAAAGTGCTTCAAGCAGAGTCTGATGGGCATTTATAAGCAAGTCCTGGCTGAAGACGAGGAGGACCACACGACTCAGTCCAACGTACAAACTTTGGATGGCACTTCAGAGTCACAAAACGACAGAGAAAGGAGTCAGATAGATGATGTAGCTGAACTGTAAGACTCACACAAATCATTCTGAAGCATAAAGATGCAAACAGAATGTTTTTGGGGTGTCTGGACCAGTAGAGCAGCAGGAAAAAAAACATTTTTTTTTTCTGAAGAAAAACGAAATCATCTGTCAAATGCAGATGAAAACAAAGCTTCCAAGCTAGATACAAGATAAGATAAGATAAGATAAGATAAGATAAGATAAGCCTTTATTAGTCCCACAACGGGGAAATTCCAGGATTGCAACAGCACAGGGATAGCAACACTCAGAGCAACAATCAGAAGGCAAGAAAAAAAACAAAAAAAAAACCAAGTAAGCAAGAGCAGCTAATATACATATGCACATATTACTATAAATATATATATATATATATATATATATATATATATATATATATTATTCCATCTAGCTACATTGCTCCGTACGGTGGGTGTTTATATATTCACATATTTATTCCATCTAGCTACAATGCTCCGCACTGTGTGTTTACATATTCATATATTTATTCCATCCAGCTACAATGCTCTGCACTGTGTGTCTGTGTGTGTGTATATATATATATTTTATAGTAATATGTACATATGTATATTAGCTGCTCTTGCTTGCTTGTTTTTTTTTTTTGTTTTTTTTTCTCTTGCCTTCTGATTGTTGCTCTGAGTGTTGCTATCCCTGTGCTGTTGCAATCCTGGAATTTCCCCGTTGTGGGACTATATAAAGGCTTATCTTATCTTATCTTATACAGTACAGCTGCTTCGTATGGTATGTAATATCTAATTAATTTAAAGCAGTTCAGATTTTTTTTACTGTTTTTGAAATTTTCTTTATATGAAGATTAAATTTGAGTTGAGGATCTAGTGCAATGCCAAGGTATTTGAATTCTGTAACTAAACTGATGTCTTGATCATGTATATTGACTTTAAAACATTGCAGGTTACATTTTTTGATTGAAAAGCACATTGAAACTGTTTTCTGAAGGTTCAGCAATAGATGGTTCTGGAGGAGCCACTCTTGGACATCAACCATACTTGTAGACAGTACATCTGCAGCCTGTGCTGGAGTCTTGGCAGCTGTGTAAATAACTGCATCATCTGCATAAAGTTGGCATGTTGCAGCTGAGCAGTATAGCGGCAAGTCATTAATAAAAATGCTGAAAAGTAAAGGACCAAGAATGGACCCTTGTGGGATACCCATGCGGTTGTTTAAAAATGAAGATTTATCCTGGTGAACTTTTACACACTGTTCGCTATTCTGGAGATAAGATGCAAACCATTCTAATGTATCTGGAGAGAAGTTAAAAGATACCATTTTGGATAAAAGCAAACTGTGGTTTACAGTATCGAAAGCCTTTTTGAGATCTAGAAAAACAGCTCCTACCACCTTACCCCTGTCCAAGGACTGTTTGACATTTTCAATAAGGCAACAATTTGCTGTTTCTGTTGAGTATCCTGGTCTAAAACCAAATTGATGTGGATAAAGAAGTTGACTGTCTTGTAAATAGTCTATCAGCTGTGTAGCTACAACTTTTTCAAGAACCTTAGACAGGACTGGTAAAATAGAGATTGGGTGGTAATTGCATATATTGTCTTTACTGCCTGATTTATGAACTGGTATGACGACAGCTTTTTTCCAGCCAGATGGAAATGTACTAGACCTAATGGAGAGATTAATGAGATGAGTCAGTGGTTTGATTAATATTTTGCTGTGCGTTTTGAGAAAGGAAGTGCTCATATTGTAGATATCATTAGTTTTTGAGTTTGACAGTGTTTTAACAATACCAGCAATTAACTCCTCATTTATCTCATCGATGTGAAAAGAATCTGTTGGAAGTATTGATTTTGTGTTGTTGAGCACATTTGACAGCACAAAGTTTTTTGTTAAGTCTTCCACAGAGTCCACAAAATATGAATTAAATTCATTTGCCAATGTAGCCTTGTCACTGATGGTCTTGCCATTGATTCTAAGTTCCTTTACCCCCTTCTGAACATTTTTTTTATTAGTTAAGTTATTTAAATGCCTCCATAGGGAACTGTTGTTACCCTTTGCATGATCTATCAGTTTATTGTAATAAGATATTTTTGATTTTCGCAGCTCTTGTACCACTTTATTTCTTAAACTTTTGTACACAGGGTGATCATTTTGTAGTTTAGAGGTTAATGATGTTTTCAATGCAGAGTCTCGCCTCTTCATAAGTTTTCTTATTTCATTGTTTAACCATGGTAGGTTAATCTTCTGTTGTCTACTTTTAATTTGCTTTGTAAATTTTTCTATGGACTTTGTAATTGTTGCAGTTATAAAATTACAACAATCATCTACTTCATATATTGACATGAGCTGCTCCCAATTTTGATTCTCTAAGTAATGTTCAAACTCCTCATTTTTTGATTTGGGAATAATAAAATTTGATTTGTCAATATCGACTCCCCCAAAATACTGTAGTCGCTTTTTAGTAAGTTTTCTGGCAGCAAGAACCATATTATGATCTGAGAGACCAGTTACAAGATTATAGGTTCTGGTTATTCGTTCTGGTTTATTAGCAAATACCATGTCAATAAGTGTTCTAGATTGTTTGGTTATCCTGGTGGGTCCTTTGATCATTTGTTGGCAATTAAATTTAGTCATGAGGCTTTTCAGTTTCTGTTTGTCCTTTTTATCAGACCAGTTGATATTAAAGTCACCATAAAATATTGTTTCTCTGCTCCTCTCAAGTTGTTTAACCAGATCACTTAATTCATTATAAAAAGAAGAATTAGGCTTCAGAGACTTCACTCTATCAGTAAGTGATGATAAAGATACAAACTCAAACTGTTCAAACACAGCAGAGTAACCCGGGACAACAGACAAGCTCCCATTAAAACTGTTATTAATAACTCGTCTGACAGAGTCCACTTTATCAACAAAAAAGTGAAGAAAAGTCTCACATGTTGTAAACGAATCGTCTGTCACAGTCTGAGTACATGGGTTTATAAAAGAGTATTCTGCCTTTATGAATTAAAGTTGAGCAGTTTTCATTACTGTTACACCTCGCTCTCGCCGGTCATCATTACCAGCTGCGCGCACACCTGCACCTCATCGGCGATGAGCTATATCAACCCCTCTGCCCTCTGCTTTGGCCTGGAGTCGTCTGCACTTCAACGCTTCTTACACGGCGACTGATCTGGTCACTACCGACAGCGCATCCTGCACGTAAGCAACTCTCCATACCCTTACCTTCTCTCCAGCTCTTCCCCTGTGCACAGGTGGATTCCCAGGCGGCGGATTTCCCTCTCCTCGCCTCTTTTCCGCCTGCATGGCACCGGCTCGTCAAGGGCGCACATCCACCCTGTCTTCCAGGGCACAGCTGTCAAGCCAACGCCAGCCACTCGCCCATCTGCACGTGAGCAAGCGTAGTAAATTATTTCCACGATGTGGTCGGCTACAACTAACCTCTTGCTCTGCTCTCCCCTCAGGGTTACCTGGTCGCACGGCGAGCTGTTCCGCCCATTATGCACGATGTCCACCCACACCTCATCTCTATTCTCACTCACGCACTCATACACCATTGGTTATCAATAAAAGCATTAAATCTTCCCGAGCCCGTGTGTGTGTGTTCCCTGAGTCCAAGGGCATGACAATTACAGCATTTCATGTAAGTGAGTTTGGTTCCCTCTAGTGGTGTAGTGAAAGCATCGTTTTGAATTGATACACAAAGTGTTGCACATGCGCAGTAATGATATAACAGGAGACCGGTCAGAGCTTCACCCGATGTATGAACGCTGTGAATGTTGTTTAATTATCGGCGCCTTGGACATCATTAGTCTGTGAGTATCCTACATGGTTTGACAGTGTTAACAGCTACAATGAGAACTGCACGGTTGCACTGGTGTATTTTAAGCGACTGTCTAGTCCGTTGCCAACATTGTTACCAAGCTAAGTTAGAGCTAATGCTAACATGTGCTAAGCTAGACACGGTGACCATATCATTGACGGTGTGTATATGTCTACTTTGTTACAGTTTTACACGGATGTAGGAACGAATGTAAACGGATGTAAGACCAATAAAAGACGAGTGTACATCACGTTGAGTTCCTTGTGGTGTAGCATCAATAAACGAGATAAAAGGAAGCATCTTGTCGTCATTGAGGCCTGCACCAAACGTGTTAGCTTGCTGTCTACCAGTCGATAACTGGGAAACTCGATGGAAGGGTGTAACAAAGTGGCTTGAGGCAGGAGGCTTTCAATCAATTTTCCAGATTTTATTTCACAAAACTTACAGGTAATAATCCCCAAAAAGAAACATCCAACACGATTTACCATGATTTGGATTTGTCAGTCAATCATCATCATCATTCTCTTGACAACCAACGAAGCTTACAACGAAGACTCTAGACTGAAAAGACCTCACCAAATATACCCAACACCTGTTATATACTATTAGAGATAATTACCGACAATTAGAACATACCATATGTCCCAGGTAAGACAATAACATTTTTTCATTCTTTACACATACCCACTGATATCTAAAAGTGCATAAATAATTCCCCAGCTATATACAGAGTAAATATAAATAACATAGAATAAATAACAGTATAAATAATTCAATAAATAATTCAGACCCCTATTTACAAATTCTAAACCACCCCTCTAACTTACCATACATGCTTCCTTCCTACTGGTGTCCTTTAAAAGGCCCTCAACCCCTAACAGAGTCTTTTGCCCGGACACCCTCAGGAAGCATGTTGGCAAAGGTATGTGGATTTGTCAGGAATCTAGAAACTCATAAAAGTGATCGTATATTAGTTCGTTACCTCAATAAAGACTCAAGACACAAAATTCTATTTCTCATGAGCTTTTGTTTACTTGCAATGCAAGGAGCACAAATCCTGGTTACAGGATTTCAGTACTGGAGGTAATCCTCTCAGTTCAGTCATTTTATACACAGCAGTTGCATAGTCAAACACACACACACACACACAGCAGTTACATGGTCAGATAAAACATGCTGACACTGAAGGAAGGGGAACAGCTCCAAAAAAGGGCTTTGCTTCCTGTGTTCTGAGGAGCAACAGTCCCATGTTATCAGGATGGCCCTGTGCTCTAGGGAGTAGCTGTTCTCTAAGGCAGGTGCATAAATCTGCCATCAAAGGACAACTGGAATTTCAACATAATTAAAACAAGAAAAAAACAACTTCAATCTTCATGCATCATGTACAAAACTTCTAATACACAGACAGTTTTAGTATTTTTCAGCAGACAGTTACATACAGATATATATATACTTGATTGGATTATATAAAATGATAATATGCATACACATAATTTTTTCTGACATTCCCTCCTGTTTATCATTTTTATCAATTTAAATCACATGCAATCATCAGTACAATGTATCTTCTCACGATTTTCTACATTGACATTCATTGAGCATCACTTCCAAATCTAAACAGTGGTTCTGTCATCACAATCACCATTACGTTGTTGTCTCAAGGCAGTATATTGTACAGGGACTTCTCTTTGGAGCATAACAGATTGTAACATGAAAGTGTGTTGAGCAAGAGCTCTATTTATTATGGACCTTATACAGGGAATGACACACATGAAAAGCACACAGAATAAGATTAATATCACAATCAATGGGGTTAACTATTTCAAAGGAATCTGCCACCAAGTTCTACTTTGAAACCAATCCCAGAAGCCCCAACCTTTATCTTCATCTAACCCATGCTGTAAGTGTAAAATATCATTCAAATGGCTAATTTTTGTTCTTCATTTAAAGTTGTGAATCCTTGCTCCATTAATACAGTCAGATTTTCCATTGTCCATGCTAATGCATTTATGTGGTGTATAGCTAGAGCACTGCCATACATTGGAAAAAGAGTACTCATAATACCTTTAAAATCACTAATTCTCTGTTTTCCAGATAGTTTACCCACCAACCAATGTCCAACATTACTGCTTGTATTAAACAGAGAGTTCATCGCTATTGTCGCTCCGGGTGTTTCCTCTTCACTCAGTGGAGCAGGGATCATGGGTATTGCAGTCTTGTGTGAATGGGGTAGCAATGAACACACATAGCAAGAAGTATTGATTCCCAGTCCTCTCACTGAAACCACCATGGTACCACAAGTTATGCATATAATCCACGTATTGTTCATTGTCCGTGCTTCGTGGGTTCCTTGTCCTTGAATCAGAAAGAGATTACCACCCCACTGTCAGGAGAAGTGCTGAACACAGAGTCATCAATAATTTTGGTGTCATGCTTCCACCTGAGAGAGTACCCCTCCGGGCCTCTTTCTTCACCAGGGTTGAGACGGCCTTGTCCTTAAAAGGACACGCCCCCTTTGTAACTGGACTTACTCAGGGAAACAGGTTAGTTAGTTCCCTTACAGGCACCCGTAGTCTTTTAACGTGAATCCAAGATGGTCATTCAGCAATACGTACTGCAGTGGGAGTGGGAGTGTCCAGTGTTGTCGGTGGTGGTTCTTTACATAGCCTCCAAGTTGCAACGGGTTATCCGCTTTTTTCTGTGGAGGAGAGAGAGCTTCTGACAGGATCAAAACATTCCCTGAGATGTTCACCAAGATCTGTGTATTTGTTAGGCGTGGTTAGTGGTGAGAGGTCAGGTAATACATAAGGACAGTGAAAAACACATTCAAAAGGTGATAATCCTGTCTTTAGGTCTAGTATAGAGTTAATGGTTAGTCTGACTAATTTCAGGGCTTCTGGCCAAGTAATACCCTTTCCATGTATAGTTTTTTCCAGCATTTGTTTGATTGTACCATTTTTCTTTTTACAAAACCTGTACTTTGTGGGTGGTAGATACTATGAAATTTGATCTTACAGCTTGGATTAAGTCTTGAACTGTTTGTGCTGTAAAATGAGTTTCATTATCTGCATAAATCAGTTCTGGAACCCCAAAA
This sequence comes from Pholidichthys leucotaenia, assembly GCA_020510985.1. Taxonomy (NCBI): domain Eukaryota; kingdom Metazoa; phylum Chordata; class Actinopteri; order Cichliformes; family Pholidichthyidae; genus Pholidichthys; species Pholidichthys leucotaenia. Next base: position 431,736,618 of record CM035839.1, on the reverse strand, counting down.
ACAGAAAAACATAATTTACTAGAGTTTTACATACAAATGCGGCATTTGCTGAGGATGTGGGACAAATTTCTGTCCACTTTGTGAAGGTGTTAATCAACACCAAGCAATATTGTAGCTTTCCATTGCTCCTTGAGCATTATTTTATAAACAAATGATGCACTTTTGGCATGTTTTTGTTACTTCTTTCAAAATATTAGGACAGTTTTTCCAACATCCTCATCATTCATTGATTTCCCTCCTGTTGGCACATGATTGGCCATGTGCCACCAGGACAGCTCATTTATATAATGTGGGTGGCAGAGCAAATTTTCGTCAGGCAAGCCAAATGTATATCTAATTATTTACATATGAAACAGGAGGAAGGTCCATATTATTTTAACAATCTTTTAAAACATCAACATCATTAATAAAACAGATGGTTCCTAAAAGATTAATAGCAGTATAGTGAGCAGCGTTATCAGCCAAGCGATTACTGCAGTTAAACAAGTCAGTGCCATTAGTGTGGGCAGGGCAGTGAATAACTGCCACATAACGTGGTAGCATCAAAACATTACATAGCTGCAATAATTGCTATTGATATTTACTGGTTTTCCTGTGGAGGTGACAAACCCCCGCAGATTCAAGGTAACAGTGTGCAGGTGGCATGCGTTATAAGCATATTTACTGTCTGTACAGATAAGTTACATTCAGGTTAGTAGCCAATAGTTCAGCTGTTGGAGGTGATGCAGGTTGTGGAATTTTTACACAATCAGGACCCCAGACAACATTGTTACAGCATAAGCACACTTCTATTTTTTTACTAAGCAAGCCTGTCGCTCGCTTTTTCCCTTGCTAAGTAGAGAGAGAGAGCTGCCGTTCACCCCCCCCCCCCCTTGCTGATGGGAGAGAGAACCACCGCTCGCCCCTCTGTTGCCCCTTTTTTTTTTTTTTTTTTTTTTTAAATGAGCCATCAGTAAATAACCACAAGGAATTTGGTACAAGCTTAAGGTGTGGCTGTGACAACAAGGTTATAGTGTACGACAATAGTCTAGCTGGTAACAATATGGAATGGTTGTCCTGCTGCAAAACCCCCTTCACAACATAATAGAGGGCATGATCTTCTTATTTGTATTATCCCATGAATAATAAAAAGTGGTCTGTATTGCCCAGCATGTATTTTAGTTATAACTGTAGCCATATGTTTATCCTGGGTACTACAGAAAATGAAATGAGAAGCGCTTATGTACATAAAGTTGAATTGAATTCATCATCAATCATTTATTGATAATTTTTTATGCATTATCTATTTTTCTGAGGATTGCTAATTATTTGTTAATTAATTTCTTTGATACCCCCTGTTTTGATACATGGAGACTCACATGCAGCAAAGTTACAGGGTATTTGTTTGATTTTACTGAAAGGAAGTGTGCTAACAATTTTAATTTTAAATAAAATTTGCAGGTAGCCCAGTTCCTTCAAAAATAAGATTTCAATAATTATAGCTTCTTTTTGTGACATCTCTTGAAATAGTTTACAAATTCTACTTAAGAAAAAGAAAAAGAAAATAACTATCTGTGCATTTTTGATATGCTTCAGCATTGATAAATAAGATCAGTTTGTCCAGTTGAACACAGATAGGTTGAATTTGAAATATTGTGTCACACCCTTTCAGTCAAAGGAAAGGCGGACGTTTTGCCCAATTAGAATTTGATTTAATGTTTTACAAGGAATGCCCCTATTTCATACATTCCTTGGTAAATTATGGAGTGCAATGTAGTTCACCCTGACCCAGCTTGGCCACCGCTGAATCAGGAGAAGCACATTCCTCATTGCTATCACATTTCTGAAATATGATGTTGTTACACCATTATAAATGTATCCCGCAGTGCAAAATCATATAAATATCACATCTGTAAAATCAGAGTCCTTTAAATCAGTGTAGTCATCCTTCTTTTATTTTTTAAATTTGGGCCTAATGTAATGTCAAGTTTGAATAATACATCTCTCCCGAGTAAATTTACTGGGCAGGAGAGTGCCACAACCACTTCTGAAATACATACTTTGCCTGTGGAGGAGTCTGTTAATGTAATTGGGCCATAAAGGCTCTCAGTTGTTGTTCCACCTCCTGCATTTTGAACTTTAATAGTTCTTCCAGTAAATTTAGCACCTTTGGGGATTTTGCGAACAGTAGTGCGTGTGGCTCCTGTGTCACAAAGAAATTCAACCTCCTTTCCATTCACTAGTAACTATATTGTAGGGGCAAACAACGCACTGCTGTACATAGTCAAGTCCAAAGTCTCATTAGGCCTTGTCAACACTTCAGATAGTCTTTTCTGTTGGTCCAGTACTGTCTGTTTGTCCTCAGAAGAGAGTTCATCACAGTCGGTTAGTCATGCTCTTCTGTCTGAGGGTCCTTGTCTATTCTCACCTCCATAATCATTTTGATTTCTACCTCCTCTGCCTTGCTGAAACCTGCCTCTCTGATCATTCTGAAATCTTCATCTACCTCTACTTGGTCCCCTGCCTCCAAATCCACCTCTTTGGCCAAACCTGCAGTCACGGGCCCAGTGACCAGGTTTGCCACAATTAAAACAAACATCCTGATTTCCATCATTCACTTGCATTGACCTGCCTGTCTTGGGTCTAGCCCCACCTTGCACCATCCGTGCAACAAACACTTCCTCCTCACCCTCTACACTGCTCAGGAGCAGTGGAGCTGTCCTACTTTTAACTTTTTTCTTCTGCATCAACGTGTCCTTTAAAAATGTTACCCCAGCAATTTTGTCTTCATAATCAGGATCAAAATGTTCATTTATATATTCATTCACTTTTTCACCACACACAGTTCTCAGTATTTTAAACATTTCTGAGGGACCTAAATAGTGTATTAACAACAAATCTTTAAGCTCCCGAATGCACCTGGTCAAATCCTCTTCAGGATTTGGTATGCTCTTGGCCGCCTGAATTATTTCTTGGGGGGTCCAAGGTTTAAAATACAGCCTGTCTTGTTTTGGCTTTCCCTCTTCCACCTTTACAGATTTGACAATCACCGGAAAAGCTGATGTGTGTTCACTGTTTTGAGGGAGATACTTTTGTTCAACTTCTCTGGCCTCTTTCATTAATGCATTATAAGGACCCTCCTTAGGATCAGAAGTTGAGTGAGACAGGGGAGGATGTGCTTCCTCCTCCCCGTGACTTAAGGGCTCCTCGCTGTTTTGACTCTTATACCTTGGTTTTTTTGTTTTTTTCTTTTTCATCATTTTTTCTCCCTTGATCTGATTTGGCTTTGGCGTCTATAGCCGCCATTGCCCAGAGATTGGCACATTTAAGTTCAGAACTTAGCTTACTTTTCCCTTTCTTATTGCCTTTAGTTATAAGTTTTACAGTTGATACTAGGACTGCACATTCATCCACATTCAGTGTAGGTTTGAAAGAATAATCTTTTTCCCATTTATTTAAATATTTTTCAGGATCCTTTATTTGCTCTTTTTCCTTTAAATGGTAATTATAATTTTTAACTGTTCGGCATGCCGTTTCCTCTTTTTTCTTTTGTTTAGATTTTTTCTTGTTTTCTGTTTTTCTTGCGCAATTACCCATTTTTAGCCTTTGTTAATTCCACAGGAATTAAAGTATTTTACCAGGAAAAGTGTGTTATTTCGGTTCAACACACTACCATTACGTCCCAGACGACCCGATATTCTTTTTTGGTCCCAGACCAGGTATCACAACCTTTTATCCTTGTTGTCAGGAAAAATATAGTCGCCGCTATATTACCATTACATGTATTCAAAACCTGGCAACTTACTTATGGTCCCCGACCATTTTTTTCTACCATTACACTCTTTTCAGACTTATGAGCGACACTCACTTATTGATTTTTAAAAAAAAGGTTCTTGTGGCTCTTTGTTACATTACTCACTCAGGATGGATTAGGAGATTCTTGTAACGTATTGAGTGTATACTGACTTTTATGGTCCCTGACCGTAATATAGGAAACTCACTGTATCCTTACACTTAATAACAAAAGACGTCACTTACTTTATGATTGCTTTCTCTTTATTATCGAGGATGGACGTCAACTAGGGAGAGCCAGGGCGCCGGTCCTCCTCCGGAGTTCCCAGAAGGCGGGTTTCCAAAGCTGACCAGTGGTCAGACCGTGCGCACGGATTTCAACCCAGAGAAGGCGTCGCTTCTGGCACCCTCTAGCCTGTTGTCCATCCGGGTCACCGGCACCACGTATGTCAGGAATCTAGAAACTCATAAAAGTGATCGTATATTAGTTCGTTACCTCAATAAAGATTCAAGACACAAAATTCTATTTCTCATGAGCTTTTGTTTACTTGCAATGCAAGGAGCACAAATCCTGGTTACAGGATTTCAGTACTGGAGGTAATCCTCTCAGTTCAGTCATTTTATACACAGCAGTTGCATAGTCAAACACACACACACACACACAGCAGTTACATGGTCAGATAAAACATGCTGACACTGAAGGAAGGGGAACAGCTCCAAAAAAGGGCTTTGCTTCCTGTGTTCTGAGGAGCAACAGTCCCATGTTATCAGGATGGCCCTGTGCTCTAGGGAGTAGCTGTTCTCTAAGGCAGGTGCATAAATCTGCCATCAAAGGACAACTGGAATTTCAACATAATTAAAACAAGAAAAAAACAACTTCAATCTTCATGCATCATGTACAAAACTTCTAATACACAGACAGTTTTAGTATTTTTCAGCAGACAGTTACATACAGATATATATACTTGATTGGATTATATAAAATGATAATATGCATACACATAATTTTTTCTGACAGGATTAAATCATTACCAATTGTTTTACCCAAATGTTTAACCATAGCAATTATCTCACAAGGGCATTCCAAATAGTCCAAAGACAGATCCTAGAATAATGTGTGCATTTTTAACAAACCATCATATTGACATTTACACATATTACACAAACAATATAATCACACATTTAATAAACCATAACAGTGGTGACACTCCATCGTCACATTTCCTCCCTCCTTTTCCCAAGAGTACAGTACTCTACGAGTCATGTACTCTTGAGAGACTATCTGCCACAAGGTTAGTTTTCCCTGCAACATACTGAACAGTAAAATTATACGGTTGAAGGGACACATACCACCCTGTGAGACGACTGTTATGTCCTTCATCCTGTCCAGCCACTGTAGGGCCTGATGATCTGTCTCCAACACAAAATGACGCCCTAGTAAATAGTATTTAAGAGACCCTATTGCCCATTTCATGGCAAGACATTCCTTCTCTACTGTAGAGTATCTTGTCTCCCGGTCCAACAACTTACGGCTCAAGAACAGTACTGGGTGTCTCTCTCCCCTCTCCTCCTGGAGAAGTACTGCTCCAATGCCAACTCCTGAAGCATCTGTCTGCAAAATAAATGGACGAGCAAAATCTGGACTGTAAAAAACCTTCTCCCCAGAAATAGCCCTCTTCAAATGCTCAAAAGCTCTGTCACACTCCTCTGTCCATTTTACCCTATTTGGTGCTGAAGCCTTAGTGAGGTCAGTCAAAACTGCGGCTCTTTCAGCAAAGTGGGGGATGAACTTACTATACCATCCTACCATTCCCATGAATGATCGTACCTTCTTTTTAGTAGTGGGCACAGGATAGGTCCGGATGGCATCCACTTTACCTATTCGTGGTCTAATGACCCCCTGACCAACCACATGTCCCAGGTACTCCACCTGCTGCTGTCCGAACGCACATTTGCGTGGATTAATCGTCAATCCTGTGTCATGCGCTGGCCCTCGCGAGCCAGCTAGAGACGCACAGAGTCACCAGTGAGTTTACAGTGAGTTTTATTACGGTGAAAGGTTAACAACACAAGATGCAGGGGCAATGACACATGAGTCTACACACTTCTGGAGGCGTAAGGCTAGACAGCTCACTTATGAGTCCATAGGAGGAGACAGTCATACACAGGCAAAGGTTGATTAAATAATTAGCTACACAGGCTGCTGAAGCAAAGACACACAAAGGTCCACTCTCTCCGGGAGGAGCAAGGCTAACAGCTAACTTACTGGTGCCGGAGAGGCGACGGTCAACCACAAGCATGCGAGGTAGATAATGATCCAAGTCGTCCGTAGCTCAGACGTATAGCGACTGACACTGCTGCGTCATACCGTCGCCAGTGCTGGGCTTATATAGCGAAACACTAATGACGGTAATGACACTCAGCTGGCTGACCGTTGACAGGCGGAAACCCCACCGAGCACCTTCACAATAAGAGCCCGGTGAGGCCAGAATACAGCCCGCAGCTGTCAAGGCCGGCAGCGAGACATAACTTTAACCCGAGCGCGATCAGAACCGGCGCTCGGGTCATAACAGTACCCTCCCTCCACGGGCGGACTTTGAACGCCCCAAGGAACCACCCTGCCCCCCTGCCCCCCCAGGGTGGGAGGTGGGAGGACAGGTGCGGAGGGAGAGAAACCAACCCCTGAACAAGACCATGACCAGACAAAAAAACATACAAAACCAAAAAAAATACATGAAAATACCTGGAAACAAAGAACAAAATCCTCATACAATAGACCCTCAAGAAAGGAGGGGAGAACAAAACAAAGACAAGACTTGACCAAACTATGAATACAAAACACAAAAGGCAATATAGATTGCTTTACCTGACTTATGGTTTTCAAAACACGAACAAAACAAAAAAAAATGCACACCAACACACAGGGAGCAATCTAAAATTGCTTAGCTTTGGCTATGACAATGACTATGGTTTTCCAAAAAAAAACAAGAACAAGAGGCAATCAAAAATTGCTCAGAACTAGACAGTGACTAAGACTGTGGCTTACAAAGAAAGAAAAAAAAAAACAAGAGGCAATCAAAAATTGCTCAGACCTGACTAAGACTAAGGCTTACAAGAAAACAAGAGGCAATCTAAAAATTGCTCAGACTTGACTAAGACTATGAGAAACAACAAAAATCTCAAGACGTACTTCACATGACCAGGCCCCGTGTGGGCCCACAGATAGTCCCACAGGACATGACAATCAGGTGGCCTGCCCCAGTCCCATGCCCCCAGAAACCAGTCCTCTGGTGGCCGAACCAGGTCACCCCGTAACACACACAGTTTATTGGGTGGCCAACCCAAGACGCCGAACGCTCCAAGCAGTTCCTCAGGTGGCCGACCTGCATCCCACAACCACCAGGACCGTGGAGGGATTGCATGCAGCCGCTCACCTGAACAGAACAAGACAGGGGAGCACCAGACCGTCAAACAGAGCCCTCTCACGGACCCCAGCTGGTGGCTCCTGAGAGGGGGACAACCAAAACCTTGGGCCCCCTCGAATCCTGATTGGGTCACAGCCGCACCTGCGCTGGACCCCCACTGGACCTCGTCGGACCCCGATTGGGTCACAGCCACACCTGAGTCGGACCCCGACTGAACCTCGTCGGACCCTGATTGGGTAATCGCTGCACCCACGTTGGACCCCGACTGGGTCAGGACGGGCCCCGATTGGGTCACTGCTGCACCCACGTTGGACCCCGACTGGGTCACCTCAGCCCATGCGTCGGACCCCGACTGGGTCAGGACAGGCCCCGATTGGGTCACCGCTGCACCCACGTTGGACCCCGACTGGGTCACCTCAGCCCATGCGTCGGACCCCGACTGGGTCAGTACGGGCCCCGATTGGGTCACCGCTGCACCCACGTTGGACCCCGACTGGGTCTCCTCGGCCCACGCGCCGGACCCCGACTGGGTCACCTCGGCCCACACTCCGGACCCCGACTGGGTCACCTCGGCCCACACGTCGGACCCCGACTGGGTCAGGACTGCTCCGGCGACGACCTCCATCTCCGAACCTGGAACCCCCGGTCCCGTGACCTTGACTGGCTCCGGACCGGTAACGCTGTGGAGGTGCTCAGAAAACAAGAGAGAACTGGGATCAGTTCCACCGGCAGCGCCAGAGCCCAGCGAGACGAGCTCGGTTGCAGCGGACAGCTGCCCCTCACTCGCCTCCCCATGAGGCAGGCAAAAATGCTCTAACACACCATACAGGAAAACAAGAAAGAGCACTTGCCTGCACTCGGGCTCTGGAGCCGTCCAGGACTTCGCCGATCCAGGTTCAAGGAGAAGCTCGTCGTCGGGCTCCCACTCGGCTGCATCAGGTTCCACAGCCGGCCTGATGGTCTCTGCAGCTGGATCCTCATGCGCTGGCGTCCACGCCAATAACCCGTATGGCGTGGGGGCAGAGGACCCTGGACCTGCTGACTCAGACTGCATCCCTGAGGAACCCTGGGGACGCTCTCTCGTCGGCTCTGGCTCCTCACTGCAGTCCGTTCTTCTCTGTCCAAAGCGCGGCTGCAGGGCTGGGATATTGCCCAGAGCTGCAGGCCTCCCCCTCGTTCGATGGCGTGGGACTGACGCCGAGGACCGCTCCGCAGGAGGAGACACAGAGGCAGCAGGTTTAATAACAATGGCTACAGCTGGGGAAAGAAGCTCAGGGAGCTGCAAACCCCGAGCTTCACCCCCAGGAGTCAGACAAGACAGATCACTATGATCGATAGGTAAGTGAACTTGAACTTGCCTGTCTCCCAGGGGGAGAATGGTATCAGCTGTAGCGGACATCGCTCCTTCCCTCGCTCGCTGGGTGGTAAAAACGGACCCATGGACGGAGCCCACCGGCACAGGACTCAGCTCACTCACAGCAGCCGGCTGGTTGAGGGGGTCATCCCGGCGGCCCGGAACTGGATCCGGAGCAGGAGCTTGCCGAGGATGCGCCCGGCCGCGGCGCCGACGCCTTCGCCGGCCCCCAGACGGTGCGAACTCCTGGAACGGATCGAGGAAAGGATCAGGATCCATGAGCAAAGAGCAGGAGTGCTTCTTCTCCTGCTTCATGCCACGTTCCTCCTCCATCATCAGGTAAATCTCGCGTTGCGCAGCGATGTCCTCCCTCCTCGCGTCAACTTCCGGGTGGTCAGCGTAGCGGGGAGAGAGATGACAAAGTATATCCTCGGCGGCGTCCAGGTACCAGTGTATGCCGTGGTCATAGTCTAGCAGAGAAGCAGAGATGAGAAGCTCATCCACCACTTCCAGCACATCAGTCAGCTCGTGGCTCGGACTCCACACACGGTTCCTCCGCGACGGCATTCTTCACATACACGGCACCCAGACAGGAAAAAGCAAATGTCCAAAAAACTCAAACTCACTGGTGAATAGCGTCTCGGGTTGGCGTCACCATAACGCTGTTTTGGCAGCAGTGTACTGTCATGCGCTGGCCCTCGCGAGCCAGCTAGAGACGCACAGAGTCACCAGTGAGTTTACAGTGAGTTTTATTACGGTGAAAGGTTAACAACACAAGATGCAGGGGCAATGACACATGAGTCTACACACTTCTGGAGGCGTAAGGCTAGACAGCTCACTTACAAGTCCATAGGAGGAGACAGTCATACACAGGCAAAGGTTGATTAAATAATTAGCTACACAGGCTGCTGAAGCAAAGACACACAAAGGTCCACTCTCTCCGGGAGGAGCAAGGCTAACAGCTAACTTACTGGTGCCGGAGAGGCGACGGTCAACCACAAGCATGCGAGGTAGATAATGATCCAAGTCGTCCGTAGCTCAGACGTATAGCGACTGACACTGCTGCGTCATACCGTCGCCAGTGCTGGGCTTATATAGTGAAACACTAACGACGGTAATGACACGCAGCTGGCCGACCGTTGACAGGCGGAAACCCCACCAAGCACCTTCACAATAAGAGCCCGGTGAGGCCAGAATACAGCCCGCAGCTGTCAAGGCCGGCAGCGAGACACAACTTTAACCCGAGCGCGATCAGAACCGGCGCTCGGGTCATAACATCCTGCCCTCTTAATCAACTGAAGGACCTGCCTAAGGTGTACCAAATGTTCTTCCCAGGTCTGACTATAGATGACTACGTCATCCAAATAGGCAGTCGCAAAATTTGATACCCTTCTTAACACTTGGTCCATAAGCCGCTGAAAAGTTGCAGGTGCCCCCTGAAGGCCAAATGGCATGACCCTAAATTGGAAACTGCCATAAGGTGTTTTAAAGGCTGTAAATTCTTTTGTTTCCGGTGCCAATGCCACCTGCCAATACCCCTTGCATAGGTCCAGAGTAGAAATAAACCTAGCCCTGCCCTCTTTCTCTAACAATTCATCAATCCGGGGCATGGGGTATGACTCAAACTTGGACACTGAATTGAGATATCTGAAGTCAATACAGAATCTCAAAGAGCCGTCCTTTTTGGGTACCAGCACAATCGGGTTACACCACTCACTGACTGACTCCTCGATCACTCCCAGCTGCAACATCAAGTCAATTTCCTGCTTCATCTTTGGAACCAATCGCTGCGGGATCCTATAAGATTTCCTACGTGGAACAGCTTCCTCTTTCAAATGAACCTTATGACGCACCAGCGTGGTGAAACCAGGTCTCTCCTGAAACAATTCTGGATCTAATAGTGCCTTGAATTCTCTCTGCTGATCCACCTGCAAATGAGACACTTGAAACAAGTAAGGCTCTGACACATTTGTGGGAAAGGACTGTTCTCTCTCCTCATCCACTTCAGTCACACAAATTAAGAGCTGATGTGTCTCCTGAAGAACAGGTTGCTGCTGCTGATGACCAGGCTGCTGAAACTCTTTCAATAAGTTAATGTGGAAGGTCTGATGTTTTACCTTCCTGTCAGGCATATATAGTTCATATGTCACTGCACTTAGTTTTTTAGAGATTTCATACGGCCCCTGCCATCGAGCCAACAGCTTACTGTCACACGAGGGCAGCAATAACAAAACCTGCTGACCTGGGTGAAAAACCCTTTTTCTGGCCTTCTTGTCATACCAAGTTTTTTGTTTGGCCTGCGCCATCCTCATGTGCTTCTGAGCCAAAGCAGTCATTCGATCCAGTTTCTCTCTCATCTTAATGACATAAGAGACCACATTGTCCTGATCACTCGGTGGACTCTCCCAGTGCTCCTTTAATAAGTCCAGTGGGCCCCTCACCTGACGACCATACAGCAGTTCAAAAGGTGAGAACCCTGTTGAAGCTTGGGGCACCTCCTGATAAGCAAACAATAAATATGGTACCCATTGGTCCCAATCCAAGCCCGTTTCAGAAACAAGTTTCCGCAGCATGTTTTTTAGAGTCTGATTAAATCGCTCCACTAGTCCATCAGTCTGAGGGTGATATGGGGTGGTCTTAATACCCTTAATACCCAACAGATTATATACTTGCTGCAACAGTTTTGATAAAAAATTTGTTCCACAGTCTGTCAGAATTTCTCTAGGTATGCCTACCCTTGAAAACAACTGGATAAGGCAGTTGGCAACCTGCCTAACCTTGATAGATTTCAGGGGAAAGGCTTCTGGGTACCGAGTAGCATAATCACAAATTACCAAAATGTATCTATTACCAGAGGAGCTTCTCTCTAGGGGGCCAACTATATCCATCCCTATTCTGTCAAAAGGTGTTCCAATGATTGGTAATGGTTGCAGTTGGGCATGGGCTACTCCCCTAGGTGATGTAATCTGACATATTGGACATGTTGTGCAGAACTCCTTTATCTGGGTATACATTCCCGGCCACACAAACCTTCTAGCAATTCTCTGTAAAGTTTTATGAAATGCTAGATGACCTGCCTGACATAACGCACGGCTCAGGAGACGCGCACACACAGGCTTAGAGTAGTTCAAAGAGTTTATTTACAGCAGGAGTGTATGAGTGTGTGTCTGCGGGATGTAGATGTGTTGGTGGTGGCGTCTGCTTCAGGCACAGAGGCAGATGACCGTTCGGCCGAGCAACCCTATGGAGAGAACACAGGGAGAGGGTGACGGGCATACACCAATACAGGATGAATTATGGCAAGAGAAGATCTTACTTGAGTTGTCAGGATAGCTGGCACAGCAAGGGGAACGTAGCCCGGGAGACAGCCACCTGGAGAGCTCCGTGCAGCAGCGAAGGATGGGCGATGGAACGGAGACGTCCGCCGCCGGGGAATCCACCTGTGCACAGGGGAGCAGACTGGAAAAGGAGGTAAGGGTTCTTACCCAGAATAGTGATGCTGAAGAAAGGAATGCTCACGACGGTGAGGGAACGAAGTCTGACGGCTTCAGGCCGAGCCTCCGGGCGAGGCGGCTTTTATCCCTCGCCGCTGATGAGGGTCAGGTGTGTGAGCAGGTGGCGCCGCTGATGAATGGCGCGGCGTGACACTGCCCAAGGAATAACATGTCCCAGTTCCATAATTTTTGGTATGAGGTCCTGTGGCAAAGCTATGGCCATAACTTCACCTTGTTGCTGGTACAAAATGCCCTTTTTAATGACATACATGGCCTCAGCCAAACAATCCGTTCTACCCTGTTTCACACCCTCAATCTCCGAGACTTTTTCAAACCATGGTCCAAGTGCTGGGTCAGCTTTCTGCAATGCAGCTATGTCAGGAGGGATGTCAAACTCTACTGACTGATTTAGCTGTGGTGTTTCTTCACCCAAGTTCTTTGCTGAAGCTAACACCTTATCTCTTCTCCTCTGAGCCTTGGATTTAGGTTGTTTAATAGGGCCTGCCTCTATCTCAGAACCATAAAATGGCAGCTCCTGAAGAACATTGGCAGCCCTCTGCGCCCTCTGCGCCCTGATTGTCACCATATTACAATTTTTCACCACAGGTGTCTTTACTCTCTGCTCAACAGCGCCCCCTGCCTGTCCCTCAGTTTGTTCATCTCTAGCCTGTTGTATAATGTCCAACAAAGTTGGAACATCATTGCCAAGAGTAACAGAGTAAGGCAAATCAGGCACAAGAGCTACAGGAAGGAGATAGGTTTCCCCCCCCCCACTGTTAAATAAACCTCAGCGGTCGGGTTCAGTTTCTTATCCCCATGGACACAACTGATATTTATTTCAGACTCATTCCACAAATTCTTAGGGACCAAACTGGGCAACACAACCGTTTGAAAACAACCTGAGTCTAACAGGGCCTCTTCACACTGACCATTAAGTAACACCTTCGTTTTATACACTCCACTGTGCACTGGGGCTGAAAAAGTGGGTCTAGGAACTGAACATAATAGTGATGGTTTGCTATTTCTTATGGCAGGACATGAATATTGTGTGTGGCCAATTTTGTTACACTGGTAACAGCGTATATCGTAACTTGGAACAAAACGTGACTTTCTACTCCCACTATGTTTGCTAACAGTGACCTGACCGGAGCTGGAATACAGTCTTTTCTGTGCTTGACCACCCCTTTCACCCCCATCAAACTTAACTCTGTGAGGTGAAAGAGCCATCACGGCCAAGAGTAGGTCTCCTGCTCCCAGACCTGGCTGACAAAAAAACCTCCGCCAAACGAGCAGCGTCCTCTGCAGTCTTCAGGTCCCGCTCTTGTATCCAGATTCCCAGTTCCGGGTTCACCATCCGCAGAAACTGTTCCAAAATTATAAGTTCCATAATGTCTTTTACCGTTGAGGTCTCTGGTTTAATCCATTTAATAAACAGGTCCTTTAAACGTACATAAAGTTCACGAGGGGTTTCGTCCTGATGAATGTCCAGGGACCGAAACCTCCTCCTATAAGTGTCGGATGTAATCTCATATTTGCTTAAATTTGCTTCCTTCACTTTCCCATAATTGTTCGTGTCAGCAATATCCATCAAAACATTTGCGCTCCGCGCTTTACCTGTAAGCAGAGGAGCTAGCTGGATAGCCCAGTCTTCTTCACGCCAGCGGCAGACTGTAGCGATCCTCTCGAACGTTGCCAGGTAGTGCTCGATGTCATCCTCGGGAGAGAGAGGATTCAGCCTGGGCTTGTGGTGCATTCGTGTCCTCCTCGGCTGCACCTGCAGCGGCAAATCATCCTCCTGCAGGCCGACCCAACTGGCCGTCACCCTGGGGTCCTCCCACGAAGCGCCGTCGTTACCATTGTGTTCAGCCCGGCTCCCATACTCCTCTCTCAGCTCCGCAATCCGGGACTCCATCCGACGAATTTGATCATCTACAGTCCGCCACCTTTGGTCCTGAAGAGCGGCTTCTTCCTCCATCCGCCGATCCCTGACAGTCAACGAACGAACCAAAGATTTCACCATGCACATTAGCTCCTCGAGCTCACCCAGTCCGCTGACTCCCGGCTCCTCGGCTGCCATACCTGCGTCCAGGTCAGACTGCTCCTCTTGTCTCGTCATTTTTCTTCTGGCCATCGCTCCTTCCGTCTCGTACTCTATCCACCACTTCCACCAAACGTTACGCCTCGTCCTGGGAACGGACCACCGCTGCCACCAAATGTAAACGTCTTAACAGCGGGACGAGGTCAGATCTTCAATTTTTCAATTTTATTTCAAAAACTTACAGGTAATAATTCCCAAAAAGAAACATCCGACATGATTTACCATGATTTGGATTTGTCAGTCAATCATCATCATCATTCTCTTGACAACCAACGAAGCTTACAACGAAGACTCTAGACTGAAAAGACCTCACCAAATATACCCAACACCCGTTATATACTATTAGAGATAATTACCGACAATTAGAACATACCATATGTCCCAGGTAAGACAATAACATTTTTTCATTCTTTACACATACCCACTGATATCTAAAAGTGCATAAATAATTCCCCAGCTATATACAGAGTAAATATAAATAACATAGAATAAATAACAGTATAAATAATTCAATAAATAATTCAGACCCCATTTACAAATTCTAAACCACCCCTCTAACTTACCATACATGCTTCCTTCCTACTGGTGTCCTTTAAAAGGCCCTCAACCCCTAACAGAGTCTTTTGCCCGGACACCCTCAGGAAGCATGTTGGCAAAGGTATGTGGATTAAATCATTACCAGTTGTTTTACCCAAATGTTTAACCATAGCAATTATCTCACAAGGGCATTCCAATTAGTCCAAAGACAGATCCTAGAATAATGTGTGCATTTTTAACAAACCATCATATTGACATTTACACATATTACACAAACCATATAATCACACATGTATAAACCATAACAGTGGTGACACTCCATTGTCACAGAGGGCAGTAAAGTAAAAGGACTACAGCGCAGCGGGCCCAATAAACAAACAACAAGCAGCAAATGAGCCTCAGGGCAGGAGAGCAGCACCAGCCAACTCCCCAACTCAGAAGTGAAGTTATGGAGACGGAACACACAACTCCCTTGGCTACAGCTGTACAAGGTAGCTTGCTATATTCACATTTGCTCCAAGTCAAGCAAAGCTTCTTCAGCTACCTCCTCAGCCATAAAAGCCAGAGCCAACGCAGATACTGCATGGGCTAAATTAGCTTATTCGGAGAAAGAAGCAGCCCTCATCACGAAGAAAGCTAATCTTGAAGCACATATGCACATTCTGAACCACCAGAAGGCTGTTGCAGCTGCAGAAGCTGAAGCTGCGGCCTATGAAGGAGCAGAGCAATGTGCAAGAAGTGAATTTAGTCAAGCATTAATGGACTTGCCAGTTGGCTCAGCACAACGCACATCCGAGTATGTACAGAAACACCTTGATATGCGCTTTAAGGAAACTCCATTTAAAACTGATCCAGCCACCCCCTCTAAGATCCAGTGCGAACAGTTTGAAATGGCCACAAATGTACCATTCATCTCATCTAATGCTGTAGATGGTAAGGGTAGGGTCAGCGTCAACATTGAGGAGGAGCATGGAGCCACAAAGACGATTAATCCCCCAACGTTACGACCCTATTATGCCCCCGCAACACATTACGCGGAAGTACAAGGCATTCAGGATCTGACCAAATACCTCACACGCCGGGAAATGTTGAGCACGGGACTCCTACAGTTTGATGACCTCCCAGAGAATTATTGGGCATGGAAGGCATCTTTCCAGAACGCCATACAAGACCTTGTGTCTCTCACACCACGAGCAATTGGATTTGATGATAAAATGGCTTGGCACAGAATCAGCAGAACAAGCAAAGAGGATCCGCTCTGCACATGTCTTCAACCCAAAAGCAGCCCTCAACTTAGTCTGGGAAAGGCTAGAAGAGTGTTATGGGTCACCTGAAGCAATAGAAAATGCACTGTTAAAAAAGCTTGATCATTTTCCCAAAATCAGCAACAAAGACGCACTCAAGCTGAGAGAACTTGGCGACGTTCTACTGGAAATCGAATGTGCAAAGGATGGCGGATACCTATGGGCTCGCATACCTGGATACAGCCCGTGGAGTGAATCCTGTTGTAGAGAAACTGCTCTACAGCCTACAGGAGAAGTGGATTGCAACAGGTGCCAAATACAAAGAAACACACAAAGTCGCTTTTCCTCTTTTCAGTTTTTTTTCCAGTTACGTCAGACAACAGGCCAAAATAAGAAACGACCCAAGTTTCAGTTTCTCTCCACCGGCCCACATGAACACCAGAGTTGAAAAGGCCCCCAAGTTCACCAGTAAGCACCTCATCAGTGTCCACAAAACAGACATCCCACCAGCTTCACCCGCAGCTAAAGGTAACCATGCACATAAAAGAACAGAAAGCCCAGATAAGCAATGTCCCATACACAGAAAGCCACACCCATTAAAGAAATTTAAAACGTTTAGAGCAAAACCAATAGAAGAATGCAAACTGTTCTTGAGAGAGAATCTCATCTGCTTTAAGTGTTGTGGGTCCACTCAGCATCTGGCAAAAGACTGTAAACAGTCGATCCATCGCTCTGACTGCGGTAGTGATAGACATGTAGCAGCACTACATCCCGGCCCCTCTCCTCCTCCCATGGAACCTCAGGAAGCTGAGACGGATCATGGCAGGGAGTCCCATGATTATGAAGGCACACTAGTCATGTCTAGATGCACAGAAGTTTGCGGTAATGCAGAAAACCCACGATCCTGCTCAAAAATTAGCCCTGTGTTAGTTTATCCTGCAGGACACAGAGAGGAAGCCCAGAAAATGTATGCAGTGCTCGATGAACAAAGCAACAGATCACTCGCTAAATCAGAGTTTTTCAAGCTGTTCAACATTAGAGCACCTTCCGACCCTTACACACTGAAAACGTGTTCAGGGGCTACTACGGTTTGGGGCGGAGAGCTTCAAACTTCATGATAGAACCAATGGATGGAAAAGTACAGCTCCAGCTTCCAAACTTGATCGAGTGTGACATGATCCTCGATGACAGGAGGGAGATTCCATCTCCAAAGGCCGCACTTGTGCATCCACACCTGAGAAAAGTCACAGGCAAGATTCCACCTGTAGATGAACATGCTCCCATCCTCCTACTGCTGGGAAGAGACAGCCTACAGGTACACAAGGTGAGAGAACAAATAAATGGGCCCCACAGTACTCCCTATGCACAGCGCTTGGACTTGGGATGGGTTATTGTGGGAGAAACATGTTTGGGGACGGCACACAAGCCTTCGACTGTTAACGTGCTAAAGACACATATGCTCTACAATGATCGTGCATCATTCCTCAGCCCATGCCCAAACACATTTCTTGTCAAAGAGGTTTCAGGTTGCTTTACCTCACGCCCCAACAGCATACTACCGTATGCCTTGCAGGGTGAGAGAGACACAGACCACTTAGGAAACACAGTCTTTGATAAAACAAAGGACGACGATAAACCAGCGCTGTCAATAGAAGATCGGGTTTTTATTGACATCATGAACAAAGAAGTACATCAAAATGCAGACAACAGCTGGGTAGCACCGCTACCATTTCGTTCTCCCAGACCACACCTTCCAACCAACAGAGAACAGGCAATGCAACATCTTCATTCTCTCAGAAAAACACTGGACAGAAAACCTGAAATGAAAAGACAGTACACAGAGTTCGTCCAAAAGATGCTGGACAACGACCATGCAGAGGCTGCTCCTCCTTTAGAGAAGAACAAAGAACATTGGTACTTACCATCGTTTGGCGTATATCACCCCCAAAAACCCGACCAACTGAGAGTGGTGTTCGACTTGAGTGCGGAATTCGGAGGAGTATCTCTAAATAAGGTACTATTAAAAGGACCTGACCTAAACAACAGTCTTGTGGGCGTCCTACTACGTTTCAGGAAAGAGCCAATAGCATTTTCTGTAGATGTGCAACAGATGTTTTACTGTTTTGTGGTCAGAGAAGATCATAGAGACTACCTCAGCTTCTTATGGTATGAGGATAATGATCTCGACAAAGAAGTAAGAGACTACAGAATGAAAGTGCACGTGTTCGGCAACAGCCCTTCTCCAGCCATGGCTATTTACTGCATGAGACGTGCTGCAGCTGAAGGTGAGAAAGAGCATGGACATGACACAACACAGTTCATAATGAGACATTTCTATGTACAGTGGGGCAAAAAAGTGTTTAGTCAGCCACCAATTGTGCAAGTTCTCCCACTTAAAAGATGAGAGAGGTCTCCAATTTTCATCATAGGTATACCTCAACTATGAGAGACAAAATGAGAAAAAAATCCAGAAAATCACATTGTCTGATTTTTAAAGAATTTATTTGCAAATTATGGTTGAAAATAAGTATTTGGTCACCTACAAACAAGCAAGATTTCTGGCTCTCACAGACCTGTAACTTCTTCTTTAAGAGGCTCCTCTGTCCTCCGCTCGTTACCTGTATTAATGGCACCTGTTTGAACTCGTTATTGTCACGATGGCCCTCACGGACCATCAGAAGACGCCACAGTCACCAGTGAGTTTTGCAGTGATGTTTTATTAACAGTGAGGACAAGCACAGGATACATACAAGGACAGGGTGACGCCTGAGCCGGGGAGCGCCCGATGCGCCAGACGAGATAATGGACAAGGTGTAATCATACAGAACGTACCTTACAAACAGGACCGTTAACCGATGGGATTACAGGAGATGCCCGAGTCAGCTAACAGTGGATCACGGAGATCAGCAAGGATACAACAGGGATTAACAGGAATTAACAGAGCATAACAGAGACTGCCGCATTGGGAAACATTCAGCACCAGTTTATATCTCTGGCAGCTAATGACCCCAATGCGGCGCAGCTGCTCGCAACGACAGCAGTGCAGCAGCTGACTTTGACAGCAGGGAGCTCCCCCGGGTGCCTTCACAATAAGAGCCCAAGGAGCTAGAAGGAATCCTCTGCTGCCAAAGCCAGGTAAATATGATACAAGACCCGAGTGTGGACAGAACCAACACTCGGGCTATGACAGTACCTCCCCCTCAAGGCCGAGCTCTGAGCGGCCCGAGTAACACCCAAGCCCCCCCCCACCCCCCCGAGGGTGGGTGGATGGGGCGCTGGCAGGAGGGAGAGAGACAAAAAAAAAAAAAAAAGGACAAGCAAGTAACAAGACCAACAAGGCAGTAGAGACAGGAAAAAAAAAAAAAAACATACTCCCTTGAATGTGGGTGACAAGAACAGAACCAAAAAGGCAGTACATATATTGACAAAAAAAATCAAAAAACAAATTGACATTAGGTGGAGGGAAAAGAACCACCAAACAGAAACAAAGTAGTGAGCCACAAAAATCACAAATCAATCCCCCCCCACACACACACACCCCAACAGTCTCACAGACGAAATCAGAACTCCGGGGAGGGAGCAGTCCTGACCCTGAGGGATGGGGGCAAAAGGTTCGGGGGGGTTGTCCGGCATCCAGTGACCACAGAACAGGGAGGGGGAGAGAGGACAGTTCGGGCGGCCTACCCTGGTCCCATGCTCTGAAGCAGAGAGTTTCAGGCGGCCGGACCAGGTCGCCACACGGGAAGTCCAAAATGTCAGAAGGCCGACCCAGAGAGCCAAATTGGCAAAACAGTCTTTCGGGCGGCCGACCCGCATCGCTAGCCCACCAGAACCGTTGGGTCGAAGTAGCCGGCGGTCCTGCTGAAAAGGGGAGAGACGAGGGAGAACCGGGCAAAGCAATCGGAACCCCAACGGCCCCAGGTGAAGATGGGTAGCGCTCCTCAGGGAGACGAGGAGGATGACGATGGTGATGAGGGTGAAGAGGGGAATGAGCCTGTCCAGCATCCGGTGGCCGGGGATCTGCAGCTCCCTCACCGAATCCAGGACCTGCTGGTGCTGCACCCACGTCGGACCCCGATTGGGCCTCCAGAACTGAGCCCACAGTGGACCCCGATTGGGCCTCCGGAACCAAACCCGCGACGGACCCTGACTGGGTCGGCGTCGCACCAGACTCGACCTCCAACCCTGAAACCGGAACCTCTGGCGCAGCAGGCATGAGCAGCCCCTCGCCGGCGACCCTGGGAGAAGGCTCAAGAGAGAGAGAAAACCCGGGATCAGGATCACCGGCAACGCCAGAACCCAGCGAGATAAGCTCGGATGCAGCGGGCGGCTGCACCCGGCTCATCTCCCCTTGAGACAGGCAAAAATGCTCTAAGAGGTGAAGAAGAAAGACAAAGAGGAGCACTTGCCTGAGCTCGGGTTCTGACGCTGTCCAGGACTGTGAAGATCCGGGCTCAGATGTCAGGAGGTCGTCCTCAGGTTCCCACTCAGCTGCGTTGGGCTCCTCAGCTGGCGTGATGGTGTACGCCGCTTGAGAGTCCTCCGGCACCGATGTCCATGCCGATGGACTGCACGGCATGGTGGCAGGAGAACCTCGACCTGCTGGACCGGACCGCTCCTCCGTGGAACCCCGGGGATGCTTCCTCATCGGCGCAGGCTCCACGCTGCAGTCCGCTCTCCTCCTCTGCCCACGGCGTAGCTGCAGAACCAGAGCCAGGCTCTCCAGAACCGCAGGCCCCCTCCTCATCCAGCGACGTTGGCCTGGCATCGAGGACCGCTCAGCGGAGGGAGACACAGAGGAAGCAGGGTTAATTCTTTCATCCACAGTAGGTGGAGGGAGCTCGGGGGGCTGCATACCCCGAACTCCACCCCCAGGAGTCAGACAAGGCAAAACAAAATCGAGATGAGGGAAATTATCATGCACTTGTCTTTCCCCTGAGGTTGAGATGGTTCCTGCTGTGGGGGACGTCGTTCCTCCCTTTCCCCACTGGATGGCGACAGAGGGCCCTCTGGGAAGACGAGGTGAGGCCACTCCAGATGGTTCCGTGATGGGACTCGCCGAAACGGAGCCCTTGCAGCGACCCGGAACTGGATCCAGACGGGGTTCTAGCCGAGGTTGTGCGCCGGTGTGATGACGATTCCTTGCAGGGGGAGAGGCGAAGGTGAGATCCAGAAACTGCCGTTCCTGAGCAGAAACAGCGGCAAGCAAGTCGGCAAACTCAGGAAACTCACGCAACGCTGGATTCCTCTCCACCAGTCTAACCGCCGCCACCACATGCTTCATAACCGCTGGAGGATTCCCAGTGGAGTGAGCAGCAGCCACCCGGTCCCAGATCTTGTCTGCTGTCAGCTGCAGCTTCTCTGGGGGAATCCCGAGTGACGACATGCCTGATGGGAAAAGACCTCCGGATGGTGCGAACTTCCGGGCCGGAACGGAGGCAGGAGCGGGATCCCGAAGCGAGGGGCAACATATCCTCCTCTTCGGCCTCCTGCCGGGATTTCCCTCCAGCCCACGGAGTATCTCACGCTGGGCGGCGATGTCATCTCTCCTCACCCTTACCTCCGGATGATTAGCGAAGCGGGGAAGAGAATTCAGAATTTGCTCGGCTAGATCCAGGTACAAGGGCACTTCGCTGTTGAAGTCGAGGAGGGAGGCGGCGACAAGGACTTCGTCCACGTGCTCGAGGGCGTCTGCGAGGACAGCGTCCTGCCTCCGAGAGCGAGACCTTCACGATGGCATGCTTCAACACGGCACCCAGACAGGTAGGAACAAACAGTCCAAAACCGCAAACTGCACGGTGAATGGCGTCTCAATCCAACGCCTCCTCTCCAGGCGTTTGGCGGCAGTCTACTGTCACGATGGCCCTCACGGACCATCACAAGACGCCACAGTCACCAGTGAGTTTTGCAGTAATGTTTTATTAACAGTGAGGACAAGCACAGGATACATACAAGGACAGGGTGACGCCTGAGCCGGGGAGCGCCCGATGCGCCAGACGAGATAATGGACAAGGTGTAGTCATACAGAACGTACCTTACAAACAGGACCATTAACCGATGGGATTACAGGAGATGCCCGAGTCGGCTAACAGTGGATCACGGAGATCAGCAAGGATACAACAGGGATTAACAGGAATTAACAGAGCATAACAGAGACTGCCGCACTGGGAAACATTCAGCACCAGCTTATATCTCTGGCAGCTAATGACCCCAATGCGGCACAGCTGCTCGCAACGACAGCAGCTCAGCAGCTGACTTTGACAGCAGGGAGCTCCCCCAGGTGCCTTCATAATAAGAGCCCGAGGAGCTAGAAGGAATCCTCTGCTGCCAAAGCCAGGGAAATATGATACAAGACCCAAGTGTGGACAGAACCGACACTCGGGCTATGACAGTTATCAATATAAAAGACACCTGTCCACAACCTCAAACAGTCAGACTCCAAACTCCACTATGGCCAAGACCAAAGAGCTGTCAAATGACACCAGAAAAAAAATTCTAGACCTGCACCAGGCTGGGAAGACTGAATCTGCAATAGGTAAGCAGCTTGGTGTGAAGAAATCAACTGTGGGAACAATTATTAGAAAATGGAAGACATACAAGACCACTGATAATCTCTCTCGATCTGGGGCTCCATGCAAGATCTCACCCCGTGGGGTCAAAATGATCACAAGAACGGTGAGCAAAAATCCCAGAACCGCATGGGGGGACCTAGTGAATGACCTGCACAGAGCTGGGACCAAAGTAACAAAGGCTACCATCAGTAACACACTACGCCGCCAGGGACTCAAATCCTGCAGTGCCAGACGTGTCCCCCTGCTTAAGCCAGTACATGTCCAGGCCCGTCTGAAGTTTGCTAGAGAGCATTTGGATGATCCAGAAGAGGATTGGGAGAATGTCATATGGTCAGATGAAACCAAAATAGAACTTTTTGGTAAAAACTCAACTTGTTGTGTTTGGAGAAGAAAGAATGCTGAGTTGCATCCAAAGAACACCATACCTACTGTGAAGCATGGGGGTGGAAACCTCATCCTTTGGGGCTGTTTTTCTGCAAAGGGACCAGGACGACTGATCCATGTAAAGGAAAGAATGAATGGGGCCATGTATCGTGAAATTTTGAGTGAAAACCTCCTTCCATCAGCAAGGGCATTGAAGATGAAATGTGGCTGGGTCTTTCAGCATGACAATGATCCCAAACACACCGCCCGGGCAATGAAGGAGTGGCTTCGTAAGAAGCATTTCAAGGTCCTGGAGTGGCCTAACCAGTCTCCAGATCTCAACCCCATAGAAAATCTTTGGAGGGAGTTGAAAGTCCGTGTTGCCCAGCAACAGCCCCAAAACATCACTGCTCTAGAAGAGATCTGCATGGAGGAATGGGCCAAAATACCAGCAACAGTGTGTGAAAACCTTGTGAAGACTTACAGAAAACGTTTGACCTCTGTCATTGCCAACAAAGGGTATATAACAAAGTATTGAGATGAACTTTTGTTATTGACCAAATACTTATTTTCCACCATAATTTGCAAATAAATTCTTTAAAAATCAGACAATGTGATTTTCTGGATTTTTTTTTTCTCATTTTGTCCTCATAGTTGAGGTATACCTATGATGAAAATTGGAGACCTCTCTCATCTTTTAAGTGGGAGAACTTGCACAATTGGTAGCTGACTAAAAAACAACAAAACACCCACTGCCGAAACAGAGTTGGCTGAGAAAATTAAACCCAATCATTGACGAGGATGGTCTGCTTAGAGTCGGAGGACGCTTGGCACCAGCAAACCTGGCAAAAGAGGAAAAACACCCTCTCATTATCCCTCGTTCACATCACATCGCTGTTCTTTTAATCAGATACTACCATGAAAAGGTAGCGCATCAAGGCCGACACATGACAGAGGGAGCCCTTAGAGCATCTGGGTTTTGGATCATAGGCAGCAAACGTCTTGTGTCTTCTGCCATCCACAAGTGCGTGACCTGCAGGAAACTGAGAAAGACATTGCAAATCCAAAAGATGTCAGATTTACCAAGTGACAGGCTCTCACCAATGCCACCGTTCACCAGCGTTGGTCTCAACATATTTGGTCCGTGGTCAGTGACAACACGATGCACAAGAGGAGGAAGCGCAGACAGCAACAGATGGGCTGTACTTTTCACATGCATGTCAACAAGAGCTGTGCACATCGAATTCATTGAATCAATGTCAACGTCCAGTTTCATAAATGCTCTGAGAAGATTCTTCTCCATTCGGGGACCCGCACAGCTTCTGTGATCTGATAGGGGCACAAACTTTATCGGGGCATGTAAGGAACTGAGAATTGAGTGCAGTGACATAGCATTAACAAGTTACCTACAAGAAAAGGGTTGCAAATGGTTTTTTAGCCCACCTCATGCATCACACATGGGTGGATCCTGGGAAAGGATCATTGGAGTTGCCAGGCAGATTTTAGATGCACTGCTTCTCAAGTACAAACTACGGATCACGCATGAGGTACTGAGCACCTTAATGGCGGAGGTTATGGCAGTGATGAATGCAAAACCACTCGTGCCGGTCTCAACAGATCCTGACTATCCAACCATCCTAACCCCAACAATGCTACTGACCCAAAAAACCAACCTCTTGATATCACCATCGGGAACTTTCGCTTCACCAGAACTTCATGCATGTCAGTGGAAACAAGTGCAGGCTCTTGCGGATAGTTTTTGGAAACAATGGAGACAAGAGTATCTCGTGACTCTTCAGAGCCGACGAAAATGGACTGATGAGAAACCGAACATCAATGTTGGAGATGTCGGTTTGCTCAAGGATGGGCAAACACACAGAAATGACTGGCCCATGGGGCGGATTGTGAAGACATTTCACGGAAAGGACAATAAAGTACGAAAAGCGGAGGTGAAGATAATAAGAGATGGGACTGTTAAATTGTTTCTGAGACCAATTACAGAAATGGTTTTACTGATGGCAGATGGGGAATAGATAATGATATGGTTAACATTGTTATGCACTGTTGTTTGAAATGATGTAAGGATAAATAGTGGTACAATGTTATTGCACGAGACGGGGAGTATTCTGCCTTTATGAATTAAAGTTGAGTAGTTCTCATTACAGCATTTCATGTAAGTGAGTTTGGTTCCCTCTAGTGGTGTAGTGAAAGCATCGTTTTGAATTGATACACAAAGTGTTGCACATGCGCAGTAATGATGTAACAGGAGACCGGTCAGAGCTTCACCGGATGTACGAATGCTGTGAATATTGTTTAATTATCGGCGCCTTGGACATCATTAGTCTGTGAGTATCCTACATGGTTTGACAGTGTTAACAGCTACAATGAGAACTGCACGGTTGCATTGGTGTATTTTAAGCGACTATCTAGTCTGTTGCCAACATTGTTACCAAGCTAAGTTAGAGCTAATGCTAACATGTGCTAAGCTAGACATGGTGACCATATCATTGACGGCGTGTATATGTCTACTTTGTTGCAGTTTTACACGGATGTAGAAATGAATGTGAACGGATGTAAGACCAGAAAAAGACGAGTGTACATCACGTTGAGTTCCTTGTGGTGTAGCATGAATAAACAAGATAAAAGGAAGCATCTTGTCATCATTGAGGCCTGCACCACACATGTTAGCTTGCTGTCTACCAGTCGATAACTGGGAAACTCGATGGGAGGACAGTAAAAAGAGTTAATTGTGTTAAATAGCACTCTAGGACAGTGACTGCTGCTGGAAATAATATCAGAGAGATACTGAAATTTTGCCTTTTGCACGGTCCTCTGTTAATCAGCAAGACAATCCCTAAAAATTCCCAGAGACACATGTAATTTGTCCTTTTTCCATCTCTGCTCAGCCTGCCTGGCCCGCTGTCTAATGGCACAGGTAGTGTCGTTTAGCCAGGGATCTGTTTTTGGTTTAGCCGTTTTAAGCCGAAATGGGGCAATAGAGTCCAAAATCCCAGAGCAGGTGGTATGAAAGGAGGAAAGAATATTATGCGGATGGGAAGGGGAAACGAGTCCATTCAAGGCAAAAAACTGTGAATCCCTAAAAGCAGCAGAAAACTCCTCTGGTGTTGAAGAAGAGATGATGCGATGCCAACATGATGGAGCCACAGGCTTGCTGGGTGATCAAGGGGTCAACAATTCAAAAATGATGGGGAAATGATCTGAGATGACAGACTCAGAAATTTCTTTGAGAGAGATTGAGAGCCCAACAGAGATAACAAAGGTGGTTCAAGAAAAATCTGACTCAGTGTTTTATCACTTTGAATAATGCCCCAGTTTCTTCTGATTATCTATTTAATGTTTTCTGCTGCTGTACTATATGTCGTTATGAATACAACCCTCTCTTTTTTCTGTTTAGTAGCATTTCTCTTTTGTAGTAAGTTTTGTCTGTCCAGTTGTTTGACTTTGGTATATGCTGTCTGAATAGTACAGCTTTTACATGCCCATTCCTGAAAACATGATATCATTTCTGCAGATTTAGCTTCAAACTCCTCTTCCCGATTACAAATTCTATGTACTCATTGAAACTGTCTCAAAGGTATGTTTTCTTTAAGAAGCCACTTAGGATGGAAGCTGCTAGCATGCGGAATGGTATTTCTATCTGCTGATTTCCTGTATATAGATGTATGTAAAACCCCTTGTTGAGCCTTGAAGATGGTAAGATCTAAAAAATTAATACTCTCCTTACTATACTCCAAAGTAAGTTTGATGTTAGGATTAATATTATTCAAAAATGCATGAAACACCTGTAACTCATTTTCTGAGCCTGACCACACCAAAAAATATCAATATATTGTCCCCACCAAACAATATGTTTCAAAAAACTGTTTGTTTTTTTTTCATTGTTGAACTGCGCTAAATTCTGCCCAGGTGTCACAGGATTTTTTAAAGTTTCCAGAAAGCTCACCTTTCCAAATCAAAAGAGGGAGAGGAAGAGGATGTGGACCAGAACAGATCAGTGAAAGAGGAGTATGCGAAGGGGGAGAAAGAAACCAAGACCCTTGTCAGAAGATGCTGTTCAAGTTCTTTCCAAAGCACTGTCTTTTGCTCCTTCGTACTTGCCCTGCAAATGAATTCAATACTAAAATCGATCTGTTTAAATTTTACAGGAAGATGGATCTCAAAGCATAGTATAAGCAAAGTTCTACAAATTCTACAAACTCTGCCAGTTCTACAGACACAGGTCACACTATATCTTGTGATTCTCGAGCTCAGTTTAAACCCAGATCAAAATTTTGCCCTTTATTTCAGAATGCTGCATTAAACTGTCACAGATTGCCCCTTGAGGCAGAGAACAGGACCCAGATGCACAGCGAGCATTAATCATTTTAACAATTAAACTTAAATACAAAGTCAGCTTGGGAGTTGAAACACAAAAAAACTAAACTCTGGCTTGAACAGGCAGACAGAAAACTAACACATGAGGAAACAGCCCAGGCAGGCTGAGGTGTGTGTGAGACACCCCTTTAAGGGGTGGCTTCCAGACAGCCCACAAAATTCCATCACAAACAGAACAGAAAAACACACTCCCAGGGTGGGTGGTGAGGGTTCAAGGCCAGGAGAGCTAAAACAAACTCTACCCCCCACAGAGACCAAAACCAAACTTCTCTACAGAAACCCAAAACCCCAAAGTTCAACACAAAACTGATCAGGTGGTCTTCCAGAGTCCCAGGGCAACCAAATCAGAGAACAAAATGGGTCAGGGGCCTATCCCAGTCCATGGGACCCCAGACCAGAATGTAAAGTGGATCGGATGGCCTGCCCAGATCCCTAGGCTACCAGATCAAGAAACCAGGCGGGTCAGGAGGCCTACCAAAGTCCAAAGGCCACTGCAAGGGTGAACACGGGGCGTTTGGCAGCCTACCAAAAACCATGGTCCACCAGACGGGAGAAAACAAACGAGCCTTTTGCTCCGATAATAACACCAAAACTCTCTTCCAAAGAAAACAACATAGGGGCTTCATGCCCTGGAGCAGGCAACTCAACTTCCAAAATCAGAAAATGATAACATAGATCTTTTAAACTCAGAAAAAGAAAACATAGACCCTTTAAATTCAGAAGATGATAACATGAAAACTTTAAATTCAGGAGAT
This sequence comes from Pholidichthys leucotaenia, assembly GCA_020510985.1. Taxonomy (NCBI): domain Eukaryota; kingdom Metazoa; phylum Chordata; class Actinopteri; order Cichliformes; family Pholidichthyidae; genus Pholidichthys; species Pholidichthys leucotaenia. The sequence goes on along the minus strand of CM035839.1, from coordinate 431,708,610 downwards.
GATAAAGTGGAACCTTTAAACACTGGAGACATCATAGACGCCCAAACCTCAGATGTTAACATAGGAACTTTAGGTTCTGAAAACACGGGAGCTCCTACTTCAGGAGCTAACGCAGGAGCACCGTGCCCAGAAGCCAACACAGGAACACTGTGCTCGGAAGCTAACACGGGAACATCATACTCAGGGGATAACTCTGGAATTTTAACCTCAAAAGGTAACATGGAAACCTTGAACTTGGGAGATGGTAACAAAAACATTTTAACCTCGGGAAGTGACAACATAGGCACTTTAACCTCGGGGGGTGTTAACATAGACACCTCAACCTTGGGAGGTGATAACATAGACACCTCAACCTCAGGAGGTGACAACATAGTAACTTTAACCTCTAGAGGTGGTAACATGGTAACCTTAACCACTGAAGCTGACAATATGGACACTTTAACCTCAGGAGGTGATAACATAGTAACCTTAACATCTGGAGATGATAACAAGGACAAAGCAACCTTGAGAGATGACAAGACAGACATTTTAACCTCTGGAGGTGATACAGGAAAGCTTGGGATCAGTCCGCCAAGGTCTCCGCCTTTGACCACCACCTAATCCACATAGCATCGGACCCCCATGATCCCTCCTGCAGGTGGTGAACCCACTGGAGGGCGGACCCATGTAACTCCTTCGGGCTGAGCCCGGCCGGGTCCCATGGGTGGAAACCCGGCCACCAGACGCTAGCCTTCGAGCCCCTCCCCCAGGCCTGATGCAGGAAAATGGATGCAGGAAAATGGAGCGAGAGATCGACAGACGGATTGGAGCAGCATCTGCAGTGATGCGGACGTTGTACCGGTCTGTTGTGGTGAAGAGGGAGCTTAGTTCTAAGGCAAAGCTGTCGATTTACCAGTCAATCTATGTTCCTACTCTCACCTATGGTCACGAGCTTCGGGTAATGACCGAAAGAACGAGATCGCGGATACAAGCGGCTGAAATGAGCTTTCTCCGTAGGATTGCTGGACTCACCCTCAGAGATAGGGTGAGGAGCTCAGTTATCCGGGAGAGGCTCAGAGTAGAACCGCTGCTCCTCCACATTGAAAGGAGTCAGTTGAGGTGGTATGGGCATCTGATTAGGATGCCTCCTTGACGCCTCCCACTTGAGGTGTTTCAGGCACGTCCCACTGGGAGGAGACCCCGGGGCAGACCCAGGACTCGGTGGAGAGACTATGTCTCCCAGCTGGTCTGGGAACGCCTTGGTATTCCCTCTGAAGAGCTGGAGCAGGTGGCTGGGGAGAGGGAAGTCTGGGCTTCTCTGCTTGAACTGCTGCCTCCGCGACCCGGACCTCCGGAAAAGCGGTAGAAGATGGATGGATGGATGGATGGAGGTGATACAGGAGCTTCAGGCCTTGGGGAACATAACATAAGAGTCTCTTGCTCCAAAACTGATGACTGAGGCACGCTAACCATAGTAGCAGATGATGGGTGAGTGCTAGCCTCAGAAACACATGATGGAGGATCTCCGGCCACAGGAACACATGACGGGGAATTCCCGGCCTCCGGGACAACATAGGTGAGCCGATTATTGGCAAAACCAGACAAAATGGGCTGAAGGTCCTCAAGTCCTGATGTCTGGGGATCCATCCCCAAACCAGCCACCTTGGACGGGGAGGAAAGAACAATGACCAGGGGTCTCCTGACCTCGGGAATGTTAACTAAAGGTCTCCTGACCTTGGGAACATGGTCCTCCTGTGACTCCTTCCCTGACACAGCCACCTCGAATGGGGAAGAAAGGCAGGGGATAAGTGAGGTGTCACCACCTAGGGGGCGGCAGCGGCTCAGGAGGTAGAGCAGGTCGTCCAATAACCGCATGGTTGGCAGTTCGAATCCCGCTCTCCCCGGATATCCTGCCGTTGTGTCCCTGGGCAAGACACTTCACCCCCAATTGCTCCTGGTGGGTCTGGAAGCGTCATGTTAGGTAGCATACCGCCATCAGTGTGTGAATGTGGTTTTAACTGTAAAGCACTTTGTGATTCTATATGTCTGTGAAAAGTGCTATATAAATAAAGCTTACTTACTTACTTACTTACTTACCACAATCACCAGGAGCTAGGCACGACTTAACTAATATTGCTGTTAAAAAGGTAAAGAAAAGTACTTGCCTGAGCTCCTAGTTCACAGCTGCTGGGGTGACCACCTCTAGATCAGTAGCAGGAACACTGATGTGCAGGGCAGGAGCAGGAACTGGTACAGGAGCTAGGGGGCAACGTGGAGCAAGTACAGGAACTAGGGAGCGACGTGGAGCAAGCACAGGAACTAGGGAGCGACGTGGAGCAGGAACTGGAGCTGGGTGGCGCCGTGGAGCAGGAACTGGAGCTAGGTGGCATCGTGGAGCAGGCACTGAAGTTGGGGAATAACACGGGGCAGGCACTGGAACTGGGTGGTGCCGTGGAGCAGGTTTTGAAGCTGGAACATCCACAGCCAGCTGGGTCCGACCAAGCTGGGACACATACTCTGGAAGGAGCCATGGCTTAATCCAACATTAACTCCTCCTCAGCCAGTACAGCCTGCCTACGCTCCTCCTCGTCACCCTTACACAGAGGTTCCAAAGCAGCAGTCCTAATTTGGCAAAACTTGCTGTCCAGCGACGTCATTGTAGAGGCAGCTGCTGCTTGAGGGCCCTCTGAAGCAACACACTCCTCCCAGATAATCCGGTTTCCACCCAGTATTAGCAAACACTCAGAAAAAAACACAGGCACAGGGGATGCAGGTGAGGATTGAGGGATGGAAGCAGCAGCAGAAAAAAATGGCAGAGGCGGGTGGTGAGAGCTCAGCAGCTGCAAACGGCTGCCATTGGCCCCTCCCAATGTGAACCTGCAAGACCTATTATTCATTGATGTTAAAAAATGAACAGGTACTTGCCTGAATTCCTCCTCTGCTGCTGCTAAATGTCCAGATGTCTCCATCTGGGTGTCTCTGGAGATCGTCTGGCTGGGAGCTGTGGGCGAAGAGGTGGAGCAACAAGAGGAGCGGTGTCTCCTCAATTCTTCTTTCCACCTGTGGCCCCCTAACGCGAGCCTGCTGCCGAGAAGCTCTCTCCACTCCACAGGAGACAGAACAGGCAGCCGGACAGGTGGCTCCGGCAAGGAGGAGTCAGTTGGTAAAGGAGGTAGTGGAGGAAGTGCCAGTCTCCGAATCTGGGGATGAGAGTACAAACTCGGTCTTGCTGCCATAAAGTTCGCTACTCCCCTCAGCAATCCCAAGCGTCCTTCGGGGAAGAGCTGCTTCAAACTGCACCTGCCAGATCCTCCACTGCGGCCAGAACCTCACACTTGTTGTGGCTCCACCTCCTCCTCCTGTCAAGCTAGCTTGCTGAGTCTGTGACTGTTGGCTGCGTTATTCTTCCATGGATCACCCTTCGGGGCAGAGAACAGGACCCAAATGCGTAGTGAGCATTAATCATTTTAATAATTAAACTTAAACACAAAGTCAGCTTGGGAGCTGAAACACAAAAAACTAAACTCTGGCTTGAACAGGCAGGCAGAAAACTCACAGGTGAAGAAACAGCCCAGCCAGGCTGAGGCGTGTGTGAGACACCAAATGACGGAGCATGATGCAGCGCCAAACAGAGTAGCTGGGTCCTTTAAATAGTGCAACAAAATAACCATGAAACATGGGACAGGTGGAGAAATCAATGATTACAAACAGCTGACAAGAGGAGGCAGGGCTAACGCACACAGAGGGAAATGCAGGGGAGACATGACCATAACACACAATGACAGAACTGAATTCAAATCATAAATAATACTAAATAACACTGGGAACAGAATCATCAAAGAGACAATTCTAGCTACTATGGATGTTGAATCATTGTATACAGCCATAGAACATGATCAGGGTCTGGCAGCACTGACACGTTTTGAAGATGTGACCGGAGTCAGAGATGCTCCCGAATGATTTTCTGCTGACGTTGACAGAATGGACTTTGACTAACAATGTTTTTGTGGTATCCTACCGTGTAGCAATGATCACACTTGAGTTATTTCTTTGGCTAACTCTGCCGTTTATTCTGCAACACACATAATATGACTGAACATGGATTCTGCGCGGGGTTTTTACACTCTTGTTCTAATGTGTCCCCTTAATAGTAGTGCTGAACAATACAGGTAGTTCCCCCTAGAGGCATGTGCCAGTAATGTTTTAAATTAGACTTGCAGTCTACCACATCCCTCCCCTCTAGATTAAACTACTTTTAATTACACTAGCCAATTATGCTAGACATCCTGGAACTCCCATTTAACCCTAAACAATCACAGTTACTTTTAACTTCTTAAACACATGTGCCATACACATAATTTCTTTCTCTTTTTTTTTTTTTTTTTTTACATGTATAACACACATAACAGTCTAACTGGGGATTTGGTTTGACTACCGCATCCCAGTGAGGTTCCAGGACGCATTCTTGTCCTGTGGCTGGGGAACTCACTACTGACTAAGTATAGTCCTTCAAGTAGTCTGGAGCTTTCCTAGCTCGCTGAGATCTCACGGCGGGTGAGCCAACTGCAGGTGAAGACTCAGACTGCTCCACTGTTTCGGCTGCTGCAGTGCTGCCCGTAGAATCTGCAGAGACGGTTACCTCAGGTTTCACCTGAAGTGGTGGTTCGTTGATGCTCTCCTCATGATGGGTGTCAGACAACACCTCTGGTGCCATCGGCAGGGGAATGGAGCTCCTACCACGAACTTGGTCGATGTGTCGCCTCACCACTTGTCCATGACCTAATGTCACCTTGAATGACACAGGGCCTGTCTTTTCTGTTATTTCTCCTGGTACCCAGGCTGGTCCTGAGCCAAAGTTGCGGGTGTAGACCACGTCTCCTTCTCTCAGTATTCTCTCTCTAGCATGCATGTCATGATAACCTTTTTGTTTCTCTTGTTTATCATGCACTTTGTTTCTGAAGTCTGGATGTATTAAGTCAAATGTTGACCTCAACTTCCTTCCACACAACAGCTCAGCTGGTGACTTGCCAGTTGTAGATTGGGGTGTTATTCGATAGCTGAACAGAGCTCTCGACATTCGGGTTTCAATAGAGTCTCCTGTCATCTTTTTCATGAGTGACTTGAATGTCTGCACGGCCCTCTCGGCTAAGCCGTTAGAAGAAGGATGGTATGGCGCAGCCGTGATGTGACGTATGCCATTCTTTTCAGAAAACTCTTGGAACTGTTCACTCGTAAAACATGTACCGTTATCTGATACTATGATTTCAGGTAGCCCATGTTGGCTGAAACTCTTTCTAAGACATTCAATGGTAACAGTAGAAGTAGAGCTACTCACAGAATATGCATCGATCCACTTTGAGTATGCGTCAACTATGATCAGGAACATTCTTCCCATCCATGGACCTGCGTAGTCAATGTGAATTCTTCTCCATGGTTTATCTGGAACTTCCCAGGGATGTAGTGGGGCTGCTGGAGGACTGTTCCTGTTCTCCTGGCATGCCGCACATGACTTCACAAGCGCCTCCACCTCTGCATCCATGTTGGGCCACCACATGTAACTCCTCGCCAACGCTTTCATGCGAGTGATGCCAGGGTGTGCTTGGTGTAGTTGTTGCAGTAAGGCATTCCTACCAGGTGGTGGAACAACCACGCGTCCTCCCCACAGGATACAACCTTCCTGGGTGCTGAGCTCATCCTGTCGTCGGGCATAGGGAATGAACTCAGGACTGTTCATCTTCGGCCATCCTCGCAAGATGTATTCTCGCACTCTTGCTAGAACAGGGTCTTTGTCTGTCCACTTCTTTATTTGTTGTGCGTTCACCAGGGGCACGCCGATATCTTCAAACAATAGCACTCTCTCCTCCTCCTCAGGCGTGCTGTCTCTTCCTCCATCCAAGGGTAGCCTACTCATCGCGTCAGCATTCGTATGGTCCCGTCCGGCTTTGTAAACGATGGTGTACTCATACGCTGCTAATGTAACGGCCCATCTCTGAATTCTCTGAGATGTCATCTGGGGTATGGCTCTCATTTCACTGAACAGTGAAATTAGTGGCTTGTGGTCAGTCACTATAGCGAACTGTCTCCCGTACAGGTATTTGTGGAATTTTTTTACACCAAATACTACTGCAAGGCCCTCCTTGTCTAGCTGGGAGTAGTTTTTCTCAGCTGCACTAAGAGTTCTTGAGACGAACCCTATGGGTCTCTCTGAGCCATCCTCCATACGATGAGAGAGTACAGCACCCACACCGTAGGGTGATGCGTCACACGCCAGGATGAGTGGTTTGTTTGAATCATAGTGCACTAACACACTACAGGACTGAAGTAGCGCTTTGGACTCTTCAAACGCCTTCTGCTGCTTGACCCCCCATGACCATTTTTCTTCCTTCTTAAGTAAGGTATGTAGTGGTGCCAGCAGCGTGGAGAGCTTTGGGAGGAACCTATGGTAATAGTTCAACAAGCCCAGGTAGGCTTTTAACTCAGTAACATTTTGGGGCTCAGGCGCCTCCGCAATGGCTTCCACTTTGTCTGTTAGAGGGTGTAGACCACTGGCGTTGATCTTGTGGCCTAGGAACACCACCTCTTTTCCCATGAACTCACACTTGCTTCTTTTCAACCTCAGACCGCTTTTCTCCAACCGTTGAAGCACTTCCTCCAGCGTTTTCAGATGTTCTTGTTCATTTGGTCCTGTACAAAGGATGTCATCCAAATAAATGGCAACATTCGGAATTCCACCTAGGATGCCCTCCATAGTTCTCTGGAATATAGCAGGACTGGAAGCTACTCCAAATGGTAAGCGTGTGTAGGTATATAAGCCTTTGTGTGTATTGATGGTTACATACTTTCTTGATTCTTCTTCCAAGACTACTTGTTGGTAGGCGTGACTCATGTCTAATTTCGTGAAGTGTCGGCCGCCGTTCAGCTGTGCGAAGAGGTCCTCCACTTTAGGAATTGGATACTGATCCACCCGTGATGCTCGATTGACAGTGAGTTTGTAATCTCCACATATTCTAATGGAGCCATCCGGCTTTCTCACTGGGACTATGGGCGCCGCCCATTCTGCAACCTGCACTGGCTCAATGATCTTGTCATCCAGCAGCCTCTGTAGCTCGCTTTCAACCAGTGGCTTGACTGCATAGGGTACCGGTCGGGGTTTGCAGAATCGTGGTTGGGCCTCCTTGTCCACATTAATCTTTGCAGTGACACCTTTTAGCTGTCCTAAGCCTTCTTTGAACACCTCAGCGTGTCTTTCGAGGATCTCCTCCAGCTGCAATTTGGGCTGAGATTCCACTTTATTCACCAACTGATCAATCATGGCCAGTTCTTGTAGCCAACTTCGCCCTAGTAGATTTGGTCCTTCGCTCCCAACTACTACTACAGGTAAGTCCTTTTCTTTGTTTTCGTGCTGCACCTTCACTTGTGCCATGCCTAGCACGTCTAGCTTCTCTCCTGTGTATGTTTTTAATTTTAATGAACAGGGATTTAATTCTGCTGTGTCTGTTTTCTTCCACAGTTGTGTATATTGCTGTTTACTTAATATGGTTACTCCACAGCCTGTATCAACTTCAAATGTTACTTTCATTCCATTAACATTCATGGTACGCGTGATGGGCGCTACCTTGGTCAGCTCCTCTGACGTGTTGTAAATTGTGTGAAAACCCATGTCTTCTGTATCACTTTCTCCCTCCCCTCTCAGTTGATTCGCTCGCTGTTCCTTTCCTGGGCCCTTGTTTTCATACTTTTGCCCATTAACTGTCGCTTTCAGCACCTGTGCGCTGTCCACCTTTATTCTACATGCTTTCTTAATGTGCCCTCGCTTGCCACAATTATGACACAGCTCAGTGGCAAATTTGCACTCGGCGGCATTGTGCTGGCCTTTTGCAGCGATAACAACTGGGGAATTTGTGCTGAGTTTTGTCAGTCGACACTTTGTGGACACCTACTTGGGTCTTAGGCACACGAACATGCGTTGCTGTGTCCTCTGTTAGCTTCCCTTGCATCTCTCTCACATCTTTAGATGCTGTTTCCATCGCTTGGCATAATTCCAAAGCCTTCGCAAAAGTGAGTTTTGTTTCAGATAAAAGTCGCCGTTGCATTCGGTCATCATTCACTCCACACACAAGTCTGTCTCTTAACATTTCTTCCAATGAGTCTTTGTAATCACAGTGCAGTGTTAATTTCCTCAATTCTGCCACATACTCTGCTATGGACTCAGTGTTCCTCCTTATGCGTGAATTAAATTTGAATCGTTGCACGATTTCACTCGGTTTGGGGCTGAAGTGCTTCTGAAGCTCAGCAGTAAGCTGGTCGTATGTTTTATCTTTCGGTAATGCAGGGCTTATTAAATTTCTCAACAAGCTGTAAGTAGTTGCACCAACTCCACTCAACAGTACAGCCTTCCTTTTGTCTGGCTCCTCAATATCATTAGCTTGGAAGAAAAAGTCCAACATTTCACCATATTCTTCCCATGACTGAGTCGAGTTATCAAAAGGGGTTACCATTCCGATTACAGCCGCCATTGCTCGTCGTGGTGGGGAAACCTCGTTTTTCCTCCTCTGAACTTGCACTCGAACTACTGGAGTCACTTGAGTTCGCCACACTTGCAATGTTCTCTGTTTCTCGCCGCTGATTTTTTTCTTTTAATCCTCGTCGCCAATTGTGTGATATCCTACCGTGTAGCAATGATCACACTTGAGTTATTTCTTTGGCTAACTCTGCCGTTTATTCTGCAACACACATAATATGACTGAACATGGATTCTGCGCGGGGTTTTTACACTCTTGTTCTAATGTGTCCCCTTAATAGTAGTGCTGAACAATACAGGTAGTTCCCCCTAGAGGCATGTGCCAGTAATGTTTTAAATTAGACTTGCAGTCTACCACAGTTTTGTTTGTTTTTTTCTAGGATAAAATGTTCAAGCAGATAAAAGGATGTGCTATGGAGATTGTTTTAGTCCCTCATACTGTATGTAGGTCTCTATTTGGGTAAATGGGAAGAGGATTTTGTGTTCAACAATGAAAAAAAAAAATAGTTTTTTGAAACATTGTTTGGGGGGGACAATATATTGATGATATTTTTTGGTGTGGTCAAGATCAGAAAATGAGTTACAGGTTTTTCATGCATTTTTGAATAATATCAACCCTAACGTCAAGCTTACTTTGAAGTATAGGATAAGGCATCCTTACTGTCATTCAAATCCATACAGCCAATCATGTACAGTAGAACAAAATTATGTTTCTCTTATCGACAATGTTAATCACACATATATATATATAGAATCAGAGGGGTCACTACCATGCAAGGCGCCATCACAAATTTCCCTCCGCCGTTCCATTATTGCTGAGCACCAAGCTGGACGGTAGGAAGATCTGCTTTATGGTCTTTAGCATGACCCGGCCGGGATTTGAGCCCCAGGCATGGAGTGGATGCTCTACCAACTGAGCCACCACTTCAGTTAGTAAAGTAAAGAGCGAGATAGTAAAGAGACTATTCATTTTTAGATCTTACCATCTTCAAGGATCAACAAGGTTTACATACAGTAGATATAAAAAGTCTACACACCCCTGTTCAAATGCCAGTTTTTTTTTTTTTTTTTGATGTAAAAAAATGAGACCAAGATAAATGGTTTCAAAACTTTTTCCACCATTAATGTGACCTATAATCTGTACAACCTAATTGAAAAACTAGAAAAGCACTCGGAGAGCGCAGACCTCCGCCAAGCGCCACAGTTCCCCCCATACAGTGTTTTACATCATAAATATTAATCCTACATTTATTGTGTGTATGTTTTCAGATTCCTTGACCATGAAAACATATGAGTAGCAACTGGATTCACATGGATAGGATTAGTGGTTCAGTAGTTATTCAGGAAAATCGCATTTCGCATAATGGCGGGAATCCTTTAAAAAAATTCCTGGATCCAGACCGTGATCCGGATCACCACCAAAATGTAGTCATCTGTAGGATACCCCATTTCTGACAATCTGTGAAAATTTCATGAAAATCCGTCTTTAACTTTTTGAGTTATCTTGCTAACAATCAAACAAACGGACAAACCAACGCCGATGAAACATAACCTCCTTGGCAGAGGTAACAAACTGAAATCTTTTAAGGGGAAAAATAAAAACTTGCAATAGCCTGTTTGCATAAATATGCACCACCCTCTTATAACTGGGGATGTGGCTGTGTTCAGAATTAGCCATTCACATTCAAACTCATGATAAATGGGAGTCAGCACACACCTGCACCATTTAAAGTGCCTTCTAATCATCTTTATTCTGTGAAGCTTACATAGGCCGTCTAACCAGCCAATCACCAACTAGGCTTGGTCAAATGTTGACACCTCTTCATTCTATTGGTCAGTTTCAAACAAAGAACCATTCCTGATTAGACAAGAGGTTTGTTAAGTCAATCCCGGTCTCCAGCCCTCAAAATGTAATTGGTTCTTCTTACTGCCAGTCAAGTTTTTTTCTTTTGGAAAGCACTCACTTTAAAACCTGGAAAACTCCTAGTTTAGGAAACTTTTTTTTCTTTCTCTGAGAGCAGACTTTGGACTTTGCTCTCTTAAGTTTTTAGTTGCAGACTTTTCCCTTTCTATGAGAGCAGACCTTTCACTCGCTCACTGAAGAGACTTTTTTTTTTTTTTCTCACTGAGTTTGAACCTCATCTCTTGCCTGGAGTAAAACTCCATTTTTCTCTCCTACGTACAGTATTCTTAACAATAATTTTTTTAAAAGTTTTCATTATCTCTTCTTAAATCACCGTGCCAAAAGGACTGATTTTGATTGTCCTCACATTTAACCAGAAGCTTACTCTCATTCAATTACCACAACATCAGAAGCATTTGGATTTTGTGGCTGAAATATTTTATTCCTTTTCTTCAAGTTTTTGTGACTCTGATCGGACATTGAATGACTACAAACTTTGGGAACTCATTTGATTCATCTGAAATCACATTTTGGTCCATTCTGATGAGATTCAGAATCAGCAGAGCCAGTCAAACCCTCTCGTCCCGCTCTGAGTCGCAGTTTCAAGGCAGTTGGTTTTTGGAAGAAATTATCTGTGGGCAGATGATTTCCATCGTTACACCTGACGGACCAGTTACAGTAAGATCCACTGAAGTTCCATCATTATCAGCTGTAACGACATAAGCACTTTACCTGCTGTGCTCTGGTCTGATGCCAGTCCCAGTTTGGGTATGTCAAAATTTCTCCTGTGTTGGTAATGAAGGGAAACCTCATTCCCACCGGCACGTATATAGAATTTATTTAATATCTGTACCTGCATCACTTAACTCTGCACTACACTAGAGTAGTGACCATCGGGGCTGGTGGAGTCTTCACTACTGTAAGCAGTGATATCACAGTAAGGGTTCGTGGGGGAGCTGGAACTGTGGAATGATGAAGCAACTGTGGCTGAGGATGATTAAAGCTGTCAGAGTAAAATGGAACACAGTATTGTGTATAAATAGTTAAAGGACTCTGACACTAAATTAATTCTAAAAAAGTTTTTGACCTCTGAAATGACAACATGGCCATGATAGTGTTACAGGACAGGTGAGTGTGACATATTCATTCATTTCTGATATTTTGGTTATTTTTGTAACTCATATTCTTACCAAAGTTATTTTGAGAACAGTGCATGTGATCTCTCCTCACACGCATTAGAGGTTCTGGTCAGAGGCGGACTTACCATTTGGCAAAGGTAGGCAGTAGCTTAGGCCCCCTGCTGGGGTCTCCGATCTACTAGAAGCCCCATATGTATATATTTTTAAATGTTTAGCATATTTAAAGTGATGTCCGACAAAATATAGAAACACGGGTATTAATAGAAATGCCAAATCAAATCACGAACATAACGTCCTCCCTCCTTCTCAGACTGTTGGAATGTTCCACGTATCTCAACGCCGTATGACAGTTGTGACACTCTGGTAGACTTCTATAGAAACTGTGAAAGGTGGAAGTCATGTGGGTCAAGGAGTGGTGAATAGTTCCAAACAATTGGATTTTCTCCATAGACCACCATTCATTTCACAGAGTGTCTGCTTAATAATCCCTGGTAAGTTAATGAATGGCCGTTGTTTTGGTCATTTTACCACTTAAGTTAACAGGTAGATTCTGTAGTCTGTGATCTTGTTTTACTTTGACAGATTTTTTCTTGTTTATGTGCAGTAAAAGATCATAAACTTTGCAATTGTTATTAGCCTGTGCTAGCTCAGCTAGCTAGCACGGTCAGCCCATATTTCAAAATTTGTTGTATATTGTTGGGTGAAGACAGTTTCTGAGAGACATTAGAGATTGGTAGTAGCATTACATGATGGGACATGACATTAAAACCTGTGACAGAGCAGATGTGACTTATTATTTTGTTCATAGCAATTGTAGTAGCATTAGCAGCATAACTGCAGGAGGGATCAGGTCAAGTGGACCCCTCACCAAGTGAGCACCCCAAGTGGACCCCAGGATCTAATTTGTATATGTAAAAGTACATTTTCAATCCAGTGATTTATAAAGCAATTAATAATTTCCTGAAGCCTCATTCAGAACAATAGTCACCAAGAAGTGCAAAAGAGTATATACATATATACAGTATATGTTTTAAAAGACCCAGAGAAGGTTTTGAATCCGTTTCTGCTTTCAAAAGGTTTCTCTTTTCCACCGCTGCTGCTTGTCACTGCTGGCTGCCCCCAGATTAAAATCCAGAGAATAGGTATGTGGCACTATAATGTTCTGAATGAGGCTTCAGAAAATTATGAATCCGTTTTTAAATCACTGGACTGAAATGTACATGTACAGATTGGATCCTGGGGTCCACTTGGGGTGCTCATTTGGGTCAGGGGTCAACTTGACCTGTATCGTTGTAGACAGTACCGCGGTTACTAGTCTATGTTGCTTAAATGACACACCCACTGTGTCAAAGGCTACCCTTCACAGAGGAGGAGATGATGAGGGGACTATATACCATGAGTCTGACCAGTTTATTCTTGAAGATGACCCATCATTATGGCCTAAGCACCTGACAGACAAAGAGAGTTGCTATTTAGTTAGAGAGGACCTGTTTTATATATTTTTTGTATTTATCCTTATTTTTTGTGTGATATATTCTCCCTAGTGTCTACATAGTACAGAGGAGGGAGCACAATGGATGCCTCTGCAAAATGGCCCAGCAGCAGACCGTGAACAGGACCCTGCTGGCAAATGTGGGTATACATATACAAGCAACAGATCTTCCATGTGAATTATTGTTGTTGGTTTTTTTAATAATACACAAGTCTACATTAATGCATTTGTTAAGATTTTAGATTAGTAATCCCACTTCAATAGAAAAAAACAGGATGTCACTAGATAATTAAGTTGCTTGAGCTGCAAATGTGCAAACTCTTAACTGCACCATCACCACCATCACCACCACCAACACACACACACACACACACACACACACACACACACAAACATCATTGCAGTTGGTTTGGAGACATCCCCCCCCCCCCCCAAAAAAAATGCAATTATTCTTTTATTTTTTTCCATGTAAATTTTCATCTTTATTCTTCGGAATGGCATTTCCCACAAAATTTTATGACTTTCTCAGTAATCTGAAGTTTTTTCTTATAACTTTAGTGTTTTTTCGTCATAGTGTCACTTTAAGCTTTTTTGTTTTTCTACAGATGTAATTCCTGATACCTGAATGATATCATCATTTGAAAACTTCTGAGGACAATAAGTTTCAGGTAGGATGTCAGTAAGGCCTGATTGAATGAATGTATACCTGTCAAGGCATACCTCATGCCTCCCTTATTGGGGGCGCTTTCACACCTGTACTGAGTACTTAAAAACTGTATTTATCGGCAGATGAAAGAAAACTGAAGTAAAAAAAACCAAACAAAAACCAAACAAACAACAACTGCAACATGAACTATTTCAAACATATTTATTCAAATGTACACTTATATGGACACAATCTTGAGCCATAACTTTTTGGTAATGTGAAAATAACAAGCCAAGTAGCACAAAAAAATAAATAAATAAATAAAAAATAAATAAAAAAAAGACAATATTAATAATAAATAAATTAAATAAAAAAAACCCAATATTTTTCAAATTTACATTAGCACAAGGTAGATTGCTTAATTTGAAAGTACACAATAAGAATAACTCTGAATATAGTTCTTAATTGTCAGCTAGATATATACACTTGGAATTAAAGAGTTTTTAATTGTCAGCTTTGTTACACTAATGCACTTGGATGAACTTGAAACAAGAAAATGTTCACTGATGCTGCTTGTTATAGTTCCAAGTAGCAGCCTTTGCTGACTCTAGCATTTCTTTTGAAGGCTTGACCTTGAAGCATGGAGTGTCACAATTCATTTTCACTTGCATGAAAGAAGTCAGAGTTTCTGGGAGCATACTTTTTCTGAAGTCGGTGTGAATTTTCCTGACCATGCTGAAAGCCCTCTCACTGTCAGCATTGCTGTGAGGAAGGCAAAGCACTGCTGAGTACACTTTGAGGAGCTGGGGGAAGCGGGGCAAATCAAGGGCTGTCTTCAAGGCCATCACCTGACCCCAGTAGACATCAACATAGACAGGCTTGCCATCCTTGTCTTGTAGAGGCACTGTGTTTTCTGGCAGCAGTTGCAGGTCCTCCCATTCTTCTTTCAGCTCTTCTGTATCAACAGTGGGGCAAAATGCAGCAGCAAGCTCTACAATGGGGCCATAGGTCAGAGACTTTGTTTTCCTGGGGTCGAGGACAGAGATGTGTGGCAGAATTTTGTTGTCAAAGGGGAACTTGTTGAGCATCTTTCTCACTACAGCATCATAGAAGCCTCTTACTGCTTCAAAGAACTTCTGCTCTGTGCCTGGGTCAAGTTCATGGGTTTGTAGGGCTTCTCTGGTTTCCAGTCCAATGGCGATAAACTCATCAGAGTGCTGCAGGTCACTGTCCAGGAAATCCAGCCTTCTTAGGTCATTGGTCGCCTTTACATACTTCATTTGAACAAATTTGACCAATAGTTTTCTCAAGAGACAATCCATTTCAGGGAGGAGACTGCCTATCTTGCTCTCGTCTGCTTGAAAGATGGTGTTGAAGTTGTTGATGATAGGCAGGATGAACTTGAGAATGTCACAACTCGCCGCTCTCAGGCATCACCTCAGCTGCGCGCACACCTGCGCCTCATCAGTGATGGGCTATTTAGTCCACTCGGCCCTGAGCATCGGTCTGGAGCCGTCTGTTCTACTATGCGCTCAAACCCTCAGCAGGATCATCTCTTCCCATCCTGCCACTCTTCACTTCAACACGTAAACTGTTGCCACTTACCTGTCTTTCAGTCTTCCCCTGTGCACAGGTGGATTCCCTAGCTGCGGATTCTCCCATCTTCGCCATCTCCTCCTCCCGCATCTCCACGTCTCGTCGTGTGGGCAGCAGGGCGCTGTCTCCCAGGCCGAAGATCCTAGCCAACGCCAGCCACCTTCCCTTCTGCAAGTAAGCATCACTCAGTATTACTTCCCCGTGTGGTTAAGCCCAGCTAATTTCCCTGTCTCTGTTCTTCCCATAGGGTTGCCTGGCTGCCCGGCGTGCTGCTCTGTTTCCGACTCTCATCGTCCACCCACAATCCACATACATATCTCATACACGCACCCAAACAGGTGGCGCAGTGGTTAGCACCGCGGCAGCACAGTTTACTCTCAGCCAGGGGATCGCGGGGATCATGAGATCGTGGGTTCGATCCCCGGCCAACAGTGATCTGTGTGGAGTTTACATGTTCTCCCCGTGTTTGCGTGGGTTTACTCCGGGATTTGTCCGGTTTCCTCCCACATGCCAAAAACATGCAGGTTAGGGAGTTAAGGGGCGCTTGCGCACGCAGCGACCGGCAGCTGGTGGCTTGTCACCAGACTGCAGAACAAATCTACCTACGGGTACAAAATAAGTCCAAAAAAAAAAACAAAAAACAAAAAAACACCCCTTTGCTGTTGAATAAAGCTATTAAATCTTACCTGAGCCTGCGTGCGTGTTTCCTGGGCTGATAAATATGTCAGTACGGCTCCAGCAAAGCAGCCCAGCGGACAGCGGGCTCGCACGCCGTCTTTCCACTGTTGAGGCTCAGGTGGATTTGATAGCTCATCAACAGCAGGTGATACTCAATCAATTGACCACGATAACTCCCGGTTGGACCGTCTTGACCCCCAGCAGGCGTCCCCCCCGGCTCATCGGGGCGGACCGGCTTCGGCCGCCTCCGCGGCTGGCCAGCCTAGCTCGGGAGGGCCGACCCGGCTCACTCCGATCCCAACCCCCGCTTGCTTCAACGGGAAGCTCGGTGAGACACGGGGGTTCATCTTACAATGTGAGTCGGTGTTCCTGCGCATTCCTGGGGATTTCCTCTCGGACCACAGCCGAATTGGCTACATGGCTAATCTCTTGGAGGGGCGAGCGTTAGCTTGGGCTTACGCCGTCATGTCAAAGCCCAGCTATGCGGGCCTCTCCTATGACCAATTCGTGCGGGTCTTTCTCGAGGTGTTTGACCACTCGAGTCGTGACAGCGTCCTCGCTGACCGGCTCCTTGGCCTTCAACAGGGTAGCCGGTCGGCGGCGGATTACGCTGTTGACTTCCGAGTGGCAGCGGAGGAGGTTGGCTGGGGTGAGGCATCTCTCTGCAGCATTTTCCTCCTTAGCCTCAGTTCTGGTCTGCGGAACAAGTTGGCCAGCCGGGACCTTCCAGGGCGGCTGTCCGAGCTAAGCTCTCTAACCATTAGCTTGGATAACAGGCTGCGGGAGCGGGCCGCCGAGCAGAAGTCTGTCAGCCGCCCGCGCGGATTCTCCGCTCGCGTTCCTCAGTCTCACCCCCTGGCATTACCCGCTCCGGAGTCCGCCGATGAGCCAGAGGCTATTTTGGTCGGGCAAACCAGGCTCCCTCTAGCAGAGAGACAACGCCGCCGGGAGCTGGGCCTCTGCATGTATTGCGGAGGCGACCAGCATACCATGGAGCAATGCCTGGTCAAATCAAACGAGGGTGTCCGCGAGTCACTATAGAGGGCCTCGCGGACTCTAACTGGCCAAATCCCCTCTCCAACTGCTCTCTGCCCATTAGATTTTGCCACAACTCCACCGGGCACCTCACTCACGCACTGGTGGACTCGGGGGCAGAGCAAAGCTTTATTTACAAGACGCCTGGCAACCCGTTTGGGTATTCCCTGTCAGCCGTTGTCAGCTCCACTCAACCTTGTCACCCTTTCTCGCTCGCCCCTGGGAGTAGTGACACACCGCACCAGGCTGGTGCTAATTATAGTTTCTGGCAACCACCGTGAAGACCTCTGCCTGTATGTCTTGTCTTCCTCTGCGGCTCCCGTCATCCTGGGTTATCCGTGGCTGCGCCTGCACAACCCTGTCCTCGATTGGCAATCTGGAAGGGTCCTCTCATGGAATTCCTTCTGCATGAGCACTTGTCTCCAGTCTGCGGCATGCGCCCCATCCTCTCCTCCGCCCGCTCCGGTGTCCTCTCCTCCGGACCTCACCCTGGTGCCCCAGGAGTTCCACGACTTGGGAATCGTGTTCAGCAAGTCCAAGGTGATGTATCTTCCTCCTCACCGCCCGTATGATTGTGCCATAAACCTCCACCCAGGGGCGCCATTACCATCCGGCTGCCTATACAGCCTTTCTGCTCCTGAATGTGAGGCAATGGACACGTACATCAGGGAGTCGCTCAGTGCCGGGATCATCCGCCCCTCCTCGTCCCCGCTTGGTGCCGGTTTCTTCTTCATCTCCAAGAAGGATGGGTCCCTTTGTCCGTGTATCGACTTCAGGGCCCTCAATAACATCACGGTGAAGGACCGGTACACCCTGCCTCTTATGGACACCGCCTTCCACTCCCTCCAGGTGATGACCTGGTTCACCAAGTTAGACCTCCTCAGCGCCTACCATCTCGTCCGGATCCGGGAGGGCGATGAGTGGAAGACGGCCTTTCGGACGCCCAGCGGCCACTTTGAGTACTTAGTAATGCTGTTCGGGCTCACCAATGCTCCCGCCATCTTCCAGAGGTTCATCAACGATGTCCTGCGAGTTTTCCTGGGGGTCTTCATCTTCGTATACTTGGATAACATTCTCATCTTCTCCAGGTCTCGGGAGGAGCACCAGGCTCACGTGAGGCGGGTCCTGCAGCGGCTGTTGGAGAACAAGCTTTACATCAAGGCGGAGAAATGTGAGTTTTTTGCCAAGACCACCCCTTTCCTGGGTTTTGTCATTTCCCATAACCAGATTCTCCCTGACCCTGCCAAGGTTAAAGCGGTGGTCGAGTGGCCCACGCCTATCTCCAGGAAACAGGTGCAACAGTTCATTGGCTTTGCCAATTTCTACCGTCGTTTTGTCCCCAACTTTGGCGCCATCGTTACTCCCCTGACCCACCTCACTTCTCCCAAGGTGCCCTTCCAGTGGACCAAGGAGGCAGCGACCGCGTTCGAGACCCTGAAGACGGAGTTCTCTTCCTCCCGGGTCCTAACCCAGGTTGATCCCGTGCTGCAGTGTCTGGTTGAGGTGGACGCTTCTGACACGGGGGTGGTGGCGGTGTTGTCCCAGCGATCACCGGTGGATGGAGTCAAGTGGCCCTGCGTCGTCTTCTCCCGGCAGCTGTCGGCGGCCGAGCGTAACTATGACGTTGGCAACAGGGAACTTCTGGCTGTCAAGCTCGCGCTGCAGGAGTGGCGTCACTGGCTGGAGGGGGCAGCTCAGCCTTTTGTGGTTTGGATGGACCACAAGAATCTAGAGTATTTGAGGTCAGCCAGGCGCCTGAATGCCCACCAGGTGCGCTGGTCTCTGTTTTTTGCTCGGTTCCAGTTCACGATCACCTACTATCCAGGCTCCAAGAATGGGTTGCCCGACGCCCTGTCTAGACAGTTTGCCCCTGAGGCTCCGGAGGAGCTGGATCACACCATCCTGCCTAGCTCGTGTGTTGTGGGGGCGGTTTCCTGGTCCATCAGGGATAAGATACGGAGGGCGCTGGAGGCTGAACCGGACCCTGGCGGTGGCCTGGATGGGAGGCTCTTCGTTCCATCAGCTGTTTGGGGGGAGGTCATTCACTGGGCCCACACGTCCAAGCTCGCCTGTCACCCTGGCGTCTCCCGACTGGTGGACCTCCTTCAACGCTCCTTCTGGTGGCCCGGTCTCCAAAAGGACGTCGCCAATTCTGTCCGGGCTTGCCCCCAGTGTGCCACTGGCAAGACCCCGAATTCCCCTCCCGCGGGCATACTCCAGCCCCTGCCGGTCCCGGGCAAGCCCTGGTCGCACATCGCCCTCGACTTCGTTACTGGTCTCCCTGTCTCTAACACCTACAACACGGTTCTGACGATTGTGGATCGGTTCTCCAAGGCCGCCCACTTTGTGCCGCTCCGGGGTCTCCCTTCGGCACGAGAGACGGCCGACCTCCTCGTCCAACATGTGGTCAGGCTGCACGAGATCCCAGTGGATGTCGTGTCCGATCGGGGACCTCAGTTCGTGTCCCAAGTGTGGAGGTGCTTTTGCAACGCCCTGGGGGCCACGGTGAGTCTGTCCTCCGGTCACCACCCTCAATCCAACGGGCAGTGTGAGCACGCAAATCAGGAGCTGGAGGCCACCCTGCGCTGCGTCACCTCCTCCAACCCATCCTCCTGGAGCCCTTACTTGGCCTGGGTGGAGTACGCCCACAATACGACACGGTCCTCGGCTACCGGGATGTCCCCCTTCAGGGTGCCATTGGGCTACGACCCCCCCCCCCCCCATTTCCTGAGCAGGAAAATGAGTTGGCCATTCCATCCATCCAGGCACATTTGAGACGCTGCCGGAGCTTGTGGACCAGGGCACGCGAGGCACTTTTACGCACGGCGGCGCACAACAGCACCACAGCCAATCGCCACAGGAAGCCAGCTCCCAGTTACCAGGTGGGCCAACAGGTCTGGTTGTCATCTCGAGACATCAATTTTAAGGCCGAGAAGAGGAAGCTGGCTCCACGTTTCATCAGTCCCTTCACCATCTCCAAAATTATCAACCCGGTGGCTGTGCGTTTGGCCCTCCCCTCCTCCCTCCATTTGTGTCCCACTTTTCATGTGTCTAGGATCAAGCCCGTGATCTCCGACCCACTCTGTCCTCCTCCTAGGGCGCCGCCCGCTCCCATGATGATCGACGGCCACCCGGCGTGGGGAGTTGCTTCCATCCTGGACTCCCAGTGTCAAGGTCGTGGGCTGCAGTACTTGGTGGATTGGGAGGGATATGGCCCAGAGTGGAGATCCTGGGTGTGCTCTTCTTTTGTGCTGGACAAAGATCTCATCACGGAGTTCCACCGGGCGCACCCGGATAAACCAGCGCCAGGAGGCGCTGCTAGGGGGGGGGAGTACTGTCACAACTCGCCGCTCTCAGGCATCCACCTCAGCTGTGCACACACCTGCGCCTCGTCAGTGATGGACTATTTAGTCCACTCGGCCCTGAGCATCGGTCTGGAGCTGTCTGTTCTACTACGCACTCAAACCCTCAGCAGGATCGTCTCTTCCCATCCTGCCACTCTTCGCTTCAACACGTAAGCTGTTGCCACTCACCTGTCTTTCAGTCTTCCCCTGTGCACAGGTGGATTCCCTGGCGGCGGATTCTCCCATCTTCACCATCTCCTCCTCCCGCATCTCCACGTCTCGTCGTGTGCGCAGCAGGGCGCTGTCTCCCAGGCCGAAGATTCTAGCCAACGCCAGCCACCTTCCCTTCTGCAAGTAAGCATCACTCAGTATTACTTCCCCGTGTGGTTAAGCCCAGCTAATTTCCCTGTCTCTGTTTTTCCCATAGGGTTGCCTGGCTGCACGGCGTGCTGCTCTGTTTCCGACTCTCATCGTCCACCCACAATCCACATACATTTCTCATACTCGCACCCAAACACCCCTTTGCTGTTGAATAAAGCTATTAAATCTTACCTGAGCATGTGTGCGTGTTTCCTGGGCCGATAAATATGTCAGAGAAGCAGGAACAAGTCACATACTGTCAGGCTCTTTTGGGCATGTACCAAAAAAAAACAAAAAACAAGACGACTTCTTTGACAGACTAATCACATAGAATGAAACATACGTCCATCACTATGATACAGAAACTAAAGCCCAGTTGAAGCAATGGAAGTGTTATGACTCACCACCTCTGAAGAAGGCACATGTCCAACCCTTGGCAGACAAGGTCATGCTCACAGTCTTTTGGGACCAGCATGGAGTAGTGATGATGGATTGCCTGGTAAAGGGTACCACAATTACTGGGACTTACTACACTTCACTGCTGCAGAAATTGCAGAAGGTCATCAAAAGCAATCATCATGCTGACCAAAGGTGTCTGCTTCCTGCAAGATAATGCCGGGTTCACAACTTACACGTTGCCCAGAGGGAAGCACAGTCCTGCGGCTATTTAATCCTTCCTCACCCCACTTCCCCTCCCTATCTTACACCATTGACTTCCACCTTTTTCCAACAATGAAGTCATTTTTGAAGGGCAAGTCCTTCCAAGACAATGAAATGCTGATTTCCATGGTCAAGTTGTGGCTTCTGGCACAGCCTGCAGACTTCTACAGGTGAGGTCTCCCCAGCTGCATAAAGCGATAGGAGAAATGTGTAACCCTTGGTGGTAACTATGCAGAGAAAGACTAATAAATGTGCCAAGGCTGAGTCTTCTCAGTCCATGGAAGATGACTCAGGGGAAATCTCTTTTGAACAGCCCTCATAAATGTGTAATATTTCTATATTTTAGCTAAATTATATAAAATTGAAAAGCCTGTTTTTTAGTGCCATAGCTCTCATGGAGCAGCATATGCCCTGCTGAATCTGAACAGCGCTGTCAGTCAAAGATGGTGTTTCCCAATTCTCACCTACTGTAAATCATCACCTTCATTGGGTTTGATCTACTGAAAGCTGAAGTTTGATACTTTATATCCAGTGTGTCTAGGAAGCATGAAGCACTAAAAAGGCGCCGACCAGCAGTGTGGGTCTGGCTGTCAGGTACGATCTGATGCAGATGAGCGTATGCTCGTCCGCCACTACAAAGGCGGGTCTGAGTCTGTCTATGCCAATTTCTCGAAGCTCGGACTCTCCCCTTCTTTTCGGTGACGTCCAGTCCCTCGATTTCCCTTTTCTTCAAGCTTTGTTTTCTTCGCCGGCGGCGCGCTGCGTGAACCCTTTTGAAAATCACAAAAAGTCTGCTTAGGTGCGCTCAATGTCGCCAGGCATCGAATTACTGTTCAGTTAATTTTAGGTTCTCTCATTTTTTTTTTTTTTTCGCTGTATATTTTTCTTTTTGGCGTACAGAAATGGTAATACGCCCGTATTTGCTAAAATTGCATTTTCCCAGTATTAAAATATGGCGAAACCGTATCACTTGACGGGTATGTGAATGAATGAATGAATGTGAATTTTATTCGGTGATGAACATACAATCAAAACAATTAAAGATATGTAGGGCACTTAAGAACAACCGAAAGGGTGTAGGCTGAAGCTAGTGCTTGTATAGCACCTACCCCGTTACAATTTTAAAAATCAGTGACATAAAAATTTAAATCATACCCAGAAAAGTGAAAAGAAAGTTTAGAACAAAGAAAAAGTAGGGCCTCATTTCTGTCTTTGCCTTAGGCCCCAAACTGGACTAAGTCTGCCCCTGGTTCTGGTACACACGTCACTGACCCCGGTTACATGGTCACAATAAACCGATTACAGGAAATAAACTGATAATGGCAATAATCAACTTTGTTGTGTTTACCTGCACTGATTAAATGGATTATTGGAGGGTTAACCACTTGAATTAATGACCATAGTTACATGGCCACTTGAATAATCAGATAACTCCAGAAATCCAATCATAACCTGTTTATTTGTGTACATGTAACCATGGTCACTGTTGGACTCTTCCTTGTTTTGTGTTTGGGGGGACAGCATCAGCCCTCGGTGTGGGTTTGTCAGATTTGGTTCTTGTGAATTACTCCCTTTTAGAATGGGCCTGCACATTGATTCAGTTTAATTTCCTCATTAATATTGTTTTACTTCAACATTAAAAAATCAATTTATGTGCAGTCATAAATGTTTGACCTTGAAGATGGAAATGTTTTGTGGAAATAAACGCACTGCATAAAGTTTTCTGTTGTTGTACTCTTTCATTAAAGCCATGCTGTTTCTGCTAACTTGTCTCAGACATCTTATCTCTTTTCTGTGTCTGCTGGGAACCCAAACATCTGGATCATTTTCTCAGCTCGATTTGTGCATCCATAAGCTGCACAGAAAATCATGCTGAGAACCTGGGGCCTCATGTACAACGACTTGTGTGGATTTCCTACTGAAAGATAACGTACATTTAAATCAAGAAAACGCTGTAAGCAAAAAAAATTAAAAAAAAAAAATCCAGATGTTGTGGTGGACACACATACGGGACCTGTTTTGTGACTCACATTTTAGGTCAGAACAAAGGCAGGGCAGCTCCCTTAGTGATTACAGGAAGCTGCAAGAATCTTAGCTTTGGTATGCAAGGCTTGAGACTGTGTGGATCTCTTATTCTGCTTTGAGATGATGGTGTTGTGAATAAAGCTGACTTGAGAGAGAACTCTGCCTCGTCATTATCACATCACTACAATGTATGAAACAGTGCATACACAGGAATCCAAGCACATTTCCTTTGTACATCCCAATCTACTTGAAATTGAATGCACATGAAGAAATACCGGACTCCTCCCTTGAGACATCTTCATTTGAATATACAATTAGATGCAAATAGATATGCAAATAGATATATATACAAGCCCGTCACGTTTGATTCTCCTGTATCCACGATCAAAAATAATGGATTTAATGGAATTTCACGGACTGTGAGTTGAAGGCACTCCTGAATGAGGTAGAGATGCCTAAAAAATGTTTTGTTTGGCATGCTGTCCTCCAGCATTAGCCACGCATACAGGTAATTCAATAGGCAGCTCACAGCCCTATGAATTAGTTTATTGTTCTCCTTTTTTTTTTAAATTTTACTTCCAGTGCCACACAAGCCGGCTGCCTTTTTGCAGCAGCGGCTCAATTCTGAGTTTCTTTCTCATTTTTATTGACTATCTGTCTTTTTTCTTGGCACAACTCTATGATCCTGCAACCCATATCCACCACGGACGCCAATGACACACAGATCGCCGCACTGGTGCTGATATTGGTCATCTTTTGGTTCATATCGCAAATGTCTTCCGACCCGGTGAGTAGAGGAGCTATTGTTTACAGTATGAGCCAGCTGTTAGCATTAGGCTGCCCCATGGTGCTAACGCAAAAACTCGACATACCAAGAGAGATCAGGCAAAAACGACGTGGATGTCGAGCTGGATTGAAGGGACGCACAAGGAAAACAAGGAACAGACCCATCCTTCCATCTGTTATTATGGGAAATGAGAGATCGCTGCTTAACAAGACTGACGAACTGGCGGCTATGTCCCGGTATGAGAGCGTCTTCAGAGAGATTAGCATTAGGCCTACGTTGTTTACTGAGATGTGGCTAACAGAACTAGCAACAGATGCTAACATCGATCTGGAGGGTTTCTACGCAATACAGGCAGATTGGACATCAGACAGTGGGAAGAGCAGAGGCGGGGGGCTGATAATGTATGTGAATAACAGATGGTGTAATCCTGGGCACATCACGATTAAAGAACAACATTGCAGCAAGGACACTGAGTTGCTAGCTGTTAGCATGCAACCCACATACCTCCTCCGGGAATTTTCACATGTCATCGGCATTGTTATTTATGCCCCCCCCCCATGCGAGCGCTGAGGCAGGGTGTGACATCATCCACACAGTCACCAGCAGACTACAGACTCAACACCCAAATGCTTTCCTCCTCATCTCTGGTGATTTTAACCATACTTCACTGTTCTCCATTCTGCCCACATTCACCCAGTATATCACGTGCCACACCAGAGACAATAAAAAAAAACAAAAACAAAAACATTGGACTTATTTTATGCAAACACCAAGGAGGCTTAGATCTCATCACCACTCCCCATCCCGGGAGGTCGGACCACAACTTGGTTCACCTCCTGCCTGTGTACCTACCCCTGGTACACAGACAACCTCCTGTTACCTGCACAGTAAAAATATGGCCTGAGGAGGTGAAGGACGCTCTGGACTGTTTTGAATCCACTGTATGGGAGCAGCTTTGTGATCCACATGGTGAGGACATTGACGACCTCACACACACCATCACAGACTACATCATCTTTTTTTTTTTCTTGCCTTGAAAGAGAGCAGACGCATTTTTCTTCCCTCCTCTCGTTTGCCTTCCTGACCTATTCCCAGCTTTGCAATGTTGCGTTTTTGTCTGTGTTTAGTCGCTCTTCTTCTGCTGAATCTTAATCTAAACGGAAATTATGGATTTGGAAGCGGCTTAAATGTGCTATTGTCACTATTTTTCAACAAGAATCGGGCCAAGGGGGAGCCCAAGAATTGGAACCTGCGAGGAGACTCATGGACGCTGGAATTCATGCATCTGTGGAAACGTTATTGGTTATGATCTCAGGACTACTATTTTTGGCTGTGAAGTTCCCTGATGCATCAGAAATTGAAGGAAGGTGAGAGAGCTGATCAAAGCGGACCCGGCAAGTTCCTTCATCAAATTCGACCAGTTGGGGAGGGCACGAGTAGCGGCAAACGGTGAATTGAATGACAGTGATTCAGTGAAGGAATACATCTGGAGCCCTGTGCTCTCCATGGAAAAAAGTTTAAGCCTGCATGGAAATTATGAAAGCACAGAATTGCACGGGTGAGGAAAAATTCTATTCTCTGAGTGCACTGTGCTGATTTGATTTGACCTTGTCTTTGGTGCCCCGTATTTACATTCCTCCTGACGAAGATAAGCGGAAGGAGCGGCTCTGCCTGCTAACCCAACCAAACACAGTTGTTATTGTTCCAGCAGATGAACGCTCAAGGACAGTGCACCATGTGACAATTTACCATCTGCAAGCAAGAGAGAGAGACTCTAGACCAGGGGTGGGCAGTGAGGGCCATTCCATTGCAGGTTTTCTGTTCCGCCCAGTCTCTTCTGCAGGTTTATGCTCTGATCAAGTTCAAGGATTGCTAATCAGTGAAAACACCTGCTGAAGAGACTGGGTGGAACAGAAAAACTGCAGTGGAATGGCCCTCCATGGCACATGATTGCCCACCCCTGCTCTAGACTGTATAGATCACATGACTTTAACATCTATCCACTGCCAGGAGGCACCCTCTGCTGTTCACTAGCAATTGACACACCTACACTTGCATTCAACATCACACTACTGACACAATTACTGATATACAGTATATTCACAATACACTGACTCTCTCAACTACTGCTTTGTCATTGTGTGATCTATTGTCTGCTAATTGTGCATTTGAGAGTTTTTTTCTTGTAATCAAAATTTTGGTCATAGAATGAGCTCTATTTTGGTCAACAATGCTTTTTTCTCTCTCCTATTGTGTTTTTCCCTATCCTTCCCCCCTCCCCCTTCTTCACCCCCCCCATATGACAGGCGCCTTTCATGGCTGCCGCGTCATTGGGATGCGCCTTTCGTGCGCGCCCTATGTCAAGTCAAATTCCTCGTATGTTTACTTGTAAATGTGCTTGGCAATAAATTTGATTCTGATTCTGATCTTCTGTGTGAACAACACCTTACCCACCAAGACCATACGGTGTTTCTCAAACAACAAACCCTGGATCAACCCTGAGATAAAGTCACTGCTGAAGGAGATGAAAAGGATCTTCAGGTTGGGAAACAAGGAAGAGCTGGAGTCTGTACGGAGGGAGTTAAGTAGGAAGATCAGAGAGGGGAAGGACAGCTACAGGAAGAAGATGGAAGACAAGCTGCAACAGAATGACCTCAGTGGTGTCTGGAAAAGCCTCAAAACCATCTTTGGACACCAGAATACCTCCTCCCAGGCCTCAGGGGGTAGGAAATGGGTGAACAACCTGAACCTGTTCTTTAACAGGTTTGATCAACCGCCCTCTTCTCCGCCTGCCCACCAACCACTGCTGCCTCTACCTTCATCTAGTTCTGTTGTCCATGGCCTCCCCCCAACTCCTCCCACTCCCAGCATACAGCCCCCTTGCCCCAACCTGCCCCTCACTAAGACCCAAGTGAGAGTGGAGCTGAGGAAGATCAAGGCGAGGAAGGCTGTGGGTCTGGAGGGCATCAGCTCGAAGCTACTCAAGTCCTGCACTGTCCAGCTGTGTGGGATCGTGGAGCACATCTTCAGCCTGAGCCTGAAGCTGGGGAAGGTACCACAGCTGTGGAAAACATCCTGTGTGGTACCCGTACCAAAGAACCTTTACCCCAAGGACCTGAACAGCTACAGACCAGTGGCCCTAGCATCACACCTAATGAAGACCCTGGAGAGGCTGTTCCTTTCCCACCTCCACCCCCTGGTGGGACCAGCGATGGACCCACTCCAGTATGCCTACCAGCATGGCATTGGGTTGGAGGATGCAGTGATCTTCCTCCTACACCGCTCCCTGTCCCACCAGGAGAAGCCTGGGAGCACTGTGAGGTTTTTTTTAAAATTTTTTTATTTTGTATACTTTATTGATCCCTAGAGAGGGAAATTGAGGGCATCCACCTGGATGGATGAAGCAGCCGCGGATCATGTTCTTTGATTTCTCCAGTGCTTTTAACACCATCCAACCAGTGATCCTGAAGGACAAGCTACTGTGCGCAGGGGTGGACCAGCACCTGTTATCGTGGATCCTGGACTACCTCACAAACCGACCACAGTTTGTGAGAACCCGGGACTGTGTATCTGACACCATCATCTCCACTACTGGGGGCACCCAGGGAACAGTTCTGATTCCCTTCCTGTTCACCCTCTATACTGCTGACTTTTCTCACAACACACCACACTGCCATCTAAAGAAGTTCTTTGATGACTCTGTGATCGTCAGCCTCATCTCTGATGGAGATGATGTGGAATAGAGAGGACTTTTCCAGGACTTCGTGGACTGGTGCCTGCAGAACT
Source organism: Pholidichthys leucotaenia (assembly GCA_020510985.1). Taxonomy (NCBI): domain Eukaryota; kingdom Metazoa; phylum Chordata; class Actinopteri; order Cichliformes; family Pholidichthyidae; genus Pholidichthys; species Pholidichthys leucotaenia. The sequence goes on along the minus strand of CM035839.1, from coordinate 431,680,659 downwards.
GGTGGTGGACTGCCGCAGGCAAGGACATTCCCCCACAGCACCAGTAAACATCCAGGGAATAGACATTGAGATGGTGACATCTTACAAGTACCTGGGCGTTCACCTGAACAATAAACTGAACTGGTCACACAACACCAACGCGCTCTACAAGAAGGGGCAGCGCAGGCTGCTCCTCCTGAGGAGGCTCAGGTCTTTTGGAGTGCAAGGAGCTCTCCTGAAGACCTTCTACAATTTGGTGGTGGCATTAGCCATCACATTTGGAGTGGTCTGCTGGGGCAGCGGCATCATGGCAGCCGACAGGAAGAGACTGAACAGACTGATCAAAAAAGCTAGCTCTGTTCTGTGGCGATGCCTCGATCCAGTGGAGGAGATAGGAGAGGAGGTTGGTGGCTAAGCTGTCATCTCTGCTGGAGTCCAAGTCCCACCCCATGCAGGACATGCTGAACACACTGAGGAGCTCATGTAGTGGTAGGCTGTGCCATCCTAGGTGCACGACGGAGAGGTTCTGAAGGTCCTTCCTACCTATGGCTGTCAGACTTTATAACCTAACCCGGGCTGCTCGTAGAGGTCATATTGAATGTAAAAAATATAACAACCTTGAACAATAACTTGTCCCCTCCATTATACAACTAGGACAATATCAATCATTACTGAGGGTGACAACAACACTCTTGATTCAAATACAAAATATACTGTCTGGGTACATATTCATGCTCTGCAGAGTAACTTAACAAACCGTAATGCTGTTTTTCCATCTAGCTGCAATGCTCCTGCACTGTGTATATATATCTGTGTTCATATGTATATTTATTTACTGCTTTTGGCTAACCAGTTCTTATTATCTTAGTATCTTATTAACTATTGCTTTGAGTGCTGCTATCTCTATGCTGCTGTAATCCTGGGATTTCCCCATTGTGGGACTAATAAAGTCTTATCTTGTAGAAGGTGCAAAGGAAAGGATGTGGAGGCGAGGCACAAGCGTAGCTCAGCACAGATTCTTTATTTACCCTCTAACATGAGTACAGCCTGCTGGCCCCAGCGTGGTCGCTGGGGCCTGGTTAGTCATGATAGGTTGAGAGTGTAAGAGTTAAGAGAGAGAGAGACGAGGAAGAGCCACTCTTTTATACCGTCATACTGACAGAGAGAATGCGTGGCACATTAGCATATCAATTGTCATCTAATACCATTGGTCAATAAACATGATTAGCATGACATTGGTTGGCACAAAGATGCATGCGTTCAGTCCCATCTGACTGTCTCCTGTGGTTCTTTTGGTCATGTGTCAGTTGTCCTCTGCTTCCTCCAAGCTCACTGCTGGGTGTGAAGAAAGCTCCAGAAGAATGTCCCAGAGGAATGTCTCCCTGCTGTGTTTAGTGTCACCACACCAGCCCCCCCCCCCTCCCCGAACACCCAGAAAGGGCTGTGACCCCCCTTGTCGTTTGGGCTCAAGTCGACACCAGTGGAGGCTGCGGGGTGGGGGGTGGGGTGTTGCCACTCTGGTCGAACTGCCTGCTGGTGTGGAGTGTTGGAGGGCCTGTAAGTCTGTGGGGGGAAAGGGGGAGGGGTGGAAAAGCCGGTGGCTGTGAAAAAAAAAGAAAACTTACGTCTCTGACTCTTCTCGCGGCTCGTCCTGGGAGGATGTGGGGAAGGAGGGTGGCCAAATTCCCTGAGGATGCGTAGCGAATGTGAAACAACTATAGCTGTGTGAGGGACTTGGTGGTGTGGCTGTAGATGCAGAAGGAACAGCAATCGGCTAAATCCCCATTGTGTGCCGCGGCTAAGAAACCCATACAAACAATGGAGCTGGTTTGTCCCTGATGCGTAGCGCACACTGCGGCCATGTAGCTTCCAGTTGCGCTGTCCTCATAATCCTGCAGTGTGCGTGCGTGGCTTCTGTGTGTGGAAGGTCCGTTGCCGAGAGGTGAGTCAGGGTCAGGGAGCTTGATGGAAATCAACGCAGTCGGCGCTGATGGTCTTCCCTATTCAGGCTGTTTCTGTGCGTTGCTCGTGTCGCTGATCCTCGTGCGTCTCGGCCCCAGCGCTGTGCTCTCCGTCCGGCCCTGGAGGTCGCCATCATGGAGATAGGACAAGGCGCGCGCACTCCCGTGTGGGTGCGAAGGATGTAGGCGATCCCGGGTCTCTGGAAACCACAGCGCGGTGAGAGGGAGAGATAGTCCATTTCACGTTAGGTCACCAATGTAGAGGGTGCAAAGGAAAGGATGCGGAGGCGAGGCACGAGCGTAGGTCAGCACAGATTCTTTATTTACCCTCTAACATGAGTACAGCCTGCTGTCTCCAGCGTGGTCGCTGGGGCCCGGTTAGTCATAATGGGTTGAGAGTGTAAGAGTTAAGAGAGAGAGACGAGGAAGAGCCACTCTTTTAAACCGTCATACAGACAGAGAGAATGCGTGGCACATTAGCATATCAATTGTCATCTAATACCATTGGTCAATACACAGGATTAGCATGACATTGGTTGGCACAAAGATGTATGCATTCAGTCCCATCTGACTGTCTCCTGTGGTTCTTTTGGTCATGTGTCAATTGTCCTCTGCTTCCTCCAAGCTCATTGCTGGGTGTGAGGAAAGCTCCAGAAGAACGTCCCAGGGGAATGTCTCCCTGCTGTGTTTAGTGTCACCACAATCTTATCTTATCTTATCTTATCCAGACAGGGATAAGGAGATGCTTATTTTATCCTGACATATTTCGACTGATGTCTGCAGTTGTCCTCAAAAGCGTCAGCTGATCATGATTTGTGACCAGCCGGGTAGATTAGCTGGTTGAATAAAGGAAATAAAAAAGAAGACAATATGAACCTGTTTGGTCAAAAATGAATTGATTGAGAATGAATCAATAATCAATAGGCGGTTTCCAAGTTCTGAGACATTTATTTTCTTTCTGATCAGAAAAAGGAGGCAACTAGTCACAGCAAGACGTGTCTCAGAACCCGCTCACACTAACTTCCTAACATGTATTACAAAGGTGGGGCTTCTTATACCCCAGGCAAAACAAACCTTGAGTCTATCACTAGCCTGAAGACAGCTGGAGCCATCTCCTCCGAGACCGCTCCAATCTATGGACAGCACTGAACATTCTGCTTTGATCTTTACGTGACCTGGTCAACCTAAGTCATCCTAACTTCGGGCATCCTGAATGGAACAGCTTGGTATGATAAAACAATAAAACCTTCGTCATTATTTACAACCTTGCTCAGCCTAATCTCACAGTGAAGAACAGACATTCTTTTCAGGCTCTGAGACAATGGAAAAACACAGAGAATCAGACATTAGCTCATTATATGCACCGGATACAATTATAATATAAAATAGAATAATACAGCATTAAAATCATATAGAATAATCAATGAAACATGAAAATATCCTATCAGAACCTATTTAGTGGATAGCCACAGTCACCTGTCAGTTGAAAGCAGATCATATTAGACTCAACAAGTACATATTTTATGCACAAAATGCAAATATCATTCTTTATAGTTAGATACAAATTACATGGATTACACACACTACTACTGTAAATGAATGAAATGCACCAGGGAAAGGGTGACTGTTGCATTTCAAACTTTACTCATGTGTTTATTGGCATAACTTGGGGGCTTGGTAGAATGCTGTGAAATTAGTTTAATCAGCAAAAGAAAAAGTCACTTACTCCAACCACTGACTTGTAATGAAGCCTTGACGACAAGGTGATATTTGGGGGCGCCCAGGTGCATTGTGCGTGAGGTGGGTTATTTAGGACAATTACATGAATTTTATCACCAAGAAACCACCCATCCGCACAGTGCAAGCTTGTCGTTTGTTCCCAACAATGCTTTTCATTAGAATCATTAAGAAAACAAATTGCACTTTGATGTTGGCCTGTTCAACTGCATTGTTTGGGAACATGATGTACCTAGGTGACAACTGGATAATGCCATCCAACACAGCTGGCATAGCTCGGCTCAGGTTTGACTGGGAAATTCCTGATGGGTCTGCCTGTTTCCTCTGGAATGCCCCTGTTGCCAGGAACCCCAGTGTTGTCAGCACCTGCACTGGGAAGGGCAGCACATGGCTTCTCACTGTGTCACACTCCAAGAGCAACCGTAGCTTTAAGCACAGTTCCGCAAAGACTGCCCATGGAAAACTAAAACGGCTGACAAGCAGTCATCATCCTGGGCCAGAAATCTTCTACCTCTAAAAGTCCTTTCTCTTCTCACTGTAGCATCAACTCCCTTTGGCTCTAATCTACAAAATTACTGGTCAAGAATTGTCTCCTTCATCTAAGAACCACAGCTGGAAAACATTCCATGGTAAAAGGTATGATAAGGATCCCATTTTGTGCGACGAACAGATTAGTTTGCCATCATAAATAACTGGAACTTCCTCCCAATCAGACAGTTTTATGCGTTAACAACTGCTGAGACATTCCAGATATCCTTGAGTGCATGCCACTGTCACTTGGAATTATCCACATGTAGCTCACATATTTGTAACTGCATATGTTTAAGCACAAGAAGGATGTTTAAAGCTTAAATGTGTGGATTGACCTCACGCCTCAGATGGACAATGCGTCTGGACCCCCTATGGACATGGAAGGAGGACAGAAGACCGGGGGCGAGATCCTGAAAGGACTTCCTGACCTCCTGGGGTCAGACAGGACGGCTGAAGGACTCGGAAGAGATGTATTGTGAATAGGGGGATTTGACTTGATGGTGTGATTGTGACTTTGATGTACCTGGTATAAATGTGGGGGGTTACTGCAGCTCACTCTTTTGTTCCTGTCAGAGAGAGCGAGCTGGGGATGTGAAGTTGTAATAAATCTGAATTGAGAAATAATTCAGCCTCTTCATTTCACGCTCCCTAAATTGGTGACCAAAGACGTGAGATGCCGAGAAGCGATTCCCCTGGCCCAGATTCGTCGGAGACCGCTCGTACGAGCGCCGTCTCGATTAAACTCCCTGAGTTCTGGCAAGACGACCCACACTCGTGGTTCCTTCACGCTGAATCGCAGTTTGCCCTTGGGGGAATAACAGCAGATGACACCAAGTTTCACCATGTCATCACAAAACTCGACAACCGCACAGCTCAATGCGTGCGGAGCCTGGTGCAGCAACCGCCCGCTGACGACAAGTACGGCGAGTTAAAGGCTGCCCTCATCGAGTGTTTCATGCCCTCAGCTGAAGAGAGGGCTAGGAGGCTCCTGGACCTGCGCGACCGAGGGGGACGCAGGCCGGTCGACCTTATGGAGGACATGCTGCAGCTGATGGATACAGAAAATGATGAATTTCTGTTCAAGCATATCTTCTTGATGACCCTCCCAACACACATGAGGGGAACCCTGTCCAACATGCGTTATGTGACCCGGCGAGACTTCCGCGTGCTGGCCAGAGAGGCGCAGCGGCTCCTCGACGCCTGCGGCGGACAGACGACCTCCGCGGCAGCAGCAGACCTCGGCGCAGCGACCAGGGGCAGTGGAAATCCGGAGGCAGCAGAAGCCACCCCACCGACGATGGCGGCGGCGCGGTCTCGAGGCAGCGGAGGGGATGGCCTCTGCTTTTACCATCGACGTTTCGCAGAGAAGACGCGCAGATGTGTACCGCCATGCAACTACAAGAACCAGGGAAATGCCAGGACTGGGGGTCGTTAGCAGCTTCGACTCTCGGCAAAAAAAACAAGCTGCTCTCTCTGACGGATGCGAGCTCCGGGCGGCACTTCCTCGTGGACACTGGAGCCCAAGTGAGTTTCATCACCGCGACCTACACTGACCGGCTGGCAGGCCCCCGCGGAAACGGGGCAATGGCGGCGAACGGCTCGAGCATCAAGACCTTCGGGGAAAGGACTCTGCGCCTGTCCTTACACGGCCGCACCATTGAATGAACTTTCATTGTAGCGGTGGTGAGTTTCAACATGTTAGGCGCTGATTTTCTGTGCTCACATGGTTTGTTAGTTGATCTTGCTAATAGACGCCTGGTGTTTATATATTTACATATTTATTCCATCTAGCTACAATGCTCTGCACTGTGTGTTCATATATTCATATATTTATTCCATCCAGCTACAATGCTCTGCACTGTGTGTCTGTGTGTGTGTGTGTGTATATATATATTTTATAGTAATATGTACATATGTATATTAGCTGCTCTTGCTTGCTTGTTTTTTTTTTCTTGCCTTCTGATTGTTGCTCTGAGTGTTGCTATCCCTGTGCTGTTGCAATCCTGGAATTTCCCCGTTGTGGGACTAATAAAGGCTTATCTTATCTTATCTTATCTTAATGCACTCTCGTTTTATTCTATCCCCTGTGCAGCTCGAGTATCCCCGCCACCAGTTCAGACCAACATCGCAACAGCAGGCAGTAAGTTCCACACTCTCCTCACCCAGTTTCCAGCACTCACAGCTCCCACTTTTTCAGCTACGGTTGCGAAACACGGGGTGGAGCACTTTATCACCACAGCTGGCCCGCCAGTTTTCACGAAGGCTCGGCGCTTGGATGCAGCTAAACTCTCCATTGCACGTGAGGAGTTCGCCAACCTGGAAAGGTTGGGCATAATTCACCGTTCGAAGAGCCCATGGGCCTCCCCACTGCATATGGTCCCTAAGGCTGACGGCTCGTGGAGACCTTGTGGTGATTACCGCAGGCTAAACAATGCCACAGCGCATGACCGCTACCCCATCCCACACATCCAGGATTTCTTGGTGCACCTGGCGAGGGCGCGCATTTTTTCTAAGATAGACCTGGTCTGCGGCTATCATCAGGTCCCGGTCCGAACCGAGGACATTCCAAAAACAGCGGTAATAACCCCGTTCGGACTTTTCAAGTTTTTACGCATGCCGTTTGGCCTGAAAGGCGCTGCGCAAACTTTCCAATGCATGATGGATGCGGTGTTACGCGATCTCCCTTTCGTGTTCGTCTACCTCGACGACATTTTGGTCGCTAGCACCTCCGAGGAAGAACACGAAAAACACCTCAAGACAGTTTTTCAGAGGTTGGGGGAGCACGAGTTAATAATTAATCCAGCCAAGTGCCAGTTTGGCGTGGCGCAGATCGATTTTTTGGGGCATCGCGTCTCCCCAGAGGGGGCAGTCCCTCTACCGGACAAAGTACGCGCAGTGGCAGAGTTTTCTCGGCCACAAACGGTCAAAGCGTTACAAGAGTTTTTGGGAATGGTAAATTTTTATAACCGTTTCATACCCCACGCAGCGCAGCTCATGCAACCATTATACGCCGCGCTTAAAAAACAGAAGCCCTCCAATATGGTCGAGTGGTCCCCGGAGCGGGAGCGCACATTCATGGGGGTTAAAAAGGCACTTGCAGACGCAGCACTGCTGGCTCACCCAGACCCATCAGCCCGCATAGCACTCACCACGGATGCGTCGGAGGTGGCTATAGGAGCCGTTGTGGAACAGCAGGTCGCTGGGGTGTGGCAGCTGCTGGCTTTTTTTAGCAGATCCTTGCGTGAAGCAGAGCGGAAATACAGCGCGTTTGACAGGGAGCTGTTAGTGCTCCATCTGGCCATTCGCCATTTCCAGTTCTGGCTGGAAGGTCGGCGTTTCACTGCATTTGTCGACCACAAGCCGCTCACTTTTGCTATGGCCAAAATTTCAGAGCCGTGGTCGGGACGGCAGCAGAGACAGCTGGCCGCAATTTCGGAATTTACCACTGACATTCAGCACGTGGCAGGTAAACTAAATGTAGTGGCGGACTGTCTTTCGTGCGCAGTAACAGCGCCTGTCTGCGTGGAAGCAGATTATACTACCGCAGCCGCAGGGCAGAGTAGCGGCGCGGAAGCGCACGTGGCCCCGGTTCACGTGGGGATAGATTATGCAGCCATGGCAGCGGAGCAGGGTAGAGACGCGGACGTGCGCGCGCTCCAGTCTGGACCAACAGGGTTAAGGCTGGAGAGCAGGAGTCTACAAACCGGTTCGCCCCCCCTAATCTGCGATGTATCTACCGGGCGACCGCGCCTGGTGGTACCTGCCGAGTGGCGTCGTCGCGTTTTTGACTCGGCTCACTCCCTGGCGCACCCAGGGGTACGCACTTCTGTGAAAATGGTAGCGGAGAAGTTTGTTTGGCCGAGCCTGCGCAAGCACGTGAAAGAGTGGGCAAGAGCCTGCATGGCTTGCCAGCGGGCCAAAATCCACAGGCACACGAAAGCCCCCTTAGAACCGTTCCACATCCCGGCTAAGAGATTCGATCATGTGCATGTAGACCTCGTGGGCCCCCTACCGCCGTCGCAGGGGTTCACACATCTTTTGACAGTGGTGGACCGAACCACACGCTGGCCGGAAGTGGTCCCGCTAATGGCAACCACAGCGGCAGAGGTGGCTTGCACTTTTTTAACGGCCTGGGTAGCTTGTTTCAGGGTCCCGTCGGACATTACGTCCAATAGGGGACCTCAATTTGTGTCTGAGCTGTGGTCAGCGATGGCCAGCAGCTTAGGAGCGACAATCCACCGCACTACCGCTTATCACCCACAGGCTAACGGTTTATGCGAGCGTTTTCACAGGTCTTTGAAGGCAGCCCTCAGAGCGTCGCTTACGGATGCAGATTGGGTGAACAAACTAACATGGGTTTTATTGGGGTTGCGTTCGGCGCCCAAGGAGGACTTAAATGCCTCCCCCGCTGAATTAGTTTTTGCACAACCGCTCAGGCTGCCCGGTGAGTTCCTACCATCCCATATGGCGCCGGGGCGCCCCCCGGAGCATGGACCACTGATCGACACGGGAGCAGACATGCTTCCGGGCCCCACTCATCACACTTTCCAGTGCATTTTCGTTCCCAAAGCTCTGAAAAATGCCGAGTTTGTTTTTGTCAGGCACGAGGCTCAGCGACACAGCCTCCGTCCACCATATGACGGTCCATTTAGAGTGCTGGAGACCGGGGAGAAGCATTTTGTGCTGGATTTGGGAGGCAGAAAAGAAACAATTAGCATTGACAGACTAAAACCTGCCTTTGTGTTGAGTGACGAGTCTGTACGGCTGGCGAGAGCACCTCGACGCGGCAGACCCCCCAGGGAATGCGCCCTAGAGCCCCCGCAGGGATCAAATAACCATTCTCTCCCTCAATTAACAGATTCACCGCAGGACGGCGCCACACGGAATGTGAAACCTGCTTACAGCAGGTTTGGAAGGCGGTTGAAACCTAGACTACGTGCAGACTGATGTGTGATGTTGTCAAAGTGCTTAGGCTGCGCTGTTGATGCTGTTATGATGGTGTGTAATATGCTGTATTGCCTTTTCTGATTCTGTCATGGTGGTGTGACATAGGCTATATTGCCCATTCTTTGGCGTTTGTGGGGGGGGATTATGTAGCTCACATATTTGTAACTGCATATGTTTAAGCACAAGAAGGATGTTTAAAGCTTACATGTGTGGATTTACCTCACACCTCAGATGGACAATGCGTCTGGACCCCCCATGGACATGGAAGGAGGACAGAAGACCGGGGACGAGATCCTGAAAGGACTTCCTGACCTCCTGGGGTCAGACAGGACGGCTGAAGGACTCGGAAGAGATGTATTGTGAATAGGGGGATTTGACTTGATGGTGTGATTGTGACTTTGATGTACCTGGTATAAATATGGGGGTTTACTGCAGCTCACTCTTTTGTTCCTGTCAGAGAGAGCGAGCTTGGGATGTGAAGTTGTAATAAATCTGAATTGAGAAATAATTCAGCCTCTTCATTTCACGCTCCCTACACACAGCTCAATATTACCCCCTGGTGGACAACTACGGAATATGGTTGCACTCCTTCTGCCAATGGCTGGACTGTTTTTTGTTTGTTTTATTTGACTGAACATTAGCTCTCTCTTCAAGTTTTCGTTCCTTAGGATAATTCTCAGGACACTATTTGAAGAGATGACCAACTCTGTGTTGGGCAATGATCGGTTTGAAGTGTTTCATTAATCATTGATTTTAAGTGTGTTGCATGTTTGAAAATGTTTAAATTAACCTTATTCTAATGCATGTTAATTATAGAATGACAAGTTTATAAAGTGCATGCTCACTGAAAATTAGTCATAAATCACTGAAGTTAGCTTGTTTGTAACTTGAATTTGTGTGCCTACCAAAACTTACTCAAGTCATCTGACTGGCTCAGCCAATCACCAGCCAGTGTCTGTTGGAGAATACCCTCTTTCATTCTGTTGGTCGGTTACAGACAAAGGACTGTTTTCTTATTGGACCAGAGTTCATCCAAACCTCCTGCGATGGGAGACAATTGGTTCCCTTTCATGTCAGTCAAGTTTTTCCCTGGGAAACTTACTCAGTTTTAAGTGAGGAACGCCCTTTTATGAAAGTTTTGTCAGTGTCCTGCTTTTAATGCTCTTTCCTTTAAATGTCTGGGAAATACTTTTCTTCCTTTTTGAGCTCAAACTTCTCTTTTATGAGAAGTGAAACTCCGTGTTCACAGACGTTTTTCTATTTTATTCTGTTAAACTTTTTCTATTACAGTTTTTCACAGCTGCTAAGACACATTTTTTGAAAGCTGCTCCCCTTTTCTCAAAACTGTAAACACAAACCAAGAATTCAAGCTACATTCACAAAACCTCTCACTCTTCTGGCAAAACCAAACAATTGCCTCAAAACCATTTTACCTGCACTCAAAATTAAACATTACTGTCAGATCCCGCACACAGCCAACCACCATGTAGACACTACAGAACAGTCATTAAATATGATGCAGAAAAATGGAGAACACTGCGTTCAGGGCATGCAGAGCATAATGTTTATTACCTATGATAAATATATTTAGCATTTCATAAAAGACAAAGAAAACTGTAAATGAAAAGCACATTACTGTAAATCACTCAAAAATCTTGTACAACTTCAAATCAAACTGATGACAAATTCATTCTGTCTCAGCATCATTTCTTTGTGCAGCGTCTGGCCAGAGGACTTCATCCACATCACAGGCAATATTTTCTCTTGCCAGGCAATGTGGGAAAAACCCTCTGGTGTGTCTGATCCAGCCTTGACAACACTCCACACTTACGTCACCACAGGCTATCGCCATTGCTTGTAAAAGATTTTCCCTGGTATATGGGTTTTGATCATGGACCTTCCATCGCCATGCAGAGAAAAATTCTATTGGGTTCTGCAAAGGGCTGTATGGTGGAAGGCATACATTTATGAAACTCTGGCTGATGTTGAACCACTCCCGTATCCGGACACCATGGTGAAAGCTCACATTGTTCCAAACCACAACATAGACAGAGTCCTCTGCCTGCTGACAATCCTGTCTCTCACACTCAAACAAAGCATCCCAAAGACCACCCAGAAATGTCAGAAGGTGTTCAGTGTTACGTATATGGTCCAAGTGTTGTATGCTGGTGGAGAACCCCATGATTACTTATGGCTGCACAAAGGGTGATGTTGCCACCGTGCTGGCCAGGGACTTCCACTATGGCACGTTGGCCAATTGTGTTCCTGCCACTCCTTTTTCTCTTTGTCAGATTGAACCCTGCCTTATCTACAAAAATGTATTCATGGGGTCTTTCCATGGAATCCAGTTCAAATACTCTCTATAAAAAAAAGGAAATAGAAGAAAAGGTAGTTTAGTAACTGAGGCAGAAAGAGTAACTTCAGCATTAGTGTATTTACAAGCACTTCTGATTTGCATACTTTACAATATAGTACAATGTACAGTAACAGTAAGCTAGTATAGATTTGTACTCTAAACATCAGCACAGAAAGTGTATGAGTATATACTTACTTGCACATACTGAAATCGTAACTCCTTCACTCTTTCTGAGTTACGCTCAAAGGGTACTCTGTACACTTGCTTCATGGGAATCTGGTTGCGCTGGAGGACACAGTCAATGGTAGAAACACTGACACTGTTGATTCCTTCAAAGTTTACATTGTCTTGAACAACTCTCTGCTGTATTTCTTGAAGTCGAATATCATTGTTTTGAAGGACCATATATACAATGAGAGTCTCCTGTGGTTGGGTGAACATAGCAGTCCTCCCACCTCCCTGTGGTTGTCGTGCAATTCTGGAAATATGGAACATGCACTTACAAATGTATACAAACAGCATGCACATTACTTCAATGAACTGTTCCAGGGTTTTTTGCTCTCCGGTATTTTTTTTCTCTCCAGTCCCTTTTCCATAGAAAAAGTACAAATGTAAACTTGCAGTAACCAACAGACATTGATGTTTCCTGTTGTCCTCTCTGAATGTCTTGATGATGGTTGCCACAGAGAATCAGCTCAAATTGGATTGTATGCTTTGTCCTGCTTCTTTCATTGTCATTCCATGAACAAGAATATGATCAATTATAATTGCTCAAATTTCATCAGAAATTACATTTCTTGATCTTCCTCTTTCTTGTACTCCTCCTCCTCTTCCACACACCTCTGACATACTCCTCTTCCTTTGCCTCTCAGGTGATTGTTTCCATCCATTGTTGGTGTCCTGTGTACTCTAAACTGGCTTATATCATGTGCAGTTGGTATGATCACATCATTTGAAACAAGTGTGTTCAATTTTGAGTCGTTGTGTCTAACTGATGACACCAGTGTTGTATTTGTGTTTTACATTTGCTTCCTGTGTTCATCATTTTGCAGCTTGTTTTTATCACAGTGAGAAATGTGTGAGAGTGAGAATGTGTCTAGAGTTTTGCAAAAAGTGTGCTACAGATTTGCAAATTGTGTCTATCTATGTGAACCAGCTTAAGGTTGTGGCAAAAGAGTGAATTATAAATGAGCTTGCACTACTGAGTATTTGTGTCCGAGAATGGGGTTTAGTGTTTTAGCAATTGTGAAAAACTGTAACTCATCGTGTTTTAAAGTGGACTGATTGTTTTTTCACCCTGGAAGCTGTTTTCGCCAACCATATGACATCTGAAGAACTCGGATTTTGTGGCTTGAATAATTTTTATTAATCTTGTCTCTCCAATTCTGTGGCTTGATCAGACTTTGAACTGTATCCAGTTTATTTGTACCCGAGAACGCCGCTGAAATATTCTCCTGTTGTTCCACTTGGCATGCTCCGTGGTCAACAGCCTTATCAGCGTCACCGGACCTCAGCTTCTGACTGCTTGTCCCTGGGAAGAAATATCTGTTGGCAGATATTCTCTGGTATAATCTTCAAATAAAGCTTCAGCTCCTGGATCCAGCTAGAAGCCAACGCACCAATGTCATGTGAGCAAGACTCCTTTGTTTCATCTGCTGAATAATGTGATGTCTATCGCCTTAAGTATGTCATAATTTGTCTCAGGTTTAAAACTAGTTCATAACTCTGATCGGAGCTATAGAATTAAAGAGAAAGAATATTCCTCTTTTCATTAAATTCCGTTTTTACTTTCTTAGAGCAACTCAGAATTTCTTTTTCATCTAATTAGCTTTTATAATTTTCTTCATAAAATTTGCGTCCAATTTTCTTGATATTTTTGTTAGTTATTTCAGTCTACGTTTTCATCATTTACAAATTCATACTAAGGTTTCCTTGGTTCCGCAAATGTGATTACATTCTGTTGCTCAATAATCAGTTACAAGTTGAATGTGATGCTTGATACGGGATCATTTCACTTTACCAACAAATTCTTTGAATGTAATGTCATTTAATCTGAGTCTGATCATTAAAACTGTAAATGACATATGGAAGTTTCTGTTGATTTCTTTTCCTGCATTTGTCTCTAAAGTCGCCCAGTAGAATTCACAAATATTTGAGACTGAGTGATTGAAGGTATAAAGATTAGTTATTAATAAATTGTCCAAGCTTGTGGACGGTGCCCCAAAAACGAGTTTTTCCGGTGTGTGCGTGGACTCGAAGTAAACCATTTCCACATACACCTCTAGGTATAAATTAAATAATCTTTGTACCTTATAATTAAATGTTGCTACATCACTGCACAATTTGCAATATCCTCTAATAATGTGAACGCCATTGTTGTTAAATGCATTTTCTGCACTTCATTGTGCTTGCTTTTATATCCACTCATCTAACTGAGCGCACTTGGATGTTTGTTCATCATGTGTCTCTGGTGTGTACAATAATTTTTACATCATTATCAGTCTCCTAACATCACCCCTTAGAGTCGCCAATGGACCAATAACAGTAGAAACCTGAAACACTAGCCATGAAGTTGGCATGAGGCTGCACATATTTCCACAGTCATTTCATTCTTGATACATCTGAAATTTTCCGTGGAAAAGGACGTACGCCATGTTATTGTGCGCAAGTACCCTTTGTACATAAGGCCCCAGATCTGTGAACATTTTAGAGTTTTATTGTTTTTGGCATCAAAATACAATTTATGAAGTCAAGCCCTCCTCTAACATTTTCCACAGTTGTGATGTTACAATATGGATGAATAAAAAAAAAAATAGGAAAAAAAGGCTTGCTTTTCTTTGAATGGCTGGTGCTGTTATTATCTATTTAATAAATTCAATTATGTAACCCCAGTCACCACCTAGAAGAGGAGACAATGGTGCCAACATGCTGCTCACTGGTATTAGCTGACAGTAATTTGTCAGGCAGAAGTTCAGAGACTGACTAATGAGAAAACAAGAGCATGTCTTTGCATTTTTATTTTTTTCTTAAAAAATACAATTTAATGACATTCATACTTCATTGAATATTTTCATATAACATATTGTTGCACCTTGACAAGATTGTGTTACAAAGGCCTCTTCTTTTATTTAATATTTTCCACCCCGTTTAGTTACTAGTTTTCAGAGTACAGTGTAATTTTATATACACATGTACTAGTACATCTCAGTAAATCGAATATCATGATTTGCATTTTAATTTCAAAAACGATATTCAAAATTGAATACAAAACACGTGACATACTTTTTTGTGCCTGTAAATAATATTAAAGATATGAAAGGTTTTTTTAATGATTAAAAAAATAACTTTTCCCCAATATTCAAATTTACTGAGAGGCACTAATGTTATATTTACATTCACATACAGAAAATTTTTCCTAACTTGAAAGGTTAACTGTACAGGAGTAAAGTGCACCCCTGACTTAGCTAAATCACATTAAATTCACTGACAGCAGTGTGTTTTACTATTTCACTTCAGATAATTCTGCCTAATCTCGCAAAATAACTCACTATATTCAAGAGCTGATAATTCAGTATTCAGTAAATTGAAGCCATAATATCAGGTAAGGCTACACAGCTAGGCAGTGATATTTTACACTGCAGCTTTTGTCAGTGTGAATTAGCAGTTCTCCTTGTCAGGGGTGTGTGGATGAAGCAGACCCAAATGCCGAACTCTGGTTTGCTGAGTTTTAATCTGGCTGAACGCCACCTTCAGGTCAAATCACAAATTAAACTTCCAAAACACAAAGGGCACAAAATAATTCAAACTAACAGAAGCATGAGTAAACACCAAAATGACAAGGACGCCATACCCTGAAGAGGGGCGGCAGTCCTTAAATAACACAAGGGCAGGTGAACATAATTACCATGAGGTGCACACACTTAGCAAATAAACAGACACAAATCAGGCAAGGCAAAAAGGAAATAGAGGACAATGTCAAAACCAAGGCAAACCAAACACAGGAGATAATGACAGGAAAACCCACAATGATGGTAACTCAGGATAATAATAATAAAGACGAGCACAAGAATAAACTCAAATCGTGAGCCGGTCCTCTGACAAAATTGACCTTGACATAGCCCCCCTCCCCCTTAAGGGGTGAGCCCAGGAACCATCCATCCATCTTCTTCTGCTTTATCCTTTTCGGATCACGGGGTCTGGAGCCTATTCCAGTATCTTGGGTGAGAGGGCAGGGTACACCCTGGTCAGATCGCCCAGTCCATCGCAGTGCCTACACAGAGAGGACAGACAACCATTCATTCTCAGTCATACCAAAGGACAATTTTAGAATCCCCAGTTTAGATGCCAGTTTAACCTAACTACATGTTTTTGGCATGTGGGGAGGAAATCGAGAAATCCTGGAGAGAACCCATGCAGACACAGGGAAAACATGCAAACTACCACCAGATCACTGTTGGTCGGGGGGCTGGGATTGAACCCAAGATCCCCCGGGCCAAGGAGTGGAGTTGGTTGTTCTGCCGCAGTGGTCACCACTCCACCACAGTGTTGCCTGATCCCAGGCACTCCACAACAAAAATAAAAATCTATCATCCCCCCAGGAGGGCAGTGGGGGTAACAGGCCCGTGGGTCAGAACAATCCTTATCCCCCCCCCCCCAACAGAGCCAAAAACACAAAACACAGATTGACATTCCTTCCCTCTAAAACATACTCTGACAGTCTTTTTAAAAGCTGCTTTTATATCATAATCCATGAAAATTGTGTCATTATAAGTTTAAACAATGTACCTACCGATAAGTATTCTGAATATTTACTTAATATGGCTAAAAAGTGCTGTTAATATCACAGATTGTCACAGCTGTCATTCACACACCATTAAAAAAGGCTGTTGTTTGGAACTATTTGGCGCACCATGACCACGAGGCTGGGCAGCACTGATATCAAAGAGTGCACACTACTCACTTCCGGGCGCTACACAAGTTGGGTGCCTTTTTGCCACAGCGGCTCAATTTCTTCCTATTTCTTATTAACAATCTGGCTTTTCTTGCTAAACTTTCTCTATCTGGCGACACCATATCCATCACAGACACGTAGATCACCCAAATGTCCTCCTGTGCCAGGCGAACGGAACCACTGTTCATTGCAGGAGGCAGTACAATAGAGACCAGCTGTTAGCACTTAATCGGCCCACGATGCTAATGCAAAAACTCGACATACCAGGAGAAATAAGATGGAAATGGCGTGGATGTCGAGCTGGAGTAAGACGCCGGGCAAGGAATTTCAGGTACAGACCCGTCCTCCCATCGATTATTATGGGGAACGTTCGGTCACTACTCAATAAGACTGACGAGCTAGCGGCTATCTCCCGCTACGAGAGCGTCTTCAGAGAGATCAGCATGATGTTGTTTACTGAGACGTGGCTAACAGAACTAGCAACAGATGCTAACATCGAACTTGAGGGTTTCCACTCAATACGGGCAGACCGGACACCAGACAGTGGAAAGGCAAGGGGCGGAGGAGTGATAATGTATGTCAATAACAACTGGTGTAAACCAGGCGCCCTCACTCAACCCGGTCACCTTGGGAGAAGGACAGAAATAAAGAAACCAGAGAAGAATCAGCTGTAGCGGCAGAGGCCGGCGAGGAGAGCTCAGGAGCAGAGGACATCTGCAGCTGATCCTCCCCACCATGAGACAGACAAGATTTCTCTGAATCTGTGAAAGGAGAAACAGAACAGAACACTTGCCTGGACTCAAGCTCCGCCGCTGTCCAGGACTCTGGTGAACCTGCTACGACAACCTCGGCAGCAGGCAAGATGGTAAACGCAGCCCCAGGGTCTCCGGGAGAAGCAGCCTACACAGATGTCTCATCAGACATGACTGCTGGAGGTTGCTTCACCGCTTGTGCCGACTCCCATGCCGCTGAAGCCAGGGGACACACTGCTGTCAGCTCAGACTTCAGGTAATGGGTAACGCTCTCCTCCCATCCAAGATCATGGGCTGCGGGGCTGGAATCAGGTCCTCCAGGGCCACAGGCTCCTCCATTGTCCGCAGCACCTTCTCAGAAGCCAGCAAACACCCAGGAGAAATTGGAGAAAGCACGGGGGGTAGCAGGTGAGGTAGAGATAACAGCAGCTGGTGGTGAGGACTCAATGGGTTGCTGTGGTTGAGTCTCACCACTGGGAATCAGGCAAGAATGTTCAGGAGTGATTGAAAGAGAACTGAGAAGTACTTGCCTGAATTCCCAGGGTGTGATGATGTCTGCAGCTGCTGATCCAGATGATGTTCTCCCTGGAGCAGCGGACGTCATCTGGCACGGCATTGAGTCCGGGGATGCTGGATCATTGGTGCAGACTTTGATGCGACAAGTCCCTAGCCCCGGGGGTGGAGCCAGGGAACGTCTCACTGATGGTGCCAGGTTCAGTGTCGCCAAAATCAGGGGCCGCTCACTCGTTGATGCCGGCTTTGGGACACTGGAGGCGCTCTTTTCCTTCACCGGGCATGGCTGTGGGGCCGGACCAAGGCCCCTGGGATCCACAGATCCCGCTGTCATCCAGCGGCTCCATTCCAGGGCCGGCGGACACCCAGGAGAGACAGGAGAAGCAGGTGAGGGAAATGTACCAACAGCTGGTGATAAAGAATCAGCAGAATGGAGCTGCTGCTGAGCCTTGCCACTGGGAACTAGACAAGATAATTCGTTTTTATTGATGAAGAAAGAAAAAACACTTGCCTGTGCTCCCGGGGAGTGATGGTAGGAGCTGCGGCAGGACCAGATGATGTCTCTCAGGGAACAATGGGGGTCGTCTGGCGGATGGGTGAGGACACCGGCTCCTGATGGGATTAGCGAGCCTTCCACACCCGGGGACACTTCTTCATCAGTACAGGTAACACAGGAGAGGCATTTTTTACCCGCTCTGTGAGCGGGTGTTGGGACTCCAACATGGTGGTGAGGAGCACTTTGAGACCCGGGTAGCCCCAGAGTCTGGGAAATGCCTCGACTACCCGGGCCGTACTGTCCAAATGTCCCAGAGCCTCCTCCAGAGTGTGGAAGGCATGAGCTTCCAAGACAAAACCCACAATCTGTTCTGTCACCTCACACTCCTCCTCATTCAATCTATTCACTTCCGGAGCCACACGAGTAGGTTGCCTTTTTGCAACAGCGGATCAATTTCTTCCTATTCCTATTTACTAGCTGGCTCTCTTGCTAATCTTTCTGATTCGGCGACACCTTTATCATCACAGACACGTTGATCGCGCCGAATGTCTCCTGAGCCAGCGGACGGAGCCACTGTTTCTTGCAGGAGGCAATACAATAGGGACCAGCTGTCAGCACTTAACCGGCCCACGATGCTAATGCAAAAATTCGACATACCGGGAGAAATAAGATGGAAACAGCGTGGATGTCGAGCTGGAGTAAGACGCGGGCAGGAATATAAGGTACAGACCCCGCCCTCCCATCCGTTATTATGGGGAATGTATGATCGCTACTCAGTAAAACAGATGAGCTAGCGGCTATCTCCTGCTACGAGAGCATGCACAGAGAGAGTAGCTTGATGCTATTTATGGAGACATGGCTAACAGGACTAGCAACAGATGCTAACGAACTGGAGGGTTTCCATGCAATACGGGCAGACTGAACACCAGACAGTGGGAAAACAAGGGGCGGAGGAGTGATAATGTATGTCAATAACAGCTGGTGCCGACCGGAACATATCACGGTTAAACAACAACACTGCAACAAAGACATCGAGTTGCTAGCTGTTAGCATGCGGCCTACCTATCTCCCAAGGGAATACTCACATGTGATCTGCATTGTTATTTGTGCAAATCCGAAGGCGGACGCTGGGACAGCGCGTGACGTCATCCACTCAGTAACTGGCAGGCTGCAGACAGAACACCCAGATGCTCTTCTCCTCATCTCAGGCGATTTCAACCATATTTCACTGTCCCCCATTCTACCCACATTCACCCAGTATGTCACATGCCACACTAGAGACAATAAAACACTGGACTTATTCTATGCAAACACTAAGGAGGCGTACACCTCATCACAACTCCCCCCACTTGGGAGATCGGATCACAACTTGGTTTATCTCCTGCCGGTGTACAAACCCCTAGAACACAGACAACCTCCGGTCATGCGCACAGTGAAGTTATGGTCTGAGGAGGCAATGGACGCTCTAAAGGACTGTTTTGAAACCACTGCCTGGGAGCAGCTCTGGGATCCACATGGTGAGGACATTGATGGTCTCACTCACACCATCATGGACTACATCAACTTCTGTGTGGACAACACCGTACCCACCAAGACCATACAGTGTTGCTCGAACAACAAACCCTGGATCAACTCTGAGATAAAAATACTTCTGAGAGAGAAGAAGAGGATCTTCAGGTCGGAGAACAGGGAGATGCTGAAGTCCGTACAGAGGGAGCTGAAGAGGAAGATCAGAGAAGGCAAGGACAGCTTCAGGAATTAGATGAAGAACAAGCTGCAACAGAGCGACATCGGCGGGGTCTGGAGAAACCTTAAAACCATCTCTGGGCTCCAGAATACCTCCCCCCAAGCCATGGGGGGCAGGGAGTGGGCGAACAATCTGAACCTGTTTTTTAATAGGTTTGACCAACCGCCCTCCCCCCCGACTGCACAACAACCACTGCAGCCTCTAAAGACATCGAGTCCTGCTGCCCACACCCCACTCCACCAACACTCCCCCACTCCCAGCACACAGCCCCCCAACATGACCCTCACTAAGACCCAGGTGAGGACAGAGCTGAGGAAGATTAAGGTGAGGAAGGCCTCGGGACCAGATGGCATCAGCGCAAAGCTCCTCAAGTCTCATGCAGACCAGCTGTGTGGGATTGTGGAGCACATCTTCAACCTGAGCCTGAAGCTGGGGAGGGTACCACAGTTGTGGAAAACATCTTGTGTGGTACCTGTACCAAAGACTTCCCACCCCAAAGACCTTAACAGCTACAGACCAGTGGCCCTGACGTCTCACATGATGAAGACCCTGGAGAGACTGCTCCTTTCTCACCTCTGCCCCCTGGTGGGACCAGCGATGGATCCACTCCAGTTCGCCTACCAGCATGGCATCGGGGTGGAGGATGCAGTGATCTTCCTCCTTCACCGTTCTCTGTCCCACCTGGAGAAGCCCGGGAATGCGGTGAGGATCATGTTCTTTGACTTCTCCAGTACTTTCAACACCATCCAACCGATGATCCTGAAGGACAAGCTGCTGTGCGCAGGGGTGGACCAGCACCTGTCATCATGGATCCTGGACTACCTCACTAACCGGCCACAGTTTGTGAGAACCCGGGACTGTGTGTCCGACACGATCATCGGTAGCATGGGGCCCTCCCAGGGAACGGTTTTGGCTCCCTTCCTGTTCACCCTTCATACTGCGGACTTCTCACACAACACAACACACTGCCATCTACAGAAGTTCTCTGACGACTCTGCGATTGTCGGCCTCATCTCCAACGGAGATGAAGCTGAGTACAGAGGACTTTTCCAGGACTTCGTGGACTGGTGCCATCGGAACTGCCTCCAGATCAACGCGAGGAAAACTAAGGAGCTGGTGGTGGACTGCCACAGGCAAGGACAACCCCTCACAGCACCAGTAAACATACAGGGAACAGACATTGAGATGGTGACATCGTACAAGTACCTGGGTGTTCATCTGAACAATAAACTAGACTGGTCACACAATACTGATGCACTCTACAAGAAGGGACAGCGCAGGCTGTTCCTACTGAGGAGACTCAGGTCTTTTGGTGTACAAGGGGCGCTGCTGAAGACATTCTACGACACGGTGGTGGCATCAGCCGTCACTTTTGGAGTGGTCTGCTGGGGCAGTGGCATTACAGTAACCGATAGGAAGAGACTGAACAAACTAATCAAGAAAGCTAGCTCTGTCCTGGGGCAACACCTTGACCCAGTGGAGGAGATAGGAGAGAGAAGGACGGTGGCTAAACTGTCATCTCTGCTGGAGTCCGAGTCCCACCCTATGCAGGACATACTGAACGCACTGAGGAGCTCATTTAGCAGTAGACTACATCATCCTAGGTGCGCAACCGAGAGGTTTCGCAGGTCCTTCCTACCTACGGCTGTCGGACTGTATAACTTAAGAAGGGCTGCTCGCAGAGATAGCAAAAAAAAACATGACGACCTAATAGTATTGAATGCAAAAGACGCAATAGACTTACACAATGGTCCCCTCCAGTATACAACTAGGACAATATCAGTCGCTTTGGAGGGTGACAATATGTATGGGTACATATTCATACTATGTAGGATAACTAAGTAGACGGTTATGCTATTTATTCCATCTAGCTACAATGCTCCACACTGTGTGTATATATATTTATATATTTATGTGTACATATGTGTATTCGCTGCTCTTGTTTTTCTTGTCTCTTGATTGTTGCTCTGAGTGTTGCTGTCCCTGTGCTGTTGCAATCCTGGAATTTCCCCATTGTGGGACTAATAAAGGCTTATCTTATCTTAAAAACACGGAAGTCCAGGGTGGCGGACATTCCAAAAAAGCCCTGGACTAAGACAAAAATACACAGGAGGGAATTTAAAGAAAAAACGGAAAAGCAAACTTCACTCCTGCTGACGTCTGTATGGCTGAAAATTGCCACTGTGGAAGATTTTGCTTCAATAGCGAGGGAGAGCTGATAGGGAGACTCCAGATCCGAGTTTAACCTCCGCAGAAAAGAAGAAAAAGAGTCATTATTAGCTGACACCATCTGTATGGCCGTTGTGGCTATAAGGGCTCCTATTGTATCCTATTTTATGGATGCAAATTCATGCAGTAGACTATATACAGTATAAACAAATGAAATTTAAAAAAAAAACCTGCCAGCTGATGTCCATTTCAGCATAACAGCAATCTATGTGAGCCCATTGATATTCATATAATCTGTTCTTCTGTCATGCCAAATAAAGTCACAGGCAAAAAGAAGCTTCTGCCACATGCCCTCGGATCTCACCAGTGTCTCTTGGCACCAGTGATCGCTATCATGTCAGGCACAGATGAATTAAGACATGCTTTTTTGGGGTGTTAAATCCTAGCGCATTTAGCAGGAGACTGACAACTGCAAACCTTAGTAAATTACCTTACAACAGTCATTTAAATACTCCCTTTGCTCAAATTTAACATGACATGAAATTTGAGTTGACATGACAACTCCCACAAATACATACGCATTGAGGCCAAATGCAAAATTAACAGTCCATGCCTTTCCACCTCAAATTTTGCCCTGCGCCCTTTAGTAAATCTCAACAGTAGTTTTTTTTAATGCCAAAACAGGGTTTTGCAATGGTGCAGCACATTAGTAAATCTGCCCCTTATCTTTTGTTGCTCTTCCAAGCTGCAGTTTATTATTATTTATTTTCTGTTAAGCCCTCGAGCTGTGTCAGTGTGACCAGCTCTCCAGTAAAATTATTTGAACTTGTGTCCAGCGATTGGGTCCAGTTTCTGCTACACCTTGACAGAAAGAAGCCGACCGTATGGACCCAGCGGATAGTAAGTTTCATCTCATGGGTCTTGACCAGGAGGAATGTTGGGCTGCTTCTGTCATGAACTGTCCGTTCATGGGGAAACAGATGTAGCATGAAATATGGAATATTAATAAATAATAAGTATGATCAGGTATGAATTATTTAATTTCTATTGATGTATTGGAATCTGAGATCAAATCTCGTTTCATATACATCAGAAAAGTTAATAACACTCGTAGGGGCACCAGCTTCTATCTTTAAGAAGCAATTTAATATTTAATTTCACTTTATACCTGTTTAATCACTCAATAAATTAATCAATAATCAGTCTCAAAAATTTTCCGTGAATTCAATACCTGTGCTTGAACAGACTCAGAATGAAATAAATTCTCAACAACTTCTCTCATTTTCACATATTTATTAAAATGAAATGATTAACAGACATTGCAGTAATTTCATTAATCATAAAATCAATTTTGTAAATGATAGATTAACAATGTCAATATTTTCGGAACCAGGGTTAAACTGAGAAATGAATTTCTCAGTTTGAGTTAACAGATTATGGAAACAACGCAAATTTATAGAGAAAGTTTACTAATTATATGAAAAAGTCCTGGATTAATCTTAAGAAAATAAAAACGGAATTTTAATGAAAAGAAGAGTTATGTTAAGGGCTTCTTAATTTGCATCTTATTAGATACACAAATTATTACCGAACCTTAGATGTTTAATTCAGCAGATGAATTAAAGTTACAGCTCACGTGATTCCTCGGTGATGATGGTTCTTTCGTCGTCCTCAGCCTAAGATTTCGTGGACGTTAATATCTGCCCGCAGATATTTTCAGGGTCCACATTTCGACCTTTAAATTCAAGCGGTTGAAGAGGCTGGATTCTGGGCTGTATGACCCACAGTTGAAACTGGGTTTGGAGCCAGATGATGACGACGCTTCTTCAGCGTGTGATGAACAGCTGCGCGTTGATTCCTCAGCTGCACGTGATGTGGAGAGCTGCGTTTTCTAAGAGGCCTTCAATAATAATTAATTAAGGATATCTAATCTGATCTCAAATTAAAGAGTTTAGGACTTTAGATAAAAATAGTAGCTTCTGGTGGGTGCTTGGTCAAGAAAAATATTATAAAAATAAAGTCCAGATTAAAGTTTACATTAAAATTAAACAAACGGTGATTTTACAGAAAGTTTAACAAAGAAAAAGTGATGAATAAAAATTGGAGTTTAACTCCGATTAAGAATTGAGCTCAAAGAAATAGGAATTCCTAGGCATTTAAGAGAAAAAGAAAAAACATTAAAATACAAAGTTACATAAACAAATTACGAGTTATCTGCTCTGTGTTCAGAAAAGCGACACGTGGTAGGAGTCTTTGTTCTTCCTTGCTGTGTGTAGACAATAGAGAGAGACGAACGTCCAAAAAAGAAAAATAGATCGGTGGAGAAGGCGAAGAGAAAAGAGGCAAAAGAGGACGAAGCAGGGGTCTCTCTGTTATTTATAAGTTCCGTTGAGCTATCGCGGGCTTCCGGCTGATTGTCTGATTTTTAAAGAATTTATTTGCAGATTATGGTGGAAAATAAGTATTTGGTCACCTACAAACAAGCAAGATTTCTGGCTCTCACAGACCTGTAACTTCTTCCTTAAGAGGCTCCTCTGTCCTCCACTTGTTACCTGTATTAATGGCACCTGTTTGAACTCGTTATCAGTATAAAAGACACCTGTCCACAACCTCAAACAGTCAGACTCCAAACTCCACTATGGCCAAGACCAAAGAGCTGTCAAAGGACACCAGAAACAAAATTGTAGACCTGCACCAGGCTGGGAAGACTGAATCTGCAATAGGTAAGCAGCTTGGTGTGAAGAAATCAACTGTGGGAGCAATTATTAGAAAATGAAAGACATAAGAGACCATTGATAATCTCCCTTGATCTGGGGCTCCACGCAAGATCTCACCCCGTGGGGTGAAAATGATCACGAGAATGGTGAGCAAAAATCCCAAAACCACACGGGGGGACCTAGTGAATGACCTGCAGAGAGCTGGGACCAAAGTAACAAAGGCTACCATTAGTAACACACTACGCTGCCAGGGACTCAAATCCTGCAGTGCCAGATGTGTCCCCCTGCTTAAGCCAGTACATGTCCAGGCCTGTCTGAAGTTTGCTAGGGAGCATTTGGATGATCCAGAAGAGGATTGGGAGAATGTCATATGGTCAGATGAAACCAAAATAGAACTTTATGGTAAAAACTCAACTTGTTGTATTTGGAGGAGAAAGAACACCATACCTACTGTGAAGCATGGGTGTGGAAACATCATGCTTTGGGGCTGTTTTTCTGCAAAGGGACCAGGACGACTGATCCATGTAAAGGAACGAATGAATGGGGCCATGTATCATGAGATTTTGAGTGAAAACCTCCTTCCATCAGCAAGGGCATTGAAAATGAAACGTGGCTTGGTCTTTCAGCATGACTATGATCCCAAACACACCACCCGGGCAACGAAGGAGTGGCTTCGTAAGAAGCATTTCAAGGTCTTGGAGTGGCCTAGCCAGTCTCCAGATCTCAACCCCATAGAAAGCCTTTGGAGGGAGTTGAAAGTCCGTGTTGCCAAGCCCCAAAACATCACTGCTCTAGAGGAGATCTGCATGGAGGAATGGGCCAAAACACCAGCAACAGTGTGTGAAAACCTTGTGAAGACTTACAGAAAACGTTTGACCTCTGTCATTGCCAACAAAGGGTATATAACAAAGTATTGAGATGAACTTTTGTTATTGACCAAATACTTATTTTCCACCATAATTTGCAAATAAATTCTTTAAAAATCAGACAATGTTATTTTCTGGATTTTTTTTTCTCATTTTGTCTGTCATAGTTGAGGTATACCTATGATGAAAATTGGAGACCTCTCTCATCTTTTAAGTGGGAGAACTTGCACAATTGGTGGCTGACTAAATACTTTTTTGCCCCATTGTATATATATATATATATATATATATATATATATATATATATATATATACGTATATATATATATATATATATATATATATATAAAATCACAGATTAATGCATTTCACACATATTATTGATTTTCCACATCATAGTTCTGAAAAGAAGACGGTTTAGAATGGAGTTTGTAATAATGTACTTTAAAGTTCACTAGTTAAATCCAGCATGTCCCAGAGTTTAAGGAAATTAGCTGAGTTGTAGATCTGTGTAGCCCAGGTCTGTTGCATGTTTATGGGGGCAATAAACCAAAGCCAGACATTGGGGAAATTCCTTAAGCTGGTTTTAACAAAGGCATGGGATTTCAGCTGTGGCCTGGAGGAAGAAAGTCCATTTTTTGACTGTCTTACTCCTGGGTGAAACAAAATGTCTTTAAGCAGAAGAATAATTATTGCTGAGCCAAAGTGAGATGATGCTACAGTCCCCCCTCTGGTATCAGTGGTGACGTTGATTCAGCGTTGATAGCAATCCTAGGCATCAAATCCCAATTTGGCGAGGCTTGATCCAAATGCTGAACTAAAGTTCTGATGTCGATAAGTCTTAAGCTTGTAAACAGTATCTATTCCAAAGTGTATGTCCTTAAATTTGGTTTTCTGAAAAACTTCTGGAAATTTCAAAAATAATTTGGGCATGACCAAATATAAACATTGTGTAATTGTCTAGGATATACTAAAGTTCTGTATAAGCCTGTAAAGACTTAAAAATTTTGGTACAAAAAGGGTGAACTAGAAGTATGTGGATTTTGACATACTTGATATACGTAAATGTTTTGGGTTTGCGGAAAAATATCTATTCAAAATTTCAAAAACAGTTTAAACGTGCATAAAATCTAAATAAAGTGTAAAGGATTATTTGTATATACACATGCATGTATCCAAAAATCTTAGTCAAAAGCAAAAACACAATTCTTTCATATTTGAGGTAGAGATTCGGAGTAATCAATATTGAGGTGACTCAAGGAGGTTCAAATTGAATTTGTTTGGTTAGACTAAACCATGGTTCCACAGATGTCCAAATCATAGGGTGTTTGAGGCTTTTGTTCAGAAAAACTGAGTGGGCATAGGATGTCGTTATCATTCTTTGGATGGCAATGAGAAGTAAATTTGGATTTACTGCAAAAAGGATATGATGAGAGAGCATATTTATTGCTAAAGCGTTAACTGATAAGCTAATGTTTCTAGCTACTTCTGAGAGTAACATAGACATTGGCTGTGTGTGAGCATAGTCAACCTTTAACACAAAGAGCAAAGAGTTCAAGACCTTGTTGAGTTTGACTGAAGCTTTGGAGTAAGCATTCAAAACCAACACAGTGTCTTCTAAGATTTTGGTAACCATTTGTGTTTTGACAACCTGGCGTTTCGGTTTAGCGGTGTTGACCGAGTTAACAGTGGGCATGCTAAGGCTAACAAGAGGCTCTAACAATGAGGCTGTTATTAAGAATCCACCCGAGGATCTTTGACCTTTCGTTTTGGCTTGGCCCAATTCTGACTGGGTAACAGTGGGTGTGATTGCTAGGCAGATGGCTAAACTGATAAACAGGAGGGCCATCATCTTGGCAAACATAAAAGTGAGTGGTTTTGGATCTTAATCTTCTTGTTGATCTTTCTTTAGATACCTGGTTGGCAAATGAAAATTCCTTAGAGGTGGAATGATTTCTTTTAGATGGATGTAGTTTATTGATCCCAAAACTGGGAAATTACAGAATAGAGATTAAGAGATTGAACTCTAAACCTTGTGCTTGTTTTTCACCTTTGATGGGAGTTTTAAGATTGTTAGCTCAAGCTAATGGTGTTGAATGTCTTGTGTATACTATTTGGTAATAGTAGGTTGATTGAAGTTTATTAGATTTTACAGAGGTCTTTGAAATTAATTTAAGGGCTAATTTGGTTTTAATATACCCTTTCCTTTCTGGAAGTTTTGATGCAGTTAACTAATTGCTTGGGGAAATTTGACTGAGTGTACCTGAGGCTAGTAGTTAGCTACAGTTATTTCTCAGACGTAGGTTTGATTTTAATCCTATTTACAGACTTACTTTGACAGTGTTGTACCCCACAAGTCCCATGGGGTTTTGGTAAAGGTTACTCTGATTTTGGTGAGCCCATTTGAAAATGGGGTCCTGGGTTTGGCACTTGAGTGGCCAAAGTTTGTTGTTGACAATGTGTGGATTCATCCACTCGGGCAGGAATTTAGGAGTGATTTTCCTTTCCTGTAAATTTATTTCAGGTGTCTGCGGTATGAATGTGGGGTGGAAGATCTTGTCCCCCCTTCGCAGTTTGTCATGCGAGAGTTTTTGATTGTTGTACGCTTTCTGTCGTTTGGCGAATCGGTCCGAATGTTTTTGAAATACAGCCTTGAGAGCTTTGTATGTCGTTTTGACGCTTTTGTGTTCTGCAGCTGGAATGTTATGGGCATTGGCAGTCATCACCCCCCTCTGGTTTTGAGGAACTCTGAGCGGTGGCGATGATGGTTTGTCGGAAGCATGAACAGGAGTGCCAATGTATAGCTGCAGAGAAGACTGTGCTGCATGAAGTGGTTTCAGGTTTGGTATGTCAAAGGGTTTAGATGCGGGCAGCGCATGTACCATTTTATCCGACCGGTGTTTGACGGTTTCATGGATCATTTGGTTGCAAGGTTGAGTGACTGTGCGCCTTGCATTTGCAAAAGTTGGGTTCGTTGTCGCAAAAACTTGAGGTTTCAGAGGGTCTAGAAAGCCGGTTGGTGTGGCTCTTGTGACCATGCAGGCCTCATGGGCGGGTGGGTGGGTTTCAAAATGTGACACCACCATTGAATCATGGGTATCAAGGATTTCAAGGAGGCCGTTTGGGGTTTTCTGCTCGGCCGTTGAGTTTTCAAGGTCATTTGAGTGTTTGGCTTGACCTTGTATGTGAAGGTAACTTTTGACTTCTTGTGGACAGTACTCACCTTGGTCTTGGCGGTCGCTTTCATTTGGTTGCAGTTGTTCCAACAGTGCTAGTTGTGTGAGACTTGGGGTGTCCAAAGTGTTCAGAACAAAGCACTGTGATTCAGTTGTTCTTGTTGGGTGAAATGGGTGAGGGTGTTGCATTTGAGCCCATAGTTTGAGGTTCTTGAAATCAATCAGTGGCTCAAAACGGTTTAGTAGGTCTTTGCCAACAAGTAATGGAATGGCGTCAAGTTTGGACACGTAGACCGGATGTGTCAAGGTCATGGGTCCAATGGACATGTTTAGTAGTAATACGCCCAACAGGGTTGTTTTAGTGAGCGCATATGGTCGCACGGCTAATGAACAGGGTTCCAGTTTCAAATGTTTGTTAGCACGGTTAGCAGCTACACGTAGTTTGTCAAAAAGGGTGTGTGACATGAGAGTGATGTCAGCAGCGGTGTGTAAAACAGCGTCCTGACACACCATGTCTTCAACAGTCAGTGGAAGGTAGAATTTCTGTGCCACCCCCCTCTCGTTTAAATCACATAGGAATTGTGGAACCGCTGGTTCGACACAAAGTTGCGACATGTTGTTAGAGGAGTGGTCTGTGACTTGTGGTTGGGTTGCCATAACAGCACTGGACCGTGTTGAGTCCTTTGGTCCTTCCTCATTTGCATGAGGGATTTTCTTCCTGTGTTTCCTTCGTTTGGAACACTTTTTTTGAGTTGGCACAGCTGATATAGCTAGAATGTTAGCAGTTTTATTCTCTTTGTAGCTTTGAATCTCTGCTAGGAGGTGTTTGAGAATTTCAATATCTTCTCTACTGAATGTAGGAGTTTCTTCTTCCTTCCAAGGTTTGTGATAGGTCTCTGCTTCTGAGCTTCTGTGATGGGATGGAGACCATTTGATAAAACATGTTTTTTTCTCTCGCCTACTGTGTCATATCATTTCTTTTCTTTTTTTTTCTTTTCTTCTTTATGACTGGCGCCTAGCGGCTGCCCCGGCCTTGGATGCGCTCTGCAGAGCGTACCCAAATGCCAAGTCACGTTTCGTTACCTTGTATTCATACATGTGTAATGACAATAAAGTTGAATCTCATCTCATCTCATTTGTCACTGTTACGCGTGTCTTTATATCGGTATCTGTCATCATGGCAGTCCGTGTCGTGTTCTCGTGACCTATCCCGTGGATATGGTCTACGACGGTAGTCGGGTTTTCGCAAAGTTGGTCCAAAGTGATATCCAGAGGACCTAGTGTGGTTTTGACCTTGATGAGGTCACTTGGGAAGATGCTTCGGCTGTTTATGTACTCACAGTGTAAGAGGTGGAGAAGAGCGAGGAGCTCCTTCCAACTCCAAGGTGTTAGATACATCGCTAATAGCTAGCACAGTGGCAAGCTCAGCGTGCTTGTTGCGACTTTGTTGCTGTTTTTGGAACGCATAGTGTGCAAACTCTCTCAGCTGACTTATTGAGTTTGACCTTGGGTTAGCTGTAACTCCAAGGTAATGGCTCACAGTGGGATGGAGGTTTTGGATGAAGAGGGTCTTGAAATTGTGGTCTTCTTCCATCCCTGGTGTATTTTGAGATCCAAAATATGCAAGTAGGAGTCTCTGGTAGTAGGCTTGTGTTGGCTCTGAGCGTCCTTGCTTCACGGCTAGGGCTGCGGTTAGCCCTGCTTGTAGGCAGTCGTCGGAGAACTCCTTTTTGATGGCTTCGCGGAGCAGCATGCAGTCTGCTTTGATGTTTGTCGGCTGTCTGTCTATGAATTTTGATACTGACCTGTTAGATGTTATCTTAATCAGATAGATGTGATCGTCAATCGTAGCATCAGGATACTTACGCAGGTAGTAATCAATGTCCTGTAAATAGACTTTGGCATCAGGTGAACCCGTAGGTCCTGGATCAAATTTGGTGATATTTTGCGCGATCTTGTCAAGGTCACGGTCTGAAGGGGTACATGCACGCTTTCCACGCAGTCGTCCGTATTCAAAACGGGAATCGGGCGAGGGAGCGCGGTGGATGTCCCGGTGTTCATGTCTTTCCTTTAGGAGCAGTTGACATTCCTTGTAGTCCTTCTTCACATTTTCAAGTTGACCTTCAACTCTTCTGAGTTCCTTCTTTGTGTCTTGAAGGGCATCTTCAAGTTCATTGTTGTCTTGGCGAAGCGCGTCATTGTTATGCATCAACCGTTCCTTTTTTGACTCTGCACGGTCCAAATCTTGTAATGCTTCATCCAGTTGATTTTGAGTTTTGTCATTCTCCTCTTGAGATTGTTCCAGATTTTCTTTCAGTGTTTCATTCTCTTCTTGGAGAGATAAGATCGTTGTTTGTTGATTTGCTAGCTCGTTCTCGGCTACCTTTAATCTTGCGACTAACGTTAGCACAAACTTACCTAACACACTGGTGAGGTCCTTGCCTTCTGGTGGTTTTTCAGTGTGTTCATTCAAAAGTTCTTCAGTGAGTTGCTTCAATTCTTTGGGCGGTGTTTCCTTGATCCGTGCTGTGAAGCTAGAAATTAAATTAGAAGTCCATGCTTCCAATGTTGTTTGAAGGTCATCCAATTTGGTAAATCGGTCAGTTGTCTGTTGACTCGTCATGTTTGACCGTTGTTGTTATTTAGCTTTTAAAAATACTTCAACTGGTTGATTATTCTTAAATTTGTTCAACAAGGTTTAACCTTGAGTGTTTTATTTTACAACTGTGATAGTTGAAAATTCCTTTAGAATTTGTTTCAACTTGTAGGCTTGCAGGATGGGAAATAGAACTTTGAAATTATTTAGAAATGTAGAGATGCTTCAGTTAATTCGTTCGTTGAAACTGTATGTTGATAAATAAAGTTGAATTGAAATTGGATTGAATTTGTTTCACAAAACAAATCAGGAATTTCAATTGTGTGGATTGACTTCTTTACTTTGATTTTCAAAGTCTAGTATTGGAATTTGTCATCAATAACTAGTTTTGGAATTTTGCAGAATGTCACTTTGAAAGTGAGGATTTATTTACAAAAGAAATGCAAAAACAAAAGAGGCTAAATGCTTTAAAGATTTAAGATTATAAGTTTCCACTTTCTTTTAAAGTTAAGGCTTTCCTTTGGTTTTATTTGTTAAAGCCTATTTTCCTTTGAAGCATTAAATGTTTAAAAATATTTACAAATTTGAAACAAGTGAATTGTTTGAGTATTTGATATCCGAGGATTTCTTAGGATTGAAGCCGATAGTGATCTGTCTTGATTGTCATCTATAAATTTCTTATTTACAGAATAAACAATGTTTGCACCTTTTTGACTTTTCTTTTAAATCCTGGGAAAAATTTGAAAATTATGCTGGTTGGTTAAATGTTTTTCTTTTCCTGTGGAGAAAACATGAACCAAGAAATGACACAATGAGTTTAAGTGACACCTAGAGCTTCTCTTAAGTGTTAATTGCTTAATGTGGTTTCCTAAATTTGAGAAAGAGGAAAAATTATAAATATTCAGTAAGTCTGTAAATTTGTTAAAATGCACAGGATTAATCCTACTTTAATGTTACTCTTGAGTAAACATCAGCATTAGAATCCTTAAGCTAAAACTGGGTTTCTGTGGGAAGGGAATCACACCATATCACATTTAAAATAGCAAAATAAGCACACATATAGCTTCAAAGTTTGCAACCTTTTGCTTAAAAGTGTGTAAATATGTTTGCTTTTAGTTTAAAAGATTATAATATGTGGTTACATAAGTGATTAAATACAATAGGAGTGTCTATATATGTTCCTGCTATAGGTATCTATGCAGTGAGTGGGGGTTTCACCACTGAGAAAAACTTTCAGAAGCCAACAGGTGTTTTTCCCTTTTGTTCTTGGCATAAAAGTTTGGATTAGTGTTAAATTTAGTTTATTCCGAATAATATGGATTGCTTTGAAGTTACTTTGAAGACTTAATTTGGTTATAAATCGTCTTTAAAGATTAGAAGTTTAAATAAAAATTGCAGTCCCTATGTTTCACCACAAGATGGAGGCAGTTTTCGTCTGCACTTCCGGAAGAGGAAACCCAATGACGTCACTCAAGGAGTCAAGGATCTCTACTCAAAATGGCGGCTACAGGGAACTTTACCTAGACTTAAGATGGCGTCGCTGAGCCGATCTACACATGCGCAGTTTTGTGCACAGCTTGACGGTCGCATGCACGACTGAGCATGCACGTGCCATGTGGATGCAGCTCAAGCTTCAGTCCTTAAAACCACGCCTTGCTTTCCAAAGGCGGGGAAACTTCAGTCTCCCTAAACTTTATTCAATAAGTTTATACAATGGTTAATTCAATTAAATCCCCCAAGGGTTTGCTTCGCCTGCGGGGTGTTGAAATAACGGGGAAAACAAATAGGATTTCTTTGCTATTTTGTTCCCAGGCCTATTTTAATTATTCAGCGTGTAATCACGCTTCTTAAGCATGCATTGAACAAAAAAACTAAAAACTGACTAGAGTGGGGTCTCTTCACTCCCCACACTTCTCTTGGTCAGCTCTCACACACACACAGCAGTAATCAGGGGGGCGAATTCACCCCCTCCCCCTCGTGACACAGAGACACAGACAAAGCTGCAGACAATGAACCACCTTTGTGAGTTAAAAATTGACCAAAAATCACAGCTTATGTATTAATTTTTCATTCTGAGTGAGTCAAGTTCAACCAGACCTTCACGCGGGGTACCAAAACTGTAGTGTGAAATGTGGAATATTAATAAATAATAAGTATGATCAGGTATGAATTATTTAATTTCTATTGATGTATTGGAATCTGAGATCAAATCTCGTTTCATATACATCAGAAAAGTTAATAACACTCGTAGGGGCACCAGCTTCTATCTTTAAGAAGCAATTTAATCTTTAATTTCACTTTATACCTGTTTAATCACTCAATAAATTAATCAATAATCAGTCTCAAAAATTTTCCGTGAATTCGATACCTGTGCTTGAATAGACTCAGAATGAAATAAATTCTCAACAACTTCTCTCATTTTCACATATTTATTAAAACAAAATGATTAACAGACATTGCAGTAATTTCATTAATCATAAAATCAATTTTGTAAATGATAGATTAACAATGTCAATATTTTTGGAACCAGGGTTAAACTGAGAAATGAATTTCTCAGTTTGAGTTAACAGATTATGGAAACAACGCAAATTTATGGCGAAAGTTTACTAATTGTATGAAAATGTCCTGGATCAATCTTAAGAAAATAAAAACAGAATTTTAATGAAAAGAAGAGTTATGTTAAGGGCTTCTTAATTTGCATCTGATTAGATACACAAATTATTACCGAACCTCAGACGTTTAATTCAGCAGATGAATTAAAGTTACAGTTCACGTGATTCCTCGGTGATGATGGTTCTTTCATCGTCCTCAGCCCAAGATTTCGTGGACGTTAATATCTGCCCGCAGATATTTTCAGGGTCCACATTTCGACCTTTAAATTCAAGCGGTTGAAGAGGCTGGATTCTGGGCTGTATGACCCACAGTTGAAACTGGGTTTGCAGCCAGATGATGACGATGCTTCTTCAGCGTGTGATGAACAGCTGCGCATTGAT
Source organism: Pholidichthys leucotaenia (assembly GCA_020510985.1). NCBI lineage: Eukaryota > Metazoa > Chordata > Actinopteri > Cichliformes > Pholidichthyidae > Pholidichthys > Pholidichthys leucotaenia. Next base: position 431,646,172 of record CM035839.1, on the reverse strand, counting down.
TCCTCAGCTGCACGTGATGTGGAGAGCTGCGTTTTCTAAGAGGCCTTCGATAACAACTTGGAACAACTTCTGGATACACTCGGAAAGGAATTAGGAAAGCTGAAACTGTGGTTTGATTCAAACAAATTAACGCTCAATTTAAGCAAGACAAAATTTATAGTCTTTAACAACCATCACAACTACCCAGTACCCAAACTCAGTGTAAATGGTGTAGAGATTGAAAGGGTATCCGAAACTAAATTCCTTGGAGTAATAATTGATAACAAACTGTGTTGGAAGCCACATATTAATTATATAAAAGGTAAAGTATCCAAATCAATTGCAATATTACACAGAGTGAAAAATTTGCTGAATCAACCCACACTATACACCTTGTATCATTCATTAATACTCCCATACATGACATATTGTAATGAAGTATGGGGAAATACATATAAAACAAACATATATCCACTCTTTATGCTTCAAAAGAGAGCTATTAGAATAATCAACAAAGCAGCTTACAGGGAACCAACAAACCCACTTTTTCTTAAACAAAAAACTCTCAAGTTGAAAGATCTGATCGACTTTAAAACCGCAATAATAATGTTCAAAGTGAAGAATCTATCACTGCCCGCAAATATCCAAAAGTTGTTCCAAACAAGGGAGAAACGATATCACTTCAGAGGAACATGTATATTTCAAAAGCCTACAGTGAGAACAACTACCAAGCAACACTGTATTTCAGTGCAAGGTGTCAGATTATGGAACGATTTTGGACCTGAATTAAAATCATGTACAAAGCTTGGACAATTTAAACAAAAACTAAAGGAAGAAATACTCCAAACATATTTACAAGACGACATGTAAACTCACATAAGGATTGACATTTCCAGCCTGTGTTGTGTTATAGCTTAGTTTTTCTTTTTTCTCTGTGACACTATGTCTTAGATTTGTTTTTGAATAGTAACCGCTTAACTTAGACTAGCTCAGTTTTCTTTTTCTCTCAGTCATATTTTGTCTTAGCCTTGTTTTAAATTGTAATCGCTCTTGTCTTGTTTTCTCTTTTTTCTCCTTTGAATTCTTGGATGGAATATGGGTGGGCAATATAAGCTGCGGCTTCAGCCATCACCCATTTCGGATAACTCACGTGGAATTGTATAGTAGAAGGAGTCTTTGTCTAATTTGACCTTGTTATATTATACAGTTTCTTTTAACCTGTAATGTACTATCCGAAATAAATAAATTCATTCATTCATTCATTCATTCATTCATAATAATTAATTAAGGATATCTAATCTGATCTCAAATTAAAGAGTTTCGGACTTTAGATAAAAATAGTAGCTTCTGGTGGGTGCTTGGTCAAGAAAAATATTATAAAAATAAAGTCCAGATTAAAGTTTACATTAAAATTAAACAACCGGTGGTTTTACAGAAAGTTTAACAAAGAAAAAGTGATGAATAAAAATTGGAGTTTAACTCCGATTAAGAATTGAGCTCAAAGAAATAGGAATTCCTAGGCATTTAAGAGAAAAAGAAAAAACATTAAAATACAAAGTTACATAAACAAATTACGAGTTATCTGCTCTGTGTTCAGAAAAACGACACGTGGTAGGAGTCTTTGTTCAGACGGTCCTTTGTTCTTCCTTGCTGTGTGTAGACAATAGAGAGAGACGAACGTCCAAAAAAGAAAAAAAGATCGGTGGAGAAGGCGAAGAGAAAAGAGGCAAAAGAGGACGAAGCAGGGGTCTCTCTGTTATTTATAAGTTCCGTTGAGCTATCGCGGGCTTCCGGCCTGACCGAAATCTCAGCCAATGAGAGTCCTTCGTGGGAGGCCCGATGAACCTTTAGTCCAATAACAAACAGTCTACAAGGGACCAATGGGATGAAGAATTGTTGTCATGCAGAGATTGGCTGCTGGAGTCACATGGTTTTAGAGGCAAATTTCTGATACATTGGAATATACACACTTATGTATAACTAAACTAACCTTAGTGTATCTTATAAGCAGTGCTTCTAAATCAACATGCAGGAATAAACATTCATTTAAACATTAACATGTATATATATATATATATATATATATATATATATATATATATATATATATATATATATAAAATCACAGATTAATGCATTTCACACATATTATTGATTTTCCACATTAAAAACATCACAGTCCATTTGCTTTTCATAGTTCTGAAAAGAAGAAGGTTTAGAACTGAGTTTGTAATAACGTACTTTAAAGTTCACTGGTTAAATCCAGCATGTCCCAGAGTTTAAGGAAATTAGCTGAGTTGTAGATCTGTGTAGCCCAGGTCTGTTGCATGTTTATGGGGGCAATAAACCAAAGCCGGACATTGGGGAAATTCCTTAGGCTGGTTTTAACAAAGGAATGGGATTTCAGCTGTGGCCTGGAGGAAGAAGGTCCATTTTTTGACTGTCTTACTCCTGAGTGAAACAAAATGTCTTTAAGCAGAAGAATAATTATTGCTGAGCCAAAGTGAGATGATGCTACACAGATGATGCCAAACGCAGACAGTAAGTTTGCATATTTATTAAACCCACAAACACAAGAACACTCACAACAGAACAGATAAGTAACTACGAAGTCCCAGCTGAACTGGACATATTAAAAAAGGGGAAATACAGCTACAGATCCTAGCAGAGCTGGACTTACTGTTGTAAAGAGTATTGGAGATGGGAACGCCATCTCGGGAAAAGCACAAAAGAGCAATTGACCCAGCAGTTAACAAACAGAGGGTCAAGGCTTAAATAGGCAGAGAGAGTGATTGCACAATGAAAATCAGCTGTGAGTCATGAGGAGAGGTGACAGGACTTACAGCTTGACAGGAGCACTGCCCATTCCAGAGCAAACCCGGAAGTGCCACTGACAGCTGCACCCCTGAAGAGAGAGCGAGAGAAAACACAGAACAAAAGGTTACAGACAAAAATACAAATACAAAGCGAGAACTAAAATAAGGGAAAATAATAAACTGAAGGATGAATACAGATAATATCAGATATATAAATGACAAGATAGCGGTGACTGTAAACAGGAGCAATAATAGAAAAAATAAGAAAACCAACCAAGGATAACATTACAGAAAACTAAGAGCTCAAAAATACCACAAATATACAAATGCAGAAAAAGACAATGAGACTGAGTGCGATGGAACCCCTCCATGCTCAGATCATGACAGGTTCCCGCATCGAGGTCCTAGTTGACGTCCCACATGATGAAGACCCTGGAGAGACTGCTCCTTGCTCACCTCCGACCCCTGGTGGGACCAACGATGGATCCACTCCAGTTCGCCTACCAGCATGGCATTGGCGTGGAGGATGCGGTTATCTTCCTCCTTCACCGTTCTCTGTCCCACCTGGAGAAGCCTGGGAATTTGGTGAGGATCATGTTCTTTGACTTCTCCAGTGCTTTCAACACCATCCAACCGATGATCCTGAAGGACAAGCTGCTGGGCGCAGGGGTGGACCAGCACCTGTCATCATGGATCCTGGAGTACCTCACGAACCGGCCTCAGTTTGTGAGAACCCGGGACTGTGTGTCCGACATGATCATTGGTAGCACGGGGGCCCCCCAGGGAATGGTTTTGGCTCCCTTCCTGTTCACCCTTTATACTGCGGACTTCTCACACAACACAACACACTGCCATCTACAGAAGTTCTCTGATGACTGTGCGATTGTTGGCCTCATCTCCAATGGAGATGAGGCCAACAAGGAGACTCAGGTCTTTTGGTGTACAAGGGGCGCTGCTGAAGACATTCTATGACACAGTGGTGGCATCAGCCATCACTTTTGGAGTGGTCTGCTGGGGCAGTGGCATTATGGCAGCCGATAGGAAGAGACTGAACAAACTGATCAAAAAAGCTAGCTCTGTCCTGGGGCAGTGCCTTGACCCAGTGGAGGAGATAGGAGAGAGAAGGACGGTGGCTAAACTGTCATCTCTGCTGGAGTCCGAGTTCCACCCTATGCAGGACATACTGAATGCACTGAGGAGCTCATTTAGCAGCAGACTACATCATCCCAGGTGCACAACTGAGAGGTTTCGCAGGTCCTTCCTACCAACGGCTGTCAGACTGTACAACCTAAGCAGGGCTGCTCGCAGAGATAGCAAAAAGACGTAACAACCTAATAGTTTTGAATGCAAAAGATGCAATAGACTTACACAATGGTCCCCTCCGGCATACAACTAGGAAAATACCGGTCGCTATGGAGGGTGAGAATATGTATGGGTACATAATCATACCATGTAGGATAACTAAGTAGACGGTTGTGCTGTTTCATCCCATCTAGCTACAATGCTCTGCACTGTGTGTGTTTATATATTTACATATTTATTCCATCTAGCTACAATGCTCCGCACTGGGTGTGTTTATATATATATATATCTATATATTTATTCCATCTAGCTACAATGCTCCGCACTGTGTGTGTTTATATATTTACATATTTATTCCACCTAGCTGCAATGCTCCGTACTGTGTGTGTTTATATATCTACATATTTATTCCATCTAGCTACAATGCTCCTCACTGTGTGTTTATATACTTATATATTTATTCCATCCAGCTACAATGCTCTGCACTGTGTGTCTGTGTATATATATATATACAGTATATATTTATAGTAATATGTACATATGTATATTAGCTGCTCTTGTTTTTTTCTTGCCTTCTGATTGTTGCTCTGAGTGTTGCTATCCCTGTGCTGTTGCAATCCTGGAATTTCCCCATTGTGGGACTAATAAAGGCTTATCTTATCTTATCTTATCTTAGTTGAGGATGCCCATGCCACCGAAACACCAAAGAAAGCTCTCAAATTCCTTGGAGGCGCCGTCAAGTTGATCAAGGCTTTCCCCACACCTCAGCATTACCCCCCAGCTCACTGAACTTCTGTATTTGGTTCCGTCCCTGCAGTGGATGTTCTGGGTGCTGGAAGAGATGTCGCTGGTGGCTGGGGAGGAGCAGAAGGTGGGGAAGCTACAGCAAGCAGTCAGAAGATGTGGCTTGCCCCAACATCGACGAGCACTGGGGCCCAGCTCTTCTTCTCCCATGGAGGCGCTCCAGATCTCCGTTTCTTCTTCCCTCGACTCAGCACTACATCACCGTGCAATGGCTACTCGTCACGCGAATCCTGTCAGATCCCTTGAGGGATCATCTGACTCTTCAGCGGCGGCACAGCAGAAACCGAGGCAAGTTCCTGTTCATTTTTTAACACCATTAAATGAGAGGTCTTGTCCTATTTCTAGTGAGGGGGCTTAGTATCAGCCACCTACTACCATTGAGCTTTCTCCACCAATTTCTGCTGTAATTTCTGCTACCTCTTCCATCCATCCATCCATCCTCACCTGCCTCTCCGGGTCCCTGCTCTGTTTTTTTGCAAGAAACTGGCCATACTGGGAGGCAATCTACTGGATTGGGATGAGCTGGCTGCCCCTATTGCTGCACATGGACTGCTTGAGGAGTATCCTGTACCTGCTCCACGTCATTGCCTAGCTCCAGTGCCTGCACCACATCACTCTCTAGTTCCTGTTCCTGCTCCAGTACCAGCTCCAGCTGCTCATGATGTGCACATCACAGCTCCAGCCATCCCTGAAGTGCACACAAAAGCTTCAGCCATCCCCGAGGCATGCACAACAGTTCCGCTGTCCCCGAAGCTTGCACAATCGCTCTCGCTGTCCTCATAATGTACACAATGGCCCTCGCTGTCCCCTGAGGTGCACACCACAGCTCCAGCTGTTCCTGAGGAGCACGTTCCTCCTCAGCCTTAGGTACATGTTCCTGTTTCTGTTCTGCCTGAGGTGCATGATCCTGTTCCTGCTCAGTCCGAGGTGCATGTTCCTGTTCCTGCACAGCCTGTCATCACCCCTGCCTCATCTGTCATCATGCCTGCTGATTGGACTGCAACAGCAGAGTCACCGGGGTCTTCATCTGCAGTGGAGCAAGAGCTCAGACAAGTCCTCTTCTTTGTCGTTTTAACATCAGTTTTAGAGAGATCTGGCCTAGCTCTTAGTGAGGGGTCCTGGCTGCAGTCAGGACCCCTCTGGTCCTGGGTCCTGGTTGCAGCTACCATCTGCTTCTGGGCCTCCTCCGCCGAGCTCCACTGCTGCCTGCTGTAGTGACTCGGGTGTTGTGTTTTCCTCCCCAACTGACATGGCTGTTTTGGGGATGGATTCCCAGACATCAGGACTTGAGGACCTTCAGCCCTTATTGTCTGGTTTCACCAATGGTTGGCTCGCCTCTGCTGTCCCAGAGGCGGAGGACCTCCATCATGTGTCCCTGAAGCTAGCACACACCTGTCATCTGCTACTATGGTTAGCGTGCCTCAGTCATCAGTTTTGGAGCAAAGGGCTTTCATGTTACATTCACCAAAACTTGAAGCTCCTGTGTCATTTCCTGAGATTAAAATGTCCATGTTGTGACCTCCTGAGGTTAAATTTTCCATGTTGTCACCTCCTGAGTGACATAACGCACGGCTCAGGAGACACACACGCAGGCTCAGGGTAAATTTAACAGCTTTATTCAACAACAGGGATGTGTGGTTGTGTGTCTGTGATATGTAGATGTACTGGTGGTGGACGTCTGCGTCAGTCACGGGGGCAGGAAAACGTGCAGCCGGACAACCCTGGGAAGAGAGCACAGGGAAACGGTAACAGGCACCAAACCAGTACAGAGGGTAAATAAAGTTTGTTGGCTTACTTGGCAGGGCAGGTGGCAGGCGTGCACAAAGGCGAGCCCGGAAGACAGCGACCTGATGCACCTGACAGCAGCGGGGAGATGGCGATGCAGAGGCGAAGTCCGCCGCCGGGAAATCCACCTGTGGTAGCAGCAAGCAGGCGGCGATGCAGGGGCGAGATCCGCCGCCGGGAAATCCTCCTTTGCACAGGGGAGAAACTGGAAAGACAAGAGTAAGGTATGCTTACGTCGTAGATCTTGCGGATAGATGAGGGGGTTCCTCTGCAGCAAGTTGGTCGAAGGAATCAGACGGCTTCAGGCCGAATTCCAGGGCAGAGTGGCTTATATCCCACACTGCTGACGAGGTGCAGGTGTGCGCGCAGCTGGCGCCGCTGATGAGCGGCAAGTTGTAACAGTACTCCCCCCTCTAGCAGCGCCTCCTGGCGATGGTTTTTCAGGGTGTGCCCGGTGAAACTCAGTGATGAGGGAGGGGTCCAACACAAACGAGGGACGCACCCACTGTCTCCATTCTGGGCCATAGCCCTCCCAGTCCACCAAGTACTGTAACCCGCGACCCTGGCGCCGGGAGTCCAAGATGGTGGAGACTGTCCAAGCCGGATGGCCATCTATCATCCGGGGCGCAGGCGGCGCAGCAGAAGGAGGGATGATGGGATCAGACACCACCGGCTTCACCTTGGAGACGTGGAAGGTGGGATGGATGCGGGGGGGGGGGGGGTAGCAACACGCACAGCCACCGGGTTGATAATTTTGGTAACGGGGTATGGGCCCATGAAACGCTTTGCCAGTTTCCTCCTCTCACCCTTCAGGTTCACATCCTGTGTGTAAACCCAGACTGGCTGGCCTATCTGGTAGGCAGGAGCAGGCCTCCTACGTCGGTCCACCGTGGTTTTATTGCGCTCCGCCGTGCGTAAAAGCGCATTGCGTGTCACGGCCCAGATGGAGCGGCACCGCCTGAGGTGAGCCTGGACTGTAGGGACTGCCGACTCGCTCTCCAGCGAGGGGAACAGAGGGGGGTTGTAACCCAGGGACACTTTAAAGGGGGACATCCTGGTGGCGGAGGAGCGAGCGGTGTTGTGGGCGTACTCCACCCAGGCGAGGTGTTTACTCCATGACGCAGGCTTGGAGGCGGTGAAGCAGCGGAGGGCAGCCTCCAGCTCCTGGTTGGTCCACTCACACTGCCCGTTAGATTGGGGGTGATGGCCGGAGGAGAGGCTTACTTGGGCTCCTAATGCTTTGCAGAAACTCCGTCAGACGTCCGAGGTGAACTGGGGACCCAGGTCGGAAACCACGTCGACTGGTATCCCATGCAGCCTCACCACGTGTTGGATAAGAAGTTCTGCCGTCTCCAAGGCAGAGGGGAGCCCCCGTAATGGCATGAAGTGGGCGGCCTTGGAGAAGCGGTCGACGATGGTCAGGACAGTGTCGAAGCTGTTAGAGACGGGGAGACCGGTGACAAAGTCTAATGCGATGTGTGACCAGGGCCTACCAGGGACAGGTAGGGGCTGGAGCAGGCCCGCGGGGGGAGCGTTGCCAGACTTACTGGTGGCGCAGACGGGGCAGGCCCGGGCATAGCGGGCGGCATCCTTACGCAGTCCCGGCCACCAGAAGGAACGTTGGAGAAGATCGATCATCCGAGAGGTCCCAGGATGGCAGGCGAGCCTGGATGTATGGGGCCAATGGATGACCTCCCCCCGGATGGAGGATGGAACGAAGAGCCTCCCCTCCGGTCCGCCGCCAGGGTCCGGTTCCGATTCCTGCGCCCTCCGGATCTTATCTTCGATCTCCCAGGAAACAGCCCCCATGACACACGACCCGGGCAGGATGGTGTGTACGGCGTCCTCAGATTCCTCAGGGGCAAACTGCCTGGAGAGGGCGTCAGGGAGACAGTTCTTGGAGCCCGGCCTGAATGTAATGGTAAAACGGAACCTGGCAAAAAACAAGGACCAACGCGCCTGGCGGGCATTCAGGCGCTTGGCAGTTCTTAAGTATTCCATGTTCTTGTGGTCCGTTAATACCACGAATGGCAGGGCGGCCCCCTCCAGCCAGTGATGCCACTCCTGGAGCGCGAGCTTGATGGCGAGGAGCTCTCTGTCCCCCACGTCGTAGTTATGCTCCACCGGGGACAAGCGCCGGGAGAAGAAGGCGCAGGGCCGTTTGACCCCGTCAGCAGGTGGCCGCTGTGATAACACTGCCCCCACCCCCGTATCCGAGGCGTCGACCTCCACGATGCACTGTAGAGAGGGATCGACCTGGCTGAGGACCCGGGAGGAGGAGAACTCTGCCTTCAGCGCCTGGAAGGCCGCTGCGGCCTCTTCAGACCACTGGAACGGGGTCTTAGGGGAGGTGAGGTGGGTCAGGGGACCGACGATGGCTCCAAAATTGGGTACGAAGCGGCGGTAGAAATTGGCAAAGCCGATGAACTGTTGCACCTGCTTCCTGGATGTGGGAGTAGGCCAATCTACCACCGCTTTAACTTTGGCTGGGTCTGGAAGCACCTGGTCATGGGAGATGACAAATCCCAGAAATGATGTCGTCTTGGCGTAGAATTCACACTTTTCCGCCTTCACATACAACCGGTTCTCCAGCAGCCTCTGGAGGACCCGCCTCACGTGCACCCGGTGCTCTTCCCTGGATTTGGAGAAGATGAGTATGTCATCCAGGTAGACGAACACGAACAGACCGATGAAGTCCGGGAGAACATCATTGATCAGGCGCTGAAAGACGGCTGGAGCGTTGGTCAACCCGAACGGCATGACCAGGTATTCAAAGTGGCCGTTTGGGGTACGGAAGGCAGTCTTCCATTCATCTCCCTCCCGGATCCGGACGAGGTGGTACGTGCTGCGGAGATCCAGCTTGGTATACCAGGTCGCCCCCTGGAGGGAGTGGAAGGCAGTGTCCATCAGGGGCAGGGTGTAACGGTCCTTCTCCGTGATGTCGATAAGGGCACGGAAGTCGATGCATGGATGAAGGGAGCCATCCTTCTTGCCCACGAAGAAGAACCCTGCACCTAATGGAGATGAGGAAGGACGAATTATTCCTGCACTGAGCGACTCCTTCAGCTAGGTATTCATGGCCTCCTTCTCCGGCGCTGACAGGCTGTACAGACATCCCGAGGGAAGGGGTGCCCCCTGGTGGAGATTTATAGTGCAGTCGTAAGGCCGGTGTGGGGGAAGAGACATCGCCTTGGACTTACTGAAGACCGCGCCCAGGTCGTGGAACTCCGCGGGCACCAAGGAGAGGTCAGGGGGCGCCGCATCCTTGGCCACGGGAGGAGGGGATGGGGCACAGGCAGCGGATTGGAGGCAGGTGCTCATGCAGAACATACTCCAGGCAGTCACCCTTCCGGTCTTCCAGTCCAGGACGGGGTTGTGGATGCAGAGCCACGGGTAACCCAGAATCACCGGAGACACAGAGGATGGCAGGATGTAGAAGGATATGTCCTCCCGGTGGTTTCCAGAGACAATGACTGAGATGGGGTTCATCCGGTGAGTCACTTTCCCCAGGGACGCATGGGAGAGATTGATGAGGGCGAGAGGAGTCTTAAGGGGCTGGCAACGGATGCCCAATCGGGTTGCCAGGCTTTGAGAAATAAAGCCGTCCTCCGTGCCTGAGTCCACCAGTGCATGGGTGAGATGCCCTGTGGTGTTATGGCAAAAACGGATGGGCAGCGACAAATGTGTGAGGGGAGTTGACCGGTTAGCGTCCGCGAGGCCCCCTACAGTGACTCGCGGACCTCCCCATTTGGCTTCTCCGGGCAACGCTCCACAGTATGCTGGTTGCCTCCGCAATACATGCAGAGACCCAACTCACGGCGGCATTGTTTCTCCGCAAGGGGGAGCTTTGCCCGGCCCATCACCATGGGCTTCGACTCCTCGGAGGACTCTGGTGGCGGTAACGCCAGAGGGCGAGCTTGGGATGGGCACGACGAGGCACCCCGCGAGCGAGAAGGCAACTTCTGCTCCGAGGCACGCTCGCGCAGCCGGTTGTCCAAGCTGATGGCGAGGGAGATTAGCTCCCCTAATGTCTCAGGGATATCCCGACCAGCCAGCTCATCCCTCAGACCAGAGTTTAAACTGCGGAGGAAGATGCCACAGAGGGAGCATTCCTCCCAGCCAACTTCCTCCGCTGTTACCCGGAAGTCAATGGTGTAATCCGCGGCCAATCAGCTCACCTGTTGCAGACTGAGGAGACGATCGACCTGGACACTGTCCAAACGCGAGTGATCAAAGACTTCCAGGAACTGGTTAACTAACTGACCATAGGTGAGGATGGCGTAGCTGGGCTTCGCCATTACGGCGTAAGCCCAGGTGAGCGCACGACCCTCCAGGAGATTTCCTATATAGCCAATTCGGCTGTGGTCTGAGGGAAAATCTCCGGGGACGCGCAGGAACACCGACTCACACTGCATAATGAACCCCCGCGCTCCACCGAGCTTACCACTAAAGCGGGCGGGGGTCGGGATAGGTGTGAGTCGGGCTGGGGCACACAGAGCAGGCTGGATGGCCGCTGGAGCAGCTGGAGCTGCGCCTCCCTGACGAGCCGGGGGGGAACGGCTGACAGGGGTCCAGGCGGTCTAACCGGTCAGTAATCAAGGTTAACTGATTGAGTATCACCTGTTGCTGATGAGCTATTAAATCCACCTGAGCCTCGAGGGTGGAAAAACGGCGTGCGAGCCCGCTGTCCGCCGAGCCGCCCTGCTGAAGCCGTACTGACATAATACATGGCTCAGGAGACACACACGCAGGCTCAGGGTAAATTTAACAGCTTTATTCAACAACAGGGATGTGTGGTTGCGTGTCTGTGATATGTAGATGTACTGGTGGTGGACGTCTGTGTCAGGCACGGGGGCAGGAAACCGTGCAGCCGGACAACCCTGGGGAGAGAGCACAGGGAAACGGTAACGGGCACCAAACCAGTACAGAGGGTAAATAAAGTTTGTTGGCTTACTTGGCAGGGCAGGTGGCAGGCGTGCACAAGGGCGAGCCCGGAAGACAGCGACCTGATGCACCTGACAGCAGCAGGAAGACAGCGATGCAGAGGCGAAGTCCGCCGCCGGGAAATCCACCTGTGGCAGCAGCAAGCAGGCGGCGATGCAGGGGCGAGATCCGCCGCCGGGAAATCCTCCTGTGCACAGGGGAGAAACTGGAAAGACAAGAGTAAGGTATGCTTACATCGTAGATCTTGCGGATAGATGAGGGGATTCCTCTGCAGCAAGTTGGCCAAAGGAATCAGACGGCTTCAGGCCGAAGCCCAGGGCAGAGTGGCTTATATCCCACACTGCTGATGAGGTGCAGGTGTGCGCGCAGCTGGCGCCGCTGATGAGCGGCGAGTTGTAACACTGAGGTTAAAATGTCCATATTGTCATCTCCTGAGGTAAAGATGTCCATGTTATCACCTCCTGAGGTTAAAATGTCCATGTTGTCATCTCCTGAAGTTGAAGTTTCTGAGGGTAAAGCTTTCAAGGCAGTTTTCCCCTGAGTATGATGCTCCTGTGTTAGCTTCAGAGCAAAGAACTCCTGTGTTAGCTTCAGAGCAAAGAGCTCCTGTGTTAGCTTCTGAGCAAAGAGCTCCTGTGTCAGTTTCTGAGCAAAGAGCTCCTGTGTTTACAGAGCCTAAAGCTTATGTGTTGCCTTCTGAAGTTAGATCTATGATGTCTCCAGAGTTTGGGGGTTCCATGTTGTCATCTCCTGAGTTTGGAGTTTTCATGTTGTCATCTCCTGAGTTTAAGGGTTCTTTATTATCAGCTCCTCTGTTTAAAAATTCAATGTCATTTTCTCCTGAGTTTAAAGTGCCCCTACAGTTATCTTCGAACCCATTCTGTGCTCTGTTCTGGGAGTCCAGGGACTCTGGAAAAACCCCTGAACTGCCTTGCTTTCTGGTCCAGTTGCCCTGGGATTTTGGCAGATCACCCGACCTGCCTTGTACTCTGATTTGGGGTCCAATGGACCCCCTGAACTATTCTGTCCCATGATCTGGTGGCTCAGGGACTCTGGAAGCTGCCAGACACCTTGTTTTTTGATCCGGTGGTCCACGGACTGGGGTAGACCACCTGACCCATTTTGTGTTGAATGTGAGGGTCATGGACTTTGGGTTCCCATAATGATTTTTGATTTGGGACTCTGTGGAGGGTAAGAGTTTGTTTTGACCCACCTGGCCTTGAACCCCCACCACCCACCCTGGGAGGGTGCTTTTCTGTTTTGTTTATATTTGGTGTTATTTTGAGGGCCATCTGGAGGCCACCCCTTAAGAGGGGGTACTGTCAGGGCATGGGTTGGGGCTCATGTCTTTATCTTGCTTCATAGTTTATATTTCTTTAAAGTATGGACTCAGTCCACATCCTTGCCTTGAGTTATTTTGCATTTTCTGCATTTATTATTGTTTATCAGATCTATAACTGTTCTCGGTTTTGAGTATCTTTATTATGATTATTTATGATAGGAGTTCAGTTCTGTCATTATTTGTCATGATTGTGTCTCCTCTGATCCCCTGCATATGCTTTCTGTCTCTCTCTCTCTCTGTGTGTGTGTGTGTGTGTGTGTGTGTGTGTGCAGCCATGGCCCTCCTGTCACTGGTAGTTGCCTCATGTGTCAGCTGTCAGTGATTATTGGTCTCGCCACCTGTCCCATGTTGTCTTGATTGTGCTCATTGATTATTTAAGGACTGTTTTCACTTCTGTTCAGTTTGGGTTCTTTGATTGTCATTCTGGCATGATTACATGCTTCTGTATCCAGTTCTTGCCAAGTCCTGATCTGCCTGTCCTGTTTTTAGCCTTAGTCTTTTGTTGCACTTCCGAGCTGCAGTTTATTTTCTGTTAAGCCCTCGAGCAGTGTCAGTGTGATCAGCTATCCAATAAAATTATTTGAACTTACGTCCAGTGATTGGGTCCAGTTTCCTCCACACCTTGACACTTCCCTTTTGGCTAAAATTAAGAATCAATATACTAAAAATGCATCTTTGACTATTGCTGTATTATTTATTCACCAGATCAAAGAGACATTTATTGGTAAAAGTTAAAATCTTTTACAGGGTAGCAACAAATTTTAGCATCGGTATGTTTATTTAAATAGAGCCATCCAAACATAAGAGCAAACAATGTTCATTTCTACAAAAACACCAGAAGGATAAATATATTTATATCAATCATTCTCAAGGTTCTCAAGGTTGTCATAGCCAGGGGGTGGTGCTAGGGATCAGCTCCCAGTGCTTATAAAATACTCCTTATGATGTGCGTCTCAAATAGCCTCTCACAACCAAGTCCAGCTCCTGGCCTGCTCATGTGGCTTGGTCTCAAGTCTGACGGAACTGCTTTTACTGACAGGAGAAGGGGCGAAGATGGGTCTTTGGCGCCTTCAATCCAGTTGCTTCAGGTAGATGGGGCTCACTAACCTGGGAGGGTAGCCCATCTAAAGGAAGGAAAACCCTGATTTCAAACCTCCGCTGCCTTGTGGCATACCTGGTCACAGGAAAGGCTTCGGGAGTCAACCCTGAGGAAAAATCTGGAGTTGGAGTCCCTAAGGCCGTTCACTGCTGTATTCAGCATTGTTTTGACAACTCCTGCAACACTGCTGGTGCTAAACTGTATCAGCTTTGCTGTTCCTCTGGATTCACCACCAGTGTGGAAAGGGGGGACATACTACCTGGGCAACAGTTGGTTCTCCACATTACCCTGCTCTGGCTTGTGCCCTGGAGAGGACACTCCAGCTTCACCTCACAGCGTTGAAACAACACAGGAAGCAGCAGTCTACCGGTGATAAGCCATAGTGCTCTATTGGCATAGAGTATGGCACCAGGGGTTGCTTCTGATGGTGGGAGGGATTTTTGGATCTCATTGGACAGTTACCGCCAGCCTTAAGCTGGGCAGCCCCCAGCTAGACAGGTACTGTCCTGCCACAGTCTGCCTTCCTTATTGGATGCATGGGGATTAGGAAAAAAACAACAAGCAGGCTGCAACTATTGCACCAGACAAGAAGGAAAAGAAAACATCCAAACACACAAGACCAGCTCTTAAACTCGGAACCTGGAACGTCCACATTATGAAACCAGGACTCGCTGTGGACCCTCAGGACATCAGCAATGCCAGAAAGACAGCAGTCATCAACAATGAGCTCCTGAGATTAGAGGTAGACATCGCCACTCTGCAAGAAATGTGCCTAGCTGGATCAGGGACGCTCAAGGAGAAAGACTACTCATTCTACTGGCAAGGAAAGTGTGCAGAGGAGCACAGAGAACATGGAGTTGGATTCGCCATCAGGAATTCCTTGCTGAAAAATGGTTGAACCAGGTGACAAGGGGTGTGAACGTCTGTTGACGCTTCAATTCTGACATCCACATCTGAGGCAAAGGACGAGTTTTACACCAAGCTTAGTGACATCATCAAGAACATCCCTAGCAATAAACACCTTGTCTTCCTTGGTGACTTCAATGCCAAGGTGGGTGCCAACCATGATTCTTGGCCTTCTTGTTTGGAACATTTTGGAGTTGGCAAGATAAATGAGAATGGACAGCACCTGTTAGAGCTTTGCTCTTATCACAGCCTCTGCATGACCAACTCCTACTTCCAGACGAAGCCACAACACAGAATGTCATGGCGACACCCTCGTTCAAAGCACTGGCTCCACCTGGACATTGTCATTGTCAGAAGCACAAGCTTAAAGCTCATGCTCCTTACTCGCACATATCATAGTGCAGACTGCAACACTGACAACTCACTAGTGTGCAGCAAGATCAGGATACTCCCAAAGAAGATCTGTCACAACAAGCAAGATGGGAAGCCATGCATCAATACCACCAAGATGCAGTATCCAGAGAAAATTGAGGAATTTGTCAAGTCCTTTGAGGACGACCTGTCCACAGATCACCTGCACAGCTCTGCCTCTGCAAATTGGGACCACCTCCGGGACACCATCCAGAAAACAGCTTTCACAACCTTTGGGAGGATGACTTCTTAGAACTGTGACTGGTTTGAAGCCAAGTTGAACGAGATGACTCCTGTTATTGAAGCAAAGCGCAGTGCTCTTACTGAATACAAGTGCTCACCGAGCGAGAAATCCCTTCAAGCAATCAGAGCAGCCAGAAGTAAAGTACAGCAGACAGCAAGAAAATGTGTCAATGAGTTTTGGCAGCAGCTCAGCAATGACATCCAGACTGCAGCTGTAACTGGTAACATCAGAGGGATGTATGAGGGGACCAAGAAAGCTCTCAGTTCAACTCAGAGCAAGACGCCCCCCCTCAAATCATCCAGCAGAGAATTGATTACTGATAAAGGTAAGCAGATGGAGAGATGGGTAGAGCACTACTCAGAGCTGTACTCCAGAGAAAACATTGTGGCAACTTCAGCTTTAGATGCCATTGAACCTCTGCCTATCATAGAGGCGCTAGATGTTGAGCCAACATTGGAGGAGCTTAGCAAGGCTATTGATAGCGTAGCCTGTGGCAAGGCACCTGACATTGATGGCATCCCGCCGGACCTGATTAAATGTCGCAAAACCACCCTCTTGCAGCCATTACACAGTGTTCTCTGTCAGTGCTGGAGTGAAGGAGCTGTACCACAAGACATGCGTGACGCTAAGATTGTCACCCTGTACAAGAACAAGGTTGACATAAGTGACTTCAGTAGCTACAGGGGCATCTCCCTCCTGAGCATTGTAGGCAAACTCTATGCCCGTGTCATGCTTGTGCGGCTCCATACGCTGGCTGAGCACGTTTATCCAGAGTCCCAGTATGGCTTCCAAGCAGAACGTTCAACAGTAGACATGATCTTCTCCCTACATCAATTACAGGAGAAGTGCAAAGAGCAGCAGAAGCCAGCAGGGATGGGCTCTTCAACATCCTCCTGAAAATAGGATGCCCCCCGAAATTACACAGCAGGATCAGATCCCTCCATGACAACATGAAGGCAGCCACCCAGTATGAAGGTAGCATCTCTAAGCCATTTGACATCAAGAGTGGTGTGAAACAAGGCTGCGTCCTTGCGCCCACCCTCTTCAGCATCATCTTTTCTCTGCTTCTGAAGCGCGCCTTTGCGACCTGGACAGAAGGAGTGTACTTACATACCAGATCAGATGGACGACTCTTTTACCTCGCTAGACTGAGAGCAAAGACCAAGGTGCGCAAGGCCATCATCAGAGACATGCGCTTCGCTGATGACACTGCAGTCATTTCACACACTGAGCAACATCTCCAGTGTCTCATAGATAGATTCTCCCAAGCATGGAAAGACTTTGGGCTCACCATGAGCCTGAAAAAGACCAATGTGTTGGGCCAATATGTGGAAACACCACCTGTCATCACCATTGACAGCTATGAACTAGTTGTTGTCCACCAGTTCACATATCTCAGGTCTACCATCAGCAACAACTTGTCCCTTGATGCGGAAATCAACCAGCACATTGGAAAGGCTGCAACAATTATAGGCCAACTTAGAACGCACATGTGGGAGAATCCCAAATTGACAGTGTCAACCAAAATGGAAGTGTGCTATGCCTGCATCATCAGCACACTACTGTACGGCAGCAAGGCATGGACAACATATGCCAAGCAAGAGAAGAAGCTGAACAGCTTCCACCTGTGCTGCCTACGTCGCATTCTCGGCATCACATGGAGCGACAAGGTGCCAAATGCCCAGGTCCTCACACGCGCTGGTCTCCCCACTATGTATACGCTGCTCAGGCAACGTAGGCTGCACTGGCTCGGCCATGTGTACCGTACGGAAGAAGGACGCATACCTAAGGACGTTCTGTATGGTGAGCTTGCCTCTGGCAAGAGATCTGTTGGCCGTCCCCAGCTGCGCTACAAGGATGTCTGTAAGCATGACATGAAAGCCTTGGGCATCAGCACTGACAGTTGGGAGGATACAGCAGGTGACTGCAGTAGATGGCGCAGCACTCTCCAGAAACAACTCAAGGTAGGAGAGGAAAAACTCCAGACCTTGGCCAAAAAAAAGCGAGCCAGATGGAAGGTGCATGCCTCCGAAGTAAATACTGTGACCACCCATACCTGCACCAGATGCCGTAGAGACTGCCATTCCCGTATTGGACTGATCAGCCACAGCCAACACTGTACTAGCTGAGACAGCTCCACAACGGCAAACCAAGAGGGTGCATCATCTACGGTCAACATTGACCGACAGAGGCCATCCATGTACCTTTTCTGATACGCATAATGCTACTTTTGTCCCCCCACACACAATTAGCTTTTGTTCTGAATTTAACTTGCTTGAACATCATAAATATTTGACACAGTCAATGCTTTTAAGTTTAATGGCTCACTGCAGAGGGACTTAATAAAGGAGAATAAATAAGTATGACAGGAAATAAAGAAATAGGTGAACAAATGCTTTTTAAAAAAAACACAGAGTAACAAAGTTAAATACAGACACTGTGCAGATGAAATAACCAGATCGACTTTCGGAGCAGACAAACTTTATTTCACTCTCACATCTTTCAGAATCAGAACATTGAACATTAAACATTTGTAGCAGGGACTCTCTCTTTTATATCCCAACTCACACCTCCCTGCTACCTGACGTCCTGCATTCACCATTCACTGCCCCAAGACAATTCCCCTTACCCACCAACCCTTTGATCGCCATGCTCTCTCAGTCTGAGAGGAAAACCCGCCCCCCCCCCCCCCGAGTCTCAGACTGGGTGTTAACTCTCCTGTCCTCACGGCTTCAGTCTCCGCCCATAGCTGCTGTAATGGAGGGTCCTCGGCTCTGCGACACTGCTGTGCCGGTGGGGGGTTCCTGGGGGTGTGTCTGTCTGGGGGGGGGGGACAATGGAGGGGGGGAAGAAACATTCAGCATACTCGTGTGACTGCTGTGATGAATCATTTACCTGGGGAGCTCTCAGTGGGGGTCTTCCTCGTCAAGGAGCTCGAGCCAACTGCAGCTGCTTGTCTGCCACAACAAAGGCAGGCTTAAGCCTGTCTATACAGATTCTCTCCCAGCGACCCCCCAGGTCTAACACAAAATGTTTGTCCCCGGTTTCCAGCACTCTGAACGGGCCATCATAGGGTGGGCACAATGGGGTCCGGTGGGCATCGTGCCTGACAAACACAAACGCAACATCCTTCAATGTTTTTGGCACAAACGCATGGGGAAAACAGTGGTGGGCCGGCCAGGGAGCGTCCGTGCATCTGTGCTATGCTGCGAACGCGGGGATGGATGGGTGTTCAGCGTGGGGTTATCTGGTAAAAACTCCCCCCGGGAGCCAAAGGGGCTGCATAAAAACCAGCTCTGCTGGGGAAGCAGCTAAATCCTCCTTCTGTGCGGAACGCAACCCTAATAGGACCTGCTAAAAAAGGTGAGCGGCTGCCATGAACTGGCAACACACTGCTCCATGACAGCCCCTATGGCCACGTCTGATGCGTCTGTAGAGAGCGCAATCTGAGCTGCCGGGTCTGGGTGCACCAGCACTGCAGCGTTCGCCAGAGCTGTTTTAACCTCGGAAATCGCTTGCTTCCCCTCAGGAGTCCAATCCACTCTGTCTGCCGGCTTCCGTTTCGTAAGCGCAGCATAAAACGGCTGCATGAGCTGGGCTGCGCGGGGGAGGTAACGATTGTAGAAGTTCACCATCCCCCAAAACTCCTGCAGCGCCCTGACCGTCTGAGGCTGGGGAAAATTCGCCACAGTGCGCACCTTGTCCGGCAAGGGTACCGCTCCCTCCAGTGAGATGCGGTGTCCCAAAAAATTGATCCCCGTTGTTAGAAAAATACCCGATTCTTTGATTGAAAGGTCCAAGAACAAACCGGAGATTTCTTCAATTGAAAGGATGGTACATTTATTTAGAAGTCACATGTAAAGCAAGCAGCGCTGGGTGCAGCGTGACGCAGCTCCCTCTGGAGCTGGTCAGACTGAACCCCGACTTCCGGGTGCAGGTTACAATTATCCCCTCGGGTTGGGCGAGCCAGTACAATGGGATGGGCTTGTACGCGACTATCTGATTGGCTAATCTACCTATGGCGGGAACAGGCCATCCACTGAACACGCCTCTTCATTCTAGAATGTGCTATCAACAGTGTGCGTGGGTGTTGGGTTTGGGTGTGTATCTAATGTTAAAGACCTGACTTAAAAGAGAGAGAGAAAAGACAGAGAGGGCTCTATACCTTTGTCTCATTCCTGTTATCAATATACCATAACATACTTGTTCATAAGCATGCAAACAGAATTTGTATGGAATATGTGTAGAGCATAATGGGAGATCACCTACAGAATTATTATTCTGGCACTAACTATACATTAACCCTTTCAATCCCCCCTTTGACATGATTTTATCATGTCAACCATGTATGGTGTGAGAGACTCTAGCAATTAACAGATGGTGAATAAGGCAGGTCCCTGCATTGTGTGTCAACCCAAGAGGCTTGCACCATTGATTCTGCTACCCGTGCCTCCCCCCTTGTGGACACCTTAGCACAGTGCAGCGATGTCTCAGAGGTGAACTGTCACCAGGTCCTGTACCCCCTCGAGGTCTCCTCATGATCATTGTTCTTTGTCCAGTGGAGTGGACCATGTAGGGGTCACAGGGTCGAATAGAATCAGTCCACAAAACCTTTGTCCACCGGTTGACCCTTGCCAGGGCTCACATCATTCAGCTGCACTCATCACACGGTTGCGACAGAGGTTTGACCTTCCCCTGTGTCTGCTTCCCATATCTGCAGCTGTGGAGCACAGTTCCATCTTGGTGACACAGGAACGAAACAACTGTGTCCCCGCTCTCAGAGGCACACCTCATCCCATGAGGTCTACAGGACGGTCTGGTGGGTGCAGCAGAGGGTATGTAACATCCAGTCCAGCCAGTGAACAGCTCAGTGATGCTGTCCCAGGGATGCCACCCCCCTGTCGCTGGAAAGAGGTGGACACGCTGGTGTTGGTAAGGCTCGAGCTCCTGGCTCCACCCTGGATGCTGGAGGTGCGGTGGATGCGCTCGGGTACCAGTCCATTCTTCTTCTGGGGACTGAAGTCATACAGTCACTCGCCCTACGACCTTTTCAATGTCACGGGCACACGTCGTGATGGTCTGGTGCTCTCCGGCGTGCATTTTCCCTCTACCCTACACCTTTGGTCAAGTGTCGACACAAAGGGCTCAGCTGGGGCAGGACCAATAATGGTCTGAGGGGTTGCCATCACAATGCATGGAGCTTGTAAAGTTTTATCCTTATTCACTACAACTGTAGTTATCTATGTGTTGTTGTAAGTTATCTCCCAGTAGCCTTGAGTGTGTGATTGTTGGCTATGTGAAATCTGCATGTGGTGTTTGTGTTGTGGTGTGTGTGTTGGGTGATGGGACCTATATGTTCAGTGGGTAGGTAGTAAACAATATTATTCAACGTTAGGAGACATCCTTATTCATGCATTGCTGTATTCAGGCATTCAGAGCTTCTAACCTTCTCCCTTATTCAGATTACCTTACCGTAATTAGCATGATGGAGATAAATAACGCAAGAACCCTATAAGTCTCACACCCCTACATCCGTGTGGTGAGCTATGTATGATTTATGTATTATCATTAGCACACTGTGTTTACAAATAATCTGTGATGGCAGAATGGTCTTCCTCGTCATCATCTTTCGTCTTGGGGTCCTCAGCTCTTCCTCTCGACCCAGCAGTTGGTCTAAGACTTGCTGACGACTCCCACTGTGGAAAATTGCATTTGTTAACGCCCTTCTGGGCTTCTGAATATATGGCCTATAGTGTCGTACTCTGCTCCTTTTATTAGATCTGCATTTGGTTATCCCTTTACCATAACCAATTTGGAATTTGATTCAAATTTTCCTCATCCCCTCATTTGTTAATAAGAAAAGATTGGTCATATAGGAGATTTCTGGGCATCTTTGTGCCGCCTTTTGTGCTGATGCTTATGGTTTTATTTTGGGAGAATATTCTATGTTAAGGTCAGGTATTGGTTTCCCATGGATGGCTCTATTCTGCACTAGAGATGACAATATGTCCAACATTTTCCAATCCATGTGTTTGGGTCTAACCAGCGGGATGTGTGGAACCCCCCATTGGTTGAAATGCCTCTTATCCTCTTCAATTAGGACAATGGATGCTTCCACACATTTCCTTGTTTATCAGTCTAATTTTATGACCAATCTAGAGGATGGATTTACAAATGATGGTAGTTCACAATTTGGATCAGATCCATTCAATTGCCTATAGTACACTGGGTACAATGCTACTTTTACAGATGTTGATAGGTGTTCTACTGGTAGCTTGTCATTTGCAGAATTTGATCGTTATTTTTCTGACTCAGAGTCCTGTATGTCATTACCCAGAATTCTTACTTTACATGCAATAATTTAATTTTTGCTAATTTTCTGCATACGTGTAGAAGTGAGTCCACTTATCTGTTCTAGTCTTTAAGTATGCAGTCCAGTTTTCAGTGGTGGAGGTGGACGCCTCTCCTGCCAGCAGCGGCCATTGTGGGGTGTGCTCCCTCCTCCTCCTCCTTCTCGCTGTCCTCCCCCCTTGTCCTCTTGGCCTCCTTTTATAAGAGAAACAGATTCATGGGGAGCCTCAGGCTCCCCTTGTGTCAGCCATTCCATAAATAAGTTCAGTTTTTCTCCAAATTTTCTTTTCCCTTCTTATCTAGATTTCCAACATTGAGTCAAGAAAGGAACTGCTTCAAAGTCTTCATTTAGTTTTCCTAATTAATACAAGATGGGATAATAAGATTAACTCTCCACCATGCCAACAGATACTATCTGCACTACTGTAATTGAACCTTGCGGACCTTTGTCTTCCAAGAGTTCTGTTCAATAAGGTTTCAATAGTCACAGCTTAACTACTTTACAAATTTCATTTAAGGAAAACAAAATAACCACCTGTGCATTTTGATATGCTTCAGCATTGATAAATAAGATCAGTTTGTCCAGTTGAATTTAAATAAATGATTAAAAGCTGTGTCACACTTTCAGTCAAGCGAAAGGTGGACGTTTTGCCTAATTAGAATTTGATTCAAATTTTTCCCTTGAATGCCTCATTTTATATATTCCTTGGTAAAGTGTGGAGTGAATGTAGTTTACCCTGACCCAGCTTGGCCACCGCCGAATCAGGAAAAATCACATTCCTCATTACTGTCATATTCCTGAAATATGATGTATCATATATCACATATCACACCATTATGTGGTGAGTAACATCAAATGCATACCCTCTGTTGGGGAGGAACATAACTAATGTTAATATTCACAATTAAGGAAATGCACTGAAAGAATGGACACCTAATGTCTCATTGCTGCTTTAAGTACTTGGAAACATCTAAGATGGTTGCCTGCATTTGTGCCTTCTTCCTGACACTCTTAGCCAAAAATTTAATTTATTTATTGTTGGTTTTTAAAGCTACAGCTGCAAATCTTACGTGGATCTTTATTTTCTTTGGTTAGACATGCTCTGCTTTAATTTCTTTTTCCATTTCCATCTCAACATCAGAAATATTTTCTACACTTGCTAAATCCACCGTTCTTCTTCTCTTCCCCCAAGTACTTTTTCCCATCAGAAACACTCACTCAATTCTTTTCCAACCACTATCCATCTGTGTACAAGACTTCACCTTTCCCTGGACTAGCTGATGAAACATCTCACATCTATAATCTCTTTCAGTATTGGAACTTCCTTCTGTTCACTGTCCCGTCGTTCATACTCCTGACTACTGTCCACAGCTAATGCTCCATGCAAGATCCTGCACATAAAAGTGATCGGTTTCATTCTGAAAAGTCAGCTTTATAAATAAACCAACATGGCTCCATTCAAAATTCTGTTTTGTGACAACACTCATCTCTTGATTTATACCCTGGCCTTGGATGCCTTTTAATTACTGACCTTTTGAATTTGTTTTGGAATTAAATGATGCCGCTGGGTCTGAACACCTGCCCTTCAAGGAATGCATTACACTAAGACGTCTGCTGATTATTATGAAAACTTAAGTTTAACAGAGTCATCTGTATCTTGGTGTGGTGGAGTCTTCTGTCTTTTTTCTTCTGAACAGATAACCTCCAGATGAACTAACACTATGCCTACAAAACTATAACAATTTTAGATACAAAAATATAGAGCTTTCATTAGCCTCCAAAAACAATTCTAAATAACATTTAAATCAGGACTTAACCATGTGACACACAGACCATGCGGGTGTGAACCGCTGGTTTGTTTGTCAAGCTACACTGGTTGTCTTGTGTGTGTCAGAGCTGCAGATCTATGTGCACAGGACATTAAAGCCTTGTTCATGCTCCACCTCCGCTCTGTGCGTGCACTATGATGATCCCTTGGATAGGGCTGGTGTGCACACAGCTATATGTATGTATATGCTTCATTCTTGAGTCTATTCGCCCGAGTGTTTGCTGTTTTTTACCCCAAATTATCTTCTTGTTTCTGTAGTCTACTCTGGTTGTGTTTGTTTTAATTCATCGTCTTCCATAATGCTTTTTACTCATCTCTGGATGATCCAAAACCATAACCCTTGTTACGCTGCCATCCCCCATCTCCATACAAAGTGTAAGGAAATCTGTAATGCTCCGCACCGTGTATTTATATTTATGTGTACATATGTATATTCACTCCTCTTATTTTCTTATCTTTTAAATTATTGCTCTAAGTGTTGTTATCCCTGTGCCATTGCAATCCTAGAATCTCCCCCATTGTGGGACCAATAAAGGCTCATCTTATTTTAATGTGGCTTTCATGTAAGCTTACAGCTTTTCTCAAATTTAAACACTTCCCTTCTAACTTTGCAACCTTTTCTCTTAATAGTTATTTTCTCCTAACAAATTTTAGATCTTTTCCTTGTAAATTTGCAAGTTCCTTTTCAGGAATTTGTGACATTTTGTAATATTTGGCAAACTTCCTCAATTGTGCAATTTCCCCCAAACCTTGCAGCTTTACCCTTATACCTTTTTGCATAAATTTTCAACCCTTGTCTTAACTTGTGATTGCAAATCAGCATTTTTTATCATATTTTGCACCTCCATGCTCATACCTTATGTTGAGTTAAAATGTCTACTGCAAATCTTTAACAATGTTATTAGTTTTCACCAGATTTGTAGAGATGTGCAAAAATACAGATAGGAGGGTCTGGGAACCTCCAAATATGTATTGGCCCTTAAATATTAAGGAGCCCTAAACCTGCCTCATTTCTCTTGGTCACTAGGTGGCTAGTTTTCTTGTAGCAAAAGTTCCCACTGCCTAATATTCTGTGGAATAATGACCTTTCAAGCGTCAAGAAATTTTCAGATTTTGGTCTTAGTTGCTAGCCTTTGTTTTATTAGATGTTTCTTAGATGGAGCATGGGTGAGCAATATAAGCTGCAGCTTCAGCCATCACGCTTTTTGGATAACTTATGTTGAATTGTGCAATCAGAGGAGCCATTGTTTAATTTGACCCCGTTGGATTCCTCTTCCTTGATACATTGTTCTATTCCTTTAATGGAGCCTTCAAACCTTAGTGGACTAGTAACTTTTCTATCTGTTCCTGTCTTGACCTCTCATCTTGACCTCTCCCCCCTTGAAACAGAACGGCTTAATATCAAAGCCGGTTCTTTTTCAACATCCTGTAGGGAAGGATACCTGTTGTGTTGCTAATTTTGGGGGACCCCTTGTGGGTGTTTGAGCTCAGTGGCCAAATTGCTTAACATAGGAAGTATTAGTCCCACGGGGGCCTCTGACTATTCTGACCTCCTGTGGTCATGCAGCCGATACTGACAGGTCAACTTAGATGGGGCATGGGTATGGCTTTTTTGAAGATTGGTCATGTATTGTGTCTGCTCAGTATGTGGTCTTGGCACATCTCTGATATGGAAGGCAACAATACTGTATAGCTAGGTCTCCCTGGTGGGGGGGCTGTTTTCACATCCTGCAAACATTCCTCTGTCCTGCATTTGTTTGACCCATCTGGCAAATTTCTCCCTTCCTTTCTTTTGATCTGTGATTGGGACCTTTGTCAACCATCTAGCCCTTGTCTAGGATAGCACCGAACCCAGGGAGCCGGGCTTACAGGCTAGAGACATTTCATATAGGTGTTAATCAGTGTCAACTGGTTACACAGGAATACTATACAATATCAGATGTGTGAGGACTCACTCTGCTGGTGTGCTCAATTGTTCCTCTTTTGACCCATTGTGTTGCTTTCTTTGATTGCTGGAGTGGGACAGCGAAGTGGAGGGAGGAGGGGGTCACTGATGGCGTGAAGGAGGAGGCAGCTGCTGGGGGAGGGGTCGTCCACAGCCAACACTGTCTTAAATTTAATGGAGAGAAACAAGCTATTAAACAGCGTGTTTTTGTCCTTTTCTGTTTTATCATGTTTATTGATTATTTTGCATTTGTTCTCACCGTTGCAGCATAAGTCTCTTATTCTTACGTTTTTTCCTCCTCCAATCGTTTCTCCATAATTTTTTGTCTTGCGTCCTGCACAAAACTTTAACATTTCATCAGTTTTCAATTTTCTTCAAAAACAAATTTCCTTTTCCATATTCTGCCCACTCTCATCTCCACAACAATAACTCCTATTTACTTCATTCATTCATTTTAGTTTATTGTATTTATTCAATTATTTTGTATTTATAATTTAATTCATTTATATTTTTACTTATCTGCACCAACCTGCAATTTTTCATTTAAATTCTCTCACCTTTATAGTGTCCACCTAGGATTTCCTAGTTTTGTTGAGAAATAAATCTCCTTATTCTCCAGTTTTATTGTAAACCTCCTTCTGCCTAATTTAAAATTGAACCTTTCATCTCTCCAAGCCGAACGGGTATGCTTTGCCTCATTATGGGCAAACCTGCATTTTAGCAGGTCCCTGAGGTCTTTTGTTTTTTCACCATGCATGGAATTTTTAAAGCCTTCCTTTCAACCAGAGAGATAAAGTTCCAGATTTATTCTTAAGGTTTTAAGTTTTGTTGGCAGTAATTTTGTGAAATAGTGCACTTCCTATATTTGGCCACACGATGGAGGCACTGTGCCACAGCTTGAAGGTGATTCAAAATGGCGCCCTCGCATGCGCAGTAAATGGGACATGTGCAAAATGGCCCCTGAGCCTATTGTTCACAAACCATGTGCTTTTTTTTTTTTTTTTTTTTTTTTTTATAGTGTAAGAAAAATGGAGCACTGCCTCCTTAATCCCAGCTATACACACTACCACAGCTTTACAACTTTAATTTAGCGCTTCATTTTAATGCTGTTACCTCAAATAATCCTCAGTAACCTGTTTTACCAATTGCACCTCCACTCGGTGGTGGGGGTTACTTCCCTTTGTTCTGACCATGCGGTCCGGAGGCCGCCATTAGTTAATATTTCCAACCCCTGGTATTTCTCAAATCACATTTTTATCCCTTAAAGACACAAAATTTTACAGAGATCAGCTTGCACAATGTGGAGAGTTTGCCGCAGATTTGCATGTACTCATTTACTCATTACCTATAGCTTAACTTATATGTAGAGGATACTTTCATCGGAACCTCGTCAGGTAATCGATACAAGAGGTATCTTATCATAAAGATCAGTCTTATACTGATTTTAACAAGCTATTTTATTGTTTTATACTTATGAATGCACTCACTATTGTTGGAATAAGAGATTCTTATGCAATTCTGTAAGTTATTATTTTTATACTTATGAATGGTCACTCACTAAGGATGGAGAAAAGGTTCTTGTACCATTCTGCAAGTTATTTTTATGAGCAGACCCTCACTAAAGGTGGAAAAAAGATTCTTGCAGCTGCTTGCTACGTTACTCACTCATGATGTAGTCTGAGGTTCTTATAACGTATTAAGAGTACCTTAGTTATTTTTTATACTTATGAGCAGACCCTCACTAAAGGTGGGAAAAAGATTCTTGCGGCTGCTTGCTACGTTACTCACTCATGATGTAGTCTGAGGTTCTTATAACGTATTAAGAGTACCTTAGTTATTTTTTATACTTATGAGCAGACCCTCACTAAAGGTGGGAAAAAGATTCTTGCGGCTGCTTGCTACGTTACTCACTCATGATGTAGTCTGAGGTTCTTATAACGTATTAAGAGTACCTTTATATATGCTCACTATTGATCTAAAAAAGATTCTTGCATTGCAAATCTTCCTTATTCGTAAAAAAGCGGCTACTTGATCCTAGGACATTACCACTCTCCCTCGTGCAAGACCACGTGGTTCATGCTTTACATGTGACCGCAGACTTCCATCCCGCAAACAGTTTAAAATTTAGAAATCGGATATACCCCTTAATTAGACGACTGTAAATTTAGAATGGCCAAACTGCAGAAATTTGCGTAAAAAGGCTTTCTGCTTACCTTTTTGTTTCATTCAGGCGTCGCCACAGTCGACTAAAAAGGGTCCTTCCGATGTAGTTTTTGGGTCCTTTCTATGTAGTTTTTTCGGCTCGTCTCGAAATACTTCAATCCGGGTCACCGGCACCAATTGTTAAAAAAATACCCGATTCTTTGATTGAAAGGTCCAAGAACAAACCGGAGATTTCTTCAATTGAAAGGATGGTACATTTATTTAGAAGTCACATGTAAAGCAAGCAGCGCTGGGTGCAGCGTGACGCAGCTCCCTCTGGAGCTGGTCAGACTGAACCCCGACTTCCGGGTGCAGGTTACAATTATCCCCTCGGGTTGGGCGAGCCAGTACAATGGGATGGGCTTGTACGCGACTATCTGATTGGCTAATCTACCTATGGCGGGAACAGGCCATCCACTGAACACGCCTCTTCATTCTAGAATGTGCTATCAACAGTGTGCGTGGGTGTTGGGTTTGGGTGTGTATCTAATGTTAAAGACCTGACTTAAAAGAGAGAGAGAAAAGACAGAGAGGGCTCTATACCTTTGTCTCATTCCTGTTATCAATATACCATAACATACTTGTTCATAAGCATGCAAACAGAATTTGTATGGAATATGTGTAGAGCATAATGGGAGATCACCTACAGAATTATTATTCTGGCACTAACTATACATTAACCCTTTCACCGTCACGCCAAACTGGCATTTCTTCAGGTTGATTATTAACCTGTGCTCCTCCAACCTCCGGAAAACCGTCCTGAGGTGGGCTACGTGTCCGTCCTCGGCCGCGCTGGCCACGAGGATGTTATCCAGGTAAACAAACACAAATGGCAGATTGCGCAACACCACATCCATCATGCGTTGGAATGTCTGTGCCGCGCCTTTTAACCTGAAAGGCATGCGTAAAAACTCAAACAGACCAAACAGAGTTATTACTGCCATTTTAGGTATGTCCTCCGTGCACACCGGGACCTGGTGGTAACCACGGACCAGGTCTATCTTACAAAAAATACATGCCCCGGCGAGGTGAATGCAAAAATCCTGAATATGGGGGATCGGGTAGCGGTTGTTCGCTGTGGCGTTGTTTAATCTGCGGAAATCTCCGCAAGGTCGCCACGATCCCTCTGCCTTAGGGACCATATGTAGTGGGGATGCCCATGGGCTGTTTGATTGTCTGATGATGCCCAGCCTTTCCAAGATGGCAAACTCCTCGCGTGCTATGGCCAGTTTAGCTGTGTCCAGGCGCCGAGGTTGTGCAAAAATGGGTGGCCCGGTGGTGGTAATAAAGTGCTCCACCCTGTGTTTAATGATGGTCACCAAAAATGTCGGGACCGTGAGTGCTGGGAACTGGGTGAGCAGTGTGTGGAACTTGCCACCTGGAGCTGTGACGTTGGCTAGCGTTGTTGGCCAGGCTCCCCGAGCTGTACAGGGGAGAGAATCAAAAGACATTGCATTAATCAGGCGTCTGTTAGTAACATCGACTAGTAGTCCGTGTGCACACAAAAAATCAGCGCCTAAGATTGGGAAACTGCATGCCGCTATGACGAATGTCCACTGGTACTTACGGCCGTGCAGGGATACAGTCAGTGTCCTCTCACCAAAAGTCTTAATGCCTGAGTCGTTTGTGGCCGTCAGCTCGGGGCCGCTAGTTCCCGCTAGCCTTTCGGCGTAGGATGGCAGGATGAGGCTCTATTGGGAGCCGGAGTCCATGAGGAACCGTATCCCCGAGCGTGAGTCTGTCACGTAGAGCAGCTTGCTTTCTTCACCGGCGGTCACAGCTGCTACCGACTGCCGGTCCTGGTGTTTCCCGAACGCTTGAATTGGCACGGTGGCATGCATCGGTGTGCGTCCTCTCCAAAACTGCAGTGGTAGGAGCAGAGCGTGTCTCTCTGGTGCTTCCTCGCCCCCGTTGCCGCTACCATCGCTGGCTCCTCACTTCCGCTGGCCATTTCACTGGATTCCGGTGCCGCTACATTCACTGTGAGGGCTCTGGTGGTGAGGATGATCCGATCTGCCTCCTGGGCTAGCGCATGGTGGTTACGCGCGGCCAGCAGCTGCGAGTTGCCAAGAACTGCTCTGGCAGCTGCTGGGAGGTTCCGGAGGAAAAGGTGAACAAATAGAAAATGCCCGTTGTCCGTGCCCATTAACGGCAACATCTACTCCATTCGTTCGACCGCCGACCCATCTCCCAACTCGGAACACGTCAGGAGTCTCTCCGCTCTCTCGCAATCTGGGAGCATGTAGCTCCGGGTCAGCATGGCTTTGAGAGCCCCGTATTTGTCGTGGGCTGGGGGCTGTTGGAGCAGGCTTGCTACTTGCTGAGTGGTGCGAGCATCCAGCGCTGGGACTACATAGTAATACCTGGTGTCATCTGCCGTTATTCCCCGGAGCACAAACTGGGCCTTGGTGTGGAGGAACCAAGACTTTGGGTCGTGCAGCCAAATGTCCGGTAGTTTGACCGAAACGGCGCACGCATTGCTGGGGTTTCCTGTCCGGGTCACCTCCAGGGTGTTCGCCTCGTGTTCCATTCTGCGTCAAGGGTCACCAGTGTGAGATGAAATAACCAGACCGACTTTCCGAGCAGATGAACTTTATTTCCCTCTCACATCTTTCAGAATCAGAACATTGAACATTAAACATTTGTAGCAGGGACTCTCTCTTTTATATCCCAACTCACACCTCCCTGCTACCTGATGTCCTGCATTCACCATTTACTCCCCCATGACAATTCCCCTTACCCCCCAACCCTTTGATCTCCATGCTCTCTCAGTTTGAGAGGAAAACTACTGAACTCTACAGCATGGGTCCCCCACAATACAGCAAATACTGTATGTAAATAGTATTATTTTGTGTCCACACCAAAATACAACATTTCTCTGATTTTCATTGTTAAAATGATGATTTATAAAACAAAAACTTTCTTCTTCTTCTTCTTTGGATAATAGATATTTTTAAACTTCATTCATTTGCCCCAAAACACAGTGTAAAAGGACATAAGCAGCAAATTCATAGTAAACCAGCATTTACAGTGTACAATAAATAACATCTTTCATTAATCCTGTTTACTTTGCATTTTCTCACACAAAACAACTTCATATAAATAAAACACATTTGGATAAGTGAATCTAAAAACAATACACAACAGCAGGTTGACAAACAGTTCACATACATAACAGAGGTAGGGTTGGGCAATATAGCTTAAAAATGAATCATGATATAATTTCTCGATATTGTGATATATATAAGTATGGCTAACCAGTTCTTACTATCTTGTTGACTATTGCTTTGAGTGCTGCTATCCTTTTGCTGCTGTAATCCTGGAATTTCCCCCTTGTGGGACTAATAAAGGCTTATCTTATCTTATATATATATACGGGTATATAGGCCTACACACACACTAGAGGGATAAAATAAAATTCCATCTAAGACAAAGGTCTTCACAACAATATGTATTTCACTTAGTGAAACTCACATTATCACTAATCAAGTTTGAAGGTTGAACTAGTTGTCATGTTCAGGTGAGTGCACGTCCCATTCTTCCTGCTAAGGATTCCCGACTCCTCAGGTAATCAACGCACCTGTGTAATTAGACGCACCTGCCACTCCTTCCTCGCCAGCGTATAAAGGACAATCAAGTGGAGGCTTCGACGCTGGCTTGTTGGGTATACTGCCTGCAACTTTGCAAGAAAGCTATTAAGCTATTTCAGAAGGATTTATGCTAAATCCCTCTCTCTTCTTCTCCCTTACCTCTGGTTTTTCTCCCATCTCTTTGTCTTTTTCAGCTTCATATGTGCCTGTGTTTGTGTCTATGTTGAATGCAATTTGTGGCTTGTATATATGGATGTCACCAGACTGCAAAACAAATCTACCTACGGGTACAAATAAAGTAACCCGAACCTGAACCTGAACCTCCTCACAGGTTGCTGCCATTGGTGCGGTGTGTCTTCGGGGACTGTTGTGCGCTCACCTGCACCATCATCCTCATCCCGCCTCGGCTACCTGTCTCCAGCTGGTCAGACACCACCCAGCTCCCTCTCCTCTCCTACTCCCAGCCAGCTTCACCTTGCTGGTTCATCTATTCCTGCTGGGTCTCTCTGTTGGGCTCTCTGTTCCACTCACGTAAGTGGCAGATTTGTCCTTCCACTTCCCTTCCTCTCTCCTCATATTAATTTGCTCTCATCTCTCCCCACAGACCTAGTCTTCCTCTGGCGAGTGGTGATCTCCTTAACTGTGCTCCACATTTTGAAATTAATAAATTGTGCAAACTTTGCTTCTCTGTGTCGAGTGAGTTTTTCTTTGGTGTGGTCCCTGCACATGAGCTGACTAGTCTATCATGATGACACTATTTCAGTTTACCACACATAGTTAATAGTCTGTGGTCAAGGGGCAGAAGTATATTTTGTCACTTATTTTTGTTTTTAATGGGCAGCTTGGATGGTGTATTTTTGAGCAGGATGACCTTCTATACAAACAGGAGTGAGGTGTCAGTAGTTTGGGTCATTGGGGGCGGCGGACCACTGCCTCACAAGTCAGCATCATCAAGCACTTCTAACATTAAAAAAACTTGAAAGCGTGAATGTGCAAAACTAAATTTTTGAAAACATTTCCCTGAGTTCCAGTTTAAAATGCGCTTTGAGTTTTTTTGGGTCGCGTTGTCACTGTTGGGCTACTATGTTAGCATGACAAATTATATCGGTTGGTGTGATATAGGCATTTTATGTATCGCGCAAAGACAAATGTACCGATACATCAAGTATATTCGGTATATCGCCCAGCCCTACACACAGGGTATCTCAAAGTGCTAAAAATATGTTTTTGATGTGCAAAAGTCTATCTTTACACCATAATCCCTTCTTCAGGCCCCTGGCTGAACAGCTCCTCATCCTCACTGTTGTCAGAATCTTCAGACTCGTCAGGGTTCCCCTGAGATCCAGACACTTCAGACACTTCAGAGACTTCAGAGACAGAATCTGTAGATGTCGTCTGGTTGCTGGAGCTCGATTCTTCTACTTCTTCATTGAAGGTGGTGTCTTTCTGCAAGATGATTTCATGAACATTGAGTACAAGTTTAGTAGAAATGTTGCCATGATTGAAACACTTCATGCTGGTGACTTAAAACATTTGTAGTAACTTTGCTGCTGCAAAAATACTGTATCAACACACTAAAAATGCAGTGTATATGAATGATTGTTTCTATGAAATCATCACAGCAACTTATACACAGGGCCATTTCTGTTTTGATTTTGTTTGGTGGTGGGGGGCTCTTTTTGGAATGCAGAAGAGTTTAAGTGGGAAAAATCTGTAGCCTCCAAACTTCTTTGAAGATTGCAATATGTTACTAAGGGAGAGCAGGGTTTTTTTGCAGTTCTTAACAACAACTGAGCGGTTGATTGTGCCACCCATGCACACTGTACTGAAACTGTGTTGGACTTTGCTGAGCAGTATGATGCATTTCAACAATTACTTCAAATGTGAGTGTAAAAAAGCAAAAATAAAGTAAAAAAATTGACTTTAGTTAAATTTTCACAGCATAATGTCGGTTTAGTTGTGGATCAGGTGCCGGTCGAAGGCAGACACCTTGGCAGTCTGATCCCTGGCTCTCTGAACTGGCTTTTGGGATGTGGAACATCGCCTCTCTGGTGGGG
Organism: Pholidichthys leucotaenia; assembly: GCA_020510985.1. Taxonomy (NCBI): domain Eukaryota; kingdom Metazoa; phylum Chordata; class Actinopteri; order Cichliformes; family Pholidichthyidae; genus Pholidichthys; species Pholidichthys leucotaenia. The sequence continues at coordinate 431,612,566 of CM035839.1, read as the reverse complement.
AAGGAGCTGGAACTGGTGTTCGAGGTTGAGAGATACCGGCTAGATATAGTCGGGCTCACCTCAATGCACAGCTCAAGTTCTGGAACCATTTTCCTGGACAGGGGCTGGAGCTTGGCCTACTCTGGAGTTTCCCCAGGCGAGAGGTGGTAAGCAGGGGTGGGTATTTTTGTATCTCTCCACCTTGCTTCCTCTACATTGGAGTTCTCCCCAGTGGACGAAAGGGTTGTCTCCCTGTGCCTTGGTGTTGGGAAATGGGTCCTGACCATCGTTTGTGCCTATGCACCAAATGATGATTCAGAGTGCTCACCCTTTTTGGAGTTCCTGAATGTGGTGCTGGAGAGTGCTCCTCTTGGAGACTCCATTGTCCTACAGAGGGACTTCAATGCACATGTGGGCAACAACAGTGAAACCTGGAGGTGCGTGATTTGGAGGAACAACCTGCCCGATCTAAACCCGAGTGATGTTCAGTTATTGGACTTCTGTGCCAACCACAGTTTGTCCATAATGAACACCATGTTCAAGCATAAGGGTGTCCAATCTGCACCTGGCACAGAGATACACTAGGTCGCAGGTCGATGATTGATTTGGTTATCATGTCATCAGACCTGTGACCATATGTCTTGGGCACTCAGGTAAAGAGAGGTGCAGAGCTGTCAACTGATCACCACCTGGTGGTGAGTTGGATCCGATGGCAGGGGTAGAAGCCACTCAGACCTGGTAGACCTAAACGTATAGTGAGAGTGTGCTGGGAACATCTGGCTGAGGCCTCTGTCCGAGATGTCTTCAACTCCCACCTCCGGGAGAACTTCAACCACATTCCGAGGGAGTCTAGACACATGGAGTCTGAATGGGCCATGTTCTCCACCTCTATTGTTGAAGCAGCTGCTCAGAGTTACGGCCGCAAGGTCATTGGTGGATTTTGTGGTGGCAACTCCCAAACCAAGTAGTGGACACCAGTGGTGAGGGGAGCCATCAAGATGAAGAAGGAGTCCTATCAAGCTTGGTTGGCTTGTGGGACTCTCAAAGCAGCTGAGGTGTGTCTCTTGTGGGGGGTGCTGTGGGAGTATGGGGTATTGGACTTGTTATTACGAGCTATCTGGTCCCTATACAACGATTGCAGGAGTTTGGTTCAAATTACCAACACCCAGTCGAACTTGTTTTCAGGGAGACTTGGACTCCACCAGCGCTGCCCTTTGTCACCGATCCTGTTCATAATTTTTATGGACAGGATTTCTAGGCGCAGCCAAGGAATGGAGGGTGTCTTGTTCGGTGACCACAGGATCTCATCTCTGCTGTTTGCAGATGACGTTGTCCTGTTGGCTTCATCGAGCAATGACCTGCAGGCCTTGCTGGGATGGTTTGCTGCCAAGTGTGAAGAAGCTGGAATGAGAATCAGCACCTGAAGGTCCAAGTCCATGATCCTCAGCCGGAAAATTGTGTCCGGGTTGGGGACAAGCTCTTACCCCAAGTGGAGGAGTTTAAGTATCTCAAGGTCTCATTTACAGGTGAGGGAAGAATGGAACGAGAGCTTGACAGACGGGTCAGAGCAGCATCTGCAGTGATGCAGACATTCTACTGGTCTGTTGTGGTGAAGAGGGGGCTGAGCTCTGAAGCAAAGCTGTCGATTTACCAGTCAATCTACGTTCCTACCCTCACCTATGGGCATGAGCTTTGGGTAATGACCGAAAGAATGTGATTGTGGATACAAGCGGCTGAAATGAGCTTTCTCCGTAGGATTATTGGACTCACCCTTAGAGACAGGTTGAGGAGCTCAGTCATACGGTAGGCACTCGAAATAGAACCGCTGCTCCTCCACATCGAAAGGAGTCAGCTGAGGTGGTTTGGGCATCTGATTAGGATGTCTCCTGGACACCTCCCACTTGAGATATTTCCGGCATGTCCCACTGGGAGGATACCCTGGGGCAGACCCAGGACACGCTGAAGAGACTATGTCTCCCAGCTGGCCTGGGAATGTCTTGGTATCCTCTCTGAAGAGCTGGAGCAGGTGGCCGGGGACAGAGAAGTCTTGAGTTGCTGCCTCCGTGACCCGGACCCCCGGAAAAGCGGTAGAAAATGGATGAATGAATGGATGTTAGTTTGTATGGAAATGCAGCCTACTCTACTTAAAACCACCTATCAAAATGGACCCTGCTCTGCGCCCTTACCCTGAGGTGAAGCCCACACCTGGTGTGAAAGCAGTAAAAGTCAGAACGATATCCACCTGATTCTGTGTGGTTTGTATTGTTACAGTCAATAAGTCACAATGATCAGCCATCACCATCATCATGTGTCAGACACATCACCGCTTCACTGTTCTCCAGTATAACAGAGCCATGTGCTGCCATGGCAACGGAGTTTAAATTCTTACATTTTTCATGTGATATGATTTGGATGTTGATGGAATGATACTATCTTAAATTATTTTAATTATAACTTGAATCAAAGTATAAAATCTTGTCAGCTAATTATTAAGTTTATAGGGTTTACACTTGACTTAGACAAATAAAATACAGAGCCGTTTAGTGAAAACTAAGTTAGAAAAGCAGCAAAATATTTACACATAAGTCTTAGAACTGGTCTGGACCACTGGTAAATTTTGTTAGTAAATGTACTAAATTTGAAAAACACTAATAGATGGGTGAAGCCCACAAGTTCACGTAAATTGATCGTACATCACATTTACAAACAACTCTGTTCGTGCTAACGGTCCCAGCATGAGGCCCATTAGACGCAGGAACACTGGTAAATACCTTTTTGCCTTTCTTGTATTTTTTTTGTTTCTTAGGTTTTGGCTTTCTGGTCTCCGTGTCCATGAAGGCCACGTAGTGCATGATGGTGTTCATTCTGAAATACAAGACAATAGTGTCAGTTTTCTTTTTTAACTTTAAATGACGTTGTGAGATTCATAGTAGTACTCATAGATAAACACCACCTGTGGTAAAACATGCCGATGAACTGGAGCACGACAGACAGAGCGAATCCCAGGATGAACATGAGGCCAACGGGATTGATTTCTATCTCATTGTCGGTTCTGTCCAGGGTCAGGTTGTAGATGGGGATCCTGATGGCAAAGATCTCGCTGTAGATCTGGAGGGTGAAGGTCGCCACCAGCCACATCGCATTAGTCATGAAGAATGCGAAGTTGATCTGTGTTATGAGGAAAAACATAAGTTAGATAAAGGTGATGTTCAAAGCCGCTATCATGACCGTTTCCAGCTTTTTGGGCATCCTTTCAGTGATTGTGTTTTTCAAATAGGGAAGAGTTCAAACAAATATACAGTAGGTCAATGTTTAGATGAATTTAAAAAAAATATGCGATAAAAAAAATTAACCAGCATCAATATTACAAATTTATAAGAATAAATTGCTATTTTTATAAGAAGAAAAATCACAAATTCATGAGAATAAAAATGTTAATGTTAAAAAGTTGCAAATTTACAAAAAAAGTTGTAAACTTATGTGAAAATAGCTGCAAATTTATGAGAAACATTTGCAGATTTAGAAGTAAAAAGTTGCATGTTTATGAGAAAAATGGGCAAATTTACAAAAAAGTCACAAATTTACAAGAAAAAAGTTACAAGTTTATGAGAAAAAATTACAGATTTATGGTAAAAAATGTGCAAATTTACAGGAAAAAAATTAGAAAATTTATGAGAAAAAAATGCAAATTTGTACGAAAAAAAAGCCAAATTTACAATGTAATGTTGAACATTTACAAGACAAAAATTACAATTTTTTTTTAAAAAAGTTGCAAGTTTGAGAAAAAAGTCATAAATTTGTGAGAAAAAAATCATTTAAAGTTTACACAAAAAGTCACAAGTTTAAAATTACTGCATATTTGCAAAAAAGGAGCAACTTTATGAGAAAAAGAGGAAAAGAACAAAGTTGCAAAATTACTAAAGTTTTAAATTCAAGAGGAACAATACCTCCTAGTTTTACCTTAATTTTAAGTCTTAAATATGGCCAAAAATCCCTACAAATTGCTCTTTTTCTTGTAGTTTGATGTACTGTGGCTTCGCTGTTTATCTGCTATTTGAATTAATTATCAATCAAACTGCAGTTTTTTTACAGTTTTCAGAGTAGTGGCCAGTGCTCGATCACCTCCTCCTTACCTTGTTTCGTAGACTTTTCAGGTCATCTGCTATCTTTTTCTGTTTCTCTTTGTCATTGGGCAGAGGTTCGAGGTACTTCACCTGGAGTTCCTTCCAGAATTCCACCTCCTCCTGCAGGGCCGCAAAGAATCATTTTAAGTAATTAAAGTTTAAATTCCTGCAGAGGGAGAACACTATCCAGGCATGTTTCCCTATCAGGCTGTACATGGCCACTTATGGCCCTGACAGGGGTTTCAAGCATAATCTTAAATGACTTTTAAAAAATGTATCACAATATAATTTCTCTGTATCATGATGTATATGTTGTGCACTGAATGCTTTAAAATGTCATTTTACTTATTTTTTTTAAGAAAAGAGAATCAAAATTCATACAGTCATACACACACTACAGTAAAATGAAATCCCCCATAGAAAAAGTTCTTCCCAGTATGTAACTGATGGAAGTACATGTCTTTTTTCCATGAACAAAACTCCACATAGGTTTAACTATTTCATTTTACTACAAATAGTTAATACTTTGTGGCCTAACAAGTGACAGAAGTGTAATTTGTTCTTTATTTTAGTTTTACATTGATGGATGAGATGGTGTATTTTTGAGCAGGATGACCTTCTGAACAAACAGGAGTCAGATGTTTGTTCAGTGGTTCGGGTGATTGACACAGCACAGTCTGACCGCTGCTTCACAAGTCATTAAAAACATTAACAAAAACAAACAAAAACTAGAAAGTATGAGAGTAATTATCTGATGAAAGACATTCTGTGAGCTGCAGTTTAAAATGCGCCCTGAGCTTTTTTACTGGCTGGAGTTGCCGGGGGAGAGAGCTGCTGCAGGAGCCACAGCAGGAGACGGAGAGGAAATGCAGAGAGAAGTAAGCTGCATCATGTTGGGTTATATTAACGTGACAAATTACAGTCGATATGCGCGATATAGGCATTTTATGTATTCGGTGTGTCACCCAGCCCTACACAGACCTACACCAGAAGATGGATGGATGGCTAATTTTATTAAAATGAGATTCAAAGGTAGATTATTAGGACATACAGACCTCATCAAGCCTTTCCTCCACCAGGTTCATGTCTTCAGTCACACTCTGCAGCTTTCTGACCCAACCTGGTAAAAATAAATAAATGAAATCATAAAAATACATCATATATGCACGACTATAGGAATTTAAAATGAAAGACAATGATATCAGTGCACTCACATGGAATAGGGACGTTGTAAATAGGCTCAATTTGCCTAAAAAATATCAGATGAGGTGGAAAGGTGACATTTTATTCTTGATAGGACCAATACTTCACACTTGACTTCATTTTGTGGTTTTAAAAGCATACCCCTGTTCTCCCTCTGGAAAAATGCCGTCCACAATCGTGTTTTGGGGTTGAAGTTCGAGCGGTTCGGGCTCTGGGGTTATTATATTCTCCTCATGAAGCTGTCTGTGTTGAGGCCCCTTGTACTTGTTACAGCATCTGAACCATGATAAAAACCTTTGGAAGGTGCCTTGGGCTGCAAGAGTAAACATCAGTTACAGATCATTTTTACAAACAATACTGAATTATACTGAATGCATGGGCAGATATTTCATGTCACTGTTGGGGGGGGGGGGCAATAAACAGACCATTTTCTCAAAAGTAAAGAATTTTCAGCATGCTGAAAATTTGCCGATGTTCTGTCTCTGTGTTGGCCCTGCGATGGATTGGCGATCTGCCCAGGGTGTACCCTGCCTCTCACCCAAAGATGCTGGGATAGGCTCCAGCCCCCCCCCCCCCCCCACACACACACAACCCAAAAAGGATTAAGCAGAAGAAGATGGATGGATGGATGGACATAAACGATGGTGAAAGTTGTGCTCAGTTTGTAAAAGTTGTTGAGCGCTGGGCTAAGTTATGCAGAGTTTACCTAAGTCAGGCTAAGTTAAATATGGGTTCACACTATAGCATTTGGACCAACTTTTACAGGCGTTTTGAAAAATCAGAGAAATACTCAGTGCAGGTTAGCTGACATCAGCGTCAGGCAATGCTCATATAAAGATCAGAGAAAAAAAATAGCAAATTCATGAGGAAAAAAGTTGCATGTTTACAAGAAAAAGTAGCAGATATAAAAGTAGCAGATATAAAAGAAAAAAGTTTCAGCTTTCAAAGAAAAAAGTTGCTAATTTTGGAGAAAAAGTTGCAGATTTAAAAGAAAAAAAGTTGTAAATTTATGAGAATAATGTTGCAGATTTATGGGCAAAAGTTGCAGAATTACAAGAAAAGAGTTACAGATTTGTGAGGAAAAAAGTTACAAATTTCAAAAAATAAGCTACAAATTTATGAGAAAAGTGTCAGCTTTAAAAAAAATGCACTTTTACAAGAAATATTCCAAATTTGCAATCTTTTGTTTTGCATTTAGCATTGGTGCTTCAAAGTCTTATGTAACATGATATTAAAGGTTTATAATGGTATTGATTGGGGGGGACAATAACATAGTAGAATTGTACCTTAGGAGTTGCCATAGCCTGGTCTGGGCGGGGGGGTGTGATGTCAGGTGGGCTACGGCTGGGAATATAAATATAAGTGTTCTTGTTAGAAATAAAGAGAATGTTCCTTCCAGCTTCCTCCTGACTCTGTTATTTTTAGATGTAACATTTTGGCGACGAGGAATATAATGGCGGCGTGCATTGGGCACATGCCTGTGTTTCTGGAACGCCCAGGTTTGCCGGCAGTGTCATGGCCTCATTGGAAACGGAGCTTTGAGGCGTTCATGACGGTGGCGGGCCTGGACTCAGGCAGTGAGGAGAGATGGAAGAGTGTTTTAATCCAGCGTCTCGGCACCGAAGGACAGAGAATCACTCTTGGGCGGTGGCGGGATGTCTTGCTGGAGGAATGCCTCAGGGTGTTGGATGAAGTGTTTGTTGACCCCTCCACGGTCTCGAGGAGCCGGTGGGAATTTTATGAGGGATGGCAACGAGAGGGTGAGTCACTAAGCTTGTTTCTATTGGAACTCCTTAGCTTCGTGCGTAAGGGTAATGTTGGGCCACAGGCGCATGGACTTGTAAAGGATAGGTTAGCGCATGGCGCCAGATGCTCGCAGTTAGCGGCTAGGTTGCTACTAGCTGTAATGGGAGGAAGCACTGGAGTTGGCGAAGAGAGAGGAGTCTGTGGTCTAGTTGGAGAAGGCAGCTAAGGTTAGCGAGGGGTCGCCCAAGCGCAGTTTCCCGCCGAACGCAGAGGTTGGCGCACTGACAGGGTGGAGTAGTGGCAGTAGAAAAAAGAAAAAGAAGAAGAAGAGATGAGCGAAAACAGGAGCGGCTTTGTGGGTGGAACGACCCGGGGGCCCAACTCAGGTTCACGCTGCACTGATGGGGAAAGGCCTGCTGAAGTGGTATGTCCTCCAGCTGGAGGCCGGGAGGTCTATCCTGAACCTCCCAACACTCCGGCGACTTTTTCCCACGAAGCAAATTAAGGGTGGAGCGGTGAGACTTTTTGGCTACGGCCACGCGGGGATTGAAATGATGGGCACGGTGGACTTCGAGGTGACCTGCAGGTTGAAGAGGGTCCATAGCTTTACTTTTCAAGTAGCACGTCAGGGAACAAACCTGCTGGGGGTTGACCTGTTGGGACAATTGGGTTTCTCCATAATGGACCCTGGGGGCTCGCAGGTGCTGTCCGTGGGTTCGGACTGGTGCCTCTGCTGGCCAAAGCTATTTGAGGGCTTTGGCCGCATTGACACATTTCGTCATCGGCCTCTGGTGAATGAGAGCATCACACCGAAAATACAGCCTTTGAGGCGCTGCAGACTGAGGTGTCGGCGGAGTTAAACAGACTGCTGGAGTAGGGTATCATCAAGAGACCCGACGCTTCTCTGTGGAGCTCCAATCTTGTGGTGACGAAGAAGAAGGGCGGGGGCATTAGACCTTGCATCGACCTCATAGTGGTGAATAAGGCGGTTGTCCCAGATAAGTGTCCGCTGCCCACTATGGAGGAACTCATGGCGACGTTCAGCGGGGTGAAGGTATTCTCAAAACTGGATCTGCGGCAGGGCTACCTGCAGGTACCGCTACATCTGGACAGTAGAAATCTGACGGCCTTTGTGACACACATGGGAGTGTACCGTTATACCAGGATGCCTTTCGGGCTGAGCTCGGCATCAAGCTGCTTCCAAAAGGTTATGGCGACCATTTTAGCCAGCCTGAAGGGGGTGGTCGTGTACCTAGACAACATCATGGTGCACGCGGCATCGACTGAAAAACTTGATGAGAGGTTGGAAAAGGTTCTGGAGACGCTGCAAGAACACGGGGTCATACTGAACGGCGACAAATGTATCTTGGCGGCGGAGGCAGTGGACTTAGTGGGATTTCAGCTGTTGGGAGATGGGTTGAAGCCATTGGTTTCGAACGTGGAGGCGGCGCTCTGCCTTGCGAACCCCTCCTTGTCGGCAGAGATCTCATCATTCCTGGGGATGGTGAACCTTTATGGACGGTTTATTCCCAGGTACCCTGAGAAAATTGAGCCACTCAGGGCGCTGTTGAAACAGGACGCGCCTTGGGTCTGGACTCCAGCCTGTTCAGCGGCAGTGGAGAGGCTGATACAGCAGATCACCTCACCTCCAGTGTTGGCTCATTTTGACCTGGACTGCACTACGATTGTGACCTGCGACGCATCTGGTTCCACCCTGGGGGTAGTGATGTTGCAGGTGCAGGATGGTTCAGAGCGTCCGGCTGCTTTTGCATCAAGATCTCTGTCGGATGCTAAGAAGAAGTACGCTGTTGGCAAGAGGGAGGTGCTGGCCTGTGTTTGGGCCTGTGAGAGGTGGCATATGTACCTCTATGGCCGGTGCTTCACATTGAGGACGGATCATCGAGCTTTGACAACTTTGCTGGAGACTTTGGGGTTGGGCCACAGGCCACTAAGGATCCACAGGTGGTCCGAGAGACTGAGGGCTTGCAATTTTGAGATGAAATACACGCCGGGCAAGGACAACATCGTGGCGGACCTTCTGTCTAGGGTCCCCGATGTGTGCTTTAGTACTGGATGTGGGGGCTGTGGACTCAGTCGAGATGGAACTGGTCCACACCCTACATGGGGCACTCCAGGACATTGTGTCTACTCGGGAACTGAGAGAGGTTTCGGAGAATGACCAGGTGATGAAAAGATTGCGCACGGCGATCAGGGAGGGCTGCCCGGCAGGAGCACTGGGTGAGCTGGCCCTGCTTCATCGGTTTAGGGATGAGCTTAGCTGCTGGGATGAAGTGTCTGTGGCCAGGGGACATTGTGCAGTAATCCCTGCGGCACTGAGAGGGTGAGTGCTGGACATGCTACATGAGGGTCACCTCGGGGTAGTAAAGGTCAAACAACAGAGCAGGGATTCAGTTTGGTGGCCAGGGATTGACAAGGACATTGAAACAATGGTCAGGAACTGTGTCCCATGTCTGGAGAGCGGAAAGACTGGGAGACCTCCACCGCCTCCCCTGCAGCCGGTCGCGTGCCCTGCGGGACCCTGGGAGCACATTGAACTGGATATCTGCGGTGAACTGCATGCGGCCCCTCTGGGTAGCAGGCTCCTGGTGGTGGTGTATGAACTGTTTTCTAAATGGCTGGAGGTACTTTCGACTGGCTCGGTGACGACCAAGGTGATCACGGGTTTCCTGTCGCCGTTGTTTACCAGATGGGGGACTCTGACTTCAGTCACCACTGACAATGGCCCACAGTTCATTTCGGGGACTTTTGAGTGCTTCCTGAGAACCAGAGGGGTTGAACACATTAGAACGGCGGTGTATTGCCTACAAGCTAACGGGGGAGCTGAGAGAATTAATAGGACACTGAAGAATGGCTTGAGGGCTCATTTGGCAGATGGATTTACATTTGGTGAAGCACTGCACAACACCCTGCTCCATTATAGGGCATTGGTGCATGCCACGACGGGTCGCTCTCCGGCGGTCCTGATGTTGGGACGGGAGTTGCCGCTTCCGGTGAGACGACTTGGGCTGGCTCAAAGGGAGTGCAGTGAAGACTCAGGGATGCTGAGGTGCCGGGGTCACAGAACGTCAACGGAGGATGAAGGATTTATATAACAGGAAACATCGAGCAAAAGGACATTGCCTGGATATAGCAGATAGGGTGTTGGTCATGCACCCTGTACGCTCTCACAGGCTTCAGCTGCTGTGGGTTGGGCGACGTATGATTGTGAGACGGAGAGGACCGGACACTTTTAAACTGGATGATGGGTCCAAATGGCACGCGAGTTGGCTGCGGAGGTCCCCACCGGAAGTGACGAGTGACCCTGCCTTGGGCAATTTGAGTGGCATTTGGGGCTGGAGGGGTCGGACAGAGGTCGACCTTCGGCTGGATGGTTCCGGTGGCGGAGAATTTCCGCGAGGGCCACCCGGTTAGGGAACATCGGCGATCCAAGTACTTGGACGATTTTGTTACCTGTGTGACTGGGAACGGTTCTGCAGTGTAATGTTTAGGATGGAGGTTTAACTTGGTTGAACTTGGTGTTCTGACGTGTATATAGTTGTTTTCTGTTTGCGTGTTTTGTTAGTGTTCTTGATTTTTCCAAGGCGGGGGCGGGGAGTATAACATAGTGGAATTGTACCTTAGGGGTTGCCGTAGCCTGGTCTGGGCAGGGCGGTGTGATGTCAGGCGGGCTACGGCTGGGAATATAAATATAAGTGTTTTTGTTAGAAAGAAAGAAAATGTTCCTTCCAGCTTCCTCCTGACTCGCAGTTATTTTTAGATGTAACATGGACAATTCTCAGGGTTTTTTTTTTCCAGGGTGATTTATGCTAATGACTGAACAGGATGAAATAAACCCGCCCACCTTTCTGTGTGGTCGTCTGCGGGGCAGCGGCTGGTTTTGGTCCCCCGGGAGTGGGCTTCGCCTCCCTCGTGCCCCAGGAGACGTTGTTCATGTTGACCATGGAGTAGATGGTGAGCAGCAGGTAGGCGCTGGGGATGCAGATGATGTAGAGCAGGCCGTAGAAGACCAGGTAGAACTCTTGAGGATGCAGCAGTGCGGTGATGATGTAAATCATTGCCATGGCAATGACGAAAATGCTGCTGGGTGTCAGGATGGTCTTCTCCTTCACCATCGAGCCTGATTAAAAAGAAAGGAAATAACAGGATTTTAGGAAGTTTGGGGTAAAATTCTACTGTCAATACGAGCCAAACCTACCAATAATGGCCAGTGTTACCACCATCATCAGGAAGGCGTAGATTATACTCAGGACTGCTGCTATGGTGATCTGAGTGTCCGACTTCAGCTTGAAGGAAAGACCAAGGTAGATAGCCGGAGGGATTACAGAAATAACAATCGAAGCGGCGGAATCAAACTCCCAGAGGAACGACAAACTTCCTGTTGGACACAAATTCACAACAGTGAGAGAGAGAATATAGTAAGGAGTTGTGCTGGGCACGTGTACAACTTTTCACGTCTTTGTGACCATTTCTGGACCCAGGCACAGACACAACTCTCACCTGCGACCATAAGGACGATGGTGGCCGGCGCCAAAATGCCTGAGAACAGTGAAAACAGCTGGTAGAACATGAACGGCTTGGACATGGATCGATTCCTGTGGGAGATGATGGTGGAGGAGCCCAGCAGGTCGACCACGTTGGCCATCGTTGACGGACCCCACCGCCGACGCTAAAAGATTTCAAATAAACATCATGATTAAAAATAAACAGAAGAAAGTTAAATCTAAATGGATTTTTTTTTTACAACATGGAAAAAAAGTGTTGAGTGTGAAGGTTTATGACATAATGCACGGCTCAGGAGACACACATGCAGGCTCAGGGTAGATTTAATAGCTTTATTAACAACAAGTGTGTATGAGTGCGTGTATGCGAGATGTATATGTGTTGGTGGTGGCGTCTGCGTCAGGCACGGAGGCAGGAGGCCGTACAGCCGGACAACCCTATGGGAGAAGCAAAGGGAGAAGGGTAACGGGCACCACACCAACACAGGAGGTATGACGATGATCACAGGCTTACTTGGTCTTGGCAGGTGGCTGGCACAGCAAGGGCGTAGCCCGGTAGACAGCGACCTGGAGCGCCCGATGCAGCAGCGAGGAGGCGGTGGCAGAAGGAAGTAGTCCGCCCCTGGGAAATCCACCTGTGCACAGGGGAGGAGACTGGAAGGAGAAGGTAAGAGATTCTTACGTGTATTCTTGCTCGACGAAGGGGATTCCTTGCAGCAAGGGAAGCCAACGAAGACAGACGGCTTCAGGCCAAAGCCCAGGGCGAGGCGGCTTAAATCCCTCGCCGCTGACGAGGCGCAGGAGTGCGTGCAGCTGGCGCCGCTGATGGGTGGCGAGGCGTGACAGTACTCCCCCTTCTAGCAGCGCCTCCTGGCGATGGTTTCTCCGGGTGCGCTCGGTGGAACTCAGTAATGAGGGATGGATCCAACACAAACGACGAGGGTACCCATTGCCGATGTTCAGGTCCATAGCCCTCCCAGTCCACCAAGTACTGCAACCCGCAACCCCGGCGCCGGAAGTCCAGGATGGAAGAGACAGGCCAGGCCGGATGACCATCAATCATCCGGGGCGCGGGCTGCGCAGCAGGAGGAGGGCAAAGGGGGTCGGATACTGCCAGCTTCACCTTGGAAACGTGGAAGGTGGGATGGATGCGGAGGGAGGGGGGAATAGCCACACGCACAGCCACCGGGTTTATAATCCTGGTAATGGGGTATGGGCCCATGAAACGCTGTGCCAGCTTCCTCCTCTCACCCTTTAAAACGACGTCCTGGGTTGACACGTAGACACGCTGGCCTACCTGGTAGGCTGGGGCAGGTCTTCTGTGTCGGTCCGCCGTAGACTTGTTGCGCTCCGCCGTGCGTAAAAGCGCATTGCGCGCCGACGCCCAAATGGAGCGGCACCGCCTGAGGTGCGCCCGAACTGAGGGGACAGTTACCTCACTCTCCTGCGCAGGGAACAGAGGGGGGTCATAGCCCAGGGACGCCTTAAATGGGGACATCCCAGTGGCAGAAGAGCGGGCGGTGTTATGGGCGTACTCAACCCAGGCGAGATGGTTGCTCCAGGATGCAGGCTTGGATGTAGTGACGCAGAGGAGCGCAAACCTCCAGCTCCTGATTGGTCCGCTCACACTGCCCGTTGGTTTGGGGGTGATGGCCGGAGGAGAGGCTTACCTTGGCTCCCAGGGCGTTGCAGAAGGACCTCCAAACCTCTGAGGAAAACTGGGGGCCCCGGTCCGAGACCACGTCCACCGGAATCCCGTGCAGCCTGACCACGTGCTGGATTAGGAGGTCCGCCGTCTCCAAGGCAGATGGAAGCCCACGCAATGGGATGAAGTGCACAGCCTTGGAGAAACGGTCAACGATGGTCAGGACAGTGTCGAAGGTGTTAGAGGCTGGGAGACCGGTGACGAAATCCAGGGCGATATGCGACCAGGGCCTGCCAGGGACGGGCAGAGGCTGGAGCAAACCCGCTGGAGGGGCATTACCTGATTTACTAGTGGCGCAGACGGGGCAGGCCCGGACGTAGCGGGTAGCGTCCTTCCGCAGGCCCGGCCACCAGAAGGATCGTTGAAGAAGGTCGATCATCCGGGAGGAACCAGGGTGGCAGGTGAGCTTAGATGTGTGCAGCCAGTGGATGACCTCCCCCCGGACCGTGGACGGCACAAAGAGCCTCCCCTCTGGTCCGCCGCCAGGGTCAGGTTCCGATTCCTGCGCCTTCCGGATCTTACTTTCAATGTCCCAAGTGACGGCTCCCACGATGCACGACCTGGGCAAGATGGTGTCGACTGCGTCCTCAGACGCCTCAGGGGCAAATTGCCTAGAGAGGGCGTCAGGCAGGCCGTTCTTGGAGCCAGGCCTGAAGGTGATGTTAAAGCAGAACCTGGCGAAGAACAAGGACCAACGCGCCTGGCGGGCATTCAGACGCTTGGCATATCTTAAATACTCCAAGTTCTTGTGGTCAGTTAGAACCACGAACGGCAGGTCCGCCCCCTCTAGCCAGTGACGCCACTCCTGCAGCACAAGCTTGATGGCGAGGAGCTCTCTGTCCCCCACGTCGTAGTTTCGTTCCGCCGGGGACAAGCGCCGGGAGAAGAAGGTGCAGGGACATTTGACTCCGTCATCAGGTGACCGCTGAGATAGAACCGCCCCCACCCCCGTGTCCGAAGCGTCCACCTCCACGATGCATTGCAGCGAGGGATTGACTTGGCTGAGGACCCGGGAGGAGGAGAACTCCGCCTTCAGCGCCTGGAAAGCAGCTGTGGCCTCTTCAGTCCACCGGAACGGGACCTTAGGGGACGTGAGGCGGGTCAGAGGGCCGACGGCGGTACCAAAGTTCGGGATGAAGCGGTGGTAGAAGTTGGCAAACCCAATAAACTGTTGCACCTGTTTTCTTGATGTAGGAGTGGGCCATTCCACCACCGCTTTCACCTTCGCTGGATCCGGAAGCACTTGGTCGTGGGAGATGACGAACCTGAGGAAGGATGTGGTCTTAGAGTAAAATTCACATTTTTCAGCCTTGACATATAACCGGTTCTCCAGCAGCCTTTGGAGGACCCGCCTCACATGGACCCGGTGCTCGTCCCTGGATCTGGAGAAGATGAGGATGTCATCCAGGTAGACAAACACAAACAGGCCGATGAAATCCCGGAGGACGTCATTTATAAGGCGCTGAAAGACGGCTGGAGCATTGGTCAACCGGAACGGCATCACCAGGTACTCGAAATGACCGTTCGGGGTACGGAAGGCTGTCTTCCACTCGTCTCCCTCCCGGATCCGGACGAGGTGGTATGCGCTGCAAAGATCCAGCTCGGTGAACCAAGTCGCCCCCTGGAGGGAGTGGAAGGCGGTGTCCATTAGGGGCAAGGTGTAGCGATCCTTCTCCGTGATGTCATTCAGGGCGCGGTAGTCAATACAAGGATGAAGGGAGCCGTCCTTCTTGCCCATGAAGAAGAATCCAGCACCTAATGGTGATGATGAGGGACAGATGATTCCAGCACTCAGCGATTCCTTGAGATAGGAGTTCATAGCCTCCTTCTCCGGTGCAGACAGGCTGTAGAGTCGCCCTGAGGGTAAGGGTGCCCCCTGGCAGATGTTTATCGCACAGTCGTAAGGCCTGTGCGGAGGAAGAGACATCGCCTTGGACTTGCTGAATACCATACCCAGGTCGTGAAACTCCGATGGCACCAGGGTGAGATCCGGAGGCGCGGCGTCCTTGGGAGTAGGAGGAGAGGATGGGGAGCAGGCAGCGGATTGAAGGCAGGTGCTCATGCAAAAGGAACTCCACGCTGACACCCTGGCGGACTTCCAGTTCAAGACAGGGTTGTGGAGGCGGAGCCACGGGTATCCCAGAATGACGGGTGACACAGAGCTGGGTAGGACGTAGAAGGAGGTTTCCTCCCGGTGGTTCCCAGAGACGATCACAGGGACAGGGACGGTCTGATGTGTAACTCTCCCCAGGGAGACATGGGAGAGGTTGACCAGGGCAAGAGGAGATTTGAGGGCTTGGCAACGGATGCCCAATCGGGTTGCCAGGCTTTGTGAAATAAAGCTGCCCTCCGCGCCCAAATCCACCAGTGCGTGGGTGAGGTGCCCTGTGGGGTTGTGACAAAACCGGATGGGCAGCTTCAATTGAGAGAGGGGATTTAACCGATTGGCGTCCGCGAGGCCCCCTACAGTGACTCGCGGACCTCCCCGTTTGGCTTTCTGTGGGCAAAGCTCCACCGTGTGTTGGCTGTCTCCGCAATACATGCAGAGACCCAACTCACGGCGGCGTTGTTTCTCCGCTGGGGGGAGCTTTGTCCAGCCTGTCACCATCGGCTCCGACTCCTCGGAGTACGCCGGTGACGGCAACACCAGGGGGCGAGCTTGGGACAGGCGAGACAAGGCACCTCGAGGGCGAGAAGAAGACGACTTCCGCTCCGAGGCATGCTCGCGCAACCTGTTATCCAGGCTGATGGCTAGGGAAGTTAGCTCCGCTAAAGTCTCCGGGATGTCCCGTCCAGCCAATTCGTCCCTCAGACCAGCGCTGAGACTGCGAAGGAAGATGCCGCAGAGAGAACGTTCTCCCCAGCCAACCTCCTCCGCCGCTACCCGGAAGTCGATCACGTAGTCAGCTGCCGACCGGCTTCCCTGCTGAAGGCTGAGAAGCCGGTCGACCAGACCGCTCTCTGTTCGAGAATGATCAAAGACTTCCAGAAACAGTCTCACGAATTGGCCATAGGTGAGGGTGGCGTAACTGGGCTTCGCCATAACAGCATAAGCCCAGGTAAGCACTCGCCCCTCCAAGAGGTTCCCTATGTAGCCAATTCGGCTATGGTCTGACGGAAAGTCTCCGGGCACACAGTGAAACACGGACTCACACTGCATGATAAACCCCCGCGCTCCACCGAGCTTACCGCTAAAGCGGGCGGGGGTCGGAATGGGTGTGAGCCGAGTCGGTGCTGCCGGAGCAGGCTGGACGGCCGCTGGAGCAGCAGGAGCCGCGCCGCCCTGACGAGCCGGGGGGAACGGCTGTTGGGGGTCCAAGCGGTCCAATCGGTTAGTGATTAAGGATAACTGATTTAAAATCACCTGTTGTTGGTGGGCTATTAGGTCCACCCGAGCCTCGAGAGTGGAAAGTCGGCGTGTGAGCCCGCTGTCTGCCGAGCCACTCTGCTGAAGCCGTACTGACATAATGCATGGCTCAGGAGACACACACGCAGGCTCAGGGTAGATTTAATAGCTTTATTAGCAACAAGTGTGTATGAGTGCGTGTATGCGAGATGTATATGTGTTGGTGGTGGCGTCTGCGTCAGGCACGGAGGCAGGAGGCCGTACAGCCGGACAACCCTATGGGAGAAGCAAAGGGAGAAGGGTAACGGGCACCACACCAACACAGGAGATATGACGATGATCACAGGCTTACTTGGTCTTGGCAGGTGGCTGGCACAGCAAGGGCGTAGCCCGGTAGACAGCGACTTGGAGCGCCCGATGCAGCAGCGAGGAGGTGGTGGCAGAAGGAAGTAGTCCGCCGCCGGGAAATTCACCTGTGCACAGGGGAGGAGACTGGAAGGAGAAGGTAAGAGATTCTTACGTGTATTCTTGCTCGACGAAGGGGATTCCTTGCAGCAAGGGAAGCCAACGAAGACAGATGGCTTCAGGCCGAAGCCCAGGGCGAGGCGGCTTAAATCCCTCGCCGCTGACGAGGCGCAGGTGTGCGTGCAGCTGACGCCGCTGATGGGCGGCGAGGCGTGACAGTTTAGTTTTTCTATATGTAACAGTAGCACCGCAGTTCCTAAATTTAGCAATCCTAGCATTAAGTTTATTGCAGTATTTAAGTTAGACAATCACACCACAGGGCAACCATTGATTACTGCTGTTGCCTCCCAAGGGTGATGAACACTGGTTGGGGGGGCCCCCTGTGAAGTTTTGCCTTGGGCCCCAAGAGACAGTGTCACCTCTGTATAGCATTTAAACTCTTGTCCAACAGTATGCAAGGTTTCGGAAATGTTCTGATGAACGTGTGCACTGACCTGGTTGTAGAGCTCTTTGAATTCCTCTGGTGCGTTGGTGTAGGCGTCAGAAGCAGCGGTGTACTCCACCCTCCATCCCTGCTTCATCAGAAGAGTGCACAGCCAGCGGTCCTCACCTGTGGGGGATGAATAAAGAAATTAAGAAAAAGTGAGGACATTTTTGAGAGCTTCTTTCTACAGAACATGAACATAAAAAGCCATTTTAGATCCTATTGAATTGCACATAAAGCTATTAGTTGGAAGTTGACTAAATAACTTTGACAGTAAGGTATTAGCGCATCACACAACCTCACCTTGGTCATACTGGATGTAGTGCCCTGCCTCCGTAGATTTGGTAGAATAAGTCTTCATCACATTGTCGTCCATTAGCGCCTCTGCTCTGAACAAGCTGAAACAGCCAGGACTGCACAACACGGAACCAAACACATGCTCCGCCGTCTTCTGCAACCAGTGACTGACCGCGTACTCAAACTTCTGGAACCAAACTGTAGGGCCTGAAGAAGAAACACATTATTTATTAGTTATTTTAAGCCTGCAGTTGTCTGCCCCATCTTAGAGAATTTAATTTTTTATAACACTTAAAAGTGTAGTAAGTTAGATTTTGCTGTTTGTTAATTTGAAATAAATGAACAACTGAAATCTTAAAGATAGCTGAGTGCTGTCAGCCGCTGCAGTGAACTGATCCCATCTCCCTGCCTTTTTGTTATTTTCAGAATCTTGTAGCTGACTTTTGTCGACCCTCCTCTTGAAACCTGTGGCCTGCCTCTATTGCTTGGCAACAGGGGTGGGCAATATGGCCTAAAAATGATATCACAATATTTCTGTGAATTTTCATGATAACGATATTCTTTATTACATCACGGATTAGAGTTTTTTCTTTTAAATTTATAAAGGACAGTTTCACAGGCCAGCATTGTTCAACATATTCAGTAAAAGCAAAACAAAAACTCTTTTTTTCTCCAGTTTATAAAGAGCAGTTTATAATGCATTTAAAACTTTTTTTTAAAATTCTGTATCAAATATTACCAGAAAATATTATAAACCACCCAATCTTAAGTGCACTGAGGGATTAAGTTAATTCCCTTCCACAGCATTTGGGACACCATGGGGTGTATAGGGACGGTGCCTATCTCCGTTTCTCTGACCCAAGGCCACACAGCTACTGCAAGTAGTGAAAGCTACAGTCAGTCCTCTGGTAGCTCTGTGCATTAGTGCACTGGGACAAAAATTCAGACCTGGAATTTGACTTCATTCTAGGCCACCCCATTGTTGGAAACCAAAAACCACCACATTTTTAGTAGGCCAACATTTTAAAATAACAAGTATCAAACTAGTTATAAATGTAA
This sequence comes from Pholidichthys leucotaenia, assembly GCA_020510985.1. Taxonomy (NCBI): domain Eukaryota; kingdom Metazoa; phylum Chordata; class Actinopteri; order Cichliformes; family Pholidichthyidae; genus Pholidichthys; species Pholidichthys leucotaenia. The sequence goes on along the minus strand of CM035839.1, from coordinate 431,593,638 downwards.
TTAAAACCTTCAGCTGGGAGAAAAATTATTAATTTGAATTGTAATAGTCAACTGATCTATTGATTATTAAAACAACTGATCGACTAATCTTAATTTAAATCTGGTGCTGCTTCTGATTTCTTCACCTTTTCAGAATAAAAACACAAGGTAAGAGGCTTTAGGCAAAAAGTTACAATTTTGCATGAAAATGGTCACAAATTTGTCACCAAAAATGTTCAGTTTTTTTTTGTTTTTTTTTTTAAATGTACCTTTATGAAAAGATGTTTAAAAAAATGAGAAATTTTTTTTTAGGAGAGAACGGTAACAAGCAGATGAGAGTAAAGTTGGTATTGCAGACTACATATCGCCTGTAGTTTTGAAAATTATGCAGATTTTTCTTGAAACATCTGAGTAGTCCTGAAAACATTGTCGTATAAATGTAAGAGTAACTTAGCTATGGTTAATGCAGCCTATTTATTACAGTGCATCCGGAAAGTATTCACAGCACTTCACTTTTTCCACATTTTTTTATGTTACAGCCTTTCTCCAAAATGTATTAAATTCATTTTTTTCCTCAAAATTCTACACACAATACTCCATAATCTCTATAACTGGAACTCCACTTCCAGTTATAGAGGACGTCTACAGGAAAAGATGTCTGCGCCGGGCACGCAGCATTCTTAGGGACTCCAACCATCCTGCTCATGGACTGTTCCAGCTTCTCCCCTCCAGAAGACGTTTCAGAAGCCTTCGGACTAGAACCAGCAGGTTTAGGAACAGTTTCTTTCCTACAGCTGTCACATTATTGAACTTAGTTCCCCGCTGACTCTCTTACCATCATCTCTTACCATCCTCACCTGTACATAACTGCATAACTACATAACTACATCTAACTTATTGCACATTATTTGCACATAACAGTACTCTTAACTTTCTGCACTGCTGCGTATATTTGCATATATTTGCTTAAATTGCACATACTGTTAATTACCGTATATACTGCACTGCTGTCCTTTGCACTTCTGATTGGATGCTAAACTGTGTTTCGTTACCTTGTATTCATACATGTGTAATGACAATAAAGTTGAATCTAATCTAATCTAATCTAATCTAATCTAATAATGACAATGGGAAAAAGGTTTTTTTTTAGATTTTTGCAAATTTATTAAAAATAAAAAACTAAGAAATCACATGTACATAAGTATTCACAGCCTTTGCCATGAAGCTCAAAACTGAGCTCAGGTGCATTATGTTTCCACTGATCATGTCATGAACCGAGCTGGTGTTTTCCTGTAGGCTTGGTTCTGACCGTTCTCTGTGGCTCAGGTATCGGGTTGATTATGTATTGTGTTATCTTTTGAGTTCTTGTTGTTTTTATGTCTCTGTTCTTTTTCTTTTCCATGCCTGCAGTTACCGCTTTGGACAGCGGCTGTTAGGCAGCCTCTTTTATCCACATTCATGTGGGCGTTGTCTAACATTCGCTGGTCCGACCACGCACCCTCTCTCTTTGACAGCCAGCTGATTCTCCCTCGGTAATTGTCTTTCCCGCGCCTTGCCCAGGTGTGCCCATTTTGTGGTGCCAGCAGTGTTTGTAATTAGGCGGCCTTTGCCAGTCAAACACTGCTGGACCATTGTGCTACATATGGTCGTTAATCGCCATGTGACTGCCTGTTTGCTAGAAAGATTGTGTTTTGCTCCTTGGACGCTTGGACTTTCGGACTGCTCCTGCAATGACAGGTCATCGGTTGCGTTTCTCTGTGCAGCCAACTGCTACGCTACCGATTCTGTACTGTAGATTTATTTGTTGCTGTTTGTCCGTGTAGTCGACTGCTACGCTTTGGCTGGTTAGCCCAGGTTGTTCTCTTCAGTCAGTTGAGGCTCCTTGAGCTCTCCTAGTTTTCCGAGCTAAAGACATTAATTGTATTGTTTGTTTTTGTGGCCACTGTGCACTGTGGTCTGCCTGTGGCATGCTATCGTGTGATGCCCTGCGCTTAAATCCATTCTTCCTTCCCCTCCTCCGTGCGCTGCGTAAAAGCGCACGAGGAGGCTCATGACAGAAAATCCTTGAGATGTTTCTACAGCTTAATTGGAGTCCACCTGTGGTAAATTCAGTTGATTGGACATGATTTGGAAAGGCACACACCTGTCTATATAAGGTCCCACAGTTGGCAGTGCATTTCAGAGCAGAAAACAAGCATGAAGTCAAAGGAATTGTCTGTAGACCTCTGAGATAGGATTGTCTCGAGGCACAAATCTGGAGAAGGGTACAAAAAAATTTCTGTTGCTTTGAAGGTCCCAATGAGCACATTGGCCTCCATCATCAGTAAACGGAAGACGTTCAGAATCACCAGGACTCTTTCTAGAGCTGGCTGGCTGTCTAAACTGAACGACTGGGGGAGAAAGGCCTTTGTCAGGGAGGTGACCAAGAACCCGATGGTCACCCTGTCAGAGCCCCAGTGTTTCTCTGTGGAGAGAGGAGAACCTTCCAGAAGGACAACCATCTCTGCAGCAATCCACCAATCAGTCCTGTATGGTAGAGTGGCCAGATGGAAGCTGCTCCTTCGTAAAAGGCACATGGCAGCCCACCTGGAGTTTGCCAAAAGGCACCTGAAGGACTCTCAGACCACGAGAAACCAAATTCTCTTGTCTGATGAGACAAAGATTGAACTCTCTGGTGTGAATGCCAGGCATCATGTTTGGAGGAAACGAGACACCACTCATCACCAGGCCAATACCATCCCTACAGTGAAGCATGGTGGTGGCAGCATCATGCTGTGGGGATGTTTTTCAGCGGCAGGAACTGAGAGACTAGTCAGGATAGAGGGAAAGATGAACGCAGCAATGTACAGAGACATCCTGGATAAAAACCTGCTCCAGAGTGCTCTTGACCTTAGACTAGGGTGACGGTTTCTCTTTCAGCAGGACAACAACCCTATGCACACAGCCAAGATATCAAAGGAGTGGCTTCAGAACAACCCTGTGAATGTCCTTGAGTGGCCCAGCCAGATCCCAGACTTGAATCCAATTGAACATCTCTGGAGAGATCTGAAAATGGCTGTGCACCGATGCTTCCCAGCCAACCTGATGGAGCTTTAGAAGTGCTGCAAAGAGGAATGGGCGAAACTGCCCAAAGATAAGTGTAGCAAGCTTGTGGCATCATATTCAAAAACACATGAGGCTGTAATTGCTGCCAAAAGTGCATCAACAAAATAGTGAGCAAAGGCTGTGAATACTTATGTACGGTGGGGTAAGAAAGTATTTAGTCAGCCACCAATTGTGCAAGTTCTCCCACTTAAAAGATGAGAGAGGTCTCCAATTTTCATCATAGGTATACCTCAACTATGAGAGACAAAATGAGGGAAAAAAAATCCAGAAAATCACATTGTCTGATTTTTAAAGAATTTATTTGCAAATTATGGTGGAAAATAAGTATTTGGTCAATAACAAAAGTTCATCTCAGTTCTTTGTTATATACCCTTTGTTGGCAATGACAGAGGTCAAACGTTTTCTGTAAGTCTTCACAAGGTTTTCACACACTGTTGCTGGTATTTTGGCCCATTCCTCCATGCAGATCTCCTCTAGAGCAGTGATGTTTTGGGGCTGTCGCTGGGCAACACGGACTTTCAACTCCCTCCAAAGATTTTCTATGGGGTTGAGATCTGGAGACTGGCTAGGCCACTCCAGGACCTTGAAATGCTTCTTACGAAGCCACTCCTTTGTTGCCCGGGCGGTGTGTTTGGGATCATTGTCATGCTGAAAGACCCAGCCACATTTCATCTTCAATGCCCTTGCTGATGGAAGGAGGTTTTCACTCAAAATCTCACGATACATGGCCCCATTCATTCTTTCCTTTACACGGATCAGTCGTCTTGGTCCCTTTGCAGAAAAACAGCCCCAAAGCATGAGGTTTCCACCCCCATGCTTCACAGTAGGTATGGTGTTCTTTGGATGCAACTCAGCATTCTTTCTCCTCCAAACACGGCAAGTTGAGTTTTTACCAAAAAGTTCTATTTTGCTTTCATCTGACCATATGACATTCTCCCAATCCTCTTCTGGATCATCCAAATGCTCTCTAGCAAACTTCAGACGGGCCTGGACATGTACTGGCTTAAGCAGGGGGACACGTCTGGCACTGCAGGATTTGAGTCCCTGGCAGCGTAATGTGTTATGATGGTAGCCTTTGTTACTTTGGTCCCAGCTCTCTGCAGGTCATTCACTAGGTCCCCCTGTGTGGTTCTGGGATTTTTGCTCACTGTTCTCGTGATCATTTTGACCCCACGGGGTGAGATCTTGCGTGGAGCCCCAGATCGAGGGAGATTATCAGTGGTCTTGTATGTCTTCCATTTTCTAATAATTGCTCCCACAGTTGATTTCTTCACACCAAGCTGCTTACCTATCGCAGATTCAGTCTTCCCAGCCTGGTGCAGGTCTACAATTTTGTTTCTGGTGTCCTTTGACAGCTCTTTGGTCTTGGCCATAGTGGAGTTTGGAATCTGACCGTTTGAGGTTGTGGACAGGTGTCTTTTATACTGATAACGAGTTCAAACAGGTGCCATTAATACAGGTAACGAGTGGAGGACAGAGGAGCCTCTTAAAGAAGAAGTTACAGGTCTGTGAGAGCCAGAAATCTTGCTTGTTTGTAGGTGACCAAATACTTATTTTACCGAGGAATTTACCAATTAATTCATTAAAAATCCTTCAATGTGATTTTCTGGATTTTTTTTTTCTCATTTTGTCTCTCATAGTTGAGGTATACCTATGATAAAAATTGGAGACCCCTCTCATCTTTTAAGTGGGAGAACTTGCACAATTGGTGGCTGACTAAATACTTTTTGCCCCACTGTATATGTGATTTCTTAGTTTTTTTAATTTTTAATAAATTTGCAAAAATCTAAAAAAAAAAAAAAAAAAAAACTTTTTTTCGTGTTGTCATTATTGGGTGTTGTGTGTAGAATTTTGAGGAAAAAATTAATTTAATCCATTTTAGAATAAGGCTGTAACATAACAAAATGTGGAAAAAAGTGAAGCATTGTGAATACTTTCTGGATACACTGTACATTAAAAAACATAAACCTCAAACTATAAGCAGCTACAACAGTATAATAGAACCACAAATACTCATTCGCCACATTACTTCTGTCGTCATCTCTTTTCTATGCTCTGGGGCATGAGGGGGTTTTGGTCCTTTTAACATATTATAATAATTTAGTCAAGTCTATTATTTCACCTGGTCAGGAAGAGGGTCTAAATAAAGCAGGGAGGGGGTGGGTTTATTTAAAACTATTATAATTTCATCATTTTTATCATATTGAATATATGCTGGCCTACCTGTCTGCCGTTTCCCTCAAACAAGACACTTCTGCAGGTACAGTAAATGACCGCTGCATCAGAAACTCTCTCTCTCTTTCTCTCAGTTTATCCATGTTAGAAATCTCCGCTGCACAGCCAACTCCTGGCTGTTAACGGATTTTATTTTTCTTTTGACTGGTTGAATAAATCAAGTTGGAGCAGCCACAATGTAACGAAAATAAACCTTGGGACACTTCAGGCGTCAGCAACACCACTTCAGGGTGAAGTAAATGTAATGAAGTAAAACTTTTCCAAGAAGCAGCAATGTTGACATACGGAAAAAAATGCAGGCAGATAATTCGCATTGCTGCACCATTTTTTAAAGATGGCGGCAATCTGAAACAGCCTTAAAACTAAATTACTTCCTCACAACTAGACGCAGATGTTCCAAGCACGGAGCGCTGCTTCCTGCACCATATTTGCTTTTGCTGTTTCTATGGTAACACATAACTTCCGTTGGCAGCATAATGGACTCCAAATATCACAATATTCATTTTTACACCGGTATCAAAATTTATACCGGTATTGTTATGAACAATACGATACGATATGGAACACCCTTACTTGGCAACATGATATCAAGCAGCGTCATGCCGCAAAGGCTCATGGGAATGACGCTGCGAATCACACTGAAACATACAGCCTATAGGCAATTTGTAATTTTTTAACAAGGGGGATGGTAGTGGGGAATATTGACAAATTTAAATGTATAAACCTAAGATAAGTACAAACAACTTTTTTCTGGAAGATTTGAAACTTTGTTCTCATAAACTTTCAAATTTTTTTCTCACAAATTTGCATCTTTTTTTCAATTTTTTTCTTGTAAATTTGTTAATTTTTCAGATAAAGTTGTAATTTTTCTCTTGCAAAATGTTCCTACTTCAATGGTTTTCTCATAAATTTGCAACACTCAACAGGATGCTGGTTAAATGTTTATTCTATGTAATTAAACTAATTTGCAACTCTTTGAATTTTTTTTTAAATTGGCACCTTATCATATCTTTTCACCTTTATTCTGGCAAATTTGTACCTAATTTACATTTATCTGTTTGTACCTTATGCTAAATTTGTCAACATCCCCCATCTGCCGTTAAAAAACGACAAATTGTCCACTGCTAATACTGTAATCTTGTCCCTGCATCTAATGTTCATTGTATAGTTTATGACAGATGACTCTGTTTCGATATTTTACCTTGCCAACTTAAAACAATAACAAATTAGTAATCTGGTGTGGAGTGTCAGTTTCATAAATTCATGAACAGTCTCCCACTAGTATTTTTCCAGTGTTTTACTGTCTCAGTGCTAACCGGCGCCAGTTGGGTGAATCCTGCCACACACCGCCCCAACACGGGGGTACATCCTCAGACGGTCAATGAGCAGGACCACGGCGCCCGGCTGGAAGTCTGTGTCCCCATCCAGAGCCATCAGGTAGGTGTTGTGCTTCTCTTTCTGGTGAAACAAGCAGAGGATTCTGTTTAGTGTTTCAGTGAGGATTTGAAAGCAGGCAGAAAACGTCTGTCTTATCTCACCTGGGCCTCTTGCATGAGCCACTTCTCATCTCCCCCGTTCTTCCACTCCTTGTAATATTTGGTCGTGAGTTTAAAGCCCAGCAGATAGAAGAGATACATGATCTGCAAATCAACAAAAGCTGACTTTAAAAAAGATATTTCTTAGGTGATATCAGTCAGTGATTTGAAGGGGGTGGGGGGAGGGGTTGCCATCCCCCCAGGGGCGTAGCCGGGGGGGGGGGGGGTGAGGGGACTGCAGCCCCACCCCCCCAAAAAAAGGAAAAAAGGGAGAAAAAAGAAAAGAAAAATGTAAATAAAGAGCAGGTTTTGAATAGTTTGCATTGAAAATGTTAAGAAAGCTGTAGTTGACAGGGGGCTGAAGCTAAAGCTTGGCCCCGGGCGAACACCCCGGGCATTCAGAATGGTGGTGGTGGTTCGGGTTCAGCCCACCCTTCACAAATTCCTGGCTATGCCACTGATCCCCCTTAATAATAATAACAATAATAATAATAATAACAATAATAATAATAATAATAATACATTTTATTTGTAATGCACTTTACATTAAAAAATCTCAAAGTACAACATCTAAAAAGCATGAAACTCAAATTCCCCCTTGTTAGCAAAATGACCCAAAATTATCCCCCTTGTTAACCTGCCATCCCAATAAAAAAAAAAAATTCATGCAAATTTCCAATTTTTTTTTCAGATTTGTAATTTTTTTTTCTCAAAAATTTGCTGCTTTTCTCTTGAAAATTTGTAACCCTTTCTCTAAAATTTGTAAATTTTTCTCATAAATTTGCATTTTTTTCCTCATAAATTTGTAACTTTTTTGTAGATTTGCAATTTTATCATAAATTTGCTAATTTTTTTGCTGTAAATTTTCAAATTTTCTCTCATAAATTAACAACTTTTTCTCATAAATTTGTAGTTTTTTTAAATTTCCAACTTTTTAAAATAAATTTCCAACTTTTTTCCTGTAAATTTGCAACTTTTCCTCATAAGTTTACAACCTTTTTTGTAGATTTGTAACTTTTCCCCAGCAAATTTTCAAATTTTATCTTATAAATTTACAACTTTTTTGTAGATTTGCAACTTTTTTGCTGTAAATATTCAAATTTTCTCTCATAAATTTCCAACTTTTTAAAAATAAAATTCCAACTTTAAAAAAAAATAAATTACCAACTTTTTAAAAATAAATTTTCAGCTTTTTTTTCCTGTAAATTTCCAATGCTCATCTGGATGTTGGCTAAATTTTTATTTCATGTAAATGAATTGTAATACGTTACTTTTTTAATTTATAAATTGTCATCCTTCATCAAAGTATGAAGCACTTTGTGATTTTATATCTGTGGAAGGTTCTATATAAATAAAATGTTCTTACTTACTTACTTATATTCTTGTAAATTTCTAGCCAATGTGCATTTGCACCTTATGCTAAATGTGTGAACAACCCCCTTGCTAAAAAAAGAAAAGCTCCCTGCATAACATAAGATAAGCCTTTATTAGTCCCACAATGGGGAAATTCCAGGATTGCAGCAGCAAAGGGAAAGCAGCACTCAGAGCAATAGTGAATAAGATGAGATAAGAATTGGTTAGCCAAAGCAGTAAATAAATATACATATGTACACAGTTATATACACAGTGCAGGAGCATTGCAGCCAGATGGTATCAACAGCATTACAGTTTACCTGGCAAAATATAAATATGGACCCTGTTAGGGCTCCTTGGGTCCTGTAGGTGGTGCTGTGCTCTAGCTTGGTGCCGGTAATTGATTGTCAAGTGGGATCACTTGTGGCGCCCAGGTGACCCAGGGCGCCACAAGTTAGCAATTCCAGGTTAAACCCAATTTTATTTGCCATAGTTTATCGTCCCCCATCAACCTATTCAGAATTTTTATCCGAATTTCCTGATTTCTTAGCTGATTTAGTGCTGAAATCTGATAGAATAATTATAGTAGGGGACTTTAATATACATGTGGATGTAGATAGTGACTGCCTTAATGTGGCTTTTAATTCAATATTAGACTCGATTGGGTTTTCTCAGAAAGTAGGAAATTCTACTCATTACCTCCACCATACATTGGACCTTGTTCTGACATATGGCATAGAAATAGAAAATCTTGTAGTGTCTCCTCATAACCCTGTACTGTCAGACCATTGTCTGTTAACCTTTGATTTTACTATTTCTGACTATTTGGCTCCTAAAGAAAAATATTATCACAGTAGATGCCTCTCAGATGATGCTGTTTCCAAATTTATGCAGATTGTTTCCTCTATGCCATGTGTCAACACAACGGAAATAAGCTATAGACAGCTTGCTCCTTCTGTAATTGATAACATGGTGGATAGTGTTTCAGCTTCTCTGCATCAGGCTCTAGACTTGGTGGCCCCCTTAAAAAAGAAAAAGTCTAATCAGAGATTTTTAACTCCTTGGTTCAACACAGAAACTCGTAGCTTAAAACAGAAGACTCGTCAATTAGAAAGAAAATGGCGCTCTACTAATTTAGATGAAATCTATTTAGCTTGGAGAAATCATCTTTTAATTTATAAAAAATCTCTTAGAAAAGCTAGAACGAGTTATTACTCTGCATTAATAGAAGAGAACAAGAATAATCCCAGGTTTCTTTTCAGTACTGTAGCCAGGTTGACAAAGAGTCAGGACTCTGTCAATCCTAGCATCCCCTTAGAGCTTACTAGTCAGGACTTTATGAACTTTTTCAATAATAAAATTTCATCCATCAGAGATAAAATCAATCAGATTCTTCCCACAGTTAACTTAAATACTGTAACTACTACAACTCCTTCTATTGATGTCTGTCTTGATGAGTTTACTCCAATCGACCTTTGTGAGTTAGACAAAATAGTTTCCTCATCCAAACCTTCAACTTGTCTTTTAGACCCTATTCCTACCAGGTTATTTAAAGAAGTCTTCCCACTTATTGGTAGCTTTATTCTTCATATAATCAATTCTTCATTAACTTTAGGCCATGTACCGCAGGCTTTTAAAACGGCTGTAATTAAACCCTTACTCAAAAAGCCAACGCTAGATCCAGGAGCTTTAGCTAACTATAGACCAATCTCTAATCTCCCTTTCATTTCAAAAATCTTAGAAAGAGTTGTTGCTACGCAATTATTTGACCACCTGCAGGGACATGGTTTATTTGAGGAGTTTCAATCTGGGTTTAGAATCCATCATAGCACTGAAACAGCCTTAGCGAAGGTCACTAACGACCTCCTCATTGCATCTGATAATGGACTAGTTTCTGTACTTGTCCTTTTAGATCTTAGTGCAGCTTTTGATACTATTGATCATAATATTCTACTTGATAGATTAGAACACTATGTTGGACTTAATGGAACTTCGTTGCAGTGGTTTAGATCTTATTTATCTGATAGGTTCCAGTTTGTTCATGTAAATGATGAGTTTTCTCTCAGCTCAAAGCTTAGTCATGGAGTTCCACAGGGATCTGTGCTAGGCCCTACTCTTTTTAGTTTATATATGCTTCCGTTAGGCAACATTATTAGAAAGCACTGTATACATTTTCACTGTTATGCAGATGACACACAATTATACCTGTCAATGAAGCCAGATGATACTAATCAATTAGCCAAGTTAGAAGCCTGTCTTAAGGAAATCAAAGTTTGGATGACTTGTAATTTCCTGCTGTTAAATTCAGATAAGACTGAAGTCATTCTTGTTGGTCCAAAAAACCTTAGAAATTCCTTTCCAAATCAAACTTTCAGTTTGGATGCAGTTACTCTTTCTCTTAATAGCTCTGTGAGGAACCTTGGAGTTATTTTTGATCAGGATTTGTCCTTCAATTCACATATTAAATTTGTTTCTAAGACTGCCTTCTATCATTTGCGTAATATTGCCAAGATTAGGAGCATCTTGTCTCAGAGTGATGCTGAGAAGCTGATCCACGCTTTTGTTAGCTCGAGATTAGATTATTGTAATTCTTTATTATCAGGCTGTCCTAAAACATCTTTAAAAAGTCTTCAGCTGATCCAAAATGCTGCAGCAAGAGTTTTAACAGGTACTAGAAAGAGAGATCATATCTCTCCGGTTCTGGCCTCCCTTCATTGGCTTCCCATAGAGTTTAGAATTAAGTTTAAAATCCTTCTTCTTACTTACAAAGCTCTAAACAATCAGGCTCCTTTTTATTTAAAAGATCTGATACTACCGTATCATCTTAACAGAGCACTACGCTCCCAAAATGCAGGTTTACTTGTAATACCTAGAATCTCCAAAAGTACAGTGGGAGGCAGAGCCTTCAGTTATCAAGCTCCTCTCCTGTGGAATCAGCTGCCAATCTGGATTCGGGAGTCAGACTCGATCTCTGTTTTTAAGAATAGGGCTAAAACCTACCTTTTTGATATAGCCTACAATTAGGGAGGGATCATGTGTTTCTGAACCCTCCCTTAGTTATGCTGCTAATAGGTTTAGTCAGCCGGGGGACCTCCAGTAATGCACTGGGCCTCACTCCTTTCCTCACTCTCTATGAAATATTTTTTTTTTTGCTGGTCATTAACATTTGTTTGTTCTCTCCCATAGATTGAGTCCCCATCGTGCTGTTTGCTCTCTACATGTCTGTTCTTTTCTTCTTCTCTGTCCCCTCACCCCCCAGCCAGTCGCAGCAGATGACTGCCCCTCCCTGAGCCTGGTTCTGCTGGAGGTTTCTTCCTGTTAAAAGGGAGTTTTTCCTCTCCACCGTCGCCAAGTGCTTGCTCACAGGGGATCGCCTGATTGCTGGGGTCTTTCTGCAACTGTGGGGGTCCTCCCTACAGTTGATAGTGCTATGAGATGACTGTTGTTGTGAAATGGCGCTATATAAATAAAGTTGAATTGAATTGAATTGAATTGAATTTAAGCCTGGTGGTAGGCTCAGCATTCAGGCCATTCTATTTGGGTTGCTCCATCCCATCACTGGGAGTTGGAGACCTGGCCTTGTACCTCTTCACCCCTCTAACCTTTGTTTGTGTTTTTTCCCCCTACAGGCAATCCTCTGTCCTGGTTTGGTTTGATTTGTTTTGACTCCTTGATTATGTTTGGTTGGGTGTTGGGTGGGTGACTATGTGGCTCCTAAAGAAAAATATTACTACAGTAGATGCCTCTCAGATGATGTTGTTACCATATTTATGCAGATTGTTTCCTCTATGCCATGTGTCAGCACAACGGAAATAAGCTATGGAGAGCTTGCTCCTTCTGTAATTGATAGCATGGTAGATAGTGTTACAGCTTCTCTGCATCAGACTCTAGACTTGGTGGCCCCCTTAAAAAAGAAAAAGTCTAATCAGAGATTTCTAACTCCTTGGTTCAACACAGAAACTCGTAGCTTAAAACAGAAGACTTGTCAATTAGAAAGAAAATGGCGCTCCACTAATTTAGATGAAATCTATTTAGCTTGGAGAAATCATCTTTTAATTTATAAAAAATCTCTTAGAAAAGCTAGAATGAGTTATTACTCTGCATTAATAGAAGAGAACAAGAATAATCCCAGGTTTCTTTTCAGTACTGTAGCCAGGTTGACAAAGAGTCAGGACTCTGTCAATCCTAGCATTCCCTTAGAGCTTACTAGTCAGGACTTTATGAACTTTTTCAATAATAAAATTTCATCCATCAGAGATAAAATCAATCAGATTCTTCCCACCGTTAACTTAAATACAGTAACTACTACAACTCCTTCAATTGATATCTGTCTTGATGAGTTTACTCCAATTGACCTTTTAGAGTTTGACAAAATAGTTTCCTCAACCAAGCCTTCAACTTGTCTTTTAGACCCTATTCCTACCAGGTTATTTAAAGAAGTCTTCCCACTTATTGGTAGCTTTATTCTTCATATAATCAATTCTTCATTTATATTAGGCCATGTACCGCAGGCTTTTAAAACAGCTGTAATTAAACCCTTACTCAAAAAGCCAACGCTGGATCCAGGAGCTTTAGCTAACTATAGACCAATCTCTAATCTCCCTTTCATTTCAAAAATCTTAGTAAGAGTTGTTGCTACGCAATTATTTGACCACCTGCAGGGAAATGGTTTACTTGAAGAGTTTCAATCTGGGTTTAGAATCCATCATAGTACTGAAACAGCCTTAGCGAAGGTCACTAACGACCCCCTCATCGCATCTGATAATGGACTTGTTTCTGTACTTGTCCTTTTAGACCTTAGTGCAGCTTTTGATCATAATATTCTACTTGACAGATTAGAACACTATGTTGAACTTAATGGAACTTCGTTGCAGTGGTTTAGATCTTATTTATCTGATAGGTTCCAGTTTGTTCATGTCAATAATGAGTTTTCTTTCAACTCAAAGCTCAGTCATGGAGTTCCACAGGGATCTGTGCTAGGCCCTACTCTTTTTAGTTTATATATGCTTCCGTTAGGCAACATTATTAGAAAGCACTGTATACATTTTCATTGTTATGCAGATGACACACAATTATACCTGCCAATGAAGCCAGATGATAGTAATCAATGAGCCAAGTTGGAAGCCTGTCTTAAGGAAATCAAAACTTGGATGACTTGTAATTTCCTGCTATTAAATTCAGATAAGACTGAAGTCATTCTTGTTGGTCCAAAAAACCTTAGAAATACCTTTCCAAATCAAACTTTCAGTTTGGTTGTGGTTACTCTTTCTCTTAATAGCTCTGTGAGGAACCTTGGAATTATTTTTGATCAGGATTTGTCCTTCAATTCACATATTAAATTTGTTTCTAAGACTGCCTTCTATCATTTGCATAATATTGCCAAGATTAGGAACATCTTGTCTCAGAGTAATGCTGAGAAACTGATCCACGCTTTTGTTAGCTCTAGATTAGATTATTGTAACTCTTTATTATCAGGTTGTCCTAAAACATCTTTTAAAAGTCTTCAGCTGATCCAAAATGCTGCAGCAAGAGTTTTAACAGGTACTAGAAAGAGAGATTATATCTCTCCGGTTCTGGCCTCCCTTCATTGGCTTCCCATAGAGTTTAGAATTAAGTTTAAAATCCTTCTTCTTACTTACAAAGCTCTAAATAATCAGGCCCCTTTTTATTTAAAAGATCTGATACTACCCTATTATCCTAACAGAGCACTACACTCCCAAAATGCAGGATTACTTGTAATACCTAGAATCTCCAAAAGTACAATGGGAGGCAGAGCTTTCAGTTATCAAGCACCTCTCCTGTGGAACCAGCTGCCAATCTGGATTCGGGAGTCAGACTCGATCTCTGTTTTTAAGAATAGGGTTAAATCCTTCCTTTTTGATATAGCCTACAATTAGGGAGGGATCATGTGTTTCTGAACCCTCCCTTAGTTATGCTGCTAATAGGTTTAGTCAGCCAGGGGACCTCCAATAATGCACTGGGCCTCACTCCTTTCTTCACTCTCAATGAAATATTTTTTTTTTTGCTGGTCATTAACATCTGTTTGTTCTCTCCCATAGATTGAGTCCCCATCGTGCTGTTTGCTCTCTACATGTCTGTTCTTTTCATCTTCTCTATCCCCTCACCCCACAGCCAGTCGCTGCAGATGACTGCAGAGAAATAGAGCTAGCTTTTTTGATTAGGCTGTTCAGTCTCTTCCTGTCGGCTGCTGTGATGCCGTTGCCCCAGTACACCACTCCAAAAGACCTGAGTCTCCTCAGGAGGAACAGCCTGCACTTCCCCTTCTTGTAGTGCATTTTGGTGTTGTGTGACCAGTCCAGTTTATTGTTGAAGTGAAGACCCAGGTACCTGTAAGATGTCGCCAACTCAATGTCTGTTCCCTGGATGTTTACCGGTGCTGTGGGGGGTTGTCCACAGTTCCTTGGTTTTCCTCACATTGATCTGGAGGCAGTTCCACAGGCACCAGTCCACAAAGTCCTAAGTCCTCTGTACTCCGCATCATCCCCATCAGAGATGAGGCCGACAATCGCAGTCGTCAGAGAACTTCTGTAGATGGCTGTGTGGTGTGTTGTGTGAAAATTCAGCAGTGTAGAGGGTGAACAGGAACGGAGCCTAAACATCTAATGATCTAAACATGAAATGTTTTGTTCTTTATGGCACACAGGGATGTAAATATTCTATAGCATCCAGGATTTTCAGTTATCTTTTCACCTGAGACCACCGTTTCTTGTGGCGGATGAGCTCTTTATCCTTGAAGTGAATCACAATGTCGTTTCCGTGAGGCATGGTGATCACGACTCGACCTCCATACGGCGTCCTTATGATCCGCTGCTCGGGGATTTGGTGCTGATTTTTGAAGAACGAGTCACCCATGTTCGTGAAGATGCTGGTGACAGAATGAGCGGACAAATTTCTGATAAGCTCCCAAAGTAGAGCACAAAGGTTTCAAAAGTTTGTTTTGTCTGTGCAGAAAATTCTATGTAAATGTATTCCAACATACCCGTAAACCTCTTTGATGATTTGCACCAGGGTCTCGGCATATTCATTGAGATGACGCTCCGGAGTTCCATCGACATATTGGAACGCGTCGTCAAAGTAGATATGAGCTTCAAAGCTGAAATCTTGCTCCATTTGCTTTTCCTTTGGTCTGTATTTGTCCAATCTGGGGGATCAGAAGAAAGAAATAATCCAAAGAGGCAAAACAAACCATAGCATTATTTTAGCAAAGAAGAAATCAGATAACATGTTACTCAGTTAGGTGATCTGAGGGGGGATGCCATCCCCCTTGTTAGCAAAAATAACCCCAAATCCTCCTCCTTAACCTGCAATCTCCCATCCCCATTCATAGGTGTAAATCAAGGGAGCACAGGGGGAACACGGCCCCTCACAACCTGGAAAAAAGAGAGAACTGACCCCCCAGTATCATCATGGAACTGAATAAAATGACTTGAAACAACCAATTCTAAGCAGAAATGAAAAAAAAATAATAATAAATTTGCAACTTTTTCTCATAGATTTGTGATTTTTTTTCTCAAATTTGCAAATCTATTTGTGTGAATTCACTTTCTCATAGATCTGCAACTTTTTTTCCTCATAAATTTGAAACTTTTTTCCTCATAAATTGGACTTTTTTCTCATAAATTTGTTACTTTTTCTTACAAAATTGTTACTTTTTTCTTGTAAATTTACATTTTTTTCCTGTAAATCTGCAACTTTTTTCTTGTAGATTTGCAACTTTTTCCTCAAAAATTTGTGATTTTTTTCCTCATATATTTGCAAAATTTTTCCTGTAAATTTTCCATCATTTTTTCTCACAAATTTGCAACATTTTCTCAAAAATTTCCATTTTTTTAATGTAAATGTTCAACTTTTTTTTCTCTTAAATTTGCAACGCTTATCTTGATACTGGTTAAATTTTTGTTCTGTGTAATTAAATTGTAATTTACAACTTTTTATAATTTTTAAATTGCCATCTTTTATCATAACTTTGCACCTTAATTCTTGCAAATTTGTACCTAATTTACATTAATATATTTGCACTTCATGATAAATTGGTGAATACCCCCCCCCACCCCCCTAAAAAAATAACAAATCTGCTGGTGTTACTGACCTGAATATTGAGATGATGATATTCATCATCTCGTCGTAGGTCTCGTGCCACATGGTCGCACACAGATACACCATCACTGGTTCAATGCCCACGTCTCGTCTAAAGACAAGAATCGCACATTTACAAAACTCTTTTGTTTGGAGAACAGAAACAGTCTCACTACTGATCAAAAACAAAGGTAAAAAAAAAATACTTTTTTCTCTTCTGTTTACTGGGGATTTCAAACCGGACGTTGAGGAGAAGCGACTGTTCGATAAAGGCGCCCTCGTACAGCCTCCTGGTGAACAGGTCCTGGGTCCTCTGGATTCGGTGTAAGTTGAGGTACCACAGGTGGAGGGTGGCCAGGATGAGACCGAGCCACCAGGCTGCTGCTGAACCTGAGATTTTAATAAAGAGACATTCATCCTGAGGCCGTTGGGAAGAAATAGTATGATGATATTATTCACAAAATCCAGCATCAAATTCTGAAAATTCCATGCTGTGTTTAACTGGGAGCAAAACTAACATTAACAAGGTGCTAATTTTTTAGAAAGAAAGTTGCAAATTTATCAGAAAAAGTCACAAATTTATAAGGAAAAAGTTGCAAATTTATGAGAAAAAGTCACAAATCTTTGAGGAAAAGTTACAAATTACCAGAAAAAAGTTTAAAATTTCACAGGAAAAAACTGCAAATTTACAAGAAAAAGAATTGCAAATTTATGAGAAAAAAGTTGCAAATTTTTGAGAAAAAAGATGCAATTTTTTGAGAAAAAATGTTCCAAATTTTTTAGAGGAAAAAAAAAACATAGAAATTCTTCTGAAAACAAGAGCACTCTAAGGCGAGTACAGTATCCTCCATCTCCATTTTCTTTGAAGATCTCAATACTTGCTGACAGAGAGCAGTTTTCTCCTTTTCAATATATTACTGTGTCAGAACCAAATTACCATCCACAAATATACAACATAGTATATAACCCATAGAATCAGCATCAGAATCAGCATCAGCTTTATTGGAAAAGTATGCAACACGTACAAGGAATTTGACTTTGGCTAAACTAAACTTGCTCTCGTTTGTTCAGGTGTGAGATCTAAATAAGACTTCAATGACAACAGTGAGAGTTTTGCGCAGTGTAAGAAAGAAAGAAAAAGTCATAAGTACAGCAGCAGGCAGGTCTAGGTGACTGTTAAGAGTTCAACAGAGTAATGGCTTGGGGAAAGAAACTGTTCCTATGACGGGTGGTTTTGACCTTCAGTGATCTGTAACGTCGACCAGAAGGTAGAAGTTCAAACAGACTGTGGCCGGGGTGTTACGGGTCAGCAGAGATGTTTCCTGCCCGTTTCCTGGTACTGGACCGATATAGGTTCTCAATGGAGGGTAGGTCGGTACCAATGATCCTCTCCGCAAACTTGATGATCCGCTGCAGTCTGGTCTTGTCCTGTTTAGTGGCAGATCCAAACCAGACAGTGATGGAAAAGCAGATGACAGATTGGATGATGGCGGTGTAGAAGACAACCAGCAGCTCCTGAGGCAAATCAAACTTCTTGAGCTGATGCAGAAAAAACAACCTCTGGTGGGCTTTTTTCCGGACAGTGTCTATGGTTGAGGACCACTTCAGGTTCCGGGAGATTGTGGTACCCAGGAACTTGAAGGAGTCCACAGTGGACACTGTACTGTTGAGGATGGTGAGGGGGGGAATGAAGGAGGGTGTCGCCTGAAATCCACAATCATCTCCATCGTTTTGGCTGGGTTAAGTTGCAGATGGTTCCGGCCGCACCAGAGGATCAGCTGCTCCACCTCCCGCCTGTATGCAGACTCATCACCATCTCGGATCAAACCGATGACTGTGGTGTCGTCCGCAAACTTCAGGAGCTTCACCGAAGGGTCCTCTGAGGTGCAATTGTTGGAGTAGAGGGAGAAGAGCAGTGGGGAAAGGACACACCCCTGGGGGCGCCAGTACTAATTGTTCGGGAGCTGGATGTAATACTCCCTAGCTTCACCTGTTGCCACCTGTCAGTAAGAAAGTTGAAGATCCACTGGCAGGTGGGCGGGGGCACCCTGAGCTGGAGAAGTTTCTGATAAAGGATACTTGGGATCTAGTTGTAGGGCAGGACCCTGAGGGGAACCTGTGTAGCAAGTTTGGTGACTCTAGAGGGCTTTACACATTCTATAGTAAGAGAGCATAGGGAGTTCAACCTCGACCTTTGACCGTTTGACCACAAACCTGTAGTCAGAGCTTATGGTCTCAGAGTAAACCCGTGTACTAGGTTTGGTGGCATTTGTAGCATTTACCATACTGCAATTGCAAAGTTACCATTAACCTTTGACCTTTGATTGACTCTAAACCCATAGTTAGGTCAGGGTGCAAATCCTTCAAAATGTGTATTAGATACAACTAGATTTAGATTTTTTTTTTAGATTTAGTATACTTTATTGATCCCCAGAGGGGAAATTGAGGGTCATCCACCACCTGGATGGATGAAGCAGCCACGATACGGCGCTATCCCTTAACCACTCACACACACACTCACACCTAGGGACACTTTAGAGTCTCCAATTAACCCAACCTGCATGTTTTTGGCATGTGGGAGGAAACCGGAGAAATGCCGGGGTAAACCCACGCATACACGGGGAGAACATGCAAACTCCACACAGATCACTGTTGGTCGGGGGCTGGGATCGAACCCATGATCCCACAATCCCCCGGCCAAGGGTAAACTGTGCTGCTGCAGTGCTAACCACTGCGCCACCGTGCAGCCCTACTACTGTGTCGATTTGAAAAGCCTACATCATTTTTCAGTAGTTACTGTGTTTAGAAGATTTAGGGAAAATCTGACCTCTGACTTTCACACTTTTGCAGCTTTAATACATTTTTTCACACAAAATTAAGAAACTCAGCAGTAATTTAAACCAAAGAAACGATGGTCTGCTACATGTTTTCAGTTAGCACAACTTAGCATCGTCATTTAGCATTCTATAATTAGACATGGTGTTAACGTTACTTACCTCCTATTAAAACAAGGTTAGCGAACTATTCTTTCTGATGCAGCATGATGGAAAACAGTCCCACATCCCTGGCAAACAGGAGTAGCAGCTATCTGAACCAGTAGTTTGGAGTTAGCACTAGCAACCACTGGACTCAAAGCCCAGCCACCCACCACACACTTGTTCTGCTACGCGCAGTCGCACACTGCTGAGGAGAGATGGTGCGCTGACAAGCAGTGGTGAGGAGCTTTACTGAATAGATGGGAGTATGTGCATTTGAAGAGTTCCTTTGCAAAAACAGATAAGTCCAGCTGATTTCAAAATGAGATAAAACACTTTTTCATCTGTAGGTTTATAGGTGTTAGTATTTCCAAATCAGCTTCTAAGACATGGTCACTTGAAATATGAGCATCTCAGACATAATAAAGCAAAAAAATCAAACATCAATTTATTGTTACTTTTTGGCAATTTATTAGTATCTTCTTCTGGAAAAACAAATAAGTTCCGAAAGCCATGCCATTTTGTCTGGAACATACTTGAATATCTATAAGCATCAATGTAGTATGATTGACACACGGATTTTGGCACATCCACTCAGTAAAATTCAATTCAATTCAATTCAACTTTATTTATATAGCGCCATTTCACAACAACAGTCATCTCATAGCACTATCAACTGTAGGGGGGACCCCCACAGTTGCAGAAAGACCCCAGCAATCAGGTGATCCCCTGTGAGCAAGCACTTGGCGACGGTGGAGAGGAAAAACTCCCTTTTAACAGGAAGAAACCTCCAGCAGAACCAGGCTCAGGGAGGGGCAGTCATCTGCTGCGACTGGCTGGGGGGTGAGGGGATAGAGAAGAGGAAAAGAACAGACATGTAGAGAGCAAACAGCACGATGGGGACTCAATCTATGGGAGAGAACAAACAAATGTTAATGACCAGCAAAAAAAAAATATTTCATAGAGAGTGAGGAAAGGAGTGAGGCCCAGTGCATTACTGGAGGTCCCCCGGCTGACTAAACCTATTAGCAGCATAACTAAGGGAGGGTTCAGAAACACATGATCCCTCCCTAATTGTAGGCTAGATCAAAAAGGTAGGTTTTAGCCCTATTCTTAAAAACAGAGATCGAGTCTGACTCCCGAATCCAGATTGGCAGCTGATTCCACAGGAGAGGAGCTTGATAACTGAAGGCTCTGCCTCCCATTGTACTTTTGGAGATTCTAGGTATTACAAGTAATCCTGCATTTTGAGAGCGTAGTGCTCTGTTAGGATAATACGGTAGTATCAGATCTTTTAAATAAAAAGGAGCCTGATTGTTTAGAGCTTTGTAAGTGAGAAGAAGGATTTTAAACTTAATTCTAAACTCTATGGGAAGCCAATGAAGGGAGGCCAGAACCGGAGAGATATGATCTCTCTTTCTAGTACCTGTTAAAACTCTTGCTGCAGCATTTTGGATCAGCTGAAGACTTTTTAAAGATGTTTTAGGACAGCCTGATAATAAAGAATTACAATAATCTAATCTCGAGCTAACAAAAGCGTGGATCAGCTTCTCAGCATCACTCTGAGACAAGATGCTCCTAATCTTGGCAATATTACGCAAATGATAGAAGGCAGTCTTAGAAACAAATTTAATATGTGAATTGAAGGACAAATCCTGATCAAAAATAACTCCAAGGTTCCTCACAGAGCTATTAAGAGAAAGAGTAACTGCGTCCAAACTGAAAGTTTGATTTGGAAAGGAATTTCTAAGGTTTTTTGGACCAACAAGAATGACTTCAGTCTTATCCGAATTTAATAGCAGGAAATTACAAGTCATCCAAGCTTTGATTTCCTTAAGACAGGCTTCTAACTTGGCTAATTGATTAGTATCATCTGGCTTCATTGACAGGTATAATTGTGTGTCATCTGCATAACAATGAAAATGTATACAGTGCTTTCTAATAATGTTGCCTAACGGAAGCATATATAAACTAAAAAGAGTAGGGCCTAGCACAGATCCCTGTGGAACTCCATGACTAAGCTTTGAGCTGAAAGAAAACTCATCATTTACATGAACAAACTGGAACCTATCAGATAAATAAGATCTAAACCACTGCAACGAAGTTCCATTAAGTCCAACATAGTGTTCTAATCTATCAAGTAGAATATTATGATCAATAGTATCAAAAGCTGCACTAAGATCTAAAAGGACAAGTACAGAAACTAGTCCATTATCAGATGCAATGAGGAGGTCATTAGTGACCTTCGCTAAGGCTGTTTCAGTACTATGATGGATTCTAAACCCAGATTGAAACTCTTCAAGTAAACCATTTCCCTGCAGGTGGTCAAATAATTGCGTAGCAACAACTCTTTCTAAGATTTTTGAAATGAAAGGGAGATTAGAGATTGGTCTATAGTTAGCTAAAGCTCCTGGATCTAGCGTTGGCTTTTTGAGTAAGGGTTTAATTACAGCCGTTTTAAAAGCCTGCGGTACATGGCCTAAAGTTAATGAAGAATTGATTATATGAAGAATAAAGCTACCAATAAGTGGGAAGACTTCTTTAAATAACCTGGTAGGAATAGGATCTAAAAGACAAGTTGAAGGTTTGGATGAGGAAACTACTTTGTCTAACTCACAAAGGTCGATTGGAGTAAACTCATCAAGACAGACATCAATAGAAGGAGTTGTAGTAGTTACAGTATTTAAGTTAACTGTGGGAAGAATCTGATTGATTTTATCTCTGATGGATGAAATTTTATTATTGAAAAAGTTCATAAAGTCCTGACTAGTAAGTTCTAAGGGGATGCTAGGATTGACAGAGTCCTGACTCTTTGTCAACCTGGCTACAGTACTGAAAAGAAACCTGGGATTATTCTTGTTCTCTTCTATTAATGCAGAGTAATAACTCGTTCTAGCTTTTCTAAGAGATTTTTTATAAATTAAAAGATGATTTCTCCAAGCTAAATAGATTTCATCTAAATTAGTAGAGCGCCATTTTCTTTCTAATTGACGAGTCTTCTGTTTTAAGCTACGAGTTTCTGTGTTGAACCAAGGAGTTAAAAATCTCTGATTAGACTTTTTCTTTTTTAAGGGGGCCACCAAGTCTAGAGCCTGATGCAGAGAAGCTGAAACACTATCCACCATGTTATCAATTACAGAAGGAGCAAGCTGTCTATAGCTTATTTCCGTTGTGTTGACACATGGCATAGAGGAAACAATCTGCATAAATTTGGAAACAGCATCATCTCAGAGGCATCTACCGTGATAATATTTTTCTTTAGGAGCCAAATAGTCAGAAATAGTAAAATCAAAGGTTAACAGACAATGGTCTGACAGTACAGGGTTATGAGGAGACACTACAAGATTTTCTATTTCTATGCCATATGTCAGAACAAGGTCCAATGTATGGTGGAGGTAATGAGTAGAATTTCCTACTTTCTGAGAAAACCCAGTCGAGTCTAATATTGAATTAAAAGCCACATTAAGGCAGTCACTATCTACATCCACATGTATATTAAAGTCCCCTACTATAATTATTCTATCAGATTTCAACACTAAATCAGCTAAGAAATCAGCAAATTCGGATAAAAATTCTGAATAGGTTGATGGGGGACGATAAACAATGGCAAATAAAATTGGGTTTAACCTGAAATTGCTAAAGTGCCCAATACTGAGGACCAGGCCCTCAAAGGAATTATAACATGTTTTTTGCTTTACATTAACTAGTAATTTGGAATGGTAAATTGTTGCTACTCCTCCTCCACGACCAGAACTTCTGGGATTTTGACAGTTTAAATAACCAGAGGGGGTTGATTCATTTAAACCAACATAATCCTCTTGTCCTAACCAAGTCTCTGTAAGGGAAATTAAATCAATCTGATGATCAATTAACAGATCATGGACTAACAGAGACTTGGGAGTTAGAGACCTAATATTTAACAAACCACATTTAATTTTTAAATTTTGAGGAGGAACAGAGGCCAAATCATTCAATTTAGAGGCTTTATGTTTAATTTGAGTTTTACCAATATTTTGCTTTATCACTTTGGGATGCTTATACATTATATTTTTATTCACTTTGGAGGGAGCAGACAATGATTCTCTGATGGGGAAGACAGGGGCTAAGTTGAGGGGTGGCGGATGAAGAGGAGCTGCAGAGAGGCGTGTAAGACTGAGACTCTGCTTCCTGGTCCCAACTCTGAGTAGTCATGGTTTTGGAAATTTGGATAAAAAAGATGCCAGATTGTTAGATAAATGAGAAGCACCATCCAAAGTGGGATGAATGCTGTCTCGTCTCATAAGACCAGGTTTTCCCCAAAAAGAGCTCCAATTGTCAATGTAGCCCACGTCATTTTTAGGACACCACACAGACAGCCAGCGGTTCAAGGATGACGAGCGACTAAACATGTCATCACTGGTCAGATTGGGGAGGGGCCCAGAGAATACTACAGTGGCAGACATCGTTTTTGCAAACTCACACACCGATTCTATATTAAGTTTCGTGACTTCCGACTGCCGGAGACGGATGTCATTAATGCCGGCGTGAATAACAATTGTGGAATATTTACAGTTACTTTTAGCCAGCATTTTCAAATTTGACTCGATGTCGCCTGCTCTGGCCCCAGGAATACATTGGACTATGACCGCTGGAGTCTCTAGGTTCACGTTTCTGACTACAGAGTCGCCAATGATCAGAGTTTTTTCCTCAGCGGGTGTGTCGCTGAGCGGGGAAAAACGATTAGAAACGTGAACAGGTTGATGGTGTACCGGGGCTTTGCGACTAGGCTTCCTTCTCACCGTCACCCACCCAGTCTCCTCGCTGCTGAGGAGAGCCGGGGAACCACTGATAGGGGGGCCTAAGCTAGCTAGCTCCGCTGCAGCTAATGGGCGTCCATCGAGATTAACTGGCGCAGACGGTGTTTCAATGCAGCGGAGCCGGGATTCCAAATCAGACAACCTCGCCTCGAGCGCCTCAAAAAGACAACATTTATTACATTTACCGTTATCACTAAAAGAGGCAGAGGTGTAGCTAAACATCTGAAAGAGAGAGCACACCAGAGGAGAGGAAAGAGAGGTAGTAGCCATAGCTAGTGGCTAGAGAGCTGGAGAGCAAACCACACAGGCAGACAGCAAAACAGGAAGTGACGATCCCTCACATCTAAAATGGTATAATATAATGTATAATGAAACTATAATTCAAGATTCAAGATGCAAAGATTTTATTGTCAATACTACTATACCTACAGGAAATACAGGAGAATTGAAATGGTGTTTCTCTCTCTGTTCACTGGTGTGCACAGTATAAAAAGAAAAGGAACAAGGCTGATAAAAAAGAAACTCCTTCCCCATATAGTGGACTATATAGTGAATGCGCAGGCAACGGAGCAGAAAGAGAAGAGCTTCACATCACAACATAAACTACCTTAAGGTATTTATATTTAATAATTCAGCAAAAACAATTTGATTTAATACGTATTTACCACAAATTACATGCAGGTATTCATTTTTTTACCACCATTAGTCTGTTACATTTTACTCTCACGTGGTGACGTCATTAACCGTGCCACAAAAACTAGCCCAATAGTGTCCTAAAGCGGTTAATTTTGTTGTTATACTGAGTTTACTGTATAGTAAACTATATCTAAATTCACTATATCATGAGTAGGGAGGGAGTGATTGAGTGAACATTCTGAACACAGCCAGCGGAATCATTCAGAGCGAGCACACCAGGAAGGCAGCCAAGATGAGTCACGTGACCCAAATACCAAGCGCTGATTTGCTGTGTGTGGAGTTATCGGCTTTTGCCAAACAACGCTCCTGGCATTTATCGGCTTTTGAAAAAAAAACATGAATTTGTAGTGTCTATAACACAGGACAAACGGGCTTTTAAGACAAAACAATTTGGACTTCTACAAGTAGGTAATGTTAACAGTTGTTGATGTAAAGAGTGAAATTTTCATGGAAGTGGCATTTATTGGTTTTTGCAAACAAACTCTTCATTTTGAATCACGATGTAAACGATAGAGTATTCTATGAAATGATATTCATATTGTAATCCAATATACAGTATATTGTCATATCGCACAGCCCTACAGCCTTCCATGAGGATAAAAAGGAATTTATAGGCAGTATGACGAACAGATCATCCGTTACCTGTTAGGATGCTGATGTCCATCATGTCAGACATGTCCAGGAAACAGAGAGTGCGCGTGACGTCATTCACCAGGTCTTCAAAGACACTGGCACTGAGGTTTCTTCCGTCCACGATGTTGCAGTAAGCCGTGAAGTTGGTCACCGTTTCATTGAAGCTTATCCTGTGGTTCTCATAGTAAACGATTACGGGGACGACCAGCAGAGCCACGACAGCCAGTGAGGCCAGGTACAGGGGAAGGATGAAGCACCTTCTCATGACGTGCATCTTGGTGGCTGAAAGGGCAAACCAGTGGCAGAGGGCCGAGGAGATCAGTTGGACTCCGACGGTGATGGCGATGATCTTTGTCTCGCGGAGGGGGATGGAAGTCACGACTTCCCAGTCTAGATTGGTCAAGGGGACGTAGGCTCCGAGCACACAGGTAGTCACCGCGACCCTGAGGAGGCTGGAGAGGATATGTAGGAAGTTCTGGCCTCTTCTCATGTCCTTGCACAGCTCCTTCAGGAAGGTGGAGCTACTTCTCTCGCTGATAACCCTGAAGTAGTTTTCCCACCAGTTCAGAGACACCAGGAACGACCCTCCGACCGCCAGACCCACCCAAGTAGCTGTCTGGATGTTGTTCAGGTCCTTCAAGATGTACAGAACAACGAACAGACAATAACCGGTCAAGATGAGGATGAAGGAGAGGATGGATGGCACCATGTAACGATTTGTGTTTTTGGCGCTGCACTGAGCGGCTACTTGGAGGAGCGCGGAGTAAACCGCTATGCTGTTCAGGATAGTAATGTTGGTGATGATGTCCAGGTGAGGCATGGCTATGATGGTGAGGATCGCAGCGCCGCCTGATACCAGGAATTCAAAAGACAGCACCTGCAGAAGCAGGATACAGAACAAGTGTTAGATAATTCCAGTCCCTGCTTTTGGCACCAGCCAGAGGTGAGGTAATGGCCCCAGGAGCGCACATATGTCAGTCCAACATTCTAAATTTACATCGGGAAAACATCTTATAGAGGTCGTTTGCTCATTGGCGAGACATTGGCTAGACGTCGGCCCTCTGTAAACTTGATGACGTTAGCCTGACGTATGTGTGCTGCTGGGGCAGGAATCGAGTCATTTCTTACAAAGGCGGACGTTTTTAAACTGGGGACCTTCGCCGTTTTGAAAAAACTTTTCCACAAGCTTTTGAGCAATAAAAGAACGCTGGAGGTGATGAGAGAACAACCAATACAGAGCAGTGTGACAGGTTTGAGGTCATCTGGGATGGTTTTCGTGCCCTCGCTGGACAAGGTAATCAGGATGAGGAAGGAAGTCTGGGAAAGAAAACAGAAGCCAGTCATATAAAATCAGCCAGTCAGATACGTATAATCAGTAGATACCCTGTAGATCATTGCTTGGTTATCAGCAGTAGGTGATTTTTTTTTTTTTTAAAGGAGGATAGTGGTAGTTGGGGAATTCACAAATTTAACACAAGAAGCATACAACTGTAACTTAAGTACCAATTTGCAAGAAAGACGGTGCAGAAATATGATGCAAGATGCCCATACAAAGCCCCAATCTCTATATAAAATTGTAAAGTGTAAATTGGAAGGGGAGGGGACTTTTTTCTTGTAAATTGGATACTTTTTTGAAAAATTGCACCTTTTTTCTTGTAAATTAGCAACTTTTTGTCATGGATGGCCCTCACGAGCCATCAAAAGACGCCACATATCAACCAGTGAGTTTGCACAGTTTATTAAAGGAACAGAAAGATGACAAAATAACGAGCCACGGGGGGGCTAGAACACACTATAACGATAATTTAGGCAATGACAAGAAGAACGGATTCATAATGAAACACACTTACGCAATAGAAGAAGGGTTGTAACCGTCTGACCAGAGGAATGCTCGATGATGTCAGACGCGGGGTTGTCCGACGAGACTGCCGCCCCTTTCGCCCTCAGCTGCCCTCTTAAGTAGGACTCAGCTGATGAGACGATTAATGCAGCTCAGCTGTCTTTGGAAACCCCTCCGAGCGCTGTCACAATAAAAGCTCGGAGAGCCATAAGGAACACACACACATGCCAGATGGGAGGAAAATACTGCATGGCCCGAGCGCGGACAAGATCTGCGCTCGAACCACGACAGTACCTCCCCCCGAGGCGGCGAACTCCGGGCACCGTATGACACCCAAGCCCCCCCCCCACCCCCACCCAGGGTGGGAGGATCGGGGAAAGGCCCGGAGAGTGAGAACTAGAAAAGACAAAAAACACCAAGACGATGACACGGGAAGACGCAGGGAACAAACGAAACAATTACAGAGTATGGTAGGGAGAAAAAAAAACAAAACAATACTCCATAAAACGCGGATGATACATAGACAGGACAAAAAATGTGAATAACAGTAGGGGGCCTATAACTAAAACACACAGGCCCATAAGATATAATATGGCAGGATACAAATCATCCCTCAGACAGGAGAGGGGAGGAAAAAAAAGCACGCTAAACAGCGGTGAATACACAGATCAAAATAGAACCAAAGACAACACACCCGAGTGACCTTACTATTCAGCGAAAATAAGAAACACACGGGGATGACAGCAGGCAGAGTCCAATAAAACACAAACAGTTCTGGTGGTCTCCCTGCATCCAATGCCCAAATAGAGGATAGGGGGAAAAGGGAGCGCTTGGGCGGCCTACCCCAGTCCCAGGCCCGGGAAAACAGGATCTCTGGCGGCCGGACCAGGTTGCCAAGCAAACAGTCCAGTTGGTCGGGCGGCCGACCCAGAACACCAAATGGGCGAGGCAGTCCTTCAGGCGGCCGACCTGCATCGCTCAGCCACCTGGACCGCAGGGGAGAGAACAGCAACGGCTTCCCTGTAGAGGGGGATAGTACGGGAGAGCCAGGCAGAATATGACGAACCCCAACAGCACCCGGTGGAGAAGGTCTGGAGAAAAGAAGAGGGACCAGTCCGGCGCCGCTCAGCGGAGGATCTGCAGCTCCACCTCCGAACGTTACCAGCAAAGGCGCTGTCCTCCTGTTGGACCCAGGGTGAGCCCGTGCTGCACCCACGTCGGACCTCGATTGGGTCTCGGCTGCACCCACGTCGGACCCCGATTGGGTCGGAACAGCTCCATAGACGGCCTTCATCCCCGAACCCGGAACCTCCAGAACAGCGACCGGGGTTGACTCCGCACCAGTGACCCTGGGAGAAGGCTCAAGAGAAGAAGAAGAACCGGGATCAGGATCACCGGTAGCGACAGAGCCCAGCGAGACGAGCTCGGGTGCAGCGGACGGCTGCCCCTGGCTCGTCTCCCTGAGAGACAGGCAAAAATGCTCCAGAACAGATAGTAGGAAGGAAAAATAGAGCACTTGCCTGCACTTGAGTTCTGTCGCCACCCAGGGCTTCAACGATCCGGGCTCAGGACGAAGAAGGACGTCTTCAGGTTCCCACTCGGCTACGGCGGGCTCCGCAGCTGGCATGATGTATTCCACAGCCTGAGGACCCTCCAACGCTGACATCCACGCCGACAACTCGCATGGTGTGGTGGCAGGGGATCCTTGACCCGCTGGATCGAACCGCTCGTCGATGGAGACCTGGGGACGTTCGTCATCGGCGCAGGCTCCACGCTGCAGTCCGCTCTCCTCCTCTGCCCATGATGTGGCTGCGGGGCTGGAACCAGGCTCTCCAGGACCGCAGGCCCCCTCCTCGTCCAGCGACGTAGGCCTGGCATCATGGACCGCTCAGCGGAGGGAGACACAGAGGCAGCAGGTTCAATGCCAGAGGCTACAGCAGGTGGTGGAAGCTCGGGGAACTGCGAACCCCAAACTCCACCCCCAGGAGTCAGACAAGGCAAATCACAACAACGAGGAGAAGAATGAAATTGCACTTGCCTGTTCTCCGGGGGATCGATGGTGCCTGCTGTAGCAGGCAGAGTTCTTCCCTTTCCCTTCCGGATGGTAACGGCAGGCCCCTCAGGAAGACGAGGAGGTGCCGCTTGCGGTGGATTGCAGACGGGCCTCGCCGAAGCATGATTCGCAGCACTCACAGCAGCCGGAGATGACGTCGAGGAGGAGGGGGCAACAGCCGAGGCAATCCGGGCACGAGGAGCTGACAGAACAGCAGGGACAGATGACCCGGGGGAAGCGGCTGTGGGGATTCCCTCCTGTCGTGACATAGGAGAAGCAGCTGACTGGGAGGCTGAGTTCCTCCGACGACCCGGAACTGGATCCGGATGGGATTCTCGCTGAGGCCTATTTGTGACATGGCGATGACGTTTACCGGCTGATGGTGAAACGATGGGACCAGGAACACATGGCGCTGGGGCTGGACGGGTGACAGGAGCTGAATCCCGAGACGAGGAGTGGGGATGCCTCTCTGTCGGCCTCCTGCCGGGGTTCCCCTCCAGTCTACGGATCTCCACCCTCGTCGGGGACGCCGTACTCGGGGGAGAAGGAGAAGGTTCCTTGGCCGCCTTTTCAATTAACACACGCTGTGCCACAATCCATGTCACCCTCTCCTTTCCTTCCAGAAAAGAGGTGAGGTGATATCTTAATATGGCCCTCTGGGTGAGAAACAGGTAATCTTGTGCCGCGTGAGTGGGCATGAGGCGATGGGCCTTGGCCAGATAGCCGTCAATCTCCTGGAGCCACTCAGGGCAGAACCAATGCTCGAGGGCGGACATACTTAACACAAGCCCTAGTGAAGGGAAAAAACTCCAGACCACGGCAAACTCACGGCGACAGGCGTCTCAGTCTGGCGGCAGTCTACTGTCATCGATGGCCCTCACGAGCCATCAAAAGACGCCACATATCAACCAGTGAGTTTGCACAGTTTATTAAAGGAACAGAAAGATGACAAAATAACGAGCCACGGGGGGCTAGAACACACTATAACGATAATTTAGGCAATGACAAGAAGAATGGATTCATAATGAAACACACTTACGCAATAGAAGAAGAGTTGTAATCGTCTGACCAGAGGAATGCTCGATGATGTCAGACGCGGGGTTGTCCGACAAGACTGCCGCCCCTTTCGCCCTCAGCTGCCCTCTTAAGTAGGACTCAGCTGATGAGACGATTAATGCAGCTCAGCTGTTAGAGAGGCTCTGACAGCCGGAAGCCCCTCCGAGCGCTGTCACAATAAAAGCTCGGAGAGCCATAAGGAACACACACAAACGTCAGATGGGAGGAAAATACTGCATGGCCCGAGCGCGGACGAGATCGGCGCTCGAACCACGACACTTTTTTCCTCATAAATTTGCAACATTTTTCTCATAAATTCCCAGCTTTCTCATAAATTTTTTTTCTTCTCCTAATTTTTTAAACTTTTTTCCTCATAAATTTAAGATAAGATAAGATAAGATAAGCCTTTATTATTCCCACAATGGGGAAATTCCAGGATTGCAACAGCACAGGGATAGCAACACTCAGAGCAACAATCAGAAGGCAAGAAAAACAAGAGCAGCGAGTACATATATGTACATATAAATATAAATATATATATATATAGACACACAGTTCAGAGCATTGTAGCTGGATGGAATAAATATATGAGTATATAAACACACAGTGCGGAGTATTGTAGCTAGATGGAATAAATATATAAATATATAAACACACACAGTGCGGAGTATTGTAGCTAGATGGAATGAATATGTGAGTATATAAACACACACAGCGTGGAGCATTGTTGCTAGATGGAATAAATATATAAATATATAAACACACACAGTGCGGAGCATTGTAGCTAGATGGAATGAAACAGCATAACCGTCTACTTAGTTATCCTACATGGTATGATTATGTACCCATACATATTCTCACCCTCCATAGCGACCGGTATTTTCCTAG
Organism: Pholidichthys leucotaenia; assembly: GCA_020510985.1. Classification (NCBI taxonomy): domain Eukaryota; kingdom Metazoa; phylum Chordata; class Actinopteri; order Cichliformes; family Pholidichthyidae; genus Pholidichthys; species Pholidichthys leucotaenia. The sequence continues at coordinate 431,562,397 of CM035839.1, read as the reverse complement.
TTGTATACCGGAGGGGACCATTGTGTAAGTCTATTGTGTCTTTTTGCATTCAATACTATTAGGTTGTCACGTCTTTCTGCTATCTCTACAAGCAGCCCTGCTTAGGTTGTACAGTCTGACAGCCGTAGGTAAGAAGGACCTGCGAAACCTCTCGGTTGTGCACCTAGGATGATGTAGTCTGCTGCTAAATGAGCTCCTCAGTGCATTCAGTATGTCCTGCATAGGGTGGAACTCGGACTCCAGCAGAGATGACAGTTTAGCCACCATCCTTCTCTCTCCCATCTCCTCCAATGGGTCAAGGCGCTGCCCCAGGACAGAGCTAGCTTTCTTGATCAGTTTGTTCAGTCTCTTCCTATCGGCTGCTGTAATGCCACTGCCCCAGCAGACCACTCCAAAAGTGATGGCTGATGCCACCACCGTGTCGTAGAATGACTTCAGTAGTGTCCCTTGTACACCAAAAGACCTGGGTCTCCTCAGTAGGAACAGCCTGCGCTGTCCCTTCTTGTAGAGTGCGTCGGTATTGTGTGACCAGTCTAGTTTATTGTTCAGATGAACACCCAGGTACTTGTAGGATGTCACCATCTCGATGTCTGTTCCCTGTTTATTTACTGGTGCTGTGGGGGGTTGTCCTTGCCTGCGGCAGTCCACCACCAGCTCCTTAGTTTTCCTCGCGTTGAGCTGGAGGCAGTTTCGATGGCACCAGTCCACAAAGTCCTGGATAAGCCCTCTGTACTCAGCTTCATCTCCGTTGGAGATGAGGCCAACGATCGCAGAGTCGTCAGAGAACTTCTGTAGATGGCAGTGTGTTGTGTTGTGTGAGAAGTCCGCAGTATAAAGGGTGAACAGGGAGGGAGCCAAAACCATTCCCGGGAACGGTTTTGGCAAAAAGTTTTGCAAATTTACAAAAATATTTTCTCATAAATTAGCATTTTTTTCTCATAAATTTGCAACTTTCTTCTAAAAAAGTAAACTGATGAGAAAAAAGTAGCAAATTTACAAGAAAAAAATTTCAAATCTACAAGACAATGTTGCAACCCTACAGGAAAAGATTTGCAAATTTTTACGAAAAAAATTAGCAAATATATTAGAAAAAAATTTCATATCTGCAAGAAAAAAATTGTAAATTTGTAAGAAGTTACAAATTTATGAGAAAAAATTGCAAATTTATGAAAAAAAGCTGCAAATTTACAAGAAAAAAGTTTCAAATCTCTAAAAAAAAGTTGCAAATCTACAGGAAAAAAAATGCACATTTTTGAGAAAAAAATAGTGAATATATTAGAACAAACTTTCAAATCTGAAAGAAAAATATATAAATTTACAAGAAAAAGTTGCAAATTTGTGAGAAAAAAAATGCAAATTTATGAGAAAAAAGTTTAAAATCTCAAAGAAAAAAATGCACATTTATGACAAAAATTGATGATTTACAGTAACTCACAAAAGTGAGTACACCCCCCACACATTTTTGTAGATATTTTATTTTATCTTTTCATGGGCCAACACTGAAGATATAACACTTTGATACAATGTAAAGTAGTCAGTGTACGGCTTGTAAAACAGTATAAATTTGCTGTCCCCTCAAAATAACTCAACACACAGCTATTAATGTCTAAACCATTGCCATCAAAAGTGAGTTCACCTCTAGTGAAAATGTCCAAATTGAGCCCAAAGTGTCAATATTTTGTGTGGCCACCATTATTTTCCAGCACTGCCTTAACTCTCTTGGGCATGGAGTTCACTAGAGCTTCACAGGTTGCCACTGGAATCCTCTTCCACTTCTCCATGACGGCATCATGGTGTGAGAGACCTTGTGCTCCTCCACCTTCTGTTTGAGGATGCCCCACAGATGCTCAATAGGGTTTAGGTCTGGAGACATGCTTGATCAGTCCATCACCTTTACCCTCGGTTTCTTTAGTAAGGCAGTGGTCGTCTTGGAGGTATGTTTGGGGTCGTTATCATGTTGGAATACTGCCCTGCGGCTCAGTTTCTGAAGGGAGGGGATCATGCTTTGCTTCAGTATGTTACAGTACATGTTGGCATTCATGGTTCCCTCAATGAACTGTAGTTCCCCAGTGCCGGCAGCACTAATGCAGCCCCAAACCATGACAGTCCCACCACCATGCTTGACTGTTGGCAAGACACACTTGTCTTTGTACTCCTCACCAGGTTGCCGCCACACACGCTTAACACCATCTGAATCAAATAAATTTGTCTTGGTCTCATCAGACCACAGGACATGGTTCCAGTAATCCATGTCCTTAGTCTGCTTGTCTTCAGCAAACTGGGGGCTTCCTTGGGCATCATCTTTAAAAGGGGCTTCCTTCTGGGACGACAGCCATACAGACCAATTTGATGCAGTGTGCGGCGTATGGTCTGAGCACTGACAGGCTGACACCCCCACCCCTTCAACCTCTGCAGCAATGCTGGCAGCAATCATATGTCTATTTTCAAAAGAAAACATCTGGATATGACACTGAACATGTGCACTCAACTTCTTTGGTCGACCACGGCGAGGCCTGTTCTGAGTGGAACCTGTCCTGTTAAACCACTGTATGGTCTTTGCCTCACAGTTTTCCTTGCCTCGGTGGTCGATACCCAGCGTAAACTCTGTGGGCAGGAGGGGAACACCCCTTCAGCGCCACCGGAGTTCAAGAAGAAGCGCACCCAGGGGCGAAAGGTTCGCTCATCCCTTCCAGAACCCGAGTCTTCACCCATCCACCAGACGACCCCCAGAGTTCTGGGAGGGATTCTGTCCAGCCCCGACACAGCATCCACACCTTCTCCTCCCGAACAGTGGCCCACACCATCGGCGGAGGAGCTGGAGGAGCGCAGGAGGGTCCAATTAGTGGAGACAGAGCTCCTACTAGAATATAAGCCATGGCTCCTCCCGGAGTTTGCTCAAGAGGTGGAGGAGGTCTCACCGGGGAGCTCGGAGTTTGAGCCAATGAGTGAGTGTCCCCTGACTCTGGGCCCTCTCCCACCTCGCCATGAGCCAACGTCTCCGCCTCCCGCCGTCGCCCAGGGAGATCCTACTGGAAGAACGCCTCCACCTCTCAGGCGTTCCCCCCTGCATCGAGTCAGACAATCCCCACAGCAGCTCCCTCACAGGCTGTCCCATCAGCCTCCTCCTTCTCTTTGGCTGCTGTGACTCCCATCTCTTCAACGTGTCCTCCTACTGTTGAGGGTCCGGCAGCTTCTTCCCCGGCTCTGCCCATTGCCGTGTCTGCAGGGGCGACTCCTCAACGATCCTCTGAGGGGCCCACTATTGATGAAGTCACGGAAAGGGCCGATTCCCAACGAGCTGCAGCAGAGGACATCACACCCTGGGAGTTCAGGCAAGTGGTTTTTCACTCTCATTCATTTAAGCATAAATTATCTTGCCTGATTCCTGGTGGTGAGACTCAGATTATGCAGTCCTCTGAATCCTCACCATCTGCTGCAGCTATAGACTGTTCACCTGCTCTCGCTGTGTCTCCTCCTTTTCACCTGAGTGTCCTCCGGCCGCAGGACTGAACTGTCAGATGATGGAGGAGCCTGTGGCCCTGGAGGACCTGGTTCCAGCCCAACAGCCACGGTCAGGATGGAGGGAGAGTGCTGTGACTGAGCTGAAGCCTGTGCCTACATTGGAGCATCCTCTGGCCTCAGCAGAGCAGGAGCTAGTGCCAGCAGGGAACCAACCTCCTGTATCCATGCCAGACAAGCCACCTGCATGGGTTGCTTCACTTGGGGTACCTGGGTACCATTTACCACCATGCCTGCTGCAGGGGCCACTGCAGCACAGTTGCTGGACCTCCAGAGGACCGTGCCCGAGACGTCGTGGCCTAGATCGACGGAGTCCTGGACAGTGGTGGAGCTTGAGCCCAGGCAAGTTTCCTTTTTTTCCATTTTGGAGAGATCTTGCCTGTCTCTTGGTGGGGAGAGTCAAGTGCAGCCATCAGCTGCACCTGAGCTCACCTCACCGGGGTCCACTGCCGCAGGTGATCCTGACCCTGTTTCTCTGCTTCTCCTGTCTGAGCCTTTCCCCAGGGTCACCGAGGTTCATCCAACTGCGCCAGAGATCTCCGTGAGTCCAGCCTGGCCACCTGAAATCGCCATGGGTCCAGCTCCCCCTGTCGAGATCATCGCTGGTGCTCTGTTCCAGCCCGGGGCCTCTGAGGGTGCTGCTTCCCAGCTAACTGATGTCGGCATGAGTGCTCCGTCCCAGCCTGGGATCTCCGTGGGTGCTGCGCCCCCTCCGGATGAGATTTTTGTGGGTTCTTCGTTCCAGCCCGGGGCCTCCAAGGGTGCTGCTTCCCCATCAGTTGAGGTCACCACGGGTGCTCCATCCCAGCCCAGGGCCTCAGTGGAAGCAACTCTTCCTCAGTCTGGGTCCACCGTGGGTGCAGCTTTAGCCCAGTCCGAGTCCACCTTGGGTGCAGTGCTGGCCCAGTCTGGAGCCTCCATGGGTGCAACCTTGTTCCAGCCCGGAGCCTCTGCAGGTGAAACCTTGTTCCAGCCCGGAGCCGCTGGAGGTGCAACCTTGCTCCAGCCCGGAGCCTCTGCAGGTGCTCCAAGCTGGAGCTACCGCGGGTGCTACTATGTCCCAGTCTGGGGCCACTGAGGGTGCTGCAAGACAGTCCGAAAGTTCCGGGGTCTCCTCTCCTCTGCCGGACACCATCAGGGTCCCCTCTTCTCTGCTGGACGCTGTCGTTGTCCCCTCTACTTTGCTGGATGCCGTCGTGGTCCCCTGTCCTCTGCCGAAAGCCATCATGGTCCCCTGTCCTCTGCCGAATGTCGTCGTGGTCCCCTCTCCTCTGCCGGAGGCCATTGTTGTTCCCTCTCCTCTGCCGGATGCCATCATGGTTCCCTCTCCTCCGCCCAAGGTCATCATGGTTCCCTCTCCTCCGTCCAAGGTTGTCGTGGTTCCCTCTCCTCTACCCGAGACCGTCGGGGTTCCCACTCCTCCACCTGATGTTGTCGTGGTTTCCCCAACTCCTCTGTTCCCTTCCTTGTTGGGCTTCCCCATGGAGCAGCCACCTCCTGGGCCACCCCTTCTGTTCAGGGCGACTCCTCAACGATCCTCTGAGGGGCCCACTATTGATGAAGTCACGGAAAGGGCCGATTCCCAACGAGCTGCAGCAGAGGACATCACACCCTGGGAGTTCAGGCAAGTGGTTTTTCACTCTCATTCATTTAAGCATACATTATCTTGCCTGATTCCTGGTGGTGAGACTCAGATTATGCAGTCCTCTGAATCCTCACCATCTGCTGCAGCTATAGACTGTTCACCTGCTCTCGCTGTGTCTCCTCCTTTTCACCTGAGTGTCCTCCGGCCGCAGGACTGAACTGTCAGATGATGGAGGAGCCTGTGGCCCTGGAGGACCTGGTTCCAGCCCAACAGCCACGGTCAGGATGGAGGGAGAGTGCTGTGACTGAGCTGAAGCCTGTGCCTACATTGGAGCATCCTCTGGCCTCAGCAGAGCAGGAGCTAGTGCCAGCAGGGAACCAACCTCCTGTATCCAGGCCAGACAAGCCACCTGCATGGGTTGCTTCACTTGGGGTACCTGGGTACCATTTACCACCATGCCTGCTGCAGGGGCCACTGCAGCACAGTTGCTGGACCTCCAGAGGACCGTGCCCGAGACGTCGTGGCCTAGATCGACGGAGTCCTGGACAGTGGTGGAGCTTGAGCCCAGGCAAGTTTCCTTTTTTTCCATTTTGGAGAGATCTTGCCTGTCTCTTGGTGGGGAGAGTCAAGTGCAGCCATCAGCTGCACCTGAGCTCACCTCACCGGGGTCCACTGCCGCAGGTGATCCTGACCCTGTTTCTCTGCTTCTCCTGTCTGAGCCTTTCCCCAGGGTCACCGAGGTTCATCCAACTGCGCCAGAGGTCTCCGTGAGTCCAGCCTGGCCACCTGAAATCGCCATGGGTCCAGCTCCCCCTGTCGAGATCATCGCTGGTGCTCTGTTCCAGCCCGGGGCCTCTGAGGGTGCTGCTTCCCAGCTAACTGATGTTGGCATGAGTGCTCCGTCCCAGCCTGGGATCTCCGTGGGTGCTGCGCCCCCTCCGGATGAGATTTTTGTGGGTTCTTCGTTCCAGCCCGGGGCCTCCAAGGGTGCTGCTTCCCCATCAGTTGAGGTCACCACGGGTGCTCCATCCCAGCCCAGGGCCTCAGTGGAAGCAACTCTTCCTCAGTCTGGGTCCACCGTGGGTGCAGCTTTAGCCCAGTCCGAGTCCACCTTGGGTGCAGTGCTGGCCCAGTCTGGAGCCTCCATGGGTGCAACCTTGTTCCAGCCCGGAGCCTCTGCAGGTGAAACCTTGTTCCAGCCCGGAGCCGCTGGAGGTGCAACCTTGCTCCAGCCCGGAGCCTCTGCAGGTGCTCCAAGCTGGAGCTACCGCGGGTGCTACTATGTCCCAGTCTGGGGCCACTGAGGGTGCTGCAAGACAGTCCGAAAGTTCCGGGGTCTCCTCTCCTCTGCCGGACACCATCAGGGTCCCCTCTTCTCTGCTGGACGCTGTCGTTGTCCCCTCTACTTTGCTGGATGCCGTCGTGGTCCCCTGTCCTCTGCCGAAAGCCATCATGGTCCCCTGTCCTCTGCCGAATGTCGTCGTGGTCCCCTCTCCTCTGCCGGAGGCCATTGTTGTTCCCTCTCCTCTGCCGGATGCCATCATGGTTCCCTCTCCTCCGCCCAAGGTCATCATGGTTCCCTCTCCTCCGTCCAAGGTTGTCGTGGTTCCCTCTCCTCTACCCGAGACCGTCGGGGTTCCCACTCCTCCACCTGATGTTGTCGTGGTTTCCCCAACTCCTCTGTTCCCTTCCTTGTTGGGCTTCCCCATGGAGCAGCCACCTCCTGGGCCACCCCTTCTGTTCAGGTGGCTAAAGAACTCTGGCAGACCACCTGACAGGCTGTGCCATTGGGTTGGGTAGCCCATATTCTCCGGCAGGCTGCCCGACTCTTACCATCACGCCGCCTGCCAGGTCTGGGATTTTAGCCAGCCACCTGAACTGTCCAGCTGTCTGGTCCAGCGGGCCTAGGTGTCTGCTCCCACCCAGTGTGGATCCTGAGCCGGGTTTTTTTTTTTTTTTCATTGTTCCCTCATAGCCTGGGTTTTGCCGAGGTGTGAGTCATGAGAGTTTGTCTTATTTTCTCTGGTTTGTTTCAGTCCCTCCATGCCTGGGTCCCCCTCCTCCCGCGCGGGGTGGTGTTGCTTTCTTGCTTTTGGTGGAGTGGGTTCTTTGTGTGGGTGAGTCCTTTTTGATGTTGTCCGGAGTGTACCTTGGAGGGGGGTGGGGCTTTGTCAAGATCTGAGCACGGGGGATTTCGCTGTGCTCTGTCTCTTTGCCTTTCTTTCCATATTTGTATAGTGTTGTATTTTTTGAGTTCGATCCCTGTTATGTTATCCTCAGTTGGTTTTCACATATTCTGTTTTGTTTCTTAGCATGACTTATTTTCCTGTTTACGTTCATTGTAATTTTGTTATTTACATATTTGAGTTTAATTGTCTTTATTTGTTATCACATTGTATTTCTTTCTTGCCGGTTATCTTCTCTTTCTTTCTCTCTCCTGGGTTGCAGCTGTCAGAAGCACTTCCAGGTTTTTTCCCTGGCTGTGAGTGGTGCCTCTGTCAAGCTGTCAGCCCCATCTCCTTTCCTCATAACTCACAGCTGATTGTCATCACCCTCTCCTCCAGCCCGCTAATGTGATTTACACCTGTTACCATTTGTGTTTATTTGTTTCTGACCCTATTTAAGGATGATTCTTTCCTTCCTGTATTGCTGGAGTCTTTAGTATTGTCTGTGTCTGAACCCTTTCCCCGTTCAGACGTGTATTTTCTTTGCGAATCCTGTTTTCTCCATTGCTGCCTTTGTTCGTAAGTTTTTGCTTTGTGCTTTGTTTGTATTTTTGGTCATGCACAATTTAGGCTTTTGTGTTTTTCTATTAAATACCACAAACTGCAGTTCAGTGCCTGGGTCTCTCCTCCCTGCCGTTCAGGTAATTCATGACACTTCCAGAATTTCAGAATTAGCTTCTTTGCAGTAACCATCCCAGACAGAATTGCATTTCTTTCATATTTGTTTACAGAGATTAAAGAACTGGTTACTCCCAGGATAGCTGTGCATGCGTCAGAGTTCCAATTTCTACCAAATGTTTCAGAATAGCAGTGAAATATGTTTTTCCAAAATGCATTGAGCTTAATTCAGGCCCAGAATGTGTGAGTTAGGTTACTGATTGCTGTCATGCATTTGTTGCAAACTGGTGAGGTATTTGGAAAGAAGCCGTGCAGCTTTTCTTTGGAGTAATACAGTCTATGTACAGACTTACATTGTATAAGATTATATCTGACATTAACTGAACAATCATGTATACTCCATAAACTTTCTGCCCACATCTCCTCATTTAATTCAACATTCAATTTGTCTGTCCAAGCCTGCTTAATCATCAAGGTGTTTGAGTCCACATTTAATATTGTTCGATAAAAGTCAGAGACAGTCTTGTTCTTATCTGGACTAAATTCATTTATTGCATCAAGAGTGGCATTTTTGGTCAGAATTTCAAAATTTGGTACATTTTGCCTGACATAATCTTGAATCTGTAAATATCTGAAAAATTCTGATGTAGGGATACTGAATGTAGCTTGTAACTATGCAAAAGTTCCCAAGTTACCTTGGATGCAGAGATCCCCAAAATTACACAAACCCTTTTGTTTCCACCTCAAAAAAGTTATGTCATTTTGCCCGGGTTCAAAAGAGTGATTTTCACAAATGGGGGTGTCCAAGTAGGTTTCTGGAGCTTTGATATGTTTTTTAAGCTGTTTCCAAATTCACAAGTTATTGCTGATTATGAGGTAATTGCATAATTCTGTCTGATACTGGAAGTTAAAGGTTCTATAATTCTATCCATCCATCCATCCATCTTCTACTGCTTTTCTGGAGGTCCGGGTCGCGGAGGCAGCAGTTCAAGCAGAGAAGCCCAGACTTCCCTCTCCCCAGCCACCTGCTCCAGCTCTTCAGAGAGGATATCAAGGCGTTCCCAGACCAGCTGGGAGACATAGTCTCTCCACCGAGTCCTGGGTCTGCCCCGGGGTCTCCCCCCAGTAGGACGTGCCCGAAACACCTCAAGTGGGAGGCGTCCAGGAGGCATCCTAATCAGATGCCCAAACCACCTCAAGTGACTCCTTTCAATGTGGAGGAGCAGCGGTTCTACTCTGAGCCTCTCCCGGATGACTGAGCTCCTCACCCTATCGCTGAGGGTGAGTCCAGCAATCCTACGGAGAAAGCTCATTTCAGCCGCTTGTATCCGCGATCTTGTTCTTTCGGTCATTACCCAAAGCTCGTGACCATAGGTGAGGGTAGGAACGTAGATTGACTGGTAAATCGACAGCTTTGCCTTAGAACTAAGCTCCCTCTTCACCACAGCAGATCGGTACAACGTCCGCATCACTGTAGATGCTGCTCCAATCCGTCTGTCAATCTCTCGCTCCATTTTCCCCTCACTTGTGAATAAGACCCCAAGATACTTAAACTCCTCCACTTGGGGCAGGAGCCTATCCCCAACCCAGAGAGGACAATCCACCTTTTTCCGGCTGAGGACCATGGACTCGGACTTGGAGGTGCAGATTCTCATCCCAGCCACTTCACACTCAGTGGCAAACTGTCCCAGCAAGAGCTGTAGGTCATTGCTGGATGAAGCCAACAGGACAACATCATCTGCAAACAACAGAGATCCTGTTGTCACCAAGCATGACACCCTCCATTCCCTGGCTGTGCCTAGAAATCCTGTCCATAAAAATTATGAACAGGATCGGTGACAAAGGGCAGCCCTGGCGGAGTCCAACTCTCACTGGGAATGAGTCCGACCGAGTGTTGGCAATACGAACCAAACTCTCACAATGGTCGTACAGAGACCAAATAGCTCGTAACAACAAGCCTGATACCCCATACTCCTGAAGCACCCCCCCACACACAAAAAAACATGAGGAACGCGGTCAAATGCCTTCTCCAAGTCCACAAAACACATGTAAACTGGTTGGGCAAACTCCCACGAACCCTCAAGAATTCTTGAGAGGGTAAAGAGCTGGTCCGATGTGCCACGGCCAGGACGAAAACCACATTGTTCCTCCTGAATCCGAGGTTCGACCAACGACCGGACTCTCCTCTCCAGTACCTTGGCATAGACTTTCCCAGGGAGGCTGAGGAGTGTGATCCCTCTTAAAGTTGGAGCACACCCTCCGGTCCCCTTTTTTGAAGAGAGGAACCACCACCCCGATTTGCCATGCCAAAGGCACTGCCCCCGACCTCCACGCAATGTTGCAAAGGCGTGTCAACCATGACATCCCAATAACATCCAGGGCCTTGAGGTACTAAGGGCGAATCTCGTCCACCCCCGGGTCCCAGCCACCAAGGAGATTTTTAACCACCTTGGCGACCTCAGCCCCTGTGATAGGCGAGTCATCCCCCTCGTCCACAAACCCTGCTTCCTCTGCGGAAGGCATATCAGCGGGATTGAGGAGATCCTCGAAGTATTCCTTTCACCGCCCAATGATATCCCCAGTCGAAGTCAACAGCGCCCCATCCGCACCATAAACAGTGTGGACAGGGAGCTGCTTTCCCCTCCTGAGCCGCCGAACAGTTTTTTTTTTGTTTTTTTTTGTTTTGTTTTTTTGTTACTTATTTGTACCCATAGGTAGATTTGGTTTGCAGTCTGGTGACAAGCCACTGGCTGCCGGTCGCTGCGTGCGCGAGCGCCCTAAACCTACATGTTTTTGGTATGCGGGAGGAAACCGGAGAAATCCCGGAGTAAACCCACGCAACACGGGGAGAACATGCAAACTCCACACAGCTCACTGTTGGTCGGGGGCTGGGATCGAACCCACGATCTCATGATCCCCGTGATCCCCCGGCCGAGGGTAAACTGTGCTGCCGCAGTGCTAAACCACTGCGCCACCGTGTTTGCCAGAATCTCTTCGAGGCCGACCGAAAGTCTTGTTTCATGGCCTCACCGAGCTCCTCCCATACCCGGGTTTTTGCTTCAGCAACCGCTCAAGCTGCACTCCGCTTGGCCTGCCGGTACACCTCAGCTTCTTCGGGAGTCCCACAAGCCAACCAAGCTTGATAGGACTCCTTCTTCAGCTTAATGGTCCCCCTCACCACTGGTGTCCACCACTTGGTTCGGGGGTTGCCACCACGAGATGCACCAACCACCTTGCGGCCACAGCTCTGGGCCGCCGCTTCAACAACAGAGGTGGAAAACATGGCCCATTCAGACTCCATGTCTCCAGACTCGAATGTGGTTGAAGTTCTTCCAGAGGTGGGAGTTGAAGACCCCCGGACAGGGGCCTCAGCCAGACATTCCCAGCACACCCTCACTATACATTTGGGTCTACCAGGTCTGAATGACTTCCTCCCCTGCCATCGGATCCAACTCACCACCAGGTGGTGATCAGTTGACAGCTCTGCACCTCTCTTTACCCAAGTGTCCAAGACATACGGTCGCAGGTCTGATGACACAATAACAAAATCGATCATCGACCTGCAACCTAGGGTGTCCTGGTGCCAGGTGCACATATGGACACCCTTATGCTTGAACATGGTGTTCGTTATGGACAAACTGTGGTTAGCACAGAAGTCCAATAACTGAACACCACTCGGGTTCAGATCAGGCAGGCCGTTCCTCCCAATCACTCCCCTCCAGGTTTCACTGTCGTTGCCCACCTAACTAACTAACTAACTAACCTGCACTTATATAGCGCTTTTCTAGTCACAAAGACCACCCAAAGCGCTTTCATTAATACTAACCCTCTATTCTAAGAGCCTATAGGAAACAGATATCTAGGGACAATCCTGCGCATTGAAGTCCCCCAGTAGGACAATGGAGTCTCCAAGAGGAGCACCCTCCAGCACCCCAGTCACAGACTCCAAAATGGGTGGGTACTCAGAAACATGATTTGGTGCATAGGCACAAATGATGGTCAGGACCTGTTTCCCAACCCAAAGGCGCAGGGAAGCAACCCTTTCATCCACCCGGGAAAACTCCAATATAGAGGCAGCAAGGTGGGGGGATACAAGAATACCCACCCCTGCTTGTCGCCTCTCGCCCGGGGACACTCCAGAAAAGGCCAAGCTCCAGCCCCTCTCCAGGAGACTGGTTCTGGAACCAGAGCTGTGTGTTGAGGTGAGGCCGACTATATCTAGCCGGTATCTCTCAACCTCGTACACCAGCTCAGGCTCCTTCCCCACAGAGTGGAGGGCGGACCCATGTAACTCCTTCGGGCTGAGCCCGGCTGGGTCCCATGGGTGGAAACCCAGCCACCAGACACTAGCCATCGAGCCCCTCCCCCAGGCCTGGCTCCATGGTGGGGCCCCGGTAGCCCCATACTGGGCGGGGTACACTGAATCCTTGATATAGAATTTATCATGAGAGTCTGTTGGATTGTTCTTAGTCTGGCCCTTCACCCAGGACCAGTTTGTCTTGGGTGACCCTATCAGAATCAGAATCAGAATCAGATTTATTGCCATTGTTCATGTAGTACACAAACTAGGAATTTGTCTCGGTGCAATGCTGCAACATTAAACATGATAAAATAAAAGAAATAAACTATACATGCAATAAAGTGTAGAATAAGAATGAGTAATACTAGTCAGCAGTTTTAAATATATTAGCGAGCAGCAGATATTGTGGAGAACCATATAGTGCAGTCGGTAATGCAAAAAGAAAACAGTGATGATTGACATGAGTCTGGTTGAGCTGCTGTACATAGTGCATGAGAGTCAATAAGTCACTTAGTGTTCAGCAGTCTGATGGCAGAGGGGAAGAAGCTGTTCATGTGACGGGAGGTTTTAGTCTGAATGGACCAAAGTCTCCTACCTGAGGGGAGAGGGGCAAACAGTATGTGACCAGGGTGTGAAGGATCGGCTATGATCCGGCCAGCATGCCTCCGGGTCCTGGAGATGTACAGATCCTGGAGAGATGGGAGCTTGCAGCCGATCACCTTCTCAGCAGTGCGCACGACGCGCTGCAGCCTTAGTCTGTCCCTGGCGGTGGCTCCTGCGTACCACACGGTTATGGAGGTGGTGAGGATGGACTCGATGATGGCTGTGTAGAACTGCACTAACATCTTGGTGGGTAGCTTGAGCTTCCTCAGCTGCCGCAGGACGAACATCCTCTGCTGGGCCTTTTTGATGAGGGAGCTGATGGTCGGCTCCCACTTGAGGTCCCTGGTGATGGTGGTGCCTAGGAAGCGGAAGGAATCTGCAGTGGTGATGGGAGAGCCTGTGAGGGTGAGGGGGGGCAGAGGGGTTGTGACTTTCCTGAAGTCCACAATCATCTCCACTGTCTTCAGAGCGTTCAGCTGCAGGTTGTTGTTGTTGTTGCACCAGGACGCCAGCTGGGCCACCTCTCTCCTGTAGGCGGACTCGTCGCCGTTGGAGATGAGCCCGATGAGGGTGGTGTCGTCCGCAAACTTGATCAGCTTGACAGACTGGTGGCTGGAGGTGCAGGAGTTGGTATAAAGGGAGAAGAGTAGGGGGGAAAGTACACAGCCCTGGGGTGATCCGGTACTGATGCTAACAAAGTCTGAGACAGTCTTTCCCAGCCGCACATGCTGCCTCCGGTCCGTCAGGAAGTCGGTGATCCACCTGCAGAGGGAGTCAGGCACGTTGAGCAGGGACAGCTTGTCCCGGAGCAGAGCGGGGTGGATGGTGTTGAATGCAGAGCTGAAGTCCACAAACAGGATCCTGGCGTAAGTTCCCGGGGAGTCCAGGTGCTGCAGGATGGAGTGGAGGGCCAGGTTGACTGCGTCGTCTACAGACCTGTTGGCTCAGTAGGCAAACTGCAGCGGGTCCAGTAGGGGAGTGGTGATGGACTTGAGGTGGGGCAGGACCAGGCGCTCAAAGGACTTCATGACTACAGAGGTGAGTGCTACAGGTCTGTAGTCATTAAGTCCAGTGATCCGTGGCTTCTTGGGGACAGGGATGATGGTGGAGGATTTGAGGCAGGTCGGCACGTGGCATAGCTTAAGGGAGGTGTTAAAAATGTCTGTGAAGACAGGAGCCTCTTTCGCACAGTGTCTCAGGGTGGAGGGAGACACGCCGTCCGGACCGGGGGCCTTGCGTGGGTTCAGTCTGGAGAACTGTCTGAGCACGTCCTGCTCACTGATGACAAGGGCAGGGGGGAGGAGGGGGGGCTGCCTTTGATGAAGTAGGGACCGTGGAGGCAGTGGAGCTGGGGGGAGGGGGGGAGTTGGACACAGCTGACGAGGTGTCAAAATGGGCATAGTGTTGGGACAGTCTTTGACAAAGGGCTTTCTCATCCTGACCTTTAGGAGCCTGAGGCCGATAGTTGGTGATTTGCCTCAGTCCTCTCCACACAGAAGCAGTCGTTAGCAGTGAACTGCTGCTGGAGTCTCTCAGAGTACACAGATTTAGCTCTCCTCAGCTCTCTGTTAAACCGATATTTAACCTCCCCGTAGCAGTCCCTGTCTCCACTTTTCAATGCTGCTTCCTTCTCCTTCCTGATCTGTCTGAGCTTAGCAGTGAACCAGGGCTTGTCATTTGAGTAACTCACCCTGGTGCGCGATGGAAGAATGCTCTCCTCACAAAAGTGGATATATGAGTTCACAGTGTCCGTGTACTCATCCAGATCATGCGTGGCTCCTTTAAACATTCCCCAGTCAGTTATTTCCATGCACGTTTAACGTGCATGGATCAAGGGCAAATTGTCCCGGACAATATAGCTCCTGGGATCACTGGGGCATGCAAACCCCACCACCACGATAAGGTGACAATCCATGGGGGGGGGGGGGGGGTTCTATAATTACGGCAAATAAAAATGGAGATAGAGGGCATCCTTGACGTGTGCCTCAATAAATTTTGAAAGGGGTGGAAATGTTCTGATTAGTGATAACTGAGACAGCAGGGGCGGCATAAATAATTTCAATCCATTTCAGAAAGATTGGTCCAAATCCAAATTCCTTTAAAGGATCATATAGGGCCATTCCACTTGGTCGAATGCACGTTGAGCATCCAGAGAAAAAACAACCGACTCTTCTCTACATTATGTGTATAAGATGCTGTAGAGCCAGCGTAGATTAAAATGCATATGTCTACCTGGCATGAAACCAGTTTGATCTGCATGAATTATAGTGCATATGCATTTCTTCAACCTGTCGGCAAGATTCTTCCCCAGGATTTTGGTTTCTATTGGGAACAGGGAGATGGGGCAATATGAAGAAACCTCCAAAGAGTCGCGGCCAGGTTTAGGGATCAAAGAAATGTTACCTTTATATAATATGTGTGGAAGCACAGAAGTCGATTTGGAGTGTTTGAACATATGCAGCAGTAAAGGTGGCAACTCTGTGATAAAAGTTTTGAAAAAATCCATGTTGTAACCATCTGGGCCTCCGGCTTTGTTGTTTGTGTTGTTTGTGTTACATGTTTCAACTGTCCAACTGCTGCAGCTGGACAGTTGAAACATGCAAAGGTAAAAACATCTCCTTTTTATTCCTGTCTTAAATAAGAAAAACAAAAAACTAATAACAATTCTCTCTTCTTTCCAGGTTGGGGGGGGGGGGTCCCCCTGTGATTTACATCTATGAATGATGATGGGTGGATGGCAAGGGGGATGATTAACAAGGGGAATGACATCCCCCCTCAAATAACTTACTGTTAATATCACAAGCAAGAAAAATTCTAAAAAATAATAAAAAACAAACAAACAAACCTTGCTACATAGTGCCAGTCCAAAGATAAAGATTGCTGTCACAATCATGGAGATGATCTTCAGCGCTCTGAACAGCTTCCATGGCGTCTGTTCATCCTGAATGATGGGGACCTGTTGGAAGGTGTCCCAAGGCCGCCTGAATAAAGGCAGAAAAGTTCAGTCTGATATAGGCAGATCTAGAAACTTTTAAAATAATTTTAACTGAGATTTACAGAACTGAGAAATGTATTTAAAATGCAAATCTGAACAGCAAAACATCAATACTGAACAAACACAAATATTACAAGTAGTCAGAAATGAAATAAAACTAATGAAATGACAGCAAAATAAAATGTAAATAATAAAATATAATAAAAATGACAAATGAATAAATGTAGACCAATTATTTCATTCACATTTTATTTCACATTTTATTTGAAAAGGAACCATGTACGAAAATAAACATCAACGCTGCCATTTGATGCATTGTACCAGAGTTAGCTTTAAGCTAATTTACATCTGCAGTTTGCATTCAAATTGCTACCTTGGCTTGAAAAAATATTGAAACATATTTTTAATTAAAATAACTCAAAAAATAAAATGTAAAACATAAGATATCATAAAAACAAATCAATAAACAGAAAAAATCTGATTTATAATATTTGGATGACATTTTTTATTTATATGCTACAGATCAACTGAATATTAATAAAACAGATTTTATGGAAATGAATTGATATATTGTGGTGGACACACATACGTGACCTGCTTTTGGACTCACATTTTAGACCAGAGCAAGGGCAGAGCTTCTGTGGTTATTACAGGAAGCTGCAAAAGGGTTAGCTTTGGTATGCAAAGCTGGAGACTGTGGGGTATAATTAAAGGATTAATGAGGGGATGCATTGTAGACAGTGGTGTGATATCATGCAGAGAGGATGCATTGTTGCTGTCTTTATAATGCAATGGTTTTGTGAGACATGTGACCTGTTAATTGCAAGAGTCCTTGTATTTAAGGACGAGAGTGCCCTTTTGTAGTTCTCTTTATTCTGCTTCGTGATGTTGGAAGATGTGAATAAAACTGACTCGAGAGATAAACTCTGCCTCGTCATTTTCACATTTCCACACTGGTGACCCTAAGACGTATCATGAAAGAGGAGAATTCCCCTGGGCCAGCCTCGTTAGGAGCCCCCAGCCAAGAGAATGCCGCTACAGTTCAGCTACCGGACTTCTGGCAGAACAATCCACACTCTTGGTTCAACGCGGTTCAGGCGCAGTTCAACCTCCGGGGGATATCGGTAGATGCCACAAGATTCTACCACGTAGTCGCAAAGCTGGACAACAACACGGTCCAGCATGTGGAGAGCCTGATCGACCAGCCACCGGACAACGACAAATACGGCACGTTGAAGGCTGCACTCATCCAGCAATTCACCCCCTCGGCGGAGGAGCGAGCAGAGAGGCTCCTGGGGCTGACGGAGTCGGAAAATGACATGCCCGCGAACCTGATGGAGAAGTTGTTGAGGTTGAAAGACTCTGACGATGATCACTTCATTTTCATCCACCTCTTCCTCAGGACTATACCGTCAGCAGCGAGAGCGACCCAGGCCAGTTCGCCGCTGTTGGCCCAATGGGACTACCACGCGCTGGGTCGAGAAGCGCAGCGGATTGTCAATGCCACCAAGCTGCAGCAGAACTCAGCGCGGCAACCGGAGATGACAGGAGCCCAGAGGCAGCGGTACCAGACGCACCGACGGCGGCGGCGGCAGGGGCCAGGGAACACGGATCGGACGTCCTTTGTTTCTACCATCACCGCTTCGCAGAGAGGGCACGCAAATGTGTACCACCGTGCCAGTTCGGGCGTTCGGGAAACACCAAGACCGGGGGTCGGTAGCAGCCGCGGCCCTCAGGGAGGAGAACAAGCTGCTCTACTTGTTGGACGCACGCTCGGCGAGGCAGTTCCTCGTCGACACAGGCTCCCAGTTGAGTTTCATCACGCCTTCCTACGCGGACAGACTAGCTGGTTCCGGAGGTTGCCGGGTGTCAGCAGCGAACGGCTCGGAGATTAAGACCTTCGGTGAGAAGACTCTGCTTCTGTCTCTACACGGCTGTACATTTGAGTGGACTTTTGTTGTAGCAGCAGTAAATTTCAATATGTTGGGGACTGATTTTCTGTGCTCACATGGTTTGTTGGTTGATCTCGCTAACAGGAGCTTGGTTAATGCACTTTCTTTTGATTCTATCCTCTGCACAGCACGAGTGGCCCCGCCTACAGCACAAGCCAACGTCACAGCTGCAAGCGATAAGTTCCACACACTGCTCACTCAGTTCCCAGCACTCACGGTCCCCACTTTTTCGGCAACAGTCGCTAAGCACGGGGTGGAGCATTTTATTACCACTACCGGACCGTCCGTTTTTGCAAAAGCTCGGCGCTTGGACGCAGCTAAACTAGCCATAGCGCACGAGGAATTCGCCAACCTGGAGAAGTTGGGCATTATCAGACGTTCAAACAGTCCGTGGGCTTCCCCGCTGCACATGGTCCCGAAAGCCGACTGATCATGGTGACCTTGCGGGGATTTCCGCAGGTTAAACAATGCTACAGCTCATGACCGCTACCCAATCCCGCATATCCAAGATTTTTCCATTCATTTGGCAGGGGTGCGCATTTTTTCTAAAATAGACTTGGTCCGCGGTTACCACCAAGTCCCAGTGCGCGCTGAGGACATACCCAAAATAGCGGTAATAACTCCGTTTGGCCTATTCGAGTTTTTACGCATGCCAATCGGACTTAAAGGGGCGGCTCAGACGTTCCAACGCATGATGGACGCGGTGCTTCGCGATCTCCCTCTCATGTTCGTCTACTTGGACGATATTTTAGTAGCCAGCGCGTCCGAAGATGAACACGAAAAACACCTGACCACAGTTTTCCGAAGGTTGGGAGATCACGGGTTAATAATCAACCCAGCGAAGTGTCAGTCCGGGGTGGCACAGATCGATTTTTTAGGACGCCACATCTCCCCCGAAGGAGCAGTTCCGCTTCCTGATCAAGTGAGCGCGGTGGCAGATTTTCCCCGGCCACAGACGGTCAGGGCGTTGCAGGAGTTTTGGGGAATGGTGAATTTTTATAACCGTTTCCTCTCCCGCGCGGCGCAACTCATGCAGCCGCTGTATGCAGCGCTCAAAAAAAAGAAACCCGCGGATAAGGTCGAGTGGTCCCCGGAGCGGGACCAAGCGTTCTCGGAGGTGAAAGCAGCTTTGGCAAAGGCTGCGTTGTTGGCCCACCCAGACCCAATGGCCCGCATAGCGCTCACCACTGATGCTTCAGAGGTGGCCATAGGGGCGGTCGTGGAGCAACATGTAGCCGGGGTTTGGCAGCCCCTCGCTTTTTTCAGCAGGACCTTGTGCGATAGCGAACGTAAATACAGAACGTTTGACAGGGAGCTGCTGGCCCTCCATTTGGCCATTTGCCACTTTCAGTTCTGGCTGGAGGGACGCTCTTTCACCGCATTTGTTGACCACAAGCCGCTCACATTCGCGATGGCCAAGGTTTCCGAACCGTGGTCAGGCCGGCAGCAGAGACAGCTGGCCGCGATCTCAGGGTTTACCACTGATATCCAGCATGTGGTGGGCAAACTGAATGTAGTGGCAGATTGCCTCTCGCGTGCCGTAACGGCCCCAGTCAGCGTAGGAATAGATTACGCAGCCATGGCCACGGAGCAGGGTAGTGACGCGGATGTGCGTGCGCTCCAGTCTGGACCAACAGGGTTAAGGTTGGAGAACAGGGTGCTGCAAGACGGTATGCCCCCCCTAATCTGCGATGTCTCCACGGGTCGGCCGGGTCCAGTAGTACCAGCTGCGTGGTGCCGCCGCGTTTTTGACTCGATTCATTCCTTGGCGCACCCGGGAGTGCGCGCGTCGGTCACAATGGTAGAAGAAAAAATTTGTGTGGCCGAGCCTCCGCAAGCAAGTGAAAGAGTGGGCAGCAGCCTGCACGGCGTGTCAACGAGCCAAAGTACACAGGCACACGAGAGCTCCTTTGGAGCCGTTTCACATTCCGGCCAAGAGGTTCGACCACGTTCATGTGGACCTCGTGGGCCCCCTCCCGCTGTCACAAGGGTGCACACACCTTCTCACAATGGTGGACTGCACCACGCGCTGGCCTGAAGTGGTCCCGCTGGCATCAACCACGGCCGAGGAGGTTGCGCGCGCGTTTTTAACAGCTTGGGTGGCGCGCTTCGGTGTTCCATCGGATGTTACGTCCGACAGAGGCCCTCAATTTGTGTCCGAGCTTTGGTCGACAATGGCCCGCAGCCTGGGTGTCACAATTCACTGCACAACCACGTACAATCCGCAGGCTAACGGGTTATGCGAACGTTTTCATAGGTCATTGAAAGCAGCTCTCAGGGCATCACTGACGGGTGCAAATTGGGTAGACAAGTTACCGTGGGTGTTATTGGGGTTGCGTTCTGCACCTAAAGAGGACTTAGAAGCCTCCCCAGCAGAGTTCGTGTTTGCGCAGCCACTCCAGCTCCCTGGGGAGTTTCTCCCAGATAACCCTGCGCCAGACACCTCCCCGTCTCAGCTGTTGCGGAGTGACATAGAATCAAGCACGCTGCCCGGCCCCGCGCACCACAGTTTTCCGCATGTTTTTGTGCCTAAAACTTTGAAGAACGCAGAGTTTGTTTTTGTCAGACACGATGCACACCGAACCCCGCTGCGACTGCCTTATGACGGACCCTTCAGAGTGCTGGAAACAGGGGACAAGCAGTTTTTGCTAGATTTGGGGGGTAGGGAAGAGAAAGTTGGCATAAACAGACTCAAACCCGCTTTTGTGGTGGCAGATGAGCAAGTGCTGTTGGCGAGGGCCCCGCGGCGAGGTAGACCCCCGCGGAGGGCTTCACAGAGTAATGTCTCCCCAGAACCCCCACAGGTGCTGACAGAAGGTTTCCACCCCCAGACGGCAAACCCCCAGCGTGACAGTGCCACGGAGATGTCCAATCCCAGCTACAGCAGATACGGCAGGAGACGGAAGCCCAGACAGCTTGTGGACTAATGTATATTGATACTATCACGGCATGCATGTTGTTTTTCCCCTTGTTTGTTCTAAAATGCTGGGGGGGCTTTGTGTGGTGGACACACATACGTGACCTGCTTTTGGACTCACATTTTAGACCAGAGCAAGGGCAGAGCTTCTGTGGTTATTACAGGAAGCTGCAAGAGGGTTAGCTTTGGTGTGCAAAGCTGGAGACTGTGGGGTATAATTAAAGGATTAATGAGGGGATGCATTGTAGACAGTGGTGTGATATCATGCAGAGAGGATGCATTGTTGCTGTCTTTATAATGCAATGGTTTTGTGAGACATGTGACCTGTTAACTGTAAGAGTCCTGGTATTTAAGGACGAGAGTGCCCTTTTGTCGTTCTCTTTATTCTGCTTCGTGATGTTGGAAGATGTGAATAAAACTGACTTGAGAGATAAACTCTGCCTCATCATTTTCACATTTCCACAATATATTTCTTTCCATTTTAAATATTTTATGGTCTCAAACATAATAGTTTTAAAAGGACTATTTTTTTTGTTAGAGTATTACAAATGAAATTCCACTTAAATAAAACAGGTAGGTGTTTTACTAACTGTTGGATATTTGTTTACATATTTTATGGTTTAAGATACTAATGTAAACATGATTAGTTGATTTTATAAAGGTATTAAAATTGAAATTCTAATTGACATAATGCAGGGCTCAGGAGACACACACGCAGGCTCAGAATAGGTTTAACAGTTTATTGAACAACAAGTGTGTGTGTGGTTGCGTGTCTGTGATGTGTGGATGTATTGGTGGTGGCGTCTGCGTCAGGCACGGGGGCAGGAGGCCGTTCAGCCGGACAACCCTATGGGAGAAGCAGAGGGAGAAGGGTAACGGGCACCACACCAATACAGGAGATTGTAGCAATAACAGCTGGCTTACTTGGTTTGGGCAGGTGGCTGGTGTAGCAAGGGCGTAGCCCGGTAGACAGCGACCTGGTGCGCCTGATGCAACAGCGAGGAGATGATGGCTGGAGAGTGTTGTCCGCCGCCGGGGAGTCCACCTGTGCACAGGGGAGGAGAACTGGAAGAAGAAGGTAAGGATGCTTACTTGCGATCTTGCTCAGTAGAAGGGAGTTCCTTGCAGCAAGAGTAGCCGATGTGATCAGACGGCTTCAGGCCGAAGCCCAGGGCGAGGCGGCTTAAATCCCTCGCCGCTGACGAGGCGCAGGTGTGCGTGCAGCTGGCGCCGCTGATGAGCCGCGAGGCGTGACAGTACTCCCCCCTCTAGCAGCGCCTCCTGGCGATGGTTTCTCCGGGTGCGCTTGGTGGAACTCAGTGATGAGAGATGGATCCAACACAAACGACGAGGGTACCCATTGCCTATGTTCAGGTCCATAGCCCTCCCAGTCCACCAAGTACTGCAACCCACGACCCTGGCGCCGGGAGTCCAGGATGGAAGAGACAGGCCAGGCCGGATGACCATCAATCATCCGGGGCACGGGCTGCGCAGCAGGAGGAGGGCAAAGTTGGTCGGAGACTGCTAGCTTCACCTTGGAAACGTGGAAGGTGGGATGGATGCGGAGGGAGGGGGGAATAGCCACATGCACAGCCACCGGGTTTATAATCCTGGTAATGGGGTATGGGCCCATGAAACGCTGTGCCAGCTTCCTCCTCTCACCCTTTAAAACGACGCCCTGAGTTGACACGTAGACACGCTGGCCTACCTGGTAGGCTGGGGCAGGTCTTCTGTGCTGGTCCGCCATAGATTTGTTGCGCTCCGCCATGCGTAAAAGCGCATTGCGCGCCGACGCCCAAATAGAGCGGCACCGCCTGAGGTGCGCCCGAACTGAGGGGACAGTTACCTCACTCTCCTGCATAGGGAACAGAGGGGGGTCGTAGCCCAGGGACGCCTTAAATGGGGACATCCCTGTGGCAGAAGAGCGGGCAGTGTTATGGGCGTACTCAACCCAGGTGAGATGGTTGCTCCAGGACGCAGGCTTGGATGCAGTGACGCAGCGGAGCGCAGCCTCCAGCTCCTGATTGGTCCGCTCACACTGCCCATTGGTTTGGGGGTGATGGCCGGAGGACAGGCTTACCTTGGCTCCCAGGGCGTTACAGAAGGACCTCCAAACCTCTGAGGAAAACTGGGGGCCCCGGACCACGTCCACCGGAATCCCGTGCAGCCTGACCACGTGCTGAATTAGGAGGTCCGCCGTCTCCAAGGCAGATGGAAGCCCTCGCAATGGGATGAAGTGCGCAGCCTTGGAGAAACGGTCAACGATGGTCAGGACTGTGTCGAAGGTGTTAGAGGCCGGGAGACCGGTGACGAAATCCAGGGCGATATGCGACCAGGGCCTGCCAGGGACAGGCAGAGGCTGGAGCAAACCCGCTGGAGGGGCATTACCTGATTTACTGGTGGCGCAGATGGGGCAGGCCCGGACGTAGCGGGCAGCGTCCTTCCGCAGGCCCGGCCACCAGAAGGATCGTTGAAGAAGATCAATCATCCGGGAGGACCCAGGGTGGCAGGTGAGCTTTGAAGTGTGCAGCCAGTGGATAACCTCCCCCCGGACCGTGGACGGCACAAAAAGCCTCCCCTCCGGTCCGCCTTCTGGATCTTGCTCTCGATGTCCCAAGTGACGGCTCCCACGATGCACGACCTGGGCAAGATGGTGTGGGCTGCGTCCTCAGATGCCTCAGAGGCAAATTGCCTAGAGAGGGCGTCAGGCAGGCCGTTCTTGGA
Source organism: Pholidichthys leucotaenia (assembly GCA_020510985.1). Lineage (NCBI taxonomy): Eukaryota > Metazoa > Chordata > Actinopteri > Cichliformes > Pholidichthyidae > Pholidichthys > Pholidichthys leucotaenia. The sequence continues at coordinate 431,538,959 of CM035839.1, read as the reverse complement.
GCCAGGCCTGAAGGTGATGTTGAAGCAGAACCTGGCGAAGAACAAGGACCAACGCGCCTGGCGGGCATTCAGACGCTTGGCAGATCTTAAATACTCCAAGTTCTTGTGGTCGGTGAGAACCACGAACGGCAGGGCCGCCCCCTCTAGCCAGTGACGCCACTCCTGCAGCGCAAGCTTGATGGCGAGGAGCTCTCTGTCCCCCACGTCGTAATTCCGTTCCGCCGGGGACAAGCGCCGAGAGAAGAAGGCGCAGGGCCGTTTGATCTCGTCGTCAGGAGACCGCTGAGATAACACCGCCCCCACCCCCGTGTCCGAAGCGTCCACCTCCACGATGCATTGCAGCGAGGGATCGACTTGGCTGAGGACCCGGGAGGGGGAGAACTCCGCCTTCAGCGCCTGGAAAGCAGCTGCGGCCTCTTCAGTCCACCGGAACGGGACCTTAGGAGACGTGAGGCAGGTCAGAGGGCCGACGATGGTACCAAAGTTCGGGACAAAGCGGCGGTAGAAGTTGGCAAACCCAATAAACTGCTGTACCTGTTTCCTTGATGTAGGAGTGGGCCATTCCACCACCGCTTTCACCTTCGCTGGATCCGGAAGCACCTGGTCGTGGGAGATGACGAACCCGAGGAAGGACGTGGTCTTAACTTAAAATTCACATTTTTCAGCCTTGGCATATAACCGGTTCTCCAGCAGCCTTTGGAGGACCCGCCTCACATGGACCCGGTGCTCGTCCCTGGATCTGGAGAAGATGAGGATGTCATCCAGGTAGACGAACACAAACAGGCCGATGAAATCCCGGAGGACGTCATTTATAAGGCGCTGAAAGACGGCTGGAGCGTTGGTCAACCCGAACGGCATAACCAGGTACTCGAAATGGCCGTTCGGGGTACGGAAGGCTGTCTTCCACTCGTCTCCCTCCCGGATCCGGACGAGGTGGTATGCACTGCGAAGATCCAGCTTGGTGAACCAAGTCGCCCCCTGGAGGGAGTGGAAGGCAGTGTCCATTAGGGGCAAGGTGTAGCGGTCCTTCTCTGTGATGTCATTCAGGGCGCGATAGTCAATACAAGGACGGAGGGAGCCGTCCTTCTTGCCCACGAAGAAGAACCCAGCGCCTAATGGTGATGACGAGGGACGGATGATACCAGCACTCAGCGATTCCTTAAGATACGAATTCAAAGCCTCCTTCTCAGGTGCAGAAAGGCTGTAGAGTCGCCCCGAGGGTAAGGGTGCCCCCTGGCGGATGTTTATTGCACAGTCCTAGGGCCTGTAGGGGGGAAGAGACATCGCCTTGGACTTGCTGAATACCATACCCAGGTCGTGAAACTCCGATGGCACCAGGGTGAGATCCGGAGGCGCGGCGTCCTTGGGAGTTGAAGGCGAGGACGGGGCGCAGGCAGCGGATTGGAGGCAGGTGCTCATACAGAAGGAGCTCCAAGCGGACACTCTGCCAGACCTCCAGTCCAGGACAGGGCTGTGGAGGCGGAGCCATGGGTATCCGAGGATGACGGGAGATGCTGAGTTTGGTAGAACATAAAAGGTGATCTCCTCCCGATGGTTTCCAGAAATAATAACAGAGACGGGGATGGTTTGGTGTGTTACCTTTCCCAGGGAAACACGGGAGAGATTAACTAGGGCGAGAGGAGTCTTGAGGGTTTGGCAACGGATGCCCAATCGGGTTGCCAGGCTCTGTGAAATAAAGCTGCCCTCCGTGCCTGAATCCACCAGTGCATGAGTGAGGTGCCCAGTGGAGTTATGACAGAAATGGATGGGCAGCGTCAATTGAGTGAGGGGACTCGACCGGTTAGAATCTGCAAGGCCCCCTACAGTGATTCGCGGACCCCTAACCGGCCTCTCTGGACAATGCTCCACAGAGTGTTGACTGCCTCCGCAATACATGCAGAGGCCCAACTCCCGGCGGCGTTGTTTCTCCGCTAGATGGAGCTTTGACCGGACCACTGCCTTTGCCTCCGACTTCTCGGAGGAGTCTGGCGGTGGTGACGCCAGGGGGCGAGCTTGGGAAAGGCGAGACGAGCCTCCCCACGAGCAAGAAGCATACTTCCGCTCTGAAGACCGCTCGCGAAGCCTGTTATCCAAACTAATCGCTAGCGATATCAGCCCTGAAAGCCTCCCCGGAATATCGCGACCAGCCAGTTCATCCCTCAGACCAGAGTTCAGACTGCGGAGGAAGATGCCGCAGAGCGAGGGCTCATCCCAGCCAGCCTCCTCCGCGATGACCCGGAAGTCGATCGAGTAGTCTGCAGCTGACCGACCTCCCTGCTGAAGACAGAGAAGACAATCTACTAACACACTATCTCGTCGGCTATGGTCAAACACGTCTAGGAACTGTTGCACGAATTGGCCGTAGGAGAGGTTGGCGTAGCTGGGCTTCGCCATGACGGCGTAAGCCCAGGTGAGTGCCCGCCCCTCCAGGAGGTTTCCTATATAGCCAATTCGGCTGTGGTCTAAGGGAAAATCCCCAGGGACGCGGGAGAACACCGACTCACACTGCATGATGAACCCCCGCGCTCCGCCGAGCTGTCCGCAAAAGCGGGCGGGGGTCGGAATAGGTGTGAGCCGGGTTGGCAACCCGGGGTCAGTCTGACCGGCCACCGGAGAGGTAGGAGCTGCACCTCCCTGACGAGCCGGGGGGAACGGCTGCGGGAGATCCAGGCGATCTAACCGGTGAGTGATCTTTACTAATTGATTCAGAATCACCTGTTGCTGATAAACTATCAAATCTATTTGAGCCTCGAGAGTGGTGAGACGGCGTGTGAGCCCGCTGTCCGCCGAGCCGCTCTGCTGAAGCCGTACTGACATAATGCAGGGCTCAGGAGACACACACACAGGCTCAGAATAGGTTTAACAGTTTATTGAACAACAAGTGTGTGTGTGGTTGCGTGTCTGTGATGTGTGGATGTATTGGTGGTGGCGTCTGCGTCAGGCACGGGGGCAGGAGGCCGTTCAGCCGGACAACCCTATGGGAGAAGCAGAGGGAGAATGGTAACGGGCACCACACCAATACAGGAGATTGTAGCAATAACAGCTGACTTACTTGGTTTGGGCAGGTGGCTGGCGTAGCAAGGGCGTAGCCCGGTAGACAGCGACCTGGTGCGCCTGATGCAACAGCGAGGAGATGACGGCTGGAGAGTGTTGTCCGCCGCCGGGGAATCCACCTGTGCACAGGGGAGGAGAACTGGAAGAAGGTAAGGATGCTTACTTGCGATCTTGCTCAGTAGAAGGGAGTTCCTTGCAGCAAGAGTAGCCGATGTGATCAGACGGCTTCAGGCCGAAGCCCAGGGCGAGGCGGCTTAAATCCCTCGCCGCTGACGAGGCGCAGGTGTGCGTGCAGCCGGCGAGGCGTGACACTAATTAAATAAAATGGGTATATTTGACCATAAATGTGTTAAAAAAAATGTCACTATGGTATCCACCTTATTCCTGGGGGGGGGGGGGGGGGGGTGTTGGAACGATTGTGAGCGGAACTTCCGGTTTCGGCTGAAGTTTTGTTAAATCAGTCAGCAAGAGTGGAGTAGCAGGGGCATTTAAAATAACATTTTTAAAAGTTTTTTAAATTAATTTTAATGTATAGGCTACATACATGTTTTGTGCTCAAGTGGCGGCTAATTTCAAGACTTGTAGTTTTTGTACGTTTTGGCATAGTTCTGGTACTTGTTGGGTGTTTGTGGTTGTGCCATAGACTGTAAAAAGGGAGGCTTCTCACCGGCAATGTGTAGATCATGCACTGAAAACAAAAAGGGACTGTTCATGTGATCGGTGGTACAGACACAAGAGCACAGCAGCTGTTTTCACTTGTATGAATGTCACAGATCTGACATTTATGTGTTATATATGTCACCAGAATGAAGTAAAATAAAAAAGTAGTAACAGTTTGCCTCCTAAGGCGTAACGATTTAAGAAAGATATCAAATAGTTTTTTTTTGGGGGGGGGTTGCATTCGTTGCACTGCCTTGGAACGATATGGACTAGCATCTTCAGCATGCATTAATTTTTAAATTATCACAAAATATAGATCAATAAAATTTTGAACAATTGTCAGAAAAGGTCTGTATGTGGTAAGTTAAATAACAAGCATTCAGGGCATGACAGCAGCATGAGCATTTTAATTTTGGGGTAAAACAAACAGCTGCGGGTGTCAGTTTTACCCCAACATTAAAACACTCAGGCATGGTGTTGTGGATCTTTGTGTCTCTGACGAGATTCTACGTCTGCTCTGAGGTAAATCTGATTGTGTCCAATCAGGTTCAAACCCCAAGGGTGGTAGGGGTAGGAACCTTTCTGTGTGGTGTGCATGTTCTCCCTGTGCTGTGTGGGTTTACTCCAGGGGCTCTGGTTTCCTCCCACAATCCAAAGACATGCATGTTAGGTTAATTGGTTGTTCTAAATTGTCCCTAGATATCTGTCTCCTATAGGACGTTAGAGTAGAGGGTTAGTATTTATCTTTTGTTCATATAAAAGACAAAAAATAAAATAGAAAAAAGATGTCTTTACCTTCTTAACATGTTTCGACTGTACACTGCAGCCTTCGTCAGAACTTCTGACGAAGGCTGCAGTGACTTCTGACGAAGGCTGCAGTGTACAGTCGAAACATGTTAAGAAGGTAAAGACATCTCCTTTTTATTTTATTTTTTGTCTTTTATATGAACAAAAGATAAATAATTTAAAGAAGAAAAAATGAACCTATTTGACCTAGAGGGTTAGTACTAGTGAAGTGCTTTGAGTGGTCTTTGAGACTAGAAAAAGCGTTATATAAGTACAGGTCCTTACCCTTATCTTTAAACAAAATGCATCCGACTTCATTGCGGTGGAGACATTGATATAGCTCAGAGTTTTATTTGTTTACAGCGTTAGCATCTTAACAAATGGAGCTACTGTCTGCCAGGCCACTTTTTAAGGTCATCTCCTCATCCCTCCATAGTCGTGGGAAGTGGTATGATTATATTACTGTTTTTGAAGTGCAAAAGGCCGTGTTCCTGCATTTTTGATGCCTACATCATTGTTTTTTAACAAGGAAAACTGTCCTGTTTCAGTGACAACTAGTGATGGGATGGCAGACTCCAGAGCTTCGAGGGTCCTCTGAGCTTGTCCAGGAAATATTTGGTGAAGTGCGTTTCGAGGAGTGTATTGCTGACATACGTGTTGATGTCGTACCACATGACTGGGTCAGGAAGCCATTCATGATTTTGCACGCAACATGAAATAAAGTGAGCAGCGATACAAAATGGAAATCCCCATCCCTCACGCTTTGTGTTGTCGATGTTTGACTGTGTAAGCCTTACACAAATTCCTTACACTGTAAGGGATTTGTCACAGCCAATTTTCAGCTGTAGGCAGCACTAAAAACATGGATTTCTCCCGTTTGGGAACATTTTGAGCACCTTTCTCCTATTGATGTATTTTCCACAAATAGTGGATATTGATTCTAATTGAAGTGATGGCTTAGTGGTAAGTCATCTGCTCTACAAGTGGGAGGCCTGGGTTTGAATCCCACTTTAGTCATTTTTGTCATTTTATTTTTATTTGCAAGGTGAAGTGTCTGTTGTGTTTCAAAGAGCTTGAATCATTATTACGCATCATTATGCTGAGGCACTATTGCTATTGTGCCCTGCATAAGAATAAGGACAGAGTTGAATATACTGGGAAAGACAGTATAAGACTGTTGCAAATTTATTATTTCTTAATAAAAATGGATAAGTAGTACAAGCACACCAAGTAACACTGGTGCATTCACTGTAGTCACCCCAGTTTTATTATTTCTTTTTTCCTTATTATCACTGATATTTCTTAAGAGACAGTGCATTTATTGAAATTGAAAAAAATACACACTTAACCAATAATGCCCTTGTAAAAACCTGCATGCTGTATACTTTTTGTCAATTACATGGCCTAGTAGAGCAAATTAAGTTTCACATGAGGCTTCTTTGATAGGAACCATTTTGATGGAAAGGCTCAAGTCTTCAAGAGAGCCTTATCCAGCTGTCACTAAGTGGTAGCCTCGAAGTAAAATGTCTCTCTTGCATCTGGAGTGCTGGGGTTCAAGTCTCAATAAGGTTGTTCTTAAAATTTTTATTTGCAAGGTGAAGCATCTGTTGTGGTTTAAAGAGTTTGGATACAACAATAGCATATCATTATGCTGAGGCACTATTGTGCCCTGCATGACAGTAAGGACAGAGATGAATGTACTGGGAAAGACAGTATAAGACTGTTGAAAAGTTATTATTTCTTAATAAAAATGGATAAGTAGCACAACCACATTCACTGTAGTTACCTCAGTTTTATTATTTCCTTTTTCCATTATGATCATTGATATTTCTTAAAAGACAAGTGCATTTATTGAAATGAAAAAATATACAAACCAATAACACCCTTGTAAAAATCTGCATGTTGTATACGTTTTGACCGCTAGATGGCCTAGAAGAGAAAATGAAGTTTCACATGAGGCCTTGTCTATATTTGCCATTTTGATGAAAGGCCTCAAGTCCTCCAGAAAGCCTCATCTGGCCATCACTAGTGACAACCATACGTTCTAAGCTACCGGATGTTGCACCTAATTCACGCAAGGCACCATGGGGGTGAGGAATACGGTGGATTTATAGAAGCTAAATGTTGCAAAAAATGGATTTAATGGAAACTGTTGGATATTTAATTAAATATAACTGAAATGGTATAAGGATTGAAATTCTAATTAAATAATTTTTTTTAATTTTTTACCATAAAATGCAAAAAATCGGCCTTACATTTTAAATACAACTGTTAAATTAGCTTTTACACTGCTTGACAAGTACCGAAAAAAGTCAAGTACACATCATCCCCAAAAATACCTTAAATCATTTAGAATGAATTCTGAAATTATAGATTGAAAAAAAAACAGCAACAAAAAAAACCACCTACATGACCTGTGTATGGTTTATTATTTAGGAGAGCATTTTAAAAACTGGAGCATAAACTTTATAAAACTAATTTTTAAAAAAGACAAATAGTAGTGGTGTACTTACTTGGCCTCTCTGCTGGGCTCCTCCATGGGGATGATGAGGTGTCAGATGGATGCAGCCGTCAGTCTGAAGGCTTTTTCATACCTGGGAGATCCTGAAGCCACTCCTTCCCTTAACAGCAACACCCAGAGCTGTGAGGTGGGTGCTGCTGGTAGTCAGGCATCAGAGAGAAGAGAGAACTCCAGAACAAGAATGACATAAAGACTTCATCTGCTTTTTCTATAGCTCACTACACTGACAGCAATAAACATGAAACTGGAAAATCAGTTTCCCAGAAGCAAAAGAAGCTTTTAGTTCTATGAAATGAAATGTTGCAATTCTGGAATTTCCCCATTGTGGGACTAATAAAGGCTTATCTTATCTTATCTTATCTTAAAGACAGTCTATATAAAGATAAAATCAGGGAGATTTTTATCTTATTATGCAAGATTGTGTTTGGGAAGGAATCAATTTTTGATAAAGGAAAAGAGTTCAAACTCTTTAAAATGAGAAACAAAAATCACTCCCCTCCTGACAAAAACATTAGAGAAAAATAAACCTGGGTCATTACCCAGATGGACAGAAAAAAAAAATGAAATACATAGCATAAAATAATTTAACCGGCATTCATATGAACACTGAAAATTTACAATTAAAAAGTCACAAATCTGAGAATAAAAATATCTATGAGAAAAAGTTAAAAAAATTATGAGAATTTTTTTTTAATTAGGAGAAAAGATTTGCATATTTATGAGATGAAGTTGCACATTATGAGAAAAAGCTGCAAATTTAAAAGAATAAAAGTGACATTTATTAGAAAATTTTGGGGAAAAAGTCACATTTCTGAAACAGTCATAACTATTACAAATATTTGAAAAGGTATGAAAAAGTAACGCATGAGAAATTTGAGAAAAAAAATGCATATTTTTGAGACAAAGATGCAAATGTATGAGAAAAAAGTCACAAATTTATGAAAAAAGTCACATATTTAAGAGAAAAATTTGAAAATCATAAATAATACATTTATGAGAAATTTGAGAAATATTAGCATATTTATGAGACAAAGTTGCACACTGATGAGAAAAAGCTGCAAATTTACAAGAAAAAAGTAACAAATTTATCCAAATCTATGAGAAAAAATCACCAATTTATGAGAAAATCACAAATTTATTAAAAAAAAATGTCATACATCTGAGAAAAAAGTTGAAAATCGATGATCTATGATATGAGATGTCAGGTCAGGGACTGGTTTGCTTGCTACCAGATAACCATGAAAACCGGTACTACCTGTCTCATGGGTCGGGCTGTCGGCGACTCAACCGGCAACCCCGCCCTTCTGAGACCGTGAAGGGTGAAACTGGGCATCCTGGAAGAACTTAAAACAATATCTGTCACAGGTCTATGGTGGACCACTCCCAGTTACACAGGGTGAGACTACACATCCTGGCAGATAAGCACATCTGTTGAAAGATCTGTGGTGGACTTTTGCCAGTTGGCACTTGCTAGACTACATCATAGGCAGGCAGAGAGATATAAGGGATGTATTGGACACCAGAGCAATGAGAGGTGCGGACTGTGGTACTGATCATGTTATGCTGAGTTCTAGATTAAGGATTTGCAGACGAAAACAGCACTGCAGGACGGGTGCGAAGCCACCACGGAAGCTACACACTAGTGCACTAAAGGCCAAAAGATGCAGGAAGAACTTACATAGGAAATGGATGAAAATTTGAAAGACTGGGACAGCAACAACTCAGAGAATGGCATAGAAGAGAAATGGGCAACACTGAAGGATACGGTGTATCAGACTGCGAGTGATGTATTAGGCCACTCTGAGAGGAAACATCAAGATTGGTTTGATGAGCATGATGAACACCTGAAGAAACTACTAGAAGCGAGGAATACAGCTAGGCAGGAAAACCTACAGTGTAACACAAGGTCGAAGAAGAATAGATACTCAAAGGCTCAGAGTGAGCTACAGAAGTACACCAGAGAGATGAAGTCCAACTGGTGGGATGAAAAAGCGGAGAGAACTTCAAACTGCAGCAGACATGAAGGACATGAAAACATTCTTCGCAGGATTGAGAGAAATCTACGGCCCTAAACCAAGAGGATTGATCCAACTAAAGGCTATGGATGGTGAAATGGTTTTGCAGGAGAAAGACAAGATCCTGCACAGATTTGCAGACTACTAAACAACCCTGGAGATCCCACTGAAGAGGCTAAATAAGCTCTAGTGCAGCGACCAGCTGTATCAAGTCTGGATGAACCACCAAATTCTGATGAACTAATGGCAGCTATCAGGACAACACCGGATGATAAAGCTCCAGGAAGGGATGGAATTCCAGCAGAAGTGTGGAAATTTGGTGGTGTTCAGCTGACCAACTGCCTGCACAAGCTCATGCAACAGATATGGGATGTCCAGAAAGTACCTCAAGACTGGAAGGATGCAAGTATTGTGCCTTTGTTCACGAAAGGTGACAGGAAAGATTGTGGAAATTACCAAGGTATATCACTGCTAGCCACTGTTGGTAAGATTGTCTCACGTGTACTACTGAACAGACTCAATGAACACATCTCACAGAATGTACTACCGGAAACCCAGTGCGGCTTTAGAAGTGGAAGAAGCACAATGGACATGATTTTCTGCTTGTAACAGGTTCAAGAAAAGTGCATCGAACAGAACATGCCGCTTTATGTAGTCTTCATAGACTTCAGTAAAGCCTTCAATACTGTTTTGTGACAAGGACTTTGGCAGGTACTCAAGAAATATGGTTGTACAGAGAAGTTTGTCAGCCTGATCGATGCACTCGATACAGGTATGCAAGCAAACGTGGCAATGAGTGGTTCAGTATCTAAAGACTTTTCAGTAAGCAACGGGGTGAAACAAGAGTGTGTGCTGGCGCCTACACTCTTCCCACTATATCTGGCAGCCATGCTTGAAGTGGCCTTCAAAGACACTTCAGAAGGAGTATACATTCAAACAAGGAAAGAAGCAGACTTGTTCAATGTAGCACAGTGTAAAGCCAAGAGTAAGACATCGATAAAGGTAGTAAGAGAAATGCTCTTTGCCGATGACAGTGCTCTAGTTGCACACAGCGTGGAAGATATGCAATCTTTAGTGGAGAAATTTGCAAGAGCAGCTAGCCAATTCAACCCCCAAATCAACATCAAGAAGACAGAGTGCCTTTATCAACCACCAAAGTTCCAGTTATCAACATCACTACCAGAAGAGATCAGCATTGGTACAGAGCCACTAGTCAAGTGCAAGACTTTCAAGTACCGAGGGAGTACTGTTTCAGAGAATGCTAGGCTGGAGGATGAACTCTCTCTCAGAATGGGAAGAGCGAGTGCTGTGTTCGGAAACTTGAGGAAGAGACTGTCTCTGTCCCCTCACCCCCCAGCCAGTCGCAGCAGATTACTGCCCTTCCCTGAGCCTGGTTCTGCTGTAAGTTTCTTCCTGTTAAAAGGGAGTTTTTCCTCTCCATCGTCACCAAGTGCTTGCTCACAGGGGATCGCCTGATTGCTGGGGTCTTTCTGCAACTGTGGACAGTTGAAAGTGCTATGAGATGACTCTTGTTGTGAAATGGCACTATTGTAGCTGCCATAGGGAAAACATAGTGACTAGCATCTTAGATAAGAACAAAGGGCAGAGTTTCCTGGGAGATAACAGGAAGTTGTGAAAGTGTGATCTTTTGTGTGTTGGAGACTGCTAGGAGGATCCTTTGTGTGTCAGAGACTGCGAGGGGGGATGTTAAAGGATTAAGGAAGTGAATGCATTGTGACCTTTGATGTGAATGCAATGTGACTTTTGAGCTGTAGGAAGACCTGAGTATTTAAAGGACGAGTTTTGTCTGAGATGTCCTCTTTCTACTATGCTCATGTTGGAGATGTGTAATAAACTGCCTGAGACAAATCTGCCTCGTCATTTACACACTCCACACTGGTGACCCAAGACGAAGCATGCAACACGAAGAGAATTCCCCGGAGCCAGCCTCATTGGGAGCCCCCCAGCCAAGCGTATGCCATTACAATCCAGCTACCGGATTTTTGGCAGCACAATCTGCGCTCCTGGTTCCATCTGGTTGAGGCGCAGTTCGTCCTCCGGGGAATATCGGTGGATGACACGAAATTCTACCATGTGGTCGCAAAGCTCGACACCCACACGGCTCAGCATGTGGAGAGCCTGCTGGATCAGCCACCAGCCAGCGACAAATACGGCGCATTGAAGGCCGCACTCATCCAGCACTTCACACTCTCAGTTGAGGAGAGAGCAGAGGGACTCCTGGCGCGGACTGGGTTAGGAGATTGCACGGCTATTGACCTGATGGAGAGGATGCTGAGATTGAAGGGCTCGGACGACGACCACTTCATTTTTACCCACCTTTTCCTCAGGAACCTTCCATCAGCGACGAGAGCGGCCCTGGTCAGTTCGCCGTTGCTGGCCAAGCGGGACTACCGTGCGCTGGCCCGGGAGGCACACCGGATCATCATGGCCAGCAGGGAGCTCGCGGCCACGGCAGCAGCAACGGAGCTCGGTGCGACGGCCGGAGATGGCGAGGGGCCATTGACGGCGGCAGCAGAACCACCGACGACGGCGGCGGCGGGGGCCAAGGAACACGGCGGAGACACCCTTTGTTTCTACCACCGCCACTGTGCAGAGAAGGCACGCAAATGTATACCACCGTGCCAGTTCAAGCGCTCGGGAAACGCCAAGACCGGGGGTTGGTAGCAACTGCGGCCCTCGGGGAGGAGAACAAGCTGCTCTACTTGACGGATGCACGCTTGGGGAGGCATTTCCTTGTGGACACCGGTGCCCAGTTGAGTTTCATCATGCCGTCCTACGCAGACCGGCTGGCAGGATCCAGCGGCCCCCAGATGGCAGTAGCAAACGGCTCGGAGATTAAGACCTTTGGTGAGAGGACTCTACTTCTGTCGCTACACGGCCGTGCATTTGAGTGGACTTTTGTCATAGCAGCATTGAATTTCAATATATTGGGGGCTGATTTTTTGTGCTCACATGGTTTGTTGGTCAATGTCGCTAACAGTCTTTTGATTCTATTCCCTGTACAGCTCTAGCGTCCCGGCCAACAGCACAAGCCAACGTCACAGCGGCAAGCGGTAAGTTCCACACACTGCTCACTCAGTTCCCAGCACTCACGGTCCCGACATTTTCGGCAGCCGTCGCTAAACACGGGGTGGAACATTTTATTACCACCACCAGGCCGCCCGTTTTTGCAAAACCTCGGCGCTTGGACGCAGCTAAACTGGCCGTAGCGCGCGAGGAATTCGCCAACCTGGAGAGGTTGGGCATCATCAGGCGTTCAAACAGCCCATGGGCTTCCCTGCTACACATGGTCCCTAAAGCTGACAGTTCGTGGCGACCTTGCGGAGATTTCCGCGGGTTGAACAACGCCACAGCGCATGACCGCTACCCAATTCCTCACATCCAGGATTTTTCCATTCACTTGGCAGGAGACCGCGTTTTTTCTAAAATAGACTTGGTCCGCAGTTACCACCAAGTCCCAGTATGCGCTGAGGACATACCCAAAACAGCGGTGATAACTCCGTTTGGTCTTTTTGAGTTTTTGCGCATGCCCTTCGGGCTTAAAGGGGCTGCACAGACGTTCCAACGCATGATGGATGCGGTGCTGCGCGATCTCCCTTTCGTATTCGTCTACCTGGACGATATCTTGGTAGCCAGCGCGTCCGGCGGTTTTCCGGAGGTTGGGAGAGCATGGTTTAATAATCAACCCAGCGAAGTGTCAGTTCGGGGTGACGCAGATTGATTTTTTGGGGCACCGCGTCTCTCCCGAAGGAGTGGTTCCACTGCCTGACAAAGTGCGCGTGGTAGCAGATTTTCCCCGACCGCAAACAGTCAGGGCATTACAGGAGTTTTTGGGAATGGTGAATTTTTATAACCGTTTCCTCCCCCGCGCAGCGCAGCTCATGCAACCGCTGTACGCCATGCTCAAAAAACAGAAACCCGCGAATAAGATCGAATGGTCCCCGGAGCGAGAGCCGGCGTTCTCGGAAGTCAAGGCAGCCCTGGCAAACACTGCGTTGTTGGCACATCCAGACCCAATGGCCCACATAGCGCTCACTACTGACACATCAGATGTGGCCATAGGGGCGGTCATGGAGCAGTGTGTAGCCGGGGCTTGGCAGCCGCTCGCCTTTTTCAGCAGGGCTTTGCGCGATAGTGAACGTAAATACAGCGCGTTTGACAGGGAGTTGCTGGCTCTCTACTTGGCTATTCGCCACTTCCAGTTCTGGCTGGAAGGGCGCTGTTTCACCGTGTTCGTGGACCACAAGCCACTAACATTTGCGATGGCCAAGGTTTCAGAACCATGGTCGGGCCGGCAGCAGAGACAGCTGGCCGCGATCTCAGAGTTTACTACCGATATTCAGCATGTGTTGGGTAAACTGAATGTGGTGGCAGACTGCCTCTCGCGTGCCGTGGCTGCCCCGGTCCGCGTGGGGATAGATTACTCAGCCATGGCCGCGGAACAGGTTAGTGACGCGGACGTGCGCGCGCTCCAGTCTGGACCAACAGGTTTAAGGCTGGAGAGCAGGGTGCTGCAAGACGGTATGCCCCCCCCTAATTTATGATGTCTCTTGCGACCGTGTCCCGTGGTACCGGCCGCGTGGCGCCGCCGCGTTTTTGACTCGATTCATTCTTTGTCGCACCCGGGAGTGCGCGCGTCGGTCAAAATGGTAGGAGAGAAATTTGTGTGGCCGAGCCTTCGCAAACAAGTGAAAGAGTGGGCAGCAGCCTGCATGGCATGCCAACGAGCCAAAGTACACAGACACACGAGAGCTCCCTTGGAGCCGTTTCACATCCCGGCTAAGAGGTTCGACCATGTTCACGTGGACCTCGTGGGCCCCCTCCCGCCATCACAGGGGTGCACGCACCTTCTGACAATGGTGGACCGCACCACGCGCTGGCCTGAGGTGGTTCCACTGGTGTCAACCACAGCCGAGGAGGTGGTGCGCGCATTTTTAACAGCATGGGTGGCGCGTTTTGGAGTCCCGTCAGACATAACGTCCGACAGAGGCCCTCAATTTGTTTCTGAACTTTGGTCAACAATGGCCCGCAGCCTGGGTGTCACAATTCACTGGACAACCGCGTACAATCCACAGGCTAATGGGTTACGCGAATGTTTTCATAGGTCATTGAAAGCGGATCTCAGGGCATCACTGACGGATGCAAATTGGGTAGACAAGCTACCGTGGGTTTTATTGGGGTTACGTTCTGCGCCTAAAGAGGATTTGGAAGCTTCCCCGGCTGAACTCGTTTTTGCGCAGCCACTTCGGCTGCCTGGGGAGTTTCTCCCAGATAATCCTGCGCCGGGCAGCTCCCCGTCTCAGCTGTTGCAGCGTAGCATTGACACAGGCACGCTGCCGGGTCCTGCTCACCACAGTTTTCCGTGCGTTTTTGTGCCTAAAACTTTGAAAAACGAGGAGTTTGTTTTTGTCAGACACGATGCACATCGCCCCCCATTGCGACCACCTTATGATGGACCGTTCAGAGTGCTGGAAACAGGGGACAAGCATTTTTTGCTGGATTTGGGGGGTAGGAGGGAAAAGGTTGGCATAAACAGACTCAAACCCGCTTTTGTGGTGGCAGACGAGCAAGTGCTGCTGGCGAGGGCCCCTTGGCGTGGAAGACCCCCACGGGGAGCTTCCCAGAGTAAAATTTCCCCAGAACACCCGCAGGGACAGACAAAAGGTTTTCACCCCCAAGCAGCAGCTCCCCAGCATGACAGCGCCGCGGAGGCGGTGAATCCTGGTTGCATCAGATACGGGAGAAGACTGAAGCCCAAGCAGCATGTGGATTGATGTGTAATGATTCTGTCACAACATACAGACTGTTATTCTTTTGTTCGATCCAATATGCTCGGGGGGATGGTGTAGCTGCCATGGGGAAAACATAGTGACTAGCATCTTAGATAAGAACAAAGGGCAGAGTTTCCTGGGAGATAACAGGAAGTTGTGAAAGTGTGATCTTTTGTGTGTTGGAGACTGCTAGGAGGATCCTTTGTGTGTCAGAGACTGCGAGGGGGGATGTTAAAGGATTAAGGAAGTGAATGCATTGTGATCTTTGATGTGAATGCAATGTGACTTTTGAGCTGTAGGAAGACCTGAGTATTTAAGGGACGAGTTTTGTCTGAGATGTCCTCTTTCTACTATGCTCATGTTGGAGATGTGTAATAAACTGCCTGAGACAAATCTGCCTCGTCATTTACACACTCCACACTATATAAATAAAGTTGAACTGAAGTGAATTGAATTGAACTGAAAACAATCGACATGTGTCTATCCATGTGAAATGCAAAGTGTACAGAGCGACAGTACTGGCTACTCTATTGTACGGTGCTGAAACTTGGACTGTCTACAGAATGCAGGTGAAGAAACTCCACGCGTACATGGTGAGACACCTTCGAGCCGTAATGAACATCTCATGGAAAGACAAGATAACCAACATAGAAGTGTTGAAACGAGCTGGTCTAACATCAATGGAGGACATGCTAATACAGACAAACCTGAGATGGCTCGAACATGTTGAGAGGATGGACCACCAGCGTCTCCTTCGGCAGTTACTCTACTCACAGTTGTGTGAGGGCAAACGCAATCAGGGTAGACCAATGCTCAGATTTAGACACTAAAAAGAAACTTGAAGATGTTGGATATAGACAGGAGTTCCTGGCAGCGGAAGGCTAAGGACAGAGCTGTGATGAGGAATCTGATCAGACCTAAATGAAACAGTCATTGTCACCCACGACAGACTGCTATGATGATGATGCATCGTGCCATGTACCACACAAAGAGCAGAGATAAACAAACCTATCATCTGGTCAGTCACTGCAACAGATACTGGAGTCATTTTGTCTTGGTCTGTCCTTGCCACTGATAATACCTCTATCTGCCAAGAATGTGCCACTAGTCCAACGAAAGCTAGCGGTACTCAAATACTTTGCAAGCAGTTTCATGAAATGGTCAGTCAGAGAGCAACTCTTACCAGCTGGGATGTTGTCTGGGTTAACAAGGTCAGAAGTTTCTGGCAGCGGAGGGAGAAGGACAAAGGTGCGTGGAGGAATCTGATCAGACCTAAATGAAACAGTCATTGTCGCCCCCAACAGACTGCTATGATGATGATGATGATGATGATGATGATGATAGGAGAAATTCATTAGAAAAAAATGCATATTTATGAAAAAGTTGCAAATTTATAGGAAAAAAGTTGTAAGTTTATGAGGAAAATGTGACGATTTATTACACACTCACATCTCACAAGCACAGAATAGACTGAATGGTTACAGCAAGCTCTCCTCTCTATATCCCAAGTCACACTTCACAAGTTTTATGGCATTTCACCTCACACAGCATGATATTTACACTACACTGCATTCAACCCCCTCTGTCCTTCCCGGGCATTGTTTCTCCCATGCTTATTCCCTGTCTCTGTCTGAGGTGCTAAATAACCTGACTTCCCCAAGGTCCCAAAATATTTGAGAAAAAGTTGAAAATCTATGAAAAAGTAACTTTATGAGAAAAAATGCATATTTTTGAGAAAGCTGCAAATTTATGATAAAAAAGTCACAAATTTTTGAGAAAAAAGTTGCAAATTTACATTAAAAAAGTTTAACATCTACGAGAAGAAAATAGCAGTTTTATAAGAAAAAATTAAGAAGTTATGAGAAAAACTTCTTTTTCCTTCTTCTTTTAGCTGCTCCGTTTCAGAGTCACCACAGCGTATTGTTATCAGCTGATATCCTGATGAACCAGTTTTATGCTGGATGCCCTTCCTGATGCAAACCTCTCCAATTACCTGGGCTGTCGAACTGGGAAACCATCTTCCCTTCCACATTCTAGTATGCTGAGCACCAAGCTAGAAGGTGGGGAGCACCATTTTTACGTGATTTTTGGTATGACCCACCTGGCAATTGAGCAAACAACCTCAGGCTGTGGGGCGGATGTTCTGGGAGAAAAACAGTTAATAAAGCAATATTACCCAAGAGCAAATGCAGTGACAAATCACCGCCAGTTAAAATATTCATGATATTGCAATGAGCTCGAGTGTAATATTGCTTTTATACAACAGTTCCACAGGTGCATTTTATTAAATGACAGCAATACTGGACAAAATATTATGATTTGTTTGTTTAACTAGTTATTTTGCACAGCTGAAAAAAACAGGCTTTTCTAAATGTAGCCAGTAACTGTTGCTAAACACCAAAATACTTACCGGTCGATACCACAGAAGAGCTGAGATCAATGCCGGTGACTAGTTAGCATGCTAGCAATTTGACTTTTTTTTTTTTTTTTTTTGTTACTTATTTGTACCCGTAGGTAGACTTGGTTTGCAGTCTGGTGACAAGCCACCGGCTACTGGTTGCTGCGTGCGCGAGCGCCCTAAACCTACATGTTTTTGGTGTGCGGGAGGAAACCGGAGAAATCCCGGAGTAAACCCGCGCAACACGGGGAGAACATGCAAACTCCACACAGCTCACTGTTGGTCGGGGGCTGGGATCGAACCCACGATCTCATGATCCCCGCGGTCCCCCGGCCGAGGGTAAAACTGTGCTGCCACAGTGCTAAACCACTGCGCCACCGTGCAGCCCTTTGACGCACTTTGCTCCCTTTTTCCTTGCCATTTTCAAATGAAACCAAGGGGCCATCATCACAAAGGTGTTGTGGTTTTTAACCGAGTCAATAAATTCAACTCTAGCATGCTTGTTCTGTTTAAACAAACTAGTGCATACCCGTGCATGCCCGTAGAAACCAAGTATAAGCATTTCTGCATGCCCGTAGAAAGCAAGTGTAAGGAAGCATTTCTGCATGCCCATAGATAGTTACTGTTACGATGGCAACAGTAACCATGGTGATGCCTGCCTTTGATCTTTTACGTAGTTACCATGGCAACAGTAACCATGTTGTTACCTGCCTTTGATCTTTGACGTCACCACTCGTTCAGTGATGCCTGCCTTTGATCTTTGATGATGTATCTGCCTGGCAACAGTAACCATGGTGATGCCTGCCTTTGGTCTATGACATCACAGTAATCATGGTGATGCCTGCCTTTGATGTCTCCCTGGCAACGGTAACCATGGTGATCATGGTTGTATGGTGTATGGTGATCATCTGTGACATCCATAGCTCCCCTAAGGACGTTCATTAAAGATTTCCCCTCCTAAACTTGCGCATATCCGGGGAGGCTGAAATTCGGGGATGGACACCCTCGTAACCTCAGCAAAGCACGTATAAAATCTGAGGCCAGTCCACGAACGGTTCGGGAAATACACACTTAGCACACACACACACACACACACACACACACACACACACACACACACACACACACACACACACACAGATTTCTTGCATTATAATATCAAATCAAATCAACTTTTATTGTCATATTGCTGTACATGCAGGCAAGATGAAATTGCGTTTCTCTCGGCATCCATATAAATAAAAAGAACATAATTTAAGACACACTCACACACACCCTCACCCCCCACCCCAACACAGCCATTCACACTTCCCTGAGACATACTTGAAAAACTAACTAGAACTATAGTATACAAATAATATACGGTGGGGCAAAAAAGTATTTAGTCAGAATCAGAATCAGAATCAGATTTATTGCCATTGTTCATGTAATACACAAACTAGGAATTTGTCTCGGTGCCATGCTGCAACATTAAAAACATAATGAGAAAAAGGGATAAACTAAAAAACTAAAGGACTAGAAACGTGCAATAAGTGTAGAAAAATGAATAATAATAAGTAATAATAATAATAATACTAGTAATAATGAGTAGTACTAGTCAAGGCAGTTTTAAAAAATTAGCATGTAGCAGATAATGTGAAGTACCACATAGTGCAGTCGATAATGCAACAGAAAAACAGTGATGAATGACGTGAGTCTGGTTGAGCTGCTGTACATAGTGCACAAGAGTCAAAAGTCACTTAATGTTCAGCAGTCTGATGGCAGAGGGGAAAAAGCTGTTCAAGTGCCGGGAGGTTTTAGTCCGAATGGACCGAAGCCTTCTACCTGAGGGGAGGGGGGCAAACAGCACGTGACCAGGATGTGAAGGATCGGCTATGATCCGGCCAGCACGCCTCCGGGTCCTGGAGATGTACAGGTCCTGGAGAGATGGGAGCTCACAGCCTATCACCTTCTCAGCAGTGCGCACGACGCGCTGCAGCCTTAGTCTGTCCCTGGCAGTGGCTCCTGCATACCACACAGTTATGGAGGAGGTGAGGATGGACTCGATGATGGCCGTGTAGAACTGCACTAACATCTTGGTGGGTAGCTTGAGCTTCCTCAGCTGCCGCAGAAAGAACATCCTCTGCTGGGCCTTTTTGATGAGGGAGCTGATGGTTGGCTCCCATTTGAGGTCTCGGGTGATGGTGGTGCCCAAGAAGCGGAAGGAATCTGCAATGGTGATGGGAGAGCCTGTGATGGTGAGGGGGGGCAGGGGGGATGTGACTTTCCTGAAGTCCACAATCACCTCCGCTGTCTTCAGAGCATTCAGCTGCAGGTTGTTGTGGCTGCACCAGGACACCAGCTGGGCCACCTCTTCCCTGTAGGCAGACTCGTCGCCGTTGGAGATGAGCCCGATGAGGGTGGTGTCGTCCGCAAACTTAATCAGCTTAACAGACTGGTGGGAGGAGGTGCAGGTGTTGGTATAAAGGGAGAAGAGTAGGGGAGAAAGTACACAACCCTGGGGTGATCCAATGCTGATGCTAACAGAGTCTGAGACAGACTTCCCCAGCCGCACATGCTGTCTCCGGTCCGTCAGGAAGTCGGTGATCCACCTGCAGAGGGAGTCAGGCACGTTGAGCAGGGACAGCTTGTCCTGGAGCAGATCAGGGCGGATGGTGTTGAATGCGGAGCTGAAGTCCACAAACAGAATCCTGGCGTAGGTTCCCGGGGAGTCCAGGTGCTGCAGGATGGAGTGGAGGGCCAGGTTGACTGCGTCGTCCACAGACCTGTTAGCACGGTAGGCAAACTGCAGCGGGTCTAGGAGGGGTGTGGTGATGGACTTGAGGTGAGACAGGACCAGGCGCTCAAAGGACTTCATGACTACAGAGGTGAGCGCTACAGGTCTGTAGTCGTTAAGTGCAGTAATCCGTGGCTTCTTGGGGACAGGGATGATGGTGGAGGATTTGAGGCAGGTCGGCACGTGACATTGCTTAAGAGAGGTGTTAAAAATGTCTGTGAAGACAGGAGCCAGCTCTTTCGCACAGTGTCTCAGGGTGGAGGGAGACACACCGTCCGGCCCGGGGGCCTTGCGCGGGTTCAGTCTGGAGAACTGTCTGAGCACGTCCTGCTCACTGATGACAAGGGGAGGGGGGGGGGAGGAGGAGGAGGGGGGGCGCTTTTGATGAATTAGGGGCTGAGGAGGCAGTGGAGCTGGGTGGAGTGGGTGAGTTGGACACAGCTGACGAGGTGTCAAAACGGGCGTAATGTTGGGACAGTCTTTGACAAAGGGCTTTGTCATCCTGACCTTTAGAAGCCTGAGGCCGATAGTTGGTGATTTGCCTCAGTCCTCTCCACACAGAAGCCGAGTCATTAGCAGTGAACTGCTGCTGGAGTTTCTCAGAATACACAGATTTAGCTCTCCTCAGCTCTCTGTTAAACCAATATTTGACCTCTCTGTAGCAGTCCCTGTCTCCACTTTTCAACGCTGCTTCCTTCTCCTTCCTTCTCCTTCCTGATCCATCTGAGCTTAGCTGTGAACCAGGGCTTGTCATTAGAATATCTTACCTTGGTGCGCGATGGGAGAATGTCCTCCTCACAGAAGTTGATATACGAGTTCACAGTGTCTGTGTACTCATTAAGATCATGCGTGGCTCTTTTAAACATGCCCCAGTCAGTTATTTCCAGTCAGCCATCAATTGTGCAAATTCTCCCACTTAAAAGATGAGAGAGGTCTCCAATTTTCATCATAGGTATACCTCAACTCTGAGAGACAAAATGAGAGAAAAAAATCAGGAAAATCACACTGAAGGATTTTTAATGAATTAATTGGTAAATTCCTTGGTAAAATAAATATTTGGTCACCTACAAACAAGCAAGATTTCTGGCTCTCACAGACCTGTAACTTCTTCTTTAAGAGGCTCCTCTGTCCTCCACTCGTTACCTGTACTAATGACACCTGTTTGAACTCGTTATCAGTATAAAAGACACCTGTCTACAACCTCAAACAGTCAGACTCCAAACTCCACTATGGCCAAGACCAAAGAGCTGTCAAAGGACACCAGAAACAAAATTGTAGACCTGCACCAGGCTGGGAAGACTGAATCTGCAATAGGTAAGCAGCTTGATTTGAAGAAATCAACTGTGGGAGCAATTATTAGAAAATGGAAGACATACAAGACCACTGATAATCTCCCTCGATCTGGGGCTCCATGCAAGATCTCACCCCATGAGGTCAAAATGATCACGAGAACGGCGAGCAAAAATCCCAGAACCACACGGGGGGATCTAGTGAATGGCCTGCAGAGAGCTGGGACCAAAGTAGCAAAGGCTACATCAGTAACACAATACGCCACCAGGGACTCAAATCCTGCAGTGCCAGACGTGTCCCCCTGCTTAAGCCAGTACATGTCCAGGCCCGTCTGAAGTTTGCTAGAGAACATTTGGATGATCCAGAAGAGGACTGGGAGAATGTCATATGGTCAGATGAAACCAAAAGAGAACTTTTTGGTAAAAACTCAACTTGTTGTGTTTGGAGAAGAAAGAACACCATACCTACTGTGAAGCATGGTCGTGGAAACATCATACTTTGGGGCTGTTTTTCTGCAAAGGGACCAGAACAACTGATCCGTGTAAAGGAAAGAATGAATGGGGCCATGTATTGTGAGATTTTGAGTGAAAACCTCCTTCCATCAGCAAGGGCATTGAAGATGAAACGTGGCTGGGTCTTTCAGCATGACAATGATCCCAAACACACCGCCTGGGCAACGAAGGAGTGGCTTCGTAAGAAGCATTTCAAGGTCCTGGAGTGGCCTAGCCAGTCTCCAGATCTCAACCCCATAGAAAATCTTTGGAGGGAGCTGAAAGTCCGTGTTGCCCAGCGACAGCCCCAAAACATCATT
Organism: Pholidichthys leucotaenia; assembly: GCA_020510985.1. Classification (NCBI taxonomy): domain Eukaryota; kingdom Metazoa; phylum Chordata; class Actinopteri; order Cichliformes; family Pholidichthyidae; genus Pholidichthys; species Pholidichthys leucotaenia. The sequence continues at coordinate 431,516,856 of CM035839.1, read as the reverse complement.
ACTCTAGAGGAGATCTGCATGGAGGAATGGGCCAAAATACCAGCAACAGTGTGTGAAAACCTTGTGAAGACTTACAGAAAACGTTTGACCTCTGTCATTGCCAACAAAGGGTATATAACAAAGTATTGAGATGAACTTTTGTTATTGACCAAATACTTATTTTACCGAGGAATTTACCAATTAATTCATTAAAAATCCTTCAATGTGATTTTCTGGATTTTTTTTTCTCATTTTATCTCTCATAGTTGAGGTATACCTATGATGAAAATTGGAGACCTCTCTCATCTTTTAAGTGGGAGAACTTGCACAATTAGTGGCTGACTAAATACTTTTTTTTCCCCACTGTACATAATGTCCGTAGGTGCAGTAGTATGTATGAAAGATTCCAGATCAACCATTCAGCATCCTAACAGCTTGTGGAAGGAAGCTGTTAATCAGTCTGGTGGTTCTGCCTCTGATGCTCCGGAATTGTTTGCCAGATGGCAGAAGTTCAAAGTGTTTATGCAGAGGGTGAGAACGGTCCTTGGCAATGTTCAGTGCCCTGCTCCTACAACGGTTCTGAAAAAGTTCTTGGACAGAGGGGAGGGAAACTCCAATTACCCTCTCAGCTCCCTTAACTATCCTCTGCAGGGCTTTTATGTCTGACATACTGCAGCTGAAGTACCATGTTGCAATGCAGTACGTCAGAACACTCTCCACCACACCTCTGTAGAAGGTCCTGAGGATGCAGATGGGGAGAGAGGCCTGTTTGAGTTTTCTCAAGAAGTGCAGTCTCTGCTGGGCCCGCTTCCTGATCCCCAAGGAATTCTTGCTCCAGGTCAGGTCCTGTGAGATCTGCACTCCAAGGGACTTGATGTTCTCCACTCTCTCCACTAAACGGCCGCCGATGCCGAGAGGGACGTGTTCAGGCTGTGACTGCCGGAAGTTGATAATCATCTCCTTCATTTTGTCCACGTTGAGCACCAGATTGTTCTCCCTGCAACAGCCCTCCCGGTCTCTCACTTCTTCCCTGTACATTGATTCCTCATCCCTCTGAATAAGTCCCACCACCGTGGTGTCGTCTGCAAACTTAATAATCTCGTTCCCCTCGTGTCTGGATACACAGTCATGTATTAGATGACTAGTGCATAACCGTGCATGCCCATAGAAACCAAGTATAAGCAAGTATTTCTGCATGACCGTAGAAAGCAAATGTAATCAAGCATTTCTGCATGTCCATAGAAAGTTACTGTTACCAGGGCCATGGTAACCATGGTCAAACCTGCTTCTGATCTTTGATGTCACCACTCGTTCAATGATGCCTGCCATTGATGTTTGATGATGTGTCTGCCTGCCAACAGTAACCATGGCAACATCTGTGTGTCTATGATGTCATAGCTATGAACACCCATAGCTCCCCTATGGATGTTCATTAAAGATTTCCCCTCCTAAACTTCCGCATATCTGGGGAGGCTGAAATTCTGGGATGCACACTCTCGTAACCTCAGCACAGCACGTATCAAATCTGAGGCCAGTCTGATGAACAGTTCTGGAGATACGCACGGAACACACACAGACAGACAGAGATTTCTTCTATTATAATATAATGTAAAATATGTTGCTGGATGTTTTAAAGTACAGGACTTACGGATCAGAGAGTGCTGGATTGAGACTGTCTAGTTGCTTTTCAAACAGCACCTCATTGTGGAAACCAAAGCATCCAACACAATATTACATTTTTCACATGTAAGAAGCAACTGATATTAACTTTAATTAATTTAAAGATTATCAAAACTAGTGCATATCAGTGCATGGCCGTAGAAACCATAAGCAAATACTTCTGCATGCCCGTAGAAAGCAGGTGTAAGCAAGCATTTCTGCATGCCCGTAGAAAGTTACTGTTACCATGGCAACAGTAAACATGGTGATGCTTGCCTTTGATCTTTGACATAGTTACCATGGCAACAATAACTATGGTGAAACCTGCCTTTGATCTTTGAGGTGACCACTCGTTCAGTGATGCCTGCCTTTGATCTTTGATGATGTGTCTGCCTGGCAACAATAACCATGGCAACACCTGTGCATCTATGATGTCATAGCTATGAACACCCATAGCTCTCCTAGGGACGTTCATTAAAGATTTCCCCACCTAAACTTCCGCATTTCCGGGGAGGCTGAAATTCAGGGATGCACACCCTTGTAACCTCAGCACAGCACGTATGAAATCTGAAACCAGTCCGATGAACAGTTCTGGAGATATGCACAGAACACAGACAGACAGATGGACGGACAGAGATTTCTTGCATTATAATATGATGCAGCTGAAGCAGAGTGATACATATTCGGTGAGACATCCGAGTCTGATTATTGGGGAATATAGTAACTCCCAGAATCCGTACTGTCCAATCAGATTGCTCAGTCAGAACAAACTGTACTTTAATTCTACCCTGGAGGGTGAACTTGTAGCCTGGGGGTCATTGCATTTGCATACTCTGCTTTAAAGGCAGAAATGGCTCTGGTTAATGTGATAGATTGGTTGATGTATATACTTCACTATACTTTTCAAAAGACTTTGTGAGTTATTTTGAGTGCCCTGTGTAATGGAAATTTCTGTTAAGATTCTTAACAGCACTACAGAATGGTCACTGCTCAACATTTTATCTGGTTTAAAAAAATAACAATGAACTAGTTTTGTGTGAGTGTAATAAAATGCAGTTTGTAAGTTATGCGTGCAAGGACTGTTCTGCCTATAATGATGTCACTTCAAACCCCATTTTTAGTTTTATTCAACTTTACTTCCTCAAACAATTTTCCCAACACCACTTTGGAGAAGCACCTGAAATGTCTTCACCATCTTTACCCATGTTGTCATCATTATATATTATGAAACGAATGTACGGGCGTGGGGTGGAGCTGAAAACGTCATAGTGGTCACATTTGACCAAATGTGGTTTATTTTTCAACATATTCTCCCCTTCGGTCCATACAATTTTTCCACTGGTGTTGCAATGCTTGGATCCAGTTGAAAAATAAACCACATTAGGTCAAATTTGACCAATATGAACTTTTCAGCCCTCCCTCACATGCAGAAGAATGTACGTGAAGGGAAAACATCTGAAGTGTTGCAGGAATTTTGATGTGCTGATAACTAGTGATGGGCAGGCAGGCACAGGTGCTCCGAACGGTGATCTGATCTTATCTCCTCTCGGCGCCACACCAGTCGGCTGCCTTTTGCAACAGCGGCTCGATTCCGAGTTTTTTTTCCCTTCCTCTCTCTTTTGATCACTTTTTTTTTTTTTTCACCCCACTTATATCACGGACACACAGATCGTCCCAAATGTCTCCTGAGCCGGTGGACGGAGCCACTGTTTATAGCAGGATACGATACAACAGGGAAGAGCTGCTAGCATTTAACCGCCACCCGGTCCCACTGGAAAAACTCGACATACCGAGAGAACTGAGGCGAAAACGCCGCGGCTGCCGGGCTGGAGTAAGGCGGAGGACAAAAAATATAAGGTACAGACCCTCCCTTCCATCTGTTGTCATGGGAAATGTACGGTCGATACTGGGAAAGTTAGATGAGCTAGCGGCTATCTCCTGTTATGATAGCACTTACCGGGAGTGCTCTCTCCTTTTGTTTACTGAGACGTGGCTAACTGAACTAGCAGCAGATGCTAACATTGAGCTGGAGGGTTTTCACATGATACGAGCTGACCGAACACCAGAGAGCGGCAAAACTAGGGGCGGTGGAGTGATAATGTATGTTAACAACAACTGGTGCAGACCGGGACATATCACTGTTAAACAACGACACTGCAGCAAAGACATTGAGTTGCTAGCTGTTAGCATGAGGCCTACATATCTCCCGAGAGAACACTCACACGTGATCTGCATTGTTGTTTATGCAAATCCGACGGCGAACGCTGGGACAGCACGTGACGTCATCCATTCAGTAACCAGCAGGCTGCAGACAGAACACCCAGATGCTCTTCTCCTCATCTCAGGCGATTTCAACCACGTTTCACTGTCTCCCATTCTGCCCACTTTCACCCAGTATGTCACATGCCACACTAGAGACAATAAAACACTGGATTTGTTCTACGCAAACACTAAGGAGGCGTACACCTCATCACAACTCCCCCCACTTGGGAGATCGGATCACAACTTGGTTCATCTCCGACCGGTGTACAAACCCCTAGTGCACAGACAACCTCCGGCCATGCACACTGTGGAGTTATGGTCTGAGGAGACAATGGACACTCTAAAGGACTGTTTTGAAGCCACTGCCTGGAAGCAGCTCTGCGATCCACATGGTGAGGACATCGATGGCCTCATTCACACCTTCACGGGCTACCTCAGCTTCTGTGTGGACAAATCCGTTCCCACCAAGACCATACGGCGTCATTCAAACAACAAACCCTGGATCAACCCTGAGATAAAAACACTTCTGAGAGAGAAGAAGAGGATCTTCAGGTCGGGGAACAGGGAGATGCTGAAGTCCGTACAGAGGGAGCTGAGGAGAAAGATCAGAGAAGGCAAGGACAGCTTCAGGAAGAAGATGGAGGACAAGCTGCAACAGAGCGACATCAGCAGGGTCTGGAGAAACCTCAAAACCATCTCGGGGCTCCAGAATACCTCCCCCCAGGCCACGGGGGGCAGGGAGTGGGCGAACAACCTGAATCTGTTTTTCAATAGATTTGACCAACCGCCCTCCCCCCTGTCTGCACAACAACCACTGCTGCCTCTAAGAAATCAAGTCCTGCTACCCACTCCCCACTCCACCGACACCCCCCCCCACTCCCAACACACAGCCCCCCATCCTGACCCTGACCAAGACCCAGGTGAGGACGGAGCTGAGGAAGATCAAGGCGAGGAAGGCGTCGGGACCGGACGGCATCAGCGCAAAGCTCCTCAAGTCCTGTGCAGACCAGCTGTGTGGGATTGTGACGTATATCTTCAACATGAGCCTGAATCTGGGGAGGGTACCACAGCTGTGGAAAACATCTTGTGTGGTACCTGTACCAAAAACTTCCCACCCCAAAGACCTGAACAGCTTCAGACTGGTGGCCTTGACGTCCCACTTGATGAAGACCCTGGAGAGACTGCTCCTTGCTCATCTCCGCCCCCTGGTGGAACCAGCGATGGATCCACTCCAGTTCACCTACCAGCATGGCATTGGGGTGGAGGATGCGGTGATCTTCCTCCTTCACCGTTCTCTGTCCCACCTGGAGAAGCCCGGGAATATGGTGAGGATCATGTTCTTTGACTTCTCCAGTGCTTTCAACACCATCCAACCGATGATCCTGAAGGACAAGCTGCTGCGCGCAGGGGTGGACCAGCACCTGTCATCATGGATCCTGGACTACCTCACGAACCGGCCTCAGTTTGTGAGAACCCGGGACTGTGTTTCCGACACGATCATCAGTAGCACGGGGGCCCCCCAGGGAACGGTGCTGGCTCCCTTCCTGTTCACTCTTTATACTGCGGACTTCTCACACAACACAACACATTGCCATCTACAGAAGTTCTCTGATGACTCTGCGATCGTTGGTCTCATCTCCAGCGGAGATGAAGCTGAGTACAGAGGGCTTATCCAGGACTTTGTGGACTGGTGCCATCGGAACTGCCTCCAGATCAACGCGAGGAAAACTAAGGAGCTGGTGGTGGACTGCCGCAGGCATGGGCAGCCCCTCACAGCACCAGTAAATATACAGGGAACAGACATCGAGATGGTGACATCCTACAAGTACCTGGGTATTCATCTGAACAATAAACTAGACTGGTCACACAATACTGACGCACTCTACAAGAAGGGACAGCGCAGGCTGTTCCTGCTGAGGAGACTCAGGTCTTTTGGTGTACAAGGGGCGCTGCTGAAGTCATTCTATGACACGGTGGTGGCATCAGCCATCACTTTTGGAGTGGTCTGCTGGGGCAGTGGCATTACTGCAGCCGATAGGAAGAGACTGAACAAACTGATTAAGAAAGCTAGCTCTGTCCTGGGGCAACGCCTTGATCCGATGGAGGAGATAGGAGAGAGAAGGACGGTGGCTAAACTGTCATCTCTGCTGGAGTCCGAGTTCCACCCTATGCAGGACATACTGGATGCACTGAGGAGCTCATTTAGCAGCAGACTACATCATCCCAGGTGCACAACCGAGAGGTTTCGTAGGTCCTTCCTACCAACGGCTGTCAGACTGTACAACCTAAGCAGGGCTGCTCGCAGAGATAGCAAAAAGACGTAACAAACTAATAGTTTTTTTTGAATGCAAAAGATGCAATAGACTTACACAATGGTCCTCTCCGGCATACAACTAGGAACATACCGGTCGCTATGGAGGGTGAGAATATGTATGGGCACATAATCATACCATGTAGGATAACTAAATAGACGGTTATGCTGTTTCATCCCACCTAGCAACAATGCTCTGCACTGTGTGTGTTTATATATTTACATATTTATTCCATCTAGCTACAATGCTCAGCACTGGGTGTGTTTATATTTATATATCTATATATTTATTCCATCTAGCTACAATGCTCTGCACTGGGTGTGTTTATATTTATATATCTATATATTTATTCCATCTAGCTACAATGCTCAGCACTGGGTGTGTTTATATTTATATATCTATATATTTATTCCATCTAGCTACAATGCTCCGCACTGTGTTTTTATATATCTACATATTATTCCATCTAGCTACATTGCTCCGCACTGTGTGTGTTTATATACTTGCATATTTATTCCACCTAGCTGCAATGCTCCGTACTGTGGGTGTTTATATATTTACATATTTATTCCATCTAGCTACAATGCTCTGCACTGTGTGTTCATATATTCATATATTTATTCCATCCAGCTACAATGCTCTGCACTGTGTGTCTGTGTGTGTGTGTGTGTGTGTATATATATATTTTATAGTAATATGTACATATGTATATTAGCTGCTCTTGCTTGCTTGTTTTTTTTCTTGCCTTCTGATTGTTGCTCTGAGTGTTGCTATCCCTGTGCTGTTGCAATCCTGGAATTTCCCCGTTGTGGGACTAATAAAGGCTTATCTTATCTTATCTTATCCAGGAAATATTTGGCGAGGTGTGACTCGTGAGGTATGTGTTGACATCAAACCACGTGATTGGGTCAGGAGAAAATAAACTGAGCAGCGCTACCCAATGGAAATCCCAGTCCCTCATGCTTTGTCATGTTTGACTGCGTAAGGGATTTGTCACAGCCAATTTTCAGATGGAGCCAGCACCAAAAACACTTGAACTCATTTCTCCCATCAATGTATTTTTGACAAATAGTGGCTGTTTATTGCAACTGGGGTGATGGCTTAGTGGTAGTATTGTAGAGTGTGCGAAGGAAAGGATGTAGAGGCGAGGCACGAATGTAAGTTAGCACAGATTCTTTATTTACCCTCTAACATGAGTACAGCCTGCTGGCCCCAGTGTGGCCGCTGGGGCCCGATTAGTCGTGATGAGAGTAGAGTATAAGAGCTAAGAGAGAGAGATGAGGGAGAGCAGCTCTTTTATACCGTCATACAGACAGAGAGAATGCATGGCACATTAGCATATAAATTGTCATCTAATACCATTGGTCAATACACATGATTAGCACGACATTGGTTGGCACAAAGATGTATGCATTCAGTCCCGTCTGACTGTCTCCTGTGGTTCTTCTGGTCGTGTGTCAATTGTCCTCTGCTTCCTCCAAGCTCACTGCTGGGTGAGAGGAAAGCTCCAGAAGAATGTCCCAGAGGAATGTCTCCCTGCTGTGTTTAGTGTCACCACACCAGACCCCCCCCCCCGAACACCCAGAAAGGGCTGTGACCCCCCCTTGTTGTTTGGCTCCAGCTCCGGTAGAACTGTCGGAGGGCATGTCAGTCCATGGGGGGGACGGGGGAGGGGTGGAAAAAAACAGTGTGCTCCGCTCCGGGTTCCAGCACATTGAACAGCCGTGGATCATGCGTGCACGGGCCGGTGTGCTTCGTGCGTAGTGAAACAAGACGGCGATCGGCCGGCTTTAGGGAGCGAGCTGCGAGAAGAGTGCTGTGGAGGAGGAGGGGGCGGGGTTGGAAAAGTCGGTGGTTGTGAAAAAAAAGAAAACTTACGTCTCTGACTTCTCTCGCGGCTCGTCCCAGCGGGGATGTGGGGAAAGCGAATGGCCAAACTCCCCGAGGTTGCATAGCGGCTGTTTTGTGCGTTGCGCGTGTCGCTGATCCTCGTGCGTCTCGATCCCAGCGCTGCGCTCTCTGTCCGGCCCTGGAGGTCACCATTATGGAGAGAGGACAAGGCGCGCTCGCTCCCGTGTGGATGTGAAGGATGTAGGCGATCCCCGGTCTCTGGAATCCACAGCGCGGTGAGAGGGAGAGATAGTCCATGTCAAGTTTGGTCACCAATGTAGAGGGTGCGAAGGAAAGGATATGGAGTCAAAGCACGAACTTAGGTCAGCACAGATTCTTTATTTACCCTTTAATATGAGTACAGCCTGCTGGCCCCAGCGTGGCTGCTGGGGCCCAGTTAGTTGTAATGAGAGTAGAGTGTAAGAGCTAAGAGAGAGAGATAAGGGAGAGCAGCTCTCTAATACCGTCATACAGACAGAGAGAATGCATGGCACATTAGCATATCAATTGTCATCTAATACCATTGGTCAATACACATGATTAGCATGACATTGGTTGGCACAAAGATGTATGCATTCAGTCCCATCTGACTGTCTCCTGTGGTTCTTTTGATTGTCTGTCAATTGTCCTCTGCTTCCTCCAAGCTCACTGCTGGGTATGAGGAAAGCTCCAGAAGAATGTCCCAGAGGAATGTGTCCCTGGTGTGTTTAGTGTCACCACAGTATATCTGTTTTGCAAGCAGCGGACCTGAGTTTGAATCCCAGCTGTGTTGTTCTTTTAATTTCATTTTTATTTGCAAGGAAGAGCTTGGATCATGTTAGAACAAAAATGAATTGACTGAGGCTGAAACAATAATCAATAGGCGGTTTTCCAAGTTCTGAGTTATTTATTCTCCTTCTGATCAGAAAGGAGGAAATCAGTACAGCATACACTCGCCTCAGAGCTTCACAGCACTAACCCTGCATGTGTCCAAGGATGTTGATTTTTTATACCTTGGTCTCTTATCTAAGCTAGACTGGCTGGAACCAACTCTCCAAGTGACTCCTTCTTTATCTGTGGTCAGCAATGAACATTCTGCTATGATCTTTACATGACCTGGTCATCCTAAGTCACTCTGACTTACAGTACAGTACAGTACAGCTTGGTATGATAAAATAATGAAACCGTCATTATTCACAATCTTGCTCATCCTAATCTTGCTCTGAAAACAGTCTTTTCAAGCTCTGAGACAAGGAAAAATATCACAGTGACCCAGACATTGGATTTTTATATGCACCAGATACAATTATAATATAAAATAGAATAATACAGCATTAAAATCATATAGAATAATCAATGGAACTTGAAAATATCCTATCATTCCCCCTTATGATGCTCAAAAAGCATCAGAGATGAAACACTATGGCTTCTAAAACCTCATTGGGCAGCTCGCCAAGTTCCGGTGCATTTCATGCTAAAGCATTGTATTGCAAAAGATCCTAACTCGCTTTTTAATGAGGAAAGTCCGCCATCAGCCTCGCTGCCACTCCCGAGCGCCGCTGGAATGTTTCATTTCCTGGGGAGCATGTGAGGACATTACCTTTTATTTCAAAAAAGAAATCAATCATCTAATTAAGTCATAAAAGAGAAAAATTGAATCAGTGATGGTGATTAGTCATAAATTAAGATGAAATAGTGTATGTATTTGTCGTTCTATGTGTCAGTAGATTAGCAGTGATTAGCAGTGATTTAATAAAAAGTTAATACTTGTATGTAAATGTAAAGAACAATAAAAATAATAAAAAAATGACTAAAAACCTGTTATGTGTAAAAGACATATGTGTATGTTTGTATTAGAGATCTATGTGTGCTAGCATCCTAACCTATGTGTATTAGTACCTCAACGTGAAACTGCAACAAGGTATCAACAATTAAACAACAATCAATATAGTAAAACTGTATACTAGCTAACTAGCGATTGGTAACATAATGGTTTCAAATACAATGTAAATTAAGACAGAACATAAACAGGATAAAGTGAAAAAATCTCAAATAAGGATAACAACTTCTCTGAATTTCAAGGCATATTTGATTACTCTTGCAACTCAGTACATTTCAAATTCACATCATGAACATACATCGCCTTTCGGTTTTCTGCATGTCAGTCATAATCTGTACTCATAAAACATTAAGCTGGTGTTGTTTCCCCATCATCTCCAGTGGTGGCCTCGTGATACAACATTAAATTCACCTGAACAAGTTTCAACATCATATCATGGATACAAGGAATGAAACATGAAAAGATCAAAAGTATCACTACAATAATCACCACCGAGTTTATGACAAGACTCCTCCATGAGGAAAACAACCAGTTTATCCAGTGTGATGAGTCATCAACATTATCCTTAGCCCCAGCAGTCTGCAAAGCAGTCAGATTACGTATGGCTGAAGCAATGACGCCTCCATCTGCATCATGTGCAGGTATAAAGGTGCAACAGTACTGACCTATAATTGCGCACACACCCCCATGGGTGGCAGTCAGCTGATCAAGTACCATTCTATTCTGTGTTGCTACAAGTCTTATAGCAGTCATTTCCTCCCTTTCACCTTTCCAGGCAACTAAGGAAAAATTCACAAAAGACTGTAGTCTATAATTAAGATTCTCATTCCACAAGGTATTTTTTGCCACTCCTACCCAAGGGAATAGCGATTGAACTACCTTTTGACCTGTAGTAAGTATCTTGAACTGCTCTGGCACGTCCCTACCCCAGATGGAATCATGTGGTGTGAAAATGGCATCCTGTGATAGGTCTGTCTTCCCTCTGCTCGTCTGACCCGCTGACATAATCAGGGTGTTGTCAGTCACAAAGACGGGGGCACAGGTTCCTGCCCAGTTCATAGGCAGATGGGAATATGCCTTACGACCACACAGCCACCAACCACCCGTCACCATATGTGTGCCATACATATGGAAGTTGCAGATAGCAGCACTGCAGAGCTCCAGCATGGCGATAGGTCCATAATGACAACGGTTAGCCTGTGGACACCACCTGCCCATCCAATTGGTCAGGGTACTAGCATCACAGGTGCGGTGTACACTGTACACCCCCTCACACCGAGAAAGGGGTAGGTCACCCAGAGGGTTGTTACCACTTCCCTTCAGACAAAAAGAAAAAGTTCCTGATGAAACTAACCTTGCCCTTACAGAGTAAGGGGTACCATAAGTTCTCACAAGAGTTCTCATAACTTCTCACAAGATTTCACAAGAGTGATTCAAAATAATCTTTTTTGTGTAGTCCCTTTTCATAGCCTTCTGTAAAAAAACAGAGAGCTTTTGCTGGTTCCATCATTTTAGCTACAACAGCAGTCTGTCCAGCTGACGTTGGCACTAGGGAGCAAACGTAACAATTGGAACGATTAGCTGCCCTGGCCGTATAATTAGCATACCTCCACCATGTATTGGCAGCATATTCATGATCGTGATGCTCATGTAGCTCTAGCCAATAATGCTGAATATGTGCAAGGTCTCTAGCACTACGATGTATGGTTTGTGGTGCAGCTAAAGGAAACCAAAATAATAATGTCACCCCTAGGATGATGATGTAAAGGAAACAACAACTACACCCTTTAATGATCAAACGTCTTTCTTGCGCTTCTTGTCTCTCCATGACGGTCAACCACTTGTTTCCCTATCCCAAGCCGGTACTGGACACCACGTAGGGTGTTGTCAGTCGACACTTGTATAGGAAAACAAGTGTCGAAAAACAATTAAGAAAAAGTCTCTTGCTGAGAGTCTTTAATGGAATGATGTTGAAAATATTTATTCAGTCGTCCCTGGCTGTGAGTTCAGAGTAGGGTAAAGTTTACAGTGTGTTAAATGCACCCAAGAGTCCCGTCCTTCAACTTTCACCGCTGTTGGCGTTGACAGAACAACTTTATGTGGTCTTTGCCAGGGTGAATCAGTCCAATTCTTCTTTTTGATGGCTTTGATGAGGACGAGGTCTCCTGACTTGGCCAAGATCGGTGCAGTTTCCTCGTGAACCCTCCTGGGGAGAGTAGCAGCAATAAATATCTCTGTTTATCAACATTCTTCTCATGTAATCTGGTAAACACACTTCTTCATCACTAGGATTGAATGGTCTCAAAGGTGGCAACAAGTATGGTTTGCCATACATGATTTCAAATGGAGACAACCCCCCTTTGGTTGGGATTATCCTCATGTAAAACGCAACTAATGGAAGACAATAAATCCAATTTTGCCTTGTTTCTGCCATTGTTTTTCTGAGTCTTTCTTTAATAGTTCTGTTTGTGCGTTCTACCAGTCCTGCAGATTGTGCGTGATAAGCTGAATGATTCTTCAAACTGATGTTCAGTGCTGTGCCTAAATGTGATATAACTTGATTTATAAAATGTGTACCATTATCTGAATAAATTTTCTCAGGTATTCCAAACCTAGGTACAATTTCTGCAAGCAATTTCTTTGCAACTGTGATTGCATTTGGATGTGTGAAAGGAAAAGCTTCTGTCCATTTAGAAAACATATCACAAATGACCAAACAATATTTCTTGCTTTCACATTTATTCAGTTCAATAAAATCCATGCAAATGTTCTGAAATGTATAAGTAGAGGCTGGAAAAGTGCCTCTCTCAGGGTTGAAGTTTCCCTGTGCATTGTTTTTTGCACAGATCAGACATTTTTTACAAAACTGTGTGGCAAACTGGCTAAACCCATAAGCAGTAAAGGTTTTATTCAATGTAGATACCATCGCCCCTCTTGCTACATGCAAAACGCCATGGAGCAAGGTAGAGACTTGGTGAAACAGTTTGCGTGGTAGAATAGGCTTGTTTGCTTTACATTTGTAGAGCTTTAAGGTGTCATCAAGAATAGCTCTCTTTTTTAGCCATTTGTAAATTTCAGCCTGTGGTGCTGCTTTTTGAGCCTCAACAAGAACATCATGTGATAGCTCTTCAGTGTCAGAACAGAATGAAATGTGCTTTGTTTAGGTTGCAAGCCTTGTGCAACCGCCTTTGCAGTTTGATCCGCAAAATGATTACCTGTAGCGGTTTGGTTCAACCCCCACAACACAGGGACAGAACACAGAGACAGTCAGCTCGCACTCCTGGGTTTTTTCCGCTGCATGCTGCGTTTACAGCTGTGAGGTTAAAGTGTCATCCATGCATTGTGTTCATGCATCCTGTCTGTACCTCTGATATGCAAATGCCCAGATTGACTGCTGTGAATGTCTTTGATGTATTGTCTGAGTTGAGTATATATGCTGCACTGTGCTGTAAATCTGCCTCTCATTCTCACTCCTGCATCTGCTGCGAGACACACACACTGTGTGCCTCCTCCTCTTTGAGAGCTGGAGGAACGAAGCTGCAGCCTGCTCAAGCCATGGGCTGCAGCCGAGTTCTGATGAAGGCGGGTGATAATAAAGCTATTTAAAAATCCAACGCTGCCTTTATTTTATCATCCTCTTCATACCTTTAGAAACCGGATCACTACCATTCGTATGAGCAGCACATTTGCACATAGCCAGTTGTAATGGCAGTCTGACACTTCCAAGCAGCTCCAAAATGAGGTGTTTGCACTTTTTGTGCAAAGTGGTGAATAGTGTAAAATGCATACTGGCTATCAATGTAAACTGTGAGTTGTTTTTTGTTTTTTTTTAAATTTTGTTATTTTGTCCCAATTTGCATGCTTCAGTTAGAGAGATCAACTCTGCTTCAGGTGTCCGCTCAATCTTGTCCACCTGTATCATTGTTTTTTTTTAATTTTGTTATTTAATGAGGTCAGACAATGGTTGCACTTCAAATGAATAATTTGCAATCCAGGAGCGACAATAATTTAATGTCCCAAAGAATGACATCATGTCTCTTTTTGTGATTGGTTTAGGCGCTGCCAAAATAGCCTCTTTGCGAGTAGGATCAACATGTCTCCCTTCTGCTGACAAAATGTGGCCTAAGTATCTCACTTCTGGCTTCCACATCTGCAGCTTTGCTTTGTTAACCTTGTGACCCTGCTCAGCTAAAAATTTCAACAAGGCAATGGTGTCTTTTTTGCAAGTGATTTCATCAGGGGATGCCAGCAAAATGTAACTGGGCCAAATTTGCTGACATTGCCTGTGAAAAAATGGTTGGTGATTCACAATAGCCCTGTGGTAGCCTCATGAATGTGTACCTCTTGCCTTCAAATTTGAATACAACCCAAAACTGATGATCTGGGTGGATGGGAATGCTGGAAAAAGCATTACTGATGTCAATCACTGTGAAAAATTTTAATTTGTGATTGTAGCTCATTTAACAAAGTGTATTGCACAGTATTTTTAGACCTAATACTATAACCCCTGCATCTATGAGTCCCTGTATACCAGGTTTAATACCTTCTTGAGTTCAATTCAATTCAACTTTATTTATATAGCACTATATCTCAACAACAGTCATCTCATGGCTCCTGGGCATAAAAGATATTGTCTCTGATAAGGACTAAAATAGGGTTTTACGTTTATTATTACCAATTCTGTATTATTCATTAAGCCTACGTCCTTCCATTGCATGTGTTTAGGCTTGCTCAGTGTAATGTGTGGTGACTCCTAGTGTTTAAAGTGACCTTTATTTTTATCTGATAACCTCACAGATGCTTCTGCATAGCCCTTTGGTGACCAGTACAAATTTGCAATAATTGTTCTGGAGGATGAGTTTACAAAAAATGTTTTCTCAAATTTGTCATCTGAGCCACTCAGATATTTGTCATACATGTTGCAATGATTTTGATTTGTGGCTTGCACGGTTGTAGGAACTTGTGTTTTGAAATATTGCATTATTTTGGCTTCCAAGCTCTCAGCCACTCCAATTGGTCCGTCCGGTACCAAGCGAAGCGACCATGATGTCATGCGCTGGCCCTCGCGAGCCAGCATAAGATGCACACAGAGTCACCAGTGAGTTTTTCAGTGAGTTTATTACGGTGAAAAGGTGTTAACACAAGCTGCTGAGATAATGACAGGAGTCTACACAGAACAGGAAGCATAGGGCTATACAGCACACTATAGGTCCAGGACAGGAGACAGTCACACACAGTCAGGCTTGGTAATAATAACACACTGGCTGCTAAGGCAGGGACTTACAGATCATAATACGCCGGGAGGAATAAGGCTAATGTAGCACACTTACTGGTACCGGTGAAAGACGGTCAAGCCCAAGGCAGCCGAGGTGTGAATACAGTCCAGGCATCCGCAACGTGACGGTGGGTGAACAGCTAAACGACCAGGTTGGCGATCAGATTAGCGATCAGACACTGCTGCGTCCTAACGACGCCAGTGCTCAGCTTAAATAGACAAGGTATTAATGACAATGATGACACACAGCTGGCCGACCGTTGACAGGCGGAAGCCCCACTGAGCACTTTCACAATAAGAGCCCGGAGAGGCCAGAATACCGCCCGCAGCTGTCAAGGCCGGCAGCGAGACATAACTTTAACCCGAGCACGATCAGAACCGACGCTCAGGTCATAACAGTACCCTCCCTCCACGGGCGGACTCCGAACGCCCCAAGGAACCACCCTGCCCCCCCCGCCCCCCCAGGGTGGGAGGTTGGGGGACAGGTGCGGAGGGAGAGAAACCAACCCAAGAACAAGACAAAGACCAGACAAGAAAACCATACAAGAAATACATACAAACACATGACTCTGGGGAAAAAAAAAAAAAAAACAAAGGAAAGAAATACATGACCAACTGTGGAAAAACATGACTATAAAAAGAATACATGACTGGAACCATGGACACAAAAGAAATACGTGCCAAACACGGCGACTATGAAAAAACAAACACACAAGACCAAAAATACAAATAACCCCAGGAAACTATGAACAAAAACCTCCATACTATAGCCCCCCCAAGAAGGAGTGGAGAACAAAACAACAAGGACAAAATGACCCAACTTGGCTATGACAAGACTGTGGCTCTCCAGAAAAAAAAAAAAAAACATGAGACAATCCAAAATTGCTCTGACTTGGCTAAACCTAAACTATGGCCTTCAAAAAAAAAAAAAAAACAAGAGGAAAACAAAAAAAAATGCTCTGACTTGACTAAGACAATGACTGTGGCTCACAAGAAAAAAGAAACAAGAGACAATCTAAAATTGTTCAAACTTGACTATGACTAAGACTTTGGCTTACAAGGAAAAAAAAAAACAAGAGGCAATCTAAAAATTGCTCGAACTTGACTAAGACTATGACTTACAAGGAAACAAGAGGCAATCAAAAATTGCTCGGACTTGACTAAGACTATGACTTTGATAAACAACAAAAAAATTGAATGAATGAATGAATGAATTTATTTTATTTCGGATAGTACATTACAGGTTAAAAGAAACTGTATAATATAACAACAAGGTCAAATTAGACAAAGACTCCTTCTACTATACAATTCCACGTGAGTTATCCGAAATGGGTGATGGCTGAAGCCGCAGCTTATATTGCCCACCCATATTCCATCCAAGAATTCAAAGGAGAAAAAAGAGAAAACAAGACAAGAGCGATTACAATTTAAAACAAGGCTAAGACAAAATGTGACTGAGAGAAAAAAGAAAACTGAGCTAGTCTAAGTTAAGCGGTTACTATTCAAAAACAAATCTAAGACATAGTGTCACGGAGAAAAAAAAAGAAAAAAAAGAAAAACTAAGCTACAACACAACACAGGCTGGAAATGTCAAGCCTTATGTGAGTTTACATGTCGTCTTGTAAATATGTTTGGAGTATTTCTTCCTTTAGTTTTTTTTTTTAATTGTCCAAGCTTTGTACATGATTTTAATTCAGGTCCAAAATCGTTCCATTATCTGACACCTTGCACTGAGATACAGTGTTGCTTGGTGGTAGTTCTCACTGTAGGCTTTTGAAATATACATGTTCCTCTGAAGTGATATCGTTTCTCCCTTGTTTGGAACAACTTTTGGATATTTGCGGACAGTGATAGATTCTTCACTTTGAACATTATTATTGCGGTTTTAAAGTCAATCAGATCTTTCAACTTGAGAGTTTTTTGTTTAAGAAAAAGTGGGTTTGTTGGTTCCCTGTAAGCTGCTTTGTTGATTATTCTAATAGCTCTCTTTTGAAGCATAAAGAGTGGATATATGTTTGTTTTATATGTATTTCCCCATACTTCATTACAATATGTCATGTATGGGAGTATTAATGAATGGTACAAGGTGTATAGTGTGGGTTGATTCAGCAAATTTTTCACTCTGTGTAATATTGCAATTGATTTGGATACTTTACCTTTTATATAATTAATATGTGGCTTCCAACACAGTTTGTTATCAATTATTACTCCAAGGAATTTAGTTTCGGATACCCTTTCAATCTCTACACCATTTACACTGAGTTTGGGTACTGGGTAGTTGTGATGGTTGTTAAAGACTATAAATTTTGTCTTGCTTAAATTGAGCGTTAATTTGTTTGAATCAAACCACAGTTTCAGCTTTCCTAATTCCTTTCCGAGTGTATCCAGAAGTTGTTCCAAATTGTTTCCCCTGCATAGCAGATTAGTGTCATCAGCAAACAATATTAAGTCCATTTTTTCTGAAACTTTACACATATCATTTATATACATATTGAATAATAATGGTCCCAAAACTGAACCCTGTGGGACTCCACAGGTGACCTTCAGTAACTCTGAGTTTTTGCTGTTAACACATGCAAACTGATATCTATTCTTTAAGTAACTACTTAACCAGGACAGTGCTACTCCTCTAATACCACAATTTTGTAGTTTCTTTAATAATAGATTGTGATCTACTGTATCAAATGCTTTTTTAAGATCCAGGAATACTCCAACTGAATACTCTTTATTTTCAATGGCTGTTGATATTTTTTCTGTAAATTCCATTAAGGCATATGCTGTTGTCCTTTTGTGTCTGAACCCATATTGCTGCTCACACAATAAATCATTCTTCAGTATGAAGTTGTCAATTCTCTCATAGAATATTTTTTCAAGTATCTTGGAAAATTGCGGTAATAGTGAAATTGGTCTGTAGTTGGAGAGTTCCCCTCTGTCGCCTGTCTTGTAAATCGGAATTACTTTAGCTATTTTCATTGCATTGGGAAATATACCTGATTGGAGAGACAGGTTACAGATATACATCAGTGGTTTCACTATGCATTCGATAACAGTTTTGACTAGTAGCATGTCAATACCATCGCAGTCAGTAGATGTTTTACTTTTGAACGATTTAACAATTTCAGTGACCTCTCTTTCGTCTGTGTTCTTTATGAAGATGGTGTCTTTTACAGCAGTGTTATTGCATATTGTATCACCTGTAGGCGCCGTAGTGGGTATTTCTCGGGCCAGTTTAGGTCCAATGTTAACAAAAAAATTATTAAATTCATCTGCAGGTGAAGCTATATTCACATTCAGAGTCGATTTATTATTTTTTGGAATATTAGTTGGGTAGCTAGTATTTCTGCTTTTATTTCCAAGGATACTGTTGATTATTGTCCATGTATTTTTAATATTGTCTTTGTTTTTTTCCAGTTCTTTACTGTAATAGTCTCTTTTACTGCATCTTATTATATATGTTAACTTATTTTTGTATGTTTTATACCGTTGCTCTGCTTCTTTTGTCCTTTTCTTTATGAAAGCTTTATATAATAAATTTTTCTTTTTACATGCCTTTTGTAGTCCTTTGGTTAACCATGGTTTGTCAGCAAATTTGTGTTTAAGCTTTTTTTTAACTAATGGGCAGTTTTTTTCATAAAGAGTGGTTACAATGTTTATAAATGTGTCATAGGCTTCATTTACATCTGATACATAGACTTCTGTCCAGTCTTGCTTCAGCAAGTCCTCTTTAAAAGAACTGATTGCGTTTGGTGATTTGTGTCTGAACGATTTTGAGATTTTTTCTGGGTTGGGCCCCGTGTGGCCATGGATAAGTGCAAAGATTGGCAAGTGGTCGCTTATATCATTTATCAATAATCCACTTTCTATTTTCTTATCGAGAACATTGACAAACAGGTTGTCAATAAGTGTAGCAGAGTGAACTGTGATTCTACTGGGATGTGTTATTGTGGGATATAGACTCATGCTGTACATAGAGTTCATGAACTCTGTAACTACATTTTGTTGATGTGGATTAAGTAGATCAACATTGAAATCTCCACAAATTGCTACCATTTTCTTACTAGTAATATTATTGTACAGCTCGACTAATTTATCTCTGAATGTCTCAATGCAAGTTCCCGGCGTTCTGTATATGCAGCTTATGATTAGATTTTTTGTTTTGTCTAGGTCAGTCTCAACAGTAATACATTCCAAAATCCCTGGTAGTGCTGAGGACATTTCATTTACAAGCTTACATCTATACAGGTCATCAATATACAGTGCAACACCACCACCCTTTTTTTGAGATCTGTTAATGTTAAACATCTGATATCCCTCTATTGCCATCAGGGGAGCCTGGTCTTCATTAAGCCAGGTTTCCGAGACTGCAATAGCTGTGAATTTTCTGTTTAGCTGTTTTAAATAGTCTTGAATCTGTGAGAAGTTTTTGTTAAGACTTCTGCTATTGAAGTGTATTATTGACAGTTTACCATCTAATTGCACTTGACTTTTGAATTGCTTTTCAGTGTAATATTCACAGTGGTTATGAATATTATTGAAAAAGTGGTTATCAGGATCAATATCATTCTCCATCTCTTGTGGTTTATGTTCAGCATAGTGGCATATTTTTAGAGTTTGAGTTTCCTCACTCTGTGTTTCATAGTCAGTGTTCATCTGTATTTATCTAAGTCAGTAGCATCTTTGATCATTATACTTTTTGCTTGCTCAGGTGTTCCATTTAGTTTAATCCAAATTCTACAATTTCTTGTCCAGGTTGACTGTATCTTATTTTGTTTTTTTAGCATCCGTGCCTGCCGTGCTAATTCAGCGGGTTTTTTTGTCAGGTGTTCATTTAGGTAAACTTGAGTTTCCTTTAGTTTTCTGGCCTGCCTCAGTATGTCATTTTTCACCCTCCTGTTCACAAAGCGCATCACAATTGATTTCTTTGTTTTGTTATCTTTCTTCGGTAAAGCAAAAAAATTGCTAGACGTACAAAACATGATTTGGCACCATATGGGCCCACAGAAAATCCCACAGTACATGATCAGTCAGGTGGCCTGCCCCAGTCCCATGCCCCCAGAAATAAGTCCTCTGGTGGCCGAACCAGGTCACCCCGTAACACACACAGTTTATTGGGTGGCCAACCGAAGACGCCGAATGCTCCAAGCAGTTCCTCGGGTGGCCGACCCGCATCCCACAACCAACAGGACCATGGAGGGATTGCATGCAGCCGCTCACCTGAAAACGACAAAACAGGAGAGCGCCGATCTGCCAAACAAAACCCACTAATGGCCCCCAGCTGGTGGCTCCTGAGAGGGGGACAACCAAAAACCTGGACCCCCTCGAATCCTGATTGGGTCGCAGCCGCACCTGCGCTGGACCCCCACTGGACCTCGTCGGACCCCGATTGGGTTACAGCCACACCTGAGTCGGAACCCAACTGAACCTCGTCGGACCCCGATTGGGTAATCGCTGCACCCACGTTGGACCCCGACTGGGTCAGGATGGGCCCAGATTGGGTCACCGCTGCACCCACGTTGGACCCCGACTGGGTCACCTCGGCCCATGCGTCGGACCCTGACCGGGTCAGGACGGGCCCCGATTGGGTCACCGCTGCACCCACGTTGGACTCCGACTGGGTCTCCTCGGACCACGCGTCGGACCCCGACTGGGTCACCTTGGCCCAAATGTCGGACCCCGACTGGGTCAGGACTGCTCCGGCAACGACCTCCATCTCCGAACCTGGAACCCCCGGTCCCGTGACCTTGACTGGCTCCGGACCGGTAACGCTGTGGAGGTGCTCAGAACACAAGAGAGGACCGGGATCAGTTCCACCGGCAGCGCCAGAGCCCAGCGAGACGAGCTCGGGTGCAGCGGCCGGCTGCCCCTCACTCGCCTCCCCATGAGGCAGACAAAAATGCTCTAACACACCATACAGGAAAACAAGAAAGAGCACTTGCCTGCACTCGGGCTCTGGAGCCGTCCAGGACTTCGCCGATCCAGGTTCAAGGAGAAGCTCGTCGTCGGGCTCCCACTCGGCTGTGTCGGGTTCCACAGCCGGCCTGATGGTCTCTGCAGCTGGATCCTCACGCGCTGGCGTCCACGCCAATAACCCATATGGCGTGGGGGCAGAGGACCCTGGACCTGCTGACTCGGGCTGCATCCCTGAGGAACCCTGGGGACGCTGTCTCGTCGGCTCTGGCTCCTCACTGCAGTCCGTTCTGCTCTGTCCAAAGCAAGGCTGCAGGACCGGGATATCTCCCAGAGCTGCAGGCCTCCCCCTCGTTCGACGGCGTGGGACTGACGCCGAGGACCGCTCCGCAGGAGGAGACACAGAGGCAGCAGGTTTAATACAAATGGCTACAGCTGGGGAAAGAAACTCAGGGAGCTGCGAACCCTGAGCTTCACCCCCAGGAGTCAGACAAGACAGATCACTATTATTACTAGGAAAGTGAACTTGGACTTGCCTGTCTCCCGGGGGGAGGATGTTGTCAGCTGTAGCGGACGTTGCTCCTTCCCTCGCTCGCTGGATAGTAAAGGATCCAAGAACGGAGCCCACCGGCACAGGACTCAGCTCATTCTCAGCAGCTGGCTGGTTGAGGGGGTCATCCCGGCGGCCCGGAGCTGGATCCGGAGCAGGAGCTTGCCGAAGATGCACCCGGCCGTGACGCCGACGCCTTCGCCGGCCCCCAGATGGTGCAAACTCCCGAAATGGATCGAAGGCAGGATCAGGATCCATAGGCAAAGAGCAGGAGTGCCTCTTCACCTGCTTCATGCCGCGTTCCTCCTCCATCATCAGGAATAAGTCGCGTTGTGCGGCGATGTCCTCCCTCCTCGCGTCGACTTCCGGGTGGTTGGCGTAGCGGGGAGAGAGATTACAGAGAACATCTTCGGCGGCGTCCAGGTATGCCGTGGTCATAGTCCAACAGGGAAGCGGAGATGAGCAGCTCATCCACGGCTTCCAAAACACTCGTCAGCACGTGGCTCTTCGGTGACGGCATTCCTCACATACACAGGACCCAGACAGGGAAAAACAACGTCCAAAACTCAAACTCACTGGTGAATAGCGTCTCAGGTTGGCGTCACCGTAAACGCTGTTTGGGCAGCAGTGTACTGTCATGCGCTGGCCCTCGCGAGCCAGCATAAGACGCACACAGAGTCACCAGTGAGTTTTTCAGTGAGTTTATGACGGTGAAAAGGTGTTAACACAAGCTGCTGAGATAATGACAGGAGTCTACACAGAACAGGAAGCATAGGGCTATACAGCACACTATAGGTCCAGGGCAAGAGACAGTCACACACAGTCAGGCTTGGTAATAATAACACACTGGCTGCTTAGGCAGGGACTTACAGATCATAATACGCCGGGAGGAATAAGGCTAATGTAGCACACTTACTGGTACCGGTGAAAGACAGTCAAGCCCAAGGCAGCCGAGGTGTGAATACAGTCCAGGCATCCGCAACGTGACGGTGGGTGAACAGCTAAACGACCAGGTTGGTGATCAGATTAGCAATCAGACACTGCTGCGTCCTAACGACGCCAGTGCTCAGCTTAAATAGACAAGGTACTAATGACAATGATGACACACAGCTGGCCGACCGTTGACAGGCGGAAACCCCACCGAGCACTTTCACAATAAGAGCCCAGAGAGGCCAGAATACCGCCCGCAGCTGTCAAGGCCGGCAGCGAGACATAACTTTAACCCGAGTGTGATCAGAACCGACGCTCGGGTCATAACACATGAGTTGCTACTGCAAAATCTCGCAAAATATGAATTTCTGATACATGTGGGAAATGTGATGCCCTCATACCACCTTCTGTCGGAATTAGGGCGATATTGAGAGTTGCGAGCAAATCCCTTTCTAATAAGTTAAGTACACTTGTGACAAAATGAATGAACCTTCTGCAGTCCCCTGTAACATCATTTTACTGTTACAATCTCAGAAAGATATTTCTTTTTTTGCTTCCCATTTGCTGATTTAATGATCACTGTGTGTTCTGATTTTGTGAGCCCCAGAATCATGAAGAAATTTCAAAGAAGTTCCCTGAACTTCTAGAGTAACCTCTGATAAACCCTTTAGTGTCATGATTAGGTCAAAGTCAGGTAAATGAAATACTGTATGTCAAATGTCATTGTCAGTAGCTGTACTTAGCTTTGGTTGTCACATGTCGGGATGTGATGAGTCCGGTTGTCGCTGTTGCTGTCGTTGTTGTGGCTTTGAGCAGGGCGTAGTCCCCTCCCCTCCCTCTGGCCTCCTGAACGTGGCCCGCAGATCCAGCACCAAGGCCTTCCTCTCCTCCTCCATGCCGGGGACCCTGGGAAAATACAGAAGTGGGGGAAGCAAAGGCCTCCCCCTGAGGGTCAGCTCAGTTGTTCTGCGTGTTTTGCATATATCAACACATCAGCAAATGAACGTGTGATATATTACAAGGTGTTTGCGTACATGCTGTGCTAAATTTGGATGCGTGTTCTGTAGGAATACACTTTTCAAATGTTGTCAATAGGGTTCTGAACCTGTATCTGCAGTAGGATTTTCCAAACCTGAATGATTGTCCAAAAACATTTTGCAACCTACACCTATAGGCTTCAACACTTTCTGTTTTATGTTAAGTGGCGTTCTGAATAGCTGTCAAATCATGTTTTAATCTCCACTTGTTCCTAATATGTTCATTTAATTCTTTCACCTGCTGAGTTAATGCTGCATCAGTTGGTGGTTAACTAGCACAGTGGGAATATTTTTAAAAAAAATGTTTTGGCTATTGACTTCAGCACCTTCAGCCGCTGGACCAACACAAGCCGGGTTGTATAATTTAACCATAGGAAATTGTCCTAATTCTATTGCATGTTCCTCTTCCTTAATGTGTTCATCTAAGGGTGAGGATGTGTGTGCTGTTGAAATGGCATAATGTGAAGGTGCATAATCACTTAACTTTTTTGTCAGATGAGAAAGCTGGACTCTAGGTTTGATGTCTGGCCCGCGTTGAAAGGAAGGAGGAGGAGGGCGTGGAGGAGGGGGCCGGGGAGGAGCCAAGGCGGGCAGGTCCGCAGTTGGTGACGTGGGAGTGGTCACCGTCTCAAGATCCGGATGCAGAGAGGGAGGGGTCAGGTTGTCACCACGCCATCTGCTCCGGCCATTATCTCCTTCGTCACCTCGGAATTTTGAGAAAAAATGTGCATTAGTCAAACCCTTCTTATTACAAACATCCGAGTCTTTTAAGGTCTGGTCTTTCCTATTCAAATCAGCTTGCTGTTGCCTGGCAATCTGAAGCCATTGTTCAGCCTCAAAAAGTTCATATTTTAACTCTTTTTGCCTCCTGCCATCTGCTGCTAATCTAATGGAAGAAATTAAAATCTCACAATCTTTAACCTCAAGTTCCCCACTGAAATCAAATTTCTTTCTCCATTTTGCCAGAAACCTTGTACTATTTTTGTCCTTTTTGCTATAACAGCAACCCATGTTTGAAAGTTTTTTTTTCCTCTTTCCTTTTTACCAAGTTTTCCACACACGAATCAGTGGCTACATGGCTTTTCTATTTTTTTTTTTTCCCCAAGCTCTCTCTGTTTCTTTTTCCCCTTCTCTCAAGGACACACACCCAGAATCAGAAACAGATACACATAGATTTTCAGACATTACACACAGACAGGTACAGACAGACAGGGCCCAGACATGTTTTCTTTTGCGTTATCTCTACAAGGTCATACAATAAAGACTTTTAGGTTCATGCCAAAGCCCAAAACAGCATGAGAATTACTTCAATTAATTTCCAGATCTGGCAACCTCAGCGGAAAAAAAAATCAAATATGGCAACCCTCACACCGCCACTGGCAGCATGAAGCTTCCCCCCCCCTTTTTTCCTCTCTTATACTGCCATAAAGCACAACACCAGCCCACTGTTTCTGCTCAAGGCTACTATTTTTAAATACCTATAATTTTAAACACTTCCCAAAAGATAATTAACTAACCAACCCTTTTATGCTCCACAAATATTAGGGAGAAAAAAACCACAGACATCAATTTCACACCCTATTCACCCCACCTCCGTGGGAACTCAGCCTCTCTATGTTTCACACTGGAGCGGATTGGCAGTTGTATCTTAACCCAGGAGTGAGTTGAGCTCTCTGGGCCACCGTAAGTACAGTATCTGCTAAATTATAGCTGTTCCAGGAGTTGTCATCGGTTACCTCTGGAGGATAGTGACGTTCGATACCACTGATTTCCTTTCCGATCCGATACTGAGTAAAATTCAGGCTGGTATCGACGATACCGATACCAATACCGATATTTTTTGCGACTACACCTAAAAAAACGCATGACGCACTTACCCAGGCGGAAGAAAAAGTAGTCCCACCAACCGCGTGTCACTTAGACAACATCTCAGTAGTTTAGTTACTTTTCACCGTGTTTCTATTAAGGATATACAGTATATATATGTATACGCGCTGCTCTTGTTTTTCTCTTGCCTTCTGATTATTGCTCTGAGTGTTGCTATCCCTGTGCTGTTGCAATCCTGGAATTTCCCCATTGTGGGACTAATAAAGGCTTATCTTATCTTATCTTATCTTATCTTATCTTATACCTTACCTCAAATGACTAAAGTATCAAAAGTATCGATATTTTGATTTGAATATCGATTTTAGAGCATAAAGATCCGGTATCGGAGGTATCGATATTTCAGGATCGATCCACACATCACTACTGGAGGATGGCTTTCTGCCCATGAACGTGTTCCAGCACAGCATCACCGCAGTCATAAAAATCAAGACAGACTCTTAGATGAAAGTCAGTTTGGTGCTTGCTGTGTCTTAAAGTTCCACGTGATGATGTCATTTTGAAACCCTTACTCCTCTCATTAAGGTGATATCTCACTGGGCTGTGACGGCTTGCAACTAGTTGGAGATAATTTTTCTTTTTTTTTGCATCAAATACGCAAATTAGTGACAATTTTGTCTTGGAATCACATTAAATTGGCACACGTCCGTATTTTGCACGAATGTCACACAAACTCCCAAAGTTTGCATACATGCCACGTGCGTGTTGCACGACTAAACTGTGCCTTTTCTTGCACTTACGACGGCCGCGCAAATCCTGCGCAACTCTCCTGTGACATTTATCTGTGACGACTGTGAAATCAAGACCATATCTCCCCATCCCAGCAGTCATTTTATCATCGGACGTCAAGCAAAACCGACCACAGAGAAGAAGTGCAGAGAGACGGCGGGGTGAGGAGGCTGCCTCTGAGTCCACCGCGTCAGACACCGCAGCCCTGGGACCGGCTCTGCTTCCTCAGCAGGGGCCCGTGGGGCAGGGACAGCAGCCCCCACCTAACCCCACCCTAACCCTAACCCCACCGACGACAACAAGCACACTACCTTCAATTTTCCAACTATTTGCTCCAATTTTGCAGTTTTTTTCCCCCCTGTAAATATGCAGCCTCTGACTCGTAATGACTTTTTTTTTTACTCAAAATATTTGGCTGTTTTACGTCGCCTCCCCACTAATGCTGAAAGTCCAAAACTGGAACATAAGCAGAAGCAGCCCCAAAAGGCACGAATCTTACCCCAAAAATTAACTTCTCTGGGATCACGTGACCCTTCCGGACGGGAATGAGAACACGAACCTTTCCCGTTTTTAAAATTCCCCCGGGCCTGGCTTCTCGCCCTCCACTAGAACTTAATCGAGAGTCGGAAAACAGCAAACTTTCTAAGAATTACCCCTGATCTTGAAATATCGATCACCGCTTGGAAAGGAAACTCCATCTTCCCAAGGGATTATTGCGATACCAGCACCGTGAGTAAAATAACTCATCAATTAGGCTGTAGGTCTCTTTCTTTCAGTCTTTCACCTAGTGTACAATCGGTCGAGGCAATCACTCACTGGCCATAACAACAATAACAAAAACTCGAATAAATTACTCACACCTGGAATCCGCCTCTGAGTTCCGGTAGACCTGTCAGAGCTCCACGCCGCTCCCAGACATCACCAGGGCCTTTGAAGAGGGAAATTCAGCGTTTTTTCAGCACTTCCTAGAAGTATGGGTCTCTCCTCTTCTTTGACTGTGCACTTGTCCAAAGTCCAGGCTTGTTGGAAAACGCCGTGGACCACTTTATATGGGTCCCACGTCGGGCGCCAATTATGTTAGAACAAAAATGAATTGACTGAGGCTGAAACAATAATCAATAGGCGGTTTTCCAAGTTCTGAGTTATTTATTCTCCTTCTGATCAGAAAGGAGGAAATCAGTACAGTATACACTCACCTCAGAGCTTCATAGCACCAACTCCCTGCATGTGTCCAAGGATGTTGATTTTTTACACCTCAGTCTCTTATCTAAGCTAGACTGGCTGGAGCCAACTCTCCAAGTGACTCCTTCTTTATCTGTGGTCAGCAATGAACATTCTGCTATGATCTTTACTTGACCTGGTCGTCCTAAGTCACTCTGACTTACAGTACAGTACAGCTTGGTATGATAAAATAATGAAACCTTCGTCATTATTCACAATCTTGCTCATCCTAATCTTTCTCTGAAAACAGACAGTCTTTTCAAGCTCTGAGACAATGAAAAAATATCACAGTGACCCAAAATCATATAGAACAATCAATGAAACTTGAAAATATCCTATCAGATCATTATTAGGCATCATTATGCTGAGGCACTATTGCTATTGTGCCCTGCATGAGAATCAGGCCAGAGTTAAAAATACTGGGACAGTATAAGACTGTTGAAAATTTATTATTTCTTTAAAAAAATGGATAAGTAGTACAAGCCCATGACGTAACACAGACACGTTCACTGTAGTCACCCCAGTTTTATTTCTTTTTTCCCTGATGATTTTGCTGTTTCTTAAAGACAGCTCATTTATTGAAAAATACACATTGTAAAAATCTGCATGCTGTATACTTTTTTTTTTTTGGACTTATTTTGTACCCGTAGGTAGATTTGTTCTGCAGTCCGGTGACAAGCCACCAGCTGCCGGTCGCTGCGTGCGCAAGCGCCCCTTAACTCCCTAACCTGCATGCTACTTTGTCGACTACATGGCCTAGTAGAGCAAATGAAGATCCACATGAGGCCTTGTCTATGTGAACCATTTTGATGAAAGGCTCAAGTGTTCAAGAAAGCCTCAAGTACTCATGCCAAAGTACTTAGTCATGAGCTTAGAGGTAAAATATGTCTCTTGCAACTGGGAAGCTGGGGTTCAAATCCCAGCTGGGTCATTCTAATAATTTATTTATTTCTAACAATGAAGTATTTTTGTGTGAGTGTAATAAAATGTATTTATTTTTATTTTCTAATAATAATTTATTTTTATTTGCACAGTGAAGTGTCTGTTGCATTTGAAAGAGCTTGGATACAACAATAACACATCTTTATGCTGAGGCACTATTGCGCCCTGCATGACAATAAGGACAGAGATGAATGTACTGAGAAAAACAGTATGACTGTTGAAAAGTTATTATTTCTTTAAAAAATGGATAAGTAGCACAAGCACATTCACTTTAGTCACCTCAGTTTTATTATTTTTCTGCCTTATGATCATTAATATTTCTTAAAAGACAGCATTTATTGAAATTGAAAAAATACACATTAAACCAACAATACCCTTGCAAAAATCAGAATGTTGTATACATTTTGTCCACTAGATGACCTGGTAGAGAAAATTAAGTCTCACATGAGGCTTTGCCCATGTGAACCATTTTGATGAAAGGCCTCAAGTTCTCGAGAAAGCCTCATTTGGCCATCACTACTGATCACGATGCCGGTGTCATGTGTGCCCCTCCAGGGCGAAGGAAAGGACCCAATCCCGTAGCGAGAAGTAAACATAATTTACTGAGGAAATAACAAAGTAGCACGAGGATTGGAACAAATACTTCAGCTGCATGGCATGATAATCAGAGAAACAAATCTAAACCATGAACAGCAAAACAACAGTGCATGTGAGTGTAATGATGAAAAAGGGCATGATATGATCCGAGCGCCGATCTCGTCCGCGCTTGGGTCATATGTCATCCTTTTCAGGCTTTGACAGCAGGGTTTTCCTCTCTGGCTCCCCGGGCTCTTATTGTGACAGCGCCTTCCTGCTGTCAAGGCCAGACAGCTGTGCTGCATTCGGGGTCATTAGTGTCCGGCGTTAAAAGTGGGCGCCGAATGCACCCTGATGCAGCAGTCTCTGTTAAACTCCTGTTAAACTCCCTCAAAGATTCTACACTGTCTGACGCATCGGGCATTCCCCGGCTCAGACGCTGTCCATTTGTCATCTACAATTGTAAGTTTACCCTGTTGTTATCCCGTTCCCTTTATAGTGTCTTAGCCCACCGTGGATCTTTACTTTGTCAGTGTGTGTTCTCTTCTGTTCCTTTGCCCTTAATAATAAACATCTTTGCAAACTCACCGGTGACTTGTGGCATCTTCTGGTGGCTCGCGAGGGCCACCGTGACAGTAGACTGCTGCCAGGACGTCTAAACAGAGGCGCCACACCGAGACGCCGTTCCCGGTGAGTTTGCAGTTGGACTGCTCCTTCCTGTCTGGGTACCGTGCCGGAAGCATGCTGTCGCAGAGGGTCCACGCTCAGAGTCGGAGTGATGAGCTGTCGGACGCCCTCGAGTGCGTCGATGAAATCCTCATTGCCGCCTCCCTCCTCAACTTCCACAGCGACGTGCACTGGTACCTGGACCAAGCTGAGGATGTTCTTAATCATCTCCCCCGCTTCGCTAATCACCCTGAAGTCAGCGTGAGGAGAGATGATATCGCCGCACAGCGCGAGATACTCCGTGGGCTGGAGGGAAACCCCGGCAGGAAGCTGAAGAGGAGGAATCGTCGCCCCTCGCTTCGGGATCCCGCTCCTGCCTCTGTTCCGGCCCGGGAGTTTGCACCATCCAGGGGTCTTTCCCCAGTGAGCATGACGTCAGTCGGGATTCACCCAGAGAAGTTGCAGCTGACAGCAATTGACATCTGGGACCGAGTGGCTGCTGCTCGCTCCGCTGTTCATCCCACTCAAATCATCAAGCACGTGAGGGCGGCTGTCAGGCTGGTGGAGAGGAATCCTGAGCTGAATGGTTACCCCGAATACGCCAACCTGCTCACCTCTGTTTCTGCATGGGAGCGGCGTTTTCCAGACTTCACCTTCGCCTCGCCTTCTGCCAGTCAACGCGGTCACCAAGCCGTGAAGAAACCTCAGCAAGAACCCCGTCCGGATTCAGTTCTGGGTCACCGCAAAGGCTCTACCTCCCACACAGCTGTCACTTCCGCGCCTCGTCAGAAGGGACTCCCCGCAGCCTCTCCCCCCGGGCCATCTTCTCCCGCTGTCTCGTCAGCGCTCCGTGCCCGACTCGTTTTGGCTGTCGCCCCCTCCTCGTCGATGCCTTTCCCGGCTGCTGTGTGTGCCTGGAGTCCTGTTTCGGCAAGCCCCATCCCAGAACCTTCGCGAGCGGCTACCCCTCGTCCTCCCAGGGGCCCCTCTGTCACCATCCAGTGGGGAAAGGGAGGAGCAATGTCTGCTACAGCAGGCACCATCCTCCCTCTGGGAGACAGGCAAGTCCAAGTTCTCTCATATCCTCTTCATTATGGTTTGCCTTGTCTGACTCCTGGGGGTGGAGTTCGGGGTTCGCAGCCCCCCGAGCTCCTACCACCTGATGTAGCTTTAATTGTTAATCCCGCTTCTTCTGTGTCTCCCTCCTCTGAGCGGTCCTCGATGCCAGGCCAACATCGCCGGATGAGGAAGGGGCCTGTGGTTCTGGAGAGCCTGGTTCTGGTCCCGCAGCCATGTCGTGGGTGGAGGAGGAGAGCGAACTGCAACGTGGAACCTGCGCCGACGAAGAAGCATCCCCAGGTCTCCACGGACGAGTGGTTCGGTCAAGCGGGTCGAGGGTCTCCTGCCACCACGCTGTGTGGGTCATCGGCGTGGACGTCAGTGCCGGAGGATCCTCAGGCTGCGGACACCATCATGCCATCTGCGGAGCCCGACGTAGCTGAGTGGGAGCCTGATGACAACCTCCTGCCGTCTGAGCCCAGATCATCGGAGTCCTGGATGGCGTCGGAACCCGAGATCAGGCAAGTGCTCTGTGTTGTCTTTCTCTTTTCCATTCTAGAGCATTTTTGCCTGTCTCTTGGGGAGGCGAGCCGGGTGCAGCCGCCCACTGCATCCGAGCCTGTCTCGTCGGGTTCTGGCGCTGCCGGTAATCCTGATCCCGGTTCTTTTCTCTCTCTCCCGAGCCTTCTCCCAGAGTCGCCGGTGCGGAGCTGATCTCGTCCGCTGTGCCAGAGGTTCCGGGTTCGGGGTTGGAGGTCGGTACTGCTGCGGCGCCGACCCAGTCGGGGTCCGACGCGGGCGCAGCCGTGACCCAATCGGGGTCCAACGAGGGTGCACCACCAGCAGAGTCAAAGGTCGGTGAGGGAGCTGCAGACCCCCTGCCACCAGACACTGGGCCGGCTCATCTTCTTCCCCATCTTTATTATCATCTTCATCATCCTCGTCCTCCAGATGATCACAGCTCTTCTGCACCTGGCGCCGTTGGGGTTCCGAACACTCCGTCCGGCTCTCCCTCGTCTTTCCCCTCTCCAGGGAGCCTGTCCTCTACTTCCCCCCTACGGTCCTGGTGGCTGTGTGATGCGGGTCGGCCGCCTGATGAGCTGTTTTGCCGCTTCGGGGTCCTGGGGCGGCCACCCGATGGACTTTTCTGCCTTTTCGGCCATCGGGCCCGGCCGCCAGAAACTCTGTATTTCCGGGCCTGGGACCGGGGTAGGCCGCCCGAACGCCCCCTTTTTCTCCTATCAGCCATTTGGACATTGGACGCAGGGAGACCACCAGAACTCTTTTCTAAAGCCCATCCAGGGACAAGAGTTGCAAATTAGCTAATAGCTATACACTCTATGTGCAACACATCAGATTGATTGTCTTTGATTAATTGTCTATGTTTATTGCACTGTCCCTGTCAAATAAACTAATCTATCTATCTATCTATCTAACTGTGTGTGTTTTATTGGACTCTGCCTGCCGTCATCCCCGGTTATTTTGTATTTCCTCTAGATATTAAGGTCACTTCTGGTGTGTTGTCATGTGCCTTATTTTGATCGAAGGATTACCACTGTTTAGCGTGTCTTTTTTTTCCTCTCCCCTCTCCTGTCTGAGGGATGATTTGTATTGGCCGCATTATGTCTTATGGGCCTGGATGTTTTAGTCATAGGCCTCCTTCTGTTGTTGCATCCTTTTTTGGTCTTGTCTATGTATCATCCACACTTTATAGAGGATTGTTTCTTTTTTCTCCCTACCTTACTCTGTAATTGCTTCGTTTGCTCCCTGTCATCGTCATGTTTTTTTTGTCTTTTCTGGTTTGCTCCCTCCTGGCCTACGCCCCTTCCGCCCACCCTAGGGGGGGTGGAGGGGGGGCTTGGGTGTCATTGGGTGTTCTGAGCCCGCCCTCGAGGGGGGGGTACTGATATGATCCGAGTGCCGAGCTCGTCCGCGCTGGGGTCATATGTCATCCTTTTCAGGCTTTGACAGCAGGGTTTTCCTCTCTGGCTCCCCGGGCTCTTATTGTGACAGCGCCTGGTGGTGCTTCCTGCTGTCAAGGCCAAACAGCTGTGCTGCATTCGAGGTCATTAGTGTCCGGCGTTAAAAGCGGGCGCCGAATGCACCCTGATGCAGCAGCCTCTGTTAAACTCCTGTTAAACTCCCTCAAAGATTCTACACTGTCTGACGCATCGGGCATTTCCCGGCTCAGATGCTGTCCATTTGTCATCTACAATTGTAAGTTTACCCTGTTGTTATCCCGTTCCCTTTATAGTGTGTTTTAGCCCACCATGGCTCTTTACTTTGTCAGTGTGTGTTCTTCTCTGTTTCTTTGCCCTTAATAATAAACATCTTTGCAAACTCACCGGTGACTTGTGGTGTCTTCTGGTGGCTCGCGAGGGCCACCGTGACAGGGCAGACTACCAAACATTTTAACGGTCATGTTAACAGTAGTCTTAACAGTAGATTGCGGCACTGACTGTGCTGCGAATGCTGAATAAATAAGGGCAAAAGGTGATTAACGTGATCAAGTGCAGCTGTGAATAATTAACCATCCCACAGAACTAATCCCGGGGAAAATAAGGTGCTGTAACAATAAGGAAACACAAAATGACAAGAATAACCATAATAATGACAACTCAGGATGATAATAAGCACAAAAAAAAAAAAAATTAAAGGGTGAACCTGGTCCTTCGACCAAACTCAGACCCTGACAGCTGGGTTTGGTTTTAGTGTAAATGCCTCAGGATTGAAGAGGTATAAGCATGAAGAAATCTCAGTTTTTCAGTCAGATCCACCTCTCATTTTTGACACAGTTATAGTCCAACCAAGGCACAAGCAGGCATTTCTCTGCATAATCCACACTCTGGCTGGACTGTGCCTTCACCTCAAACCCTGACACTCCTTGCTGTGAGATGTCAGAGGTAATCACCACTCCATTAATAGGCAACAAAAAACATGTTAAATGAAAGTTCAATGACGTTTTCTAATGAGCAGTAATAACAACTTTGGGTACATACTGGAACTGGGGAAAAATTCCTTGCTCAGACAGAAGATATTATTATGCCTCGGTGCAAAGCAACGTAGGCATACGGTCACGTGTTGATGTGTGTGTGTATATCTGTCTGTTACCAACTTTTTAGCTCTGCCAGTCAAAATCAAGTGGAACTAAAGGCATGTATCATTGTATTGCCATAGTTTCCCAACTTTTAATTTGCCAGAATTTTGAGATAAGGCTTTGTTTTTGAAATAAACACAAAAATAACTCACATTTACAGTCAATGCAGCTGTGGAAAAGGTAATGTAATAATAATAACTATGCCGGGCCAGTAGAGGTAGCAGTGTGACTTTTTTTAAAGCCCCACGGACCACTTCCTGTCAACAGTCAAGCTCCTCTGAACTTTTAAAATAGCGGTTACTGAAAACTAAACATATATTCAGCAACTACACCATTTATTTCATCACATGAATTGTTTTCAGACTCATTTCACTATTTACGTTTGAAGAGGAAGGACAACATATTTTTTCCTGTAGTTTTCAGCTCATCGGTAAAAACTACAAGTCCCATATTCCTCAAACTGGAATGTGCCAATCAGCACATCTCCCTCTCCATGGAACAAACCAACATGGCCGGCATCTGAGTGAAGGAAAACCTGTTTAAAAGTAAGTTTTGTGCTTAAATTATGCAGCAATTTCAATATTAAAACACTAATGACTCTTAAAATGGCAACACTGATTCTTAAAGCTTATGTTACTTGACATTATTTTTTTTTCAGTGAGTGTTTTTTTTCATACTGGCGGCTACTTGGTTACATTAATTTAACATGTTAAATTCTTTTTTCTAAAGGTCAGCCAATTTAAAAAAAAAATCTTAATACTAACGTCAGTAATATAAAAACAACACAGTGTGATGTGGTTCATTCACTCAATTTAAAATAACTTTTACAGTCCCGTAGAGAGCTCAGTTACAGTATGGGAGCAAAGATGCAGCCTTGTTTGATGCCACTGCAGATGCTGAAGGGGTCAGAGGAACTCCCATTGAACTGCACATTCCTCTTCATGTCTGAGTGAAAAGACTCGAGCATGCTCTGCAGCTTTGGTGGGCAGCCTATCTTTGGGAGAATCTTGAACAGGCTGTCTCTGCTGACGAGGTCGAATGCCTTGGTGAGATCTATGAAGGCGACATACAGGGGCATCTGCTGTTCTCTGCACTTCTCCTGGAGTTGGCGGAGAGAGAAGACAATGTCTACCATTGATCTCTTGGCACGAAAGCCACACTGCGACTCTAGGTAGACAAGTTCTGCCAGCTTCTGCAAGCAGATCAAAATGACCCGAGCAAAGACTTTGCCGATGATGCTGGGTAGAGAGATGCCTCTGTAGTTGTTGCAGTCGCTTCTTTCGCCCTTGTTCTTACAGAGGGTGATGATCTTGGCGTCCCTCATGTCCTGTGGTACTGCCCCTTCTTGCCAGCACTGACAGAGGAATTCATGCAATGGGAGCAGGAGGGTAGTCTTGCAGTGTTTGATCAGATCCGGGGGAATCCCGTCACTGCCTGGGGCTTTTCCTAAGGCCAAGTTGTCGATGGCCTTCCTGAGTTTCTCTATGTTTGGCTCTACATCCAGCTCCTCTATGATTGGCATACACTCAATGGCATCAAGAGCTGTGGGGGACACTGTGTTGTGTCTGGAGTAGAGGTCGGAGTAGTATTCCACCCATCTCTCCATCTGTTGGCCCTTGTCTGTAATTACTACCCCAGTGGAAGATTTGAGGGGAGCTTTCTTGCTCTGGACTGGTTCGAGTGCCTTTGTGATGCCATCGTACATTCCTCTGATGTTGCCTGTAGTAACAGCTGTCTGATGTCTTCTGTCATGTCCTGGTGAGTGTGCGCCTCCTCCTTCCTGTTTTCTGCTCCTCAGGTAATCAACACACCTGGGAGATGAGATGCACCTGCTGCTTCTGCTTAGCCAGTGCTTATTAGGGCCATCTCTTCAGTGCCTCAGTGCTGGCTCATTTGGGTATACTGCCTTGCAAGCAAACAAAGCAAGTATTGTTTAATGCTCAAGGTGAAGTTTTCACACTCACCTTTTCTTCTGTTCTCTTCTCCCTCCTCACGTTGCTGCTACCTGTGCGGGGGCATCTCCGGGGACTGTGTGCGCTCACCTGCCCCATCATCCACACCCAGCTGCAACCATTCTCCACCCGGTCAGGCATCTCCGACTTGATCCCTCTTCACTTCCCAACCAGCTTCATCCTGCTGGTTCATCTCTCCCCGCTGGGGTTCCTTTCGGACCGCCTGTTCAGCCTACGTTAGTGGTAATTTGGTCATTCCACTTCCCCGTCTCCATTCCTCCCCTAACAGCTCTTGTCTCTCCTCCCACAGGCCACTTCCTCTGGCGAGTGATGTTTTCTGTAGCTGTGCTCCACTCTTCTTGAAATTTAATAAATTTGCAAACATGTTTTGTGTCTCGAGTGTTCCTTTGGTGTTGCATTCTGCACGTGAGCTGTCAGTTGAACCAATAATGACAGAACGAGCCAGCCAGAACACCGGCTCAGCGAATGCGGCAGCATCAGAACATTCCACTCTTGATCGCCTAGACGTGACCAAGAGGCAGGTGGCCGTGCTCACCCAGCAGCTGCAGACTATTACGCAGCAGCTGAGTATGGTCACCGAGCATTTGGTAAACATGGCTCCTCCGTGCCCACTCCTCCTGCCCCAGCTGTTCGTACTACCATTTGCCGTACAACCTCCGTTCCCACTCCTGCCCTGTACACGGGGGAGGTCCGGAAATGTAGAGAGTTTTTGTGCCATGAACAGCTATATATGGGGCAGGTGGGGTGGGGGGTGGGGGTACCCGGATGACACCTCAAAAATTCACTTCATGACCCTCCTGCTTCAGGACCGGGCCATCAGCTGGGCTCGGTCCATTCTCAACAGTCCACAGGAGGCTGGGTACATATTTGAATGATTTGTGGTTGAGTTCACCCGTACCTTTGACCATACGGAGAGTCAGGGTAACATCATGAGCCAAGTTCTCGGTGGAGTTTCGTGTTGAAGCGGCAGACTTGGGGTAGAATGAAGTTGCATTAAGCAGCACGTTCCTCCATGGTTTAAACTCTCACCTCCATGATGACCTGGCGATTTATGCTTTTCCTGACACTCTGGACGGCCTTATTGATCAGGCTGTCAGTCTCAATAACCGTTACCGCGAACGCGCAAAGGAGCGGCAATCCTCCTCTTGCGCCCCCCCCCCCCCGTGCGGGTGCCCATCACGTCTACTGACACGGGGGGGGAGGGGGGGGGGTTCTGGCCCTTCCTCCGAGTCAATGGCGCTCAGTCAGTCTTGATTGACCGATGAAGCGCGTCAGCGGAGGAGAAGGGCCTGCGCGTGCATGTACTGTGGTTCCATGAAGCACAGACTGGACAACTGCCCCCTGGTGCCAAAAGATGCTGCCTGTCAGTAGCCGTGGGGGGTCTGACTGGCGGGACCAAGCTTAATCCCCTCTGTAATTTCTCTATTTTGGCCCTTGTCCAATTACTGGAGATCGAGAGGAGGGCTATGGTGTTAGTGGATTCGGGGGCAGAGCAAAATTTCATCAGCTTGTTTGGGAGATGGGTATTCCCACTTGCAAATTGCCCAAACCCCAGAACATAACCATCTTATCTGGCCAGAAGATTGCACTAGTCACTGAACGTGTGGCACCCATTGCAGTCCTTTTTTCTGGGAACCATTGGAAAGAACTTTCATTCTTCATTTTTCCCAATTCATCCTCTCCAATGGCCCTTGGTTATCCGTGGCTCCGGAGGAATAACCCCATAATCAACTGGGCACAAAACTCCATCTCCTCCTGGAGCCCATATTGTTTGGCTTCATGTTTGAGTTCGGCCGAGTGTTTGCCATCTCTTCCCATTTCCTCTCCTCCAGTCGAGCTGCCGGACCTCAGCCTTATCTCCGAGGTCTATTATGACCTAGGGGAGGTCTTCAGCAAGTCAAGAGTGCTGTCACTTCCTCCTCACCGCTCTTATGACTGTGCTGTGGAGCTCCTCCCGGGGGCGCAGCTGCTGTCCAGTTGGCTCTATAGTATTTCTGGCCCGGAGAGAGAGGAAATGGAGAGCTATATTAAGGACTCTCTGAACACCAGCCTTATTCAGCCATCATCGGCTCCTCTCGGAGAGGGTTTCTTTTTTGTTGGAAAGAAGGACAGGTTATTGCACCCATGCATTGACTACCGGGAGCTAAACGCAATCACTGTAAAAGACAAATATCCTCTGCCCCTGATCAACTCTGCGTTTGAGCTCCTTCAGAGCGTGGGTGTTCACTAAATTAGATCTACGCAACGCCAATCATTTAATCCACATACGCAAAGGAGATGAGAGTAAGATGGCATTTAAGACACATCTGGGGCAGTTTGAGTACTTGGTCATGTTGTTTGAGATAACTAATGCCCCCGCCGTCTTCCAGTCTCATTAACGATGTCTTTCATGGTATGGTTAACCAGTTTGTTTTTGTCTATTTGGATGATGTATTAATCTTTTCCCGCTTGCCAGAGGAACATGAAGTCCATGTTAGCGCTGTGTTACAACGGCTCTTGAAGAACCAGCTCTCGTTAAAGCTGAGAAGTGTGAGTTCTGCACCAATTCCACCTCTTTTCTGGGCTTCATTGTAGCTGAGGGGGAGCTGATAGCCAACCCTGCCAAGGTGAAGGCTGTGCTCGATTGGTCAACACCCCACTCCCGTAAGGAGCTCCAGCGTTTGTTAGGGTTCGCGAATTTCTATCGCAGCTTCATTCAGAACTACAGTGGGGTAGCACAGCCTCTTACACAGCTGACCTCCATTAAGGGGCCATTTTGCTGGTCCGAGGCAGCTGAGCAGGCTTTTTCTAAATTAAAGAGCCTGTTCTCTCAAACACCCATCTTGGCACAGGTTGACCCTCAGCTCAAATTTATCCTCGAGGTGGATGCTTCCAATTTGGGGTGGGCGCTGTCCTTTCACAGTGCTCGTCCTACAACCAGAAGCTCCACCTATGCACATTTTTCTCTCAGCGGCTCACTCCAGCTGAGAGGAATTACAACATTGGGGATAGAGCGCTCCTAGCCATTAAATTGGCTTTGGAGGAATGGAGACATTGGTTAGAAGGGGCTATTCACCCCATAGTCGTGTGGACCAACCACAACAGCCTGGAGTATCTGCGGTCGGCCCGCCGACTTAATGCCAGGCAGGCCCACTGGGACTTTATTTTTCCATAGGTTCAATTTCACCATTACCTATTGGCCTGGCTCTCGGAATACCAAACTGGATGCGCTCTCCCGCCAGTTTGGTTCCGAGCAGGTACTCTCCCATCCCTTCCCCAGTCTATTGTCCCTTCTTCCTGTATACTCGGAGCCCTAACCTGGGACATTGAATGGAGGGTCCGACAGGCCCAGTCCTGGGAGCCTGAACTGGAGGCATGCTCCCCGCAACCGCCTGTTTGTTCCTGCCTCCCTCCACAGTGATGTCATCCACTGAGGTCACACCAGCCGCTTCGCCTGCCACCTTGGGATCATCCGTACCACCAACCTAGTCCGGCGGGCATTCTGGTGGCCCACACTGTGGCGGGACATGCTGGAGTATGTCAAGGTTTGCCAAACCTGCACCCGGGGCAAGTTGGACTCCTCTCCCCCTGCTGTTCTACTGCATCCCCTACCTATCTCTGGTCGTCTTTGGTCCCATATTGCCCTCGATTTTGTCACTGGACTCCCTCTCTCCCACGGGAAATTGGTCATCCTCACTGTCATCAACCGTTTCTCCAAGGCCATTCACTTGGTTGCCCTAACTAAACTTCCCTCCGCCCCAGAGACTGCCGAGCTCCTCACCTCCCACATCATCCATCTGCACGGCATCCCCTGTGACCTTATGTCTGACTGGGGCCCCCAGTTCATGTCCCAGGTCTGGAAGACCTTCTGTTGCATGCTTAGGACCTCTATCAGCCTCACATCGGGGAACCACCCACAAAGCAACGGGCAGGCTGAGTGCGCCAACCAGTCCTTAGAGGCCACTCTCAGATGTGTTGCAGCTGAAAATCCCTCTACTTGGAGCACGCACCTGACCTGGGTGGAGTATGCCCAAAACCCGGCCGTCTTAACCCGGCCGTTAAGTTTATATTTTAACAGGGGGAGGGGGAGGGCAATCACTTTTTCCACACGGGGCCATGTAGGTTTGGATTTTTTCCCGTTAATAATCAACACCTTCATTTAAAAACTGCATTTTGTGTTTACTTGTGTTATCTTTTTCTAATATTTAAATTCGTTTGATGATCTGAAACATTTAAGTATGACAAATATACAAAAAAAAAAAAAAGAGAAATGAGGAAGGGGGCAAGCACTTTTTTTTACACCACTGTACAGTATAATGAAAAAAGAACCAGTCCCAAAATGGAACCCTGTCGTACCCCATAACTAATTGGGGGACACGGTTGAGGTGTATTGGCCTAAATCAGTGCTTCTCAATTATTTTTTGCAAAACCCCCCCTAGGAAAGAGAAAATATTTCGCGCCCCCCCAACTCGCTGCAGTGACTATAAATAAGATCATTATCTATAAAAATTGTATAAGTATACCTAAAATTGTATCCTTTTTAACATTAACAAAAGAAAAAAGCAATATAAATCAACTTTCAACAAATATTAACTTTATTTTGCCACACAGAAACCCTGTTATAGTCTAAAACAGAAAAAAAAAAACTTAAAGTGCATCAAAGTGCCTGAAATAAAAAATATGTCAATCCTTATTTAAACTAGAAACATTTTTGACCAACTGAACCATTTGATGCTGAGAAAAATAATTCAGTCAATAAATAATATTAAATGTAAATTGATCTGGAACATTAACACAGGAGTACCAATATATTTAACATTTTAGTCTGAAGAAAAAGGTAGAAAAAGGCAGTATCAACTCCTCTGCAATTGTGTGGGGTTTTTTGCACTGCGCAATTTGGTGCACCACTTTAAATGATGCTGAAAGTGCTCGCTGGTTTACTGATGTAGCGTTCACAAAGCGGGATGATTGTTGGCCGTACTCCGCACGTTTTCGCTGAAAAAAATCAAGCGGCTTATCAACGTGTTGAGGATGTAATGTCTGTAGGTGACGTCTTAATTTATTTGGCTTCATGCTGTCCGCTGCCAACACTTTCAGACACAGTGAACACACCGGTCTTTCCTCGTCTCCCATCGTAGTCAGAGTGAAGCCAAGCGCTAGATAAGCTTCGTCATATTTCCTCGTCTTAGCTTTTGGGAGACTTTCATTTGTATCTTTACCTGTGTCTCTCTCCGCCTTTCTTTTCGTTACTGTTAAATATTTCTCCATGGTGTCTCTCGAGGGGTTTGTTGACAGCAATTTAAAAAGTTTTAAACTCCCGCACAGACTTTGACAATGAGAGCGCCACTGCACCACCTGCTGCCGTGGATGTGCAATTACACTTTACACGGCAAAAGCAAAGCCTGTTCCCCGGGGTCACACGTGCCCCCCCCCGGCATCGCATTGCGCGCCCCACTATTTGAGAAGGACTGGCCTAAATGGACAAAGAAACTTCTATCTGCTAAATAACACTTTTAGCATTAAAGAAGTTAATTTATGTTTTCATGGTGGTGGTGGTGGTGGTGGGGGGGGGGGCAAACACTTTTTCACACAGGGCCATGTAGGCTTCATTTTTTTCCCTTGGTAATAAACACCTTAATGTAAAAGATGTATTTTGTGTTTACTTGTGTTATCTTGTATTTAAATATGTTTGATCTGAAACATTTAAGTGTGACAAACATACAAAAAAATGAGAAATGAGGAAGGGGCAAACACTTTTTCACACCACTGTGCATACACTATGGTCATATAACATAAAGGTACACTTAGTTAGCCTTTAACACAAAACCAGTTAGTGAAAACATGTCCACATTAAAGTTTGTCACGTGGAACATACATGGAATTGGTACCAGGGAGTAGAGGCTTAAAGTTTTTAATCAACTGAAGGATCTACAGGCAGACTTTGTCTTATTACAGGAAACCCATGTTTCTAAGTAGTCTGTAGATGTGCTCACCTCCCCAGAATTTCCCCACATGTACTCAGCCTGCTTTAACTCCAAACAAAGAGGGGTAGCTATGTATATTGGTAAACAGAAGAATATGCTTTGTTGTGAATAACACCTTAGCAGATCCAGAAGGTAGATTTATAGTATTAAAAATCTCAGTTCATAATTTGGATCTATGTATTGCAAGCGTTTATGGCTCAAATGATGACATTTTCACACTTTCTTCACTTTCTTCACTTCTCTTTCTTAACACTTGGACACTACACTCATAATAGAAGGAGACTTCAACCTGGTATTAAACTGCAATCGACAGGCTCAGTACATTAGGGAATTATCGAAAATGGCAGGCTACTGACACTCTCAAGCAATACAAGAATGATTTTGGTCTTTCCGATGAATGGCATTCTCTTCACCCAACTCTTAGGGAATACACTTTTATCCATCAGTTCATAGTTCATATTTTCATATTTAGACTTCTTTGCCAGTCACTATTGTGAGGGATATCACAGACACTGAAATTTGTTCAAATCAAGTTATCACCATCCAGTATCTCTTACACTAATAAAGAGGAAAGCTATAAGCAAAACTCGTCGGCCTCCGTCGGTCTATGATGACCATGGAAGAGAATCCTAAACGTCTACTCTGCTGGAACAGCACCGCCTGTGGCTGAACAGGCCAATGTGCACCGGTGTTCTACCTTCCAGCGTTGGGCGTTGGTAGGATTCAAACCTGGGCAGGAAGATATGGAGGACAAGATGTTACCCATGCAGCATGTCCCCCCTCTCCACGTCACTGATAAATCCAAAGGAACAGCAGGGCTGCTATAGTTTGGCACCAGCGTCGTCGCAGTAGCTGCCAGAACGATGTTGAGCACAACAGAGAACTGCCTTAGGGACTCCGACTCCGGATTTTTCCTCAGGGTTGACTCCCGAAGCCTTTCCCGTGACCGGGTGTGCCGCAAGGCAGCGGAGGTTTGAAATCAGGGTTTACCTTCCCCTAGATGGGCTACCTTCCCAGGTTGACGAGCCACCACCTACCCGAAGCATCTGGTTTTAAGGCGCCAGAGATCCGCCCTCGCCCCTTCTCCTATTAGTAAAAGCAGTTCCGCTGGGCTTAGAGACTAAACCACACGGGCAGGCTAGGAGTTGGACTTAGTTGTCAGAGGCTTTTCGAGACGCACGCCGTAAGGAGCATTTTATGAGCACTGGGAGCTTAACCCCAGTGCCGCTCCTGGCTATGACAACCTTGGAACCAAGCAAAACTAGGAGCTGGAAATTTAATCAGAATCAGAATCAGAATCAGAATCAGCTTTATTGGCCAAGTATGCACAACACATACAAGGAATTTGACTTTGGCTAAAAACTTGCTCTCGTTGTTCAGGTGAAGGATTTAAATAAGGATTCAATGACAACCAGAGTATGTACAGTAAATTACAGTCTGTCCACGTTTCTATAAAAGGATGCAAATATATACAGGAATATATGCAGTTATTTACTCGGACTAACCACACTTTGCAGAAATATATGAAAAAAATATACAATCACACAGTATTTCAATGTGGACTCAGATTCAGTGATATAATGTGAATGAAGTAAAAAGCAGTGTGAGAGTTATGTGCAATGTAATAATGGATGAAAAGTCATGAGTACAGCAACAGGTAGGACTAGGTGAATGTTAGGAGTTCATCAGAGTGATGGCTTGAGGAAAGAAACTGTTCCTGTGACGGGTGGTTTTGACCTTCAGTGATCTGTAACGACGACCAGAAGATAGAAGTTCAAACAGTTTGTGGCCGGGGTGTGATGGGTCAGCACAGATGTTTCCCGCCCGTTTCCTGGTTATGGACCGATATAAGTTCTCAATGGGGGGTAGGTCGGTACCAATGATCCTCTCCGCAGACTTAATGATCCGCTGCAGTCTGGTCTTGTCCTGTTTAGTGGCAGATCCAAACCAGACAGTGATGGAAAAGCAGAGGACAGATTGGATGATGGCGGTGTAGAAGACAACCAGCAGCTCCTGAGGCAAATCAAACTTCTTGAGCTGACGCAGAAAAAAACAACCTCTGCTGGGCCTTTTTCCGGACAGTGTCAATATGGGAGGACCACTTCAGGTTCCGGGAGATTGTGGTACCCAGAAACTTGAAGGAGTCCACAGTGGACACTGTGCTGTTGAGGATGGTGAGTGGGGGGAATGAAGGGGGGTGTCGCCTGAAATCCACAGTCATCTCCACCGTTTTGGCTGGGTTAAGTTCAAGATGGTTCTGGCTGCACCAGAGGATCAGCTGCTCCACCTCCCGCCTGTATGCAGACTCATCATCATCCCGGATCAAACCGATGACTGTGGTGTCGTCCACAAACTTCAGGAGCTTCACCGAAGGGTCCTCTGAGGTGCAGTCGTTGGAGTAGAGGGAGAAGAGCAGTGGGGAAAGGACACATCCTTGGGGGGCGCCAGTACTAATTTTTCGGGAGCTGGATGTAAATCTCCCTAGCTTCACCTGTTGCCACCTGTCAGTCAGAAAGCTGGAGATCCACTGGCAGGTGGAGGGGGGCACCTTGAGCTGGAGGAGTTTCTGATGAAGAATGCCTGGGATGATGGTGTTGAACGCTGAGCTGAAGTCGACAAACAGGATCCTGGCGTACGTCCCTGGGGAGTCGAGGTGTTGCAGGATGTAATGTAGTCCCATATTCACTGCATCATCCACTGACCTGTTTGACCGGTAGGCAAACAGGTCAGTATATAATACATCACTACAAAAAGACAAAGACTTTATTAATTACTTAAATAAAGAGTGGGAATCATATCTGGAATTTAATGACATGACAGGAATATTGCTGTGTGTTCTATGGGAA
This sequence comes from Pholidichthys leucotaenia, assembly GCA_020510985.1. NCBI lineage: Eukaryota > Metazoa > Chordata > Actinopteri > Cichliformes > Pholidichthyidae > Pholidichthys > Pholidichthys leucotaenia. Next base: position 431,472,280 of record CM035839.1, on the reverse strand, counting down.
CCAGCAAAAGTGGTCATGCGAGGTAATATAATCTCTTACTGTTCGTATAAGAATAAAAAAGAAAAAGCACTGGTACTGGAGTTAGAACAGAAAATTAAATCAATGGAGATGACCTGTGCTGTTTCTCCACAGGAACATTCACTTAACAATCTGAGAAAATTAAACCTGGAACTAAAAGAAATTACAAACAAAAGGACACAGATTTTAATACAAAAACTGTATCTTGAGAAGTTTGAACACAGTAATAAATTGGAGAGATATCTTTCTCACCAGCTTAGATTGAATAAAGAAAACAACAACTATCCACTCTATTAAGGATTTAATTGAAAATATTACCCATGAGCCTGAAGAAATAAATAACTCCTTCTGTGGAGAATGTGCTCAAGGATGAGACTGAGTTTATTCCTCAGATTTAGCTTTATTCACAGATTAGCGGGGCAGATTAGTGAAAGAATCTTTCACTTGGTGATACAAGCACCAAAATTGGCACAAATGAAGTTCAGGACCTACTTTTTAAGAAAAGTACGCTCTCCAGCTGAAAATCCAATATGGCCGCCATTTTTTCAAGATGACCACCTCTGATATGGGTTTACAGCAGTATTTGGCTTAAATTCTGACGATATCATGCTACTTTTATGATCTATATATCAAAATATATGTTTTTGGAGACAAGAAATCCAATTTTGCCTTCCAAATATCATAATTATCAACTACTATGATGATATATTGAAAATATAATGAAGAAACACTACCTGAGTGAAGATACTGATATGATGTGATGTATGTTTCCTACCACTCAATACAGAGATGTAGTATAGACTGAACTGGCTAGCTTGAATTGACTCTTGGTCACCTGTTTTACTCCTTGCATTTGCAGGAACACAGTTGTGTACATTTCAGGGTGCGGCGGTAGCATTTACATGGTCCACGACATTCACCCGTGCAGCGACATTTTGTCAAGCTGCTGGCAAGACTGAGCAATGGGTGGCAGGGTTGACCAGACGACTGCCCAGACTTCACCATTCTTCTGCCAGCCCCAGTTGGCAGGGCTTTCAGGTTGCATTTTGCACGATGTTGCCTGGCCCCATATACAGGCTGCCTGGAAGACAGAACGTCTAACATGCTGAGTGAGAGATGCACTGGTTGGTGGAACAGAATCGTAAGATCTCTGCTTCCGAGCAAACAAGTGCAGTCTTGCCTCATCGACCTTGGTGGTGTTGCTGTGCTTGTTGTACATGGTGACAACAAATTTCTCAAGGATGTTGAAGTCAGCATCTTCTATGATAGGTGGGTATTGACTGAGCTTCTTGAAGACTGGGCTTACTTCAGGACAAAACCCCCATGTTTGCCATGCAGTTGTCTTGCCTCTACCTCGAAAGGCTGACACCACGTCGCAACCAGTGAAAGCATGAAAGAAGCACATACCACTAGCTTTCTCTGGACCAAGCTTATCTACCAGATCGTGAATAGGAAACCATCTTATGGACTGACCCTGACCAAATTCTACCCACACCATTTCCAAGCCTGCATCCTGAAGAGTTGCAAAGACACTGACTGCAATAACCAGAATATCTGTGTCACATGCTTTGATCAAGACAGACTTCGTCTGTTGCTTTGCTGCATGAAGAGCATGTGTGAATATCCTGGAGTCAGCTTCTTCATGGTTGCAAGGACTTAAGCCATCAAGGTTGAAGGTCTTGTTTGACAATGCCCGATCATCCTTGGTCACAATTACAACATTGTTGGGACACATGGATATAATCTTGTCTGCAAGGTAGTGAAAGAGCTCAGTCTTGTTGTCACTGTCTCTCAGGAAGCTTGACCAGATGGGTGGTAGTTTGGTTTTGTCTGTCACTCTACGCCGAGTTCCCTTTCCTCGCTTTGACCTTGTTTCAGCTTTCAGGCTTGATGTTTTGTATACATCAAAAACTATGTCTGTGCGTTTATACTTTGACGATTAAAAGTGGATCTTTGGTACTACATCACGTACAGCTTATTCCTAAAAGGTCTTTGATGTCTTTGGAGACAGTGAGTGAACAAGAGCAGAACCATCAATGATGATAGCATCACATTCTGGTTGAGTGTCAGGGAGAGAAATGGCATCTTCCAGACGGTCAGCAAGGTCAGACTTCTTTCCAGAATGGAGATTCCCCATGTCACTCAGTGCTGCAGGAAAGGACTGATTCTCGTGCCTGAAGAACTCCAGTAGATCACACTCTCGAGCTTGACATGATATGAAAAGCTGCGAGAACAGATTGCAGTCACTTTTAAGTACCTCCTTTTTTTTGTCGCTGGAATCTACAGCTGCCTGTTGCCGAAAGAAGTCAGTTTTGTTCTTTTTGATTGGCTTGTAGAAGGAAGCCTCATCACCCAGACCATTGAAAAAGTCTTTGAAGGCAACTTCACCTTTCTCAAAATGAGTTCTAACAAGCTCTGCAGCACTGGGATGTGTGATAAGCTTTGTGTCCAGTGTGAGCAGATCCTTGGATTCCTCCAGGAAAGGATTGCCCAGGTCCTTCATCACACCAAAAAACTTCTTGACCTTGTCAGTGAAGGACTTCTGAGACTGGCTGTTCTGCTCATGATGCTTGATATCTTCATTTGCAGCTTTAACCTGTGAAGCCAACTCATACTGGTTAACTAACTGGCTAACTTCTGGTCCAGAAATCATCCATTGCCTCAGTTCAGATGGATCCTCAGTAACTCCAATGGCACCACCATCACCTTTCACGACAGCATTGGCCTGCTCATGAGCTTGGTCAATGGCTATGCCGGAGAATTCCCTGTGAGTCTTGTGGACCACAAACTTTCCCAGCTGAAATTCGTGGAACACTCCAGGGTGACTTTGCTCCAAAGAAACCATGTCTTTGAGGTGGATGGGGAGCCATCGAGCATAGTTCACATTGTTGTTAGCAAAGAAGAATGGGATTAAAGCAGACAGTGCTTGACAGTACAAGTTGAAGTTAGCCTCTCTGAAAGATCTGACCAACGAGAACACCACCAACTCCATTGACAGGACAAGCTCCCAGAATTGAAACTGTGGACTTTCTTTCCTGCGTGTCTCACACCATTCATCAAAATTCAGGGCGTCATTCTCCTCTGCACAGTGATACTCATATGCCTCCTTTTGTAGCATGTAGAGGCAGCTTGCTGTGACTTCATGCATATGGCGTGTTTTTGTGACATTGAAGGCTGAAAGAAAGGATTGGTTGTGCTTTGACATCCTGGTTGTGCTTTGACATCACTCTCATAAAAGCAATAAACTAACTTGAATAACATTTTATCACATCAATGAAATAAGTAACCATGGACTTTTAGGTTTTGGCCACATAGCTTACAGAGACAGATTTTCAGCTAGAAAACTGCAATTTACAGCCATTTAGCAGCCGCCATTTTGAAATATGTTGGTCATATTTAAATTCAGAACATAGAAATGAGATAAATGTATTAAAATACATGCAGTTTAATGTTCAGATCATTCAGAAACAATGCATATTGGATTTCCACTTCGCAAATAGAAAATATCAGAGATTGACATGGTCGCCATCTTGAAAAATGGTGGCCATCTTGGATTTTCAGCTGGACAGCGTACTTTTCTTAAAAAGTAGGTCCTGAACTTCCTTTGTGCCAATTTTGGTGCTTGTATCATCAAGTGAAAGATTCTTATGAAAAACTGGCTTAATCTGCCCCACTAGATCACATACTCCAACAATCTCAAAGCAAGAAAAGAGGAAGTATAATCTCACATCTGGCTTTTATACCCCGGACATAGAAACAGCAGTCACATGGTGTTTAATCAAACATACAGTCACATGGTACTTAATCCCAATCACAAAGTAACCCCTTTGATCTCACACCATTGTCCTCTAGTCTCCGGTGGTCCGGAAATCTCTCCAGGTCGTCTCCCTGAAACAAAGGCCAAATCTCACACTCTTCCGTTGTCTCTCAGAGGCTTAGTCCTTTTGTTCCATGAGATGTGTAGCAAACAATAAACATGCAGCAATATATTTGTGGAGAATATGTAACCAACATATGTGCCCACATGACCCCCCCCAAAACATCTAAAATGGGACAAACATAACCAGAGATACATGACATAATAACATTACTACGTATCAATCCACCAGTTGCCTAGCTCTAAGTCTCCTGCCGTATCTGCTGTAAGCCGGCTTTGCTGCTTCTGCAGCGTCCTCCTGTTCCTGTGGATTAGAACTGTTAGTCAATCTCTGTGGGTGTTCTGTAGAATGCCCTCTAGGGGGTCTGCCACAACGGGGGGCTCTCGCCAACTGCACTGCTTCATCCACCAAAACAAAAGCGGGTTTGAGTCTGTTTATACAAATCAACTCCTTTCTGTCTCCCAAATCTAGCAAAAAATGCTTCTCTCCTGTTTCCAGCACCTTGAACGGCCCATCGTAAGGCGGCCGTAAGTTTGGGCGGTGGGCATCATGTCTAACAAAAACAAACTTCGCATTTTTTAAAGCCTTCGGCACAAAAGCGCGTGGGAAACTGTAATGAACCGGGCCAGGAAGTGTGTTTGATCCTGTGTCGCTCTGCAACAGCTGAGCGGGGGGGCAATTTGGCGCAGGATTATCGGGGAGAAATTCCCCGGGCAGATGGAGAGGCTGTGCAAAAACTAACTCAGCTGGAGAGGCTTGCAAATCCTCCTTAGGTGCAGAACGCAACCCCAATAAAACCCATGGTAGTTTGTCAACCCAATTTGTATCCGTAAGCGACGCTCTGAGGGCCGCTTTCAATAACCTATGAAAACGCTCGCATAAACCGTTAGCCTGGGGGTTGTACGCGGTAGTGCAGTGGCTCTTTACCCCTAGGCTGCGGGCCATCGATGACCAAAGTTCGGAAACAAATTGAGGACCTCTGTCAGACGTTATGTCCAACGGAACTCCAAAACGCGCTACCCAAGCTGTTAAAAACGCGCGCGCCACTTCCTCCGCTGTGGTTGATGCCAGAGGGACCGCTTCCGGCCAACGCGTGGTGCGGTCCACCATCGTCAAAAGGTGTGTGTACCCCTGTGACGACGGAAGGGGGCCTACCAAGTTGACATGCACATGATCAAAGCGCTTAGCCGGAATGTGAAAAGGCTCCAACGGAGCTCTAGTGTGTTTGTGTATTTTGGCTCGCTGACACGCTACGCAGGCTGTCGCCCATTCCTTGACCTGTTTGCGCAACCCCGGCCATACAAATTTCTCCCCCACCATTTTGAGCGATGCGCGCACCCCCGGGTGCGCCAGAGAATGGATCGAGTCAAAAACGCGGCGGTGCCATGCAGCTGGTACCACGGGACGTGGCCGTCCAGTGGAGACATCACAGATTAGGGAAGCCATACCAATTTGCAGCACTCTGTCCTCCAGCCTTAACCCTGTTGGTCCAGACTGGAGTGCGCGCACGTCCGCATCGCTAACCTGCTCCGCGGCCATGGCTGCATAATCTAACCCTATGTGGACCGGGGCCGCGCGCGCTTCCACGTCGCTACCCTGGCCCGCGGCCATGGCTGCAGAGTTTGCCCCCACGGGGCCTGCCGCCGCCACAGCACGCGAGAGGCAGTCTGCCACTACATTATGTTTACCTGCAACATGCTGGATATCGGTGGTAAACTCCGATATCGCGGCCAGTTGTCTTTGTTGCCGGCCCGACCAAGGTTCCGAAACCTTGGCCATCGCAAAAGTCAGCGGTTTGTGGTCCACAAACGCGGTGAAATGACGCTCTTCCAGCCAGAACTGGAAATGGCGGATGGCCAAGTGTAGGGCCAACAACTCCCTGTCGAACGCGTTGTATTTTCGCTCGCTATCGTGCAAGGTTTTGCTGAAAAACGCGAGCGGTTGCCAGGTCCCCGCTACAAACTGTTCAACGACTGCCCCTACCGCTAAATCGGACGCGTCAGTGGTGAGTGCCATGCGGGCCGTTGGAACTGGGTGTGCCAACAAAGCCGCGTTTGCCAGGGCTGTTTTGACTTGAGAGAATGCGTGCTCCCGCTCAGGAGACCATTCGATTTTATTCGTGGGTTTTTGTTTTTTTAGTGCAGCGTACAATGGTTGCATGAGCTGTGCCGCGCATGGGAGGAAACGGTTATAAAAATTAACCATTCCCAAAAACTCCTGTAACGCTATGACCGTTTGAGGTTGGGGAAAATTTGTTATTGCGCGCACTTTATCGGGCAGAGGGACCGCTCCTTCTGGCGAAACGCGATGCCTCAAAAAATCAATCTGCGCTACCCCAAACTGACACTTCGCTGGGTTAATTATTAACCCGTGCTCTGCCAGCCTCCGGAAAACTGCTGTGAGGTGGCTTTCATGTTCATCTTCAGACGTGCTGGCTACCAAAATGTCATCCAAATAGACGAACACGAAAGGGAGGTCGCGTAGAACCGCGTCCATTATGCGCTGGAACGTCTGCGCGGCCCCCTTGAGTCCAAAAGGCATGCGCAAAAACTCAAAAAGCCCGAAAGGAGTTATTACCGCTGTTTTGGGTATGTCCTGCGCGCGCACTGGAACCTGATGGTAACCGCGCACTAAATCTATTTTAGAAAAAATGCGCGCCCCCGCCAAATGAACCGAAAAATCTTGGATGTGTGGGATCGGGTAGCGGTTGTGTGCAGTGGCGTTATTCAACCTGCGGAAATCACCGCAAGGTCGCCACGAGCCATCAGCCTTTGGGACCATGTGCAATGGTGAAGCCCAGGGGCTTTTCGAACGTCTGATGATGCCCAGTTTTTCCAGGTTGGCGAACTCCTCGCGCGCTATGGTCAGTTTAGCTGAGTCCAGGCGCCGAGCTTTTGCAAAAACGGGCGGGCCGGTGGTAGTGATATAATGCTTCACCCCATGTTTAGCCACTGTCGCCGAAAACGTTGGGACTGTTAGTGCTGGGAACTGAGTGAGGAGTGCGTGGAACTTACCACCCACAGCTGTGACGTTGGCTTGTGCAGTTGGCGGTGCCACTCGTGCTGTGCAGAGAATAGAGTGAAAAGACAGTGCATTAACCAGACGTCTGTTAGCAAGATCAACCAATAAACCATGTGAGCACAAGAAATCAGCCCCTAACATGTTGAAATTGACTGCAGCTACAACAAAAGTCCACTCAAATGAACGACCCTGCAAAGACAGGAGCAGAGTCCTCTCACCGAAGGTCTTAATAGCTGAGCCGTTCGCTGCTGACACTGACACCCGGGGAACCTTGGACGGCATCTGCCGGTCCGTGTAGGAAGGCGTGATGAAGCTCAGCTGGGAGCCTGTGTCCACGAGGAAGTGTCTCCCCGAACATGCATCCGTCAGGTAGAGCAGCTTGTTCTCCTCCCCGAGGGCCGCAGCCGCTACCGACCCCCGGTCTTGGCGTTTCCCGAACGCTTGAAGTGGCACGGTGGGAGGCACTTGTGTGCCCTCTCCGCAAAGCGGCGATGATAGAAGCAAAGGACGTTATCCGCTCCGTGTCGCCTGGTCCTTGCTGCTGCCGTCGTTGGCGCGTCTGGCGCTGCAACCACTGGCCCCATGCCGTCTCCGGGCGTTGCTCCTAGCTCCGCTGCATCGGCCGAAACCGCGCTCCGCTTGTGGGCATTGACGAGTCGCTGCGCCTCCTTGCTCAGCCCATGGTAGTCTCGCTTGGCCAACCGGGGTGAATCTGCCAGGGTAACTCTCACCGCTGGCGGCAGGGTCCGGAGGAAAAGGTGGGCGAAGATAAATTCGCAGTCCTCGGAGTCTTTCAGCCTCAGCATTTTCACCATCAGGTCTACGGGTCTGTCGTTATCCGACTCCGTCAACGCTAGGAGCCCCTCTGCTCGCTGTTGCACCGAGGGGGTGAAATGGCTGATAAGCGCAGCTTTCAATGCGCTGTATTTGTCACTGTCCGGTAGGTGATTGACCAGATCTTCCATCCTCTGGACTGTGTGGCTGTCCAGCTTCGCCACCACATGGTAGAATTTCGTGTCGTCCTCCGAGATTCTCCAGAGGTTGAACTGCGCCTCGACCGCACTAAACCAGGAGCGCGGACTATGCTGCCAGAAGTCGGGCAGCCGGAGTGTGGAGGCAGCCATCAGGCTTGCTTCTGCCGAGCCCTGCTCGGGAGAATTATCTCCGGCCACTTTTCGTCGTAAGGTCACCAGTGTGGAGAATGTGCTTAAGGATGAGACTGAGTTTATTCCTCAGATTCAGCTTTATTCACAGATCACATACTCCAACAATCTCAAAGCAAGAAAAGAGGAAGTATAATCTCACATCTGGCTTTTATACCCCGGACATAGAAACAGCAGTCACATGGTGTTTAATCAAATATACAGTCACATGGTACTTAATCCCAATCACAAAGTAACCCCTTTGATCTAACACCATTGTCCTCTAGTCTCCGGTGGTCTGGAAATCTCTCCAGGTCGTCTCCCTGAAACAAAGGCCAAATCTCACACTCTTCCGTTGTCTCTCAGAGGCTTAGTCCTTTTGTTCCATGAGACGTGTAGCAAACAATAAACATACAACAAAAATTTTGTGGAGAATATGTAACCAACATTTGTGCCCACACTTCAGAAATTTTATGGAAATCTCTACTCATCTCAGATTAACCCATCTGACTCAAAGATAAATAAATTTCTGGACAATGTTAATGTTATCACAATTAAATAATGAACAGATTGCAGCCCTGGATGCACCTCTTCTGGTGTCCAAACTCCAGGAGGCACTTAAGCACATCCCAAACAACAAAGCTCCAGGACCAGATGGTTTTCCAATAGAATTTTATAAAGAATTCTGGCCTGTGATTGCATCTACTTTCTTTAAAATGGTAAGCCAAATTAAAGAAGATAATGTAATCCCTCTAAATATGAACTTGGCTAACATTATCCTGCTCCGTAAAACTGAAAAAGAACCGACGCTTCCATCCAGCTACTGTCCTATCTCACTTGCGAATGTCGATCTTAAAATAATTTGCAAAGCTCTCACCAAAAGACTGGAAAGGATAATTCCATTTATTATACACCTAGATCAAGCAGGTTTCATCAAGCGTAGTCACTCGGCTAATAATACACACAGGCCATTTAATTAAATAGACTACTGTTGTCATGTGCTGAGTTTGGGTTTTTCCCAAACTCGGCTCCATGCGTCCCCTGTTTCTTCCATGCTGTTATGTTCACGTGCTCCTCTCCTGATATGATTTATATTTATTTCCTGTATATAGATCCGTTTGCCATTTCTCTGTAGTGTGCTCTCTAGGTTGTCGTTATGTTTTGTTTCTCTTTGACAGCGATCAGAGCTGTCAGTTTGTGTGGGTGTGCCCGGCCGCTTATCAAACTGTCAGCTGCCCCTCCCTCACCTGTTTACCAGCAGTTGCTTTTCCTCCTCATTATTCCCAGCTGTGTGTCATTGTCTGTCTTCCTTGCTCAGGTTACCCACATCTGCCCCTCATCATTAATCAGCTGTTCCCCTTTATATAGCACTTCACTCCGCATATTCTTTGTCACTGGCTAAACGTCAGTTTACTCTGTGTTGTAAGGACTGATTCCCTTCTCCCCGCCAGAGCAGAAGGCTCTGGCGAGCCTCATTTTAAGTGTTACTCATTTTTTAATCGTGTTTCTCTTGCACTTGTTGTCATGGCCGCCAATCACGGCACCTGTGTACGCACCTGCCTGTCATCTCCTGCGGCCCTGTTTATTCCCATCAGGACGGACCAGTGCTGGGCACGGAGTTGTCTGATTCTTTCCGTGAATCACGCCACACCCTGCCTCTGTGCTTCCCTGCACTGAATTCTCCAGCCATCGGCTTCTAACCCCAGCTATACGACGTCCGGGTCGGTTTCGCCCGGACCAACAACCTAGTAAGCGTTATTGCTTCTAAACCTGTTCATTCCCCTGTGCACAGGCGGAGCCCGCAAAGGCGGACCTCCTTCTCCCTCCAGGCGGCGGACTTTTATTCCACCTCCAGCTAACCTGCCCGCAGACACTGTCTTCCTGGCTGCAACTTCGGCGCCACCTGAAGACACTTCAACATCTGTTGACAGTAAGCACTATAACATCTGACATGCTGCATAGGTGAACTGTAAGCTAACGGCCCTTGTCTCTTTACAGGGTTGCCAATCTGTACGGTGCTCTGCCGGCCCAGCTGGAATACACGGATTGCACTACACAACATTACACCATATAACCGCACTCACGCACCTAATCACTCACGTTGTGGCGGAAGAATAATAAGGAGCAAACTGAGAGTTTTTGAGGGAGTTTATTATCATTCATCCCGCCATCATGGAACTCACACCAGCCCTGTGCAGGCGGGCTGGAGTGGGTCCTCAGGCTCTCGTGAGGAGACACAGAATGCGTGTGTCAGCAGCAGTAGTCAGAGAGGGAGTGTTACAGAGCGATGCAGTATTTATACCCCACTACAGACAATACATGAAAGGCATGTTATCATCAAAGAGACTGCAGGAAGGCATGGGACATTTGCATTACAGTAAGAGCAGGAAGCATGAACACAATGCATGAATGGCACATTAACATCACAGTACTGAGCAGGAAAGAGCTAGGCGAAGCGAGGCTGCCTGTTGACATTAATACACACATTTCACTGTTATGTTAATTGCTCTAGCTGAGCGCTCTGCTTGTCCCAGTCTGTTGTGGGGGTGCCCCACACACTCCCCCCCAGAGGGCTCAGCGGGAAGCTGAGGCCTCGATAGTCCGGCTTTGGGAGCGAGCTGCGGGGGAGGCTCGCTGCAGGTGGCGGTGGAGGGAGGGGGGTGGGGGTAGCAAGTGCCGGCCCGGGACGGCAAAATTGTCTGGGCCGCGCAAAAATTGCCTGTGGATCCGCGATGTTGAGGGGCTGTCCCGTTGAACGTGCGGAGGTCCACAGCAGCTGTAAGAAGAAAAAAATTAGTCACTGACTCCTCTCGCGGCCATGAAGAAAAAAGAAGCTGCAGCATTGAGGGACTTGGCGTGTTGACTTTAGGTGCGCGCGCAGCCCTAAAGTCCTCGGGGAAAGCTGACGGCTGAATTCCCTTGTGCGCCATGGCTGAGACCATTAGAAAATCCTGTGAGTGAGCTGCGTGCGTGCCTCAGGTGTGTGAGCAGCCCTGAAGGTTCTGTGTGCAGCGGCGAAGGACGATGGCGGTCTGTGGAGCCGTTATTGCTCCGTGTGTGGTGCACTGTCCTTGTAACCCCCCGGTGTGCGTGCGGGGTTCCGTGCATGGCAGGTCCACTGTAGAGGCGAGTCAGAGTCAGGGAGCTTGCTGGAGATCAGCGTCGTCGGCGCCGATGGCCATCCCTGTTGAGCTGTTGCTGTAGTTCGGTCATGGTGCGTTCAGGTCCACGCGCTGCGTTCTCCGTCGGCCCTGGAGGTCGCCGTCGTGGAGAGAGGACGAGGTGCGTGCGCTCTCGTGTGGAGGAGCTGTGAGAGCGGCCGGTCCCAGCGTGGATGTGCAGATCTCAGGCATGCAGATCTCACCATGAAGCTTTCTGCAGCTTTCCCGGTCGTGGGTGATCTCCGGAGAGTTTCGCCTGGTGGTGGCTCTGTGTCGAGGTCTCCCTGTAGCAGAAGGGAGGGCAGATCATTTGCGCCAGGCTGCTGCATTCGCTTGTCGTCGGAGAATCACCGCCGGGTGCTGCGTTCGTTGTCATCGGGTCACCAGTGTGGCTGTCCAGACCAGAAGGTTGCGTTGCACAAAGCGTGTGCTTTCTCGGGGTCACCAATGTGGCGGAAGAATAATATGCTGCGAACTGAGAGTTTTTGAGGGAGTTTATTATCATTCATCCCGCCATCATGGAACTCACACCAGCCCTGTGCAGGTGGGCTGGAGTGGGTCCTCAGGCTCTCGTGAGGAGACACAGAATGCGTGTGTCAGCAGCAGTAGTCAGAGAGGGAGTGTTACAGAGCGATGCAGTATTTATACCCCACTACAGACAATACATGAAAGGCATGTTATCATCAAAGAGACTGCAGGAAGGCATGGGACATTTGCATTACAGTAAGAGCAGGAAGCATGAACACAATGCATGAATGGCACATTAACATCACAGTACTGAGCAGGAAAGAGCTAGACGAAGCGAGGCTGCCTGTTGACATTAATACACACATTTCACTATTATGTTAATTGCTCTAGCTGAGCGCTCTGCTTGTCCCAGTCTGTTGTGGGGGTGCCCCACAATGTTAACAAAATAAAGTACGTTAATTGTGTTAATCCTGAGTCGTGTCTGTTCTGTCGGTCACCTGAACCATGTCAGTACGACTCCACCAAAGTGACCTGGCAGACAGCGCACTCGTGTGTCGTATTAACCATCTAGAGGCTTGGGTAGACCAATTAGCGTACCAACAACAGGTAATGCTAACTCAGCTAACCCGCATCACCGATAGGTTAGATCGCTTAGCTAGCCCACAGGGGTTCCCCACAACACCAGCTAACTCCTCAGCTCCCGCTAGTTCTACCGCTAGCTCCACCACTAGCTCTTCACCTAGCCCTCACTCTACAGGTTCCGCTAGTCAGCTCACTCCCGTCCCTACTCCCGCCCGTTTTAAAGGGGTGTTGGGAGAAGCCAGGGTGTTCCTCATGCAGTGTGAAATCGTGTTCCATCAGGTTCCCGGAGATTTTCCCACTGACCAGAGCCGCATTGGCTATATGATCAATCTGTTAGAGGGGCGGGCTTTAGCATGGGCTTATGCGGTTATGGCTAGGGCTGATTATGCTTCTATGACATACAGTATGTTCAATTTACCCAGGAATTTCAGGAAGTGTTTAGTCACTCTAACTGACATAACGCACGGCTCAGGAGACGCACACACACAGGCTTAGAGTAGTTCAAAGAGTTTATTTACAGCAGGAGTGTATGAGTGTGTGTCTGCGGGATGTAGATGTGTTGGTGGTGGCGTCTGCTTCAGGCACAGAGGCAGATGACCGTTCAGCCGAGCAACCCTATGGAGAGAACACAGGGAGAGGGTGACGGGCACACACCAATACAGGATGAATTATGGCAAGAGAAGATCTTACTTGAGTTGTCAGGATAGCTGGCACAGCAAGGGGGACGTAGCCCGGGAGACAGCCACCTGGAGAGCTCTGTGCAGCAGCGAAGGATGGGCGATGGAACGGAGACGTCCGCCGCCGGGGAATCCACCTGTGCACAGGGGAGCAGACTGGAAAAGGAGGTAAGGGTTCTTACCCAGAATAGTGATGCTGAAGAAAGGAATGCTCACGACGGTGAGGGAACGAAGTCTGACGGCTTCAGGCCGAGCCTCCGGGCGAGGCGGCTTTTATCCCTCGCCGCTGATGAGGATCAGGTGTGTGAGCAGGTGGCGCCGCTGATGAATGGCGCGGCGTGACAGTACTCCCCCCTCTAGCAGCGCCTCCTGGCGATGGCTTATCCGGGTGCGCTCGGTGGAAGTCCGCGATGAGCGATGGGTCCAACACAAACGACGGGGGCACCCATTGTCGATGCTCGGGCCCATAGCCCTCCCAGTCCACCAAGTATTGCAACCCACGACCCCGGCGCCGGGAGTCCAGGATGGAGGAGACGGACCAGGCCGGATGGCCACCAATCATCCGGGGCGCGGGTTGCGCTGCAGGAGGAGGGCAAAGGGGGTCGGTGACTGCCAGCTTCACCTTTGATACGTGGAAAGTGGGATGGATGCGGAGGGAGGGGGGAATAGCCACGCGCACAGCCACCGGGTTGATGATCCGGGTGATGGGGAAGGGACCCATGAAGCGCTGTGCCAGCTTCCTCCTCTCGCCTTTTAGGGTGACGTCCTGGGTGGAAACGTAGACAAGTTGCCCAACTCTGTACGCCGGGGCAGGTCTTCTACGCCGGTCCGCCACGGTCTTGTTGCGCTCCGCTGTGCGTAAAAGCGCATGACGCGCGGCGGCCCAGGTGGAGCGGAACTGCCTCACGTGCGCCCTAACTGACGGAACAGTTACCTCGCTCTCCTGCGCTGGAAGCAGCGGGGGGTCGTAACCCAGGGACGCCTTGAAGGGGGACATCCCCGTTGCAGAAGAGCGGGCGGTGTTGTGGGCGTACTCCACCCAGGCGAGATGGTTGCTCCATGATGTCGGCTTGGATCTTGCAACACAGCGGAGCGCAGCCTCCAGCTCCTGATTGGTCCTCTCACACTGCCCGTTAGACTGGGGGTGATGGCCGGAGGAGAGGCTCACCTTGGCTCCGATGGCGTTGCAAAAGGATTTCCAAACCTCGGATGAAAATTGGGGGCCCCGGTCCGAGACCACGTCCACCGGGATCCCATGCAGCCTGACCACGTGTTGGACGAGGAAGCCCGCCGTCTCCAGGGCGGTAGGGAGACCTCGCAGGGGGACGAAGTGTGCCGCCTTGGAGAAACGGTCCACGATGGTCAGGATGGTGTCGAATGAGTTGGAAACTGGGAGCCCGGTGACGAAATCCAGTGCGATGTGCGACCATGGCCTGCCAGGGACGGGCAGAGGCTGGAGCAGACCCGCTGGAGGGGCATTTCCCGACTTGCTGGTGGCACAAATTGGACAAGCCCGGGCGTAGCGGGCTGCATCCCTCCGCAGGCCTGGCCACCAAAAGGACCGTTGGAGGAGGCTGATCATCCGAGAGGTGCCGGGATGACAGGTGAGCCGGGAGGTGTGGAGCCAGTGGATGACCTCTCCTCGGACCGCAGACGGAACGAACAGTCTTCCTTCTGGTCCGCCGCCAGGATCAGGTTCCACCTCCTGTGCCTTCCGGATCTTGTCCACAATGTCCCAAGAGATAGCTCCCACGACGCACGACCTGGGCAGGATAGTGTGGGGCGTCTCCTCAGCCTCCACGGGGGTGAACTGTCTAGAGAGGGCGTCAGGCAGGCCGTTCTTGGAGCCTGGCCTGAAGGTGATAGAGAACCGGAACCTGGCGAAGAACAGAGACCAGCGCGCCTGGCGGGCATTCAGGCGCTTGGCAGATCGTAGGTACTCTAAATTCTTATGGTCCGTCAGGACCACAAACGGCAGGTCCGCCCCCTCTAGCCAGTGGCGCCACTCCTGTAGGACGAGTTTAATGGCCAGGAGCTCTCTGTCCCCCACATCATAGTTCCTCTCCGCCGGGGACAGGCGCCGGGAGAAGAAGGCGCACGGTCGCTTGGCGCCATCGTCCGGTGATCGCTGGGATAACACTGCTCCCACTCGCGTGTCCGATGCGTCCACCTCCACAATGCACTGCAGCGCGGGGTCGACCTGGCGAAGGACCCGGGAGGAGGAGAACTCCGCCTTCAGCGCCTTAAAGGCAGCATCGACCTCTTCGGTCCACCGGAACGGGACCTTCGGGGACGTGAGGCGGGTCAGTGGTCCGACGATCCAGCTGAAATTCGGGACAAAACGGCGGTAAAAATTGGCGAAGCCAACAAACTGTTGCACCTGCTTCCGGGATGCGGGAGTAGGCCACTCCACCACCGCCTTCACCTTCTCTGGGTCCGGGAGCACCTGGTCTTGGGCGATGATGAATCCCAGGAAGGATGTGGTCCTAGCGTAAAACTCGCACTTCTCAGCCTTCACGTACAGACGATTCTCCAGCAGTCTTTGGAGGACCCGCCTCACATGGACCTGGTGCTCGTCTCTGGACTTAGAGAAGATCAGAATGTCGTCCAGGTAGACGACCACGAAGAGGCCGATGAAATCCCGGAGGACGTCATTGATGAGGCGCTGAAAGACGGCAGGAGCGTTGGTCAGCCCGAACGGCATGACGAGATACTCAAAGTGGCCGTTCGGGGTACGGAAGGCTGTTTTCCATTCATCTCCCTCCCGGATCCGGACGAGGTGGTAAGCGCTGCGGAGATCCAGCTTGGTAAACCAGGTCGCCCCCTGGAGGGAGTGGAAGGCAGTGTCCATGAGGGGCAGGGTGTAACGGTCCCTCTCAGTGATGTCATTAAGTGCTCGGTAGTCTATACAGGGACGGAGGGAACCGTCCTTCTTCCCTACAAAGAAAAACCCCGCCCCCACGGGTGATGACGATGGGCGGATAATCCCAGCGCTCAGTGATTCCTTCAGGTACGTATTCATAGTCTCCTTCTCCGGCGCCGATAGGCTGTAGAGCCGACCAGATGGCAGGGGGGCCCCCTGGCGGAGATTGATGGCACAGTCATATGGTCGATGCGGGGGAAGAGACATAGCTTTCGACTTACTGAATACCATACCCAGGTCGTGAAATTCTGGGGGCACCAGTGACAGGTCCGGGGGTGCTGTATCCGCCACAGGAGGAGCCGCGGACGGGGAGCAGGCAGCGGACTGAAGGCAGGTGCCCATGCAGAAGGTACTCCACGCCGACACCCCAGCTGACCTCCAGTCCAGGACAGGATTGTGGAGGCGTAGCCAGGGATACCCCAGGATGACGGGCGACACAGAGTTGGGCAGGACGTAGAAAACCATTTCCTCCCGGTGGTTCCCTGAGATGATGACTGGGACAGGAATGGTTTGATGGGTAACTCTCCCAAGGGAGGCACGGGAGAGATGGACCAGGGAGATGGGGTGTTTGAGTGCCTGACAGCGGATGCCCAATCGGGTTGCCAGGCCTTGTGAAATGAAGCTGCCTTCTGCGCCCGAATCCACCAGTGCGTGGGTGAGGTGCCCAGTGGGATTGTGGCAGAAACGGATGGGCAGCTTCAATTGGGTAAGTGTGTCTAACCGGTGGAGATCCGCGAGGCCCCCTACAGTGATCCGTGGACCCCGCCGACTGGCTTTCCGTGGGCAACGCTCCACGGTGTGTTGGTCACCTCCGCAATACATGCAGAGGCCCAGCTCACGGCGGCGTTGTTTCTCCGCAAGGGAAAGCCTGGTCCAGCCCGTCACCATCGGCTCCGACTCCTCGGGGCACGATGCTGGCGGCGCCGCCAGGGGGCAAGCTTGGAACAGGTGCGGTGAGACTCCACGAAGGCGAGAAGAAGAAGACTTCCGCCCCGAGGAGCGCTCGCGCAGCCTGTTATCCAAACTTACAGCTAAGGATGTCAGCTCCGCTAGCGTCCCAGGGATATCCCGTCCAGCCAGTTCATCCCTCAGATCATCGTTGAGGCTGCGGAGGAACAGGCCGCAGAGGGAGCGTTCCCCCCAGCCCAATTCCTCCGCCGCTACCCGGAAGTCGACCGAGTAGTCCGCTGCCGACCGGTCTTCCTGCTGGAGAGCGAGAAGCCGATCGACCTGGACAGTTTCGGTTAGAGAATGGTCAAAGACCTCCAGAAAGCGCCCCACGAATTGGTCATAGGTGAGGGTGGCATAACTGGGCCTCGCCATTACGGCGTAGGCCCAAGTTAACGCACGCCCCTCCAGGAGATTCCCTATGTACCCAATTCGGCTATGATCCGAGGGAAAATCTCCAGGCACACGGTGGAACACGGACTCACACTGCATAATGAACCCCCGCGCTCCGCCGAGCTTACCGCTAAAGCGGGCGGGGGTCGGAATCGGTGTGAGCCGAACCGGAGCCACTGGAACCGGCTGGACGGCCGCTGGAACAGCAGGAGCCGCGCCACCCTGACGAGCTGGGGGGAATGGCTGTTGAGGATCCAAGCGGCCCAACCGGTTAGTTAAATTCAATAATTGATTAAGGATCACCTGCTGTTGATAAGCTATTTGATCCACCCTAGCCTCGAGAGTGGAAAACCGGTGTGCGAGCCCGCCATCCGCCGAGCCGCTCTGCTGAAGCCGTACTGACATAACGCACGGCTCAGGAGACGCACACACACAGGCTTAGAGTAGTTCAAAGAGTTTATTTACAGCAGGAGTGTATAAGTGTGTGTCTGCGGGATGTAGATGTGTTGGTGGTGGCGTCTGCTTCAGGCACAGAGGCAGATGACCGTTCGGCCGAGCAACCCTATGGAGAGAACACAGGGAGAGGGTGACGGGCACACACCAATACAGGATGAATTATGGCAAGAGAAGATCTTACTTGAGTTGTCAGGATAGCTGGCACAGCAAGGGGGACGTAGCCCGGGAGACAGCCACCTGGAGAGCTCCGTGCAGCAGCGAAGGATGGGCGATGGAACGGAGACGTCCGCCGCCAGGGAATCCACCTGTGCACAGGGGAGCAGACTGGAAAAGGAGGTAAGGGTTCTTACCCAGAATAGTGATGCTGAAGAAAGGAATGCTCACGACGGTGAGGGAACGAAGTCTGACGGCTTCAGGCCGAGCCTCCGGGCGAGGCGGCTTTTATCCCTCGCCGCTGATGAGGATCAGGTGTGTGAGCAGGTGGCGCCGCTGATGAATGGCGCGGCGTGACACTAACTGGGAAGATGTACTCACCTCTCGCCTGTTAAACCTTCGGCAGGGGTTGAGGGCAGTCGCCGATTATGCTGTTGACTTCCGGGTCGTAGCTACGGAGATCGGGTGGGAAGATTTTTTTTTTTTTTTTTGATTTTGTATACTTTATTGATCCCCAGACAGGAAATTGAGGGCATCAACCTGGATGGATGAAGCAGCCATGGTACGGCGCTATCCCTTAACCATTCACACACACATTCACACCTAGGGCCACTTTAGAGTCTCCAATTAACCTAACCTGCATGTTTTTGGCCTGTGGGAGGAAACCAGAGAAATCCCGGAGTAAACCCACGCAGATACGGGGAGAACATGCAAACTCCACACAGATCACTGTTGGTCAGGGGCTGGGATCGAACCAGGGATCCCATGGCCAAGGGTGAGTTGCTGTGCTGGCACAGTGCTAACCACTGCGCCACCGCACCGCCCATAATGTAAGATGCCTCCCTGAGTAGTATATTCCTGAGGAGTTTGAGCCCTACCCTGCGGGACGAGCTGGCCCGCCTGGAGAAACCCTCCACGCTGCACGAGTGTATCTCCCTGGCCATTAGCCTTGACAACCGTCTGAGGGAACGAACTGCGGAGCGTAAGACTTCTGGCCGCGCGGAGAATAGGCCACGCCGTGCTCTCCAGCCCCCCCTACTGGCCCTCCCGTCTACTGACCTCTCTGAGGACCAAGAATCAATGATAGTGGGGGGGGGTCGAAACTTCCTGCAGAAGAGAGACATGCCCACTGTGAGTTGGGGTTGTGTGTCTATTGCGGGAGCGAGGAACATGACCTGAGTTCCTGTCCTAGGCGGCCAAAAGGGGAAGTCCGTGCGTCGAAGTAGGGGGACTCACGGACGTAAATGATAACAATCCCCTCACTCGCTTTTTCATTCCTATTCGGCTTTGCTTTGGTTACAAAGAACATAAGACACATGCACTCATTGACTCAGGGGCCAAGCAGAGCTTCATTTCTAGGAGTCTGGCAACCCGTCTGGGTCTACCTATGCAGCCGTTAAAAACTCCCCTTAAGATTATTGCCCTGTCGAAGGCGGCGTTGGCCACTGTCACTCATCGGGTTGCCTCGGTGCCAGTCATCATTTCGGGCAACCATCGGGAAAATTAAATCTGTTTGTCCTACTGGTGTTATCGTCCCCGGTCATTCTGGGCTACCCTTGGCTGCATCTGCACAACCCTTCAATTGACTGGCGTTCGGGAAGTATCGTGTCGTGGAGCCCTTTCTGCCTGAGTGCCTGTCTGCAGTCTGCTGCATGCTCGCTGGCCACGCCTTTGGATGTCCATGCCTCTCCTCCCCCGGATCTGTCAAAAGTGCCACTGGAATACCATGACCTTGGGGCCGTCTTCAGTAAATCCCAAGCCCTTTCCCTTCCCCCTCACCGACCGTATGATTGTGCTATTAATCTGCGGGCCGGTGCTCCTCCGCCATCTAGCAACCTGTCTACTCCGGAGCGTGCGGCCATGGACTCATATTAAGGAGACTCTCAGTTCAGGTATCATTAGACCTTCATCTTCGGCGGTGGGGGTGGGGTTTTTCTTCGTGGGGAAGAAGGGCGGCTCCCTCAGGCCATGCATCAACTTCCAGGAACTTAACATCACTATCAAGGATAAGTATTCTCTCCCCCTCCTTAACTCTGCATTCGATTCCCTCCGGGGGGCTTGCTGCTTTACCAAATTAGACCTGCGCAAAGCCTATCACCTGGTGCGGATACGTGAGGGGGATGAGTGGAAGACGGCCTTCAGAACCCCTAGTGGGCATTTTGAATATCTGGACATGCCGTTCAGGCTGACCAATGCCCCGGCCGTCTTCCAGCGTCTTATTAATGATGTTTTGAGAGATTTTCTGGGCACCTTCGTGTTTGTCTACCTTGATGATATTCTTATCTTTTCTCAGTCCATGGAGGAGCATCGCATGCACGTCAGGCGAGTCTTGCAGCGGCTGCTGGAGAATAAGCTCTACGTCAAGGCAGAGAAATGTGAGCTCCACATCTCCAGGACCTCTTTCCTCGGCTTCATTATTGCCCCGAAGGAGATCATCCTGGACCCAGTAAAGGTGAGGGCGGTGGTGGACTGGCCCACCCCCGCATCGAGGAAACAGTTGCTGCAGTTCTTGGGCTTCGCTAACTTTTATTGTCAGTTTATTAAGGACTACAGCTGTATCACCCTCCCCCTCACCAACTTGACCTCCACCAAGGTTCCCTTTCCCTGGACGGAAGAGGCGGACGCCGCGTTCTCAGAGTTGAAGGTTAGATTTTCATCATTGCCTATTCTGATGCAGGTGGATCCCACCCTTCAGTGCCTGGTGGAGGTGGACACCTCTGATTCTGGGGTGGGGGCTGTGCTGTCCCAGCATTCTCCGGCAGACGGTAAGATCCACCCCTGCGCCTACTTCTCTCACCGCCTGTCCCCAGCAGAATGAAACTACGATATCGGGGATAGGGAGCTGTTGGCAATGAAACTGGCCCTGGAGGAGTGGTGGCATTGGTTGGAGGGACTGTCACAGCCATTCATCGTCTGGACCGACCACAAGAACCTGGAGTACCTTCGGACTGCCAAGAGGCCGAACGCCCGACAGGCCCGCTGGTCGCTGTTTTTTGGACGGTTCGACTTTACCATCACCTACTGCCCTGGGCCAAAGAACACCAAGCCCGATGCCATGTCTTGTCAGTTCGCCTCAGAAACAGCAGATAAGGCCGAGCATCTCATCCTCCCTCCAGCATGTGTCGTGGGTGCCCTCTCTTGGGGCATTCGGGATAAGGTTTTAAGGGTGCAGTCTGACAAAGCTGACCCGGGGGGGGGGCGGACCAGCGGGCAACTTATTTGTTCCCACAACGGTCCGAGGGGAGGTCATCCAGTGGGGGCATACCTCCAAATTCGCCTGCCATTCGGGTAGGGCACGCACGGTGGTGCTCCTACAAAGGTCGTTTTGGTGGCCATCCCTCCAGAAGGACGTGGGGGAGTACATCCGTGCCTGTCCTGAGTGTGCTACTGGGAAGATGTCCTCATCGCCGCCGGCCGGGCTGCTCCATCCCCTCCCTGTCCCGGGTAGACCATGGTCCCATGTGGTGCTGGATTTTGTCACAGGCCTCCCCACGTCCAATAACTTCACCACCATCCTCACGCTGGTGGACAGATTTTCCAAGGCGGCTCATTTCATCCCTCTGTGGGGGTTACCGTCTGCCAAAGAGACAGCTGATCTGCTAGTTCAGCATGTAATTCAGCTGCATGGCATCCCTCAGGACATGGTATCGGACCGAGGGCCCCAGTTTATCCCCAAAGTCTGGAAGGCCTTTTGCACCGCCTTAGGGGCTATCAGCGAGCTTGTCCTCCGGCTATCACCCGCTATCCAACGGGCAATGTGAACGAGCCAACCAGGAGGTGGAAGCAGTGCTGCGGTGTGTCACTGCCGCCAACCCATCATCATGGAACACACACTTCCCTTGGATTGAATACGCCCATAACACAGCAGTGTCCTCGGCCACCGCCATGTCCCCCTTCGAGGCGTCGTTGGGTTACAACCCCCCGCTGTTCCCTGAAGAGGAGGGGGACATTGCCGTTCCATTGGTTCAGGCCCATCTAAAACGTTGTTGGTGGATTTGGAAGGCAGCCAGAACGGCACTGCAACGGACGGCGGAACGCAACACTGCGGTGGCGACTCGACGCAGGGTTCCGGGCTCGGCTTATCAGATGGGTCAGCAGGTATGGCTCTCTAATAAAAACATCAACCTGAAGGCGGAACGCAAGAAGACCACCCAGCGGTTCATTGGCCCGTTCCCTATATGTTGAATTATTAACCCAGTGTCTGTCCGTCTAACTCTCCCCCCCTCCCTCCGCATCTGTCCAACTTTTCATGTCTCTCAGGTTAAGCCTGTCTCCTCCAGCCCGTTGTGTCCCCCTCCTAGGTCTCCACCTCCACCGAGGGTGATCAACGGCAACCCGGCGTGGTCTGTCTCTTCCATTCTGGACATCCGCCGCCGGGGGCGTGGCTTGC
This sequence comes from Pholidichthys leucotaenia, assembly GCA_020510985.1. Lineage (NCBI taxonomy): Eukaryota > Metazoa > Chordata > Actinopteri > Cichliformes > Pholidichthyidae > Pholidichthys > Pholidichthys leucotaenia. The sequence continues at coordinate 431,450,070 of CM035839.1, read as the reverse complement.
AGTACCTGGTGGACTGGGAGGGCTACGGGCCGGAGTGGAGGTCTTAGGTGCATCCCGCCCTCGTGCTCGACAAAGCAGCTCATCAGGGACTTCCATTGGACGCACCCGGGTAGGTTGGAACGCACACCGAGAGGCATGCCATGGGGGGGAGTACTGTCATGGCCGCCAATCACAGCACCTGTGTACGCACCTGCCTGTCATCTCCTGCGGCCCTATTTATTCCCATCAGGACCAATGCTGGGCGCGGAGTCGTCTGATTCTTTCCGTGAATCACGCCACACCCTGCCTCTGTGCTTCCCTGTACTAAATTCTCCAGCCATCGGCTTCCAAGCCCAGCTGTATGACGTCCGGGTCGGTTTCGCCCGGACTAACAACCTAGTAAGCGTTATTGCTTCTAAACCTGTCCATTCCCCTGTGCACAGGCGGAGCCCGCAATGGCGGACTTCCTTCTCCCTCCAGGCGGCGGACTTTTATTCCACCTCCAGCTAACCTGCCCGCAGACACTGTGTCCCTGACTGCAGCTTCGGCGCCACCTGAAGACACTTCAACATCTGTTGACAGTAAGCACTATAACATCTGACGTGCTGCATAGGTGAACTGTAAGCTAACGGCCCTTGTCTCTTTACAAGGTTGCCAGTCTGTACAGTGCTCTGCCGGCCCAGCTGGAATACACGGATTGCACTACACAACATTACACCATATAACCGCACTCACGCACCTAATCACTCACGTTAACAAAATAAAGTACGATAAATTTGTTAATCCTGAGTTGTGTCTGTTCTATGGGTCACCTGAACCATGTCACTTGTGTTGGGTGCCTCAATAAATTCAAAAACTCACAGTACAGCGATTGGGTTGTCTTTTCCCTCCGTGCGCTGCATAAAGGTGCACATTCATGACAACTGCAAGATTAACAAATTTGAAATCACAATTTTATCTTTGGATGCAGAGAAAGCCTTTGACCATGTTAACTGGAAATTTCTTTTTATGGCAATAACAAGTTTGGATTTGGTTCATCTTTTATAAATTGGATTAAAACACTATATAACTGTCCAACTGCATCTGTCTGAACAAATGATCGAACTTCTCGAAGCTTTAATTTCCAGAGAGGCACTAGGCAGAGTTGTTCACTCTCTCCCTCACTTTTTACCATCTTTATCGAACCATTAGTCACAGCCATATGACAAAATGTTGATATCGGAGGTATCCAAACTGGAGAAAAAAAACAAAAGAAAAGTCTTTATGCTGGTGATGTATTGATTTTCCTTGAAAACTCACAAAGATCTCTTCTTCAGATAGTGGCGCTCATTGATAAATTTTCGTCATTATCAGACTAATCTATTAACTGGGGTAAATCAACAGTCGTGAACGTGGGTGACTGTGGGTGACCCTGAGGGTGATTGGGAGTGAGATTGAGTGGGTACAGGAGTGAGAGAGAGTGGGTGGGTCTGGGAGTGCGAGTATGGGATTGCGAGGCGGGACAGGATGAGTGAGAGTGAATGAGTGCGTGTGGGTGTGTATGAGAGCATGAGGGCGTGAATGTGTGGGAATGGGTGTGTCTGCTAGTCGGGAGGTGCTGGATTGAGGGGGTAGTGCCTCTTGACTATCCTGATAGTGGGGGGGGGGGTTCTTTGGGAGCGGGAGTTCCCAGGGTGGGCAGTGGCTCTAGGAGGGGGAGGCTCGCTTGTGGGGTGACTGGGGGTGCTCGCGCTGGGGGTGTGGGCTGGTCTCCGGCCCAGGGGGTGGGGGTGCTGGCAATCTCAGCACCTGGGGCCTGGATGCTGGCATTGGCCCCGCTGGGGGGGGGGGGGGGGTTCCGGTGCCTGGCCTCCCTCAGCCATCCCTCCTGGGGCAGATGCCTGGCTTTCCTGGGGCTTGTTGGCCTCGGACATTTGTGTCCTGTGGGGATTGGTGACATTGCCTTGCCCACTCGGGGTTTCCAAGGGTGGAGAGTTGCTACAACCAGCCGCCCTCTTCGTATGTTTCCTGACAAACCATTCACATGCACACACTTATTTTGCACGTGCTGTCATATACACGCACACGGATGCATACACACAAATGTCTCCCCTTTAACAGGTGCGGATACCAGACTCGTGTTGAGACCTCTTTGGTGGAAGGATCTGTCTGTCTTCTGTTTGTTTTAGCTGTTGGTTTGTTTGTCTTTTTTGTCTGTTCCTCTCCCTTTTCTTTCCCCTCCCCACACCTCCTTTCCCCATTCCCCATCTTGTCGGGTCCTTCATGGGTAAAATTATTTAAATAAAGTATTAAATGTTATTGCAAGAGGAGTTTACAACAATATACAGTACATAGATAGGTACTGTATAAAGCTCCTTTTGACACAATAAGGGTAGAAGATTTCTGTTCTGCTCACCTAGCTGCCTGACAAAAAAAAAAGAAAAAAAAGAAACTTTGTTGACTGCTGCGTGTACTACAGTCCACCCAGTCACACAAAACGATGACTGTGCGTCACTACCGTGCTGAAACTGGCCATGGAGGAGGCAAGATGTTGCTGACCATGACTGTCTGAGAGAGCAGTGACTTGAAACCCATGCATATTTGAGAAGGAATCGTGACCAAAATTATTGGACGAAACCACTTGTATCATATTTGATCCTTTGAAATAGCTTTTGTCTAAAATTCACTACAGGTACCCTTTAAATAAAAGAGACGCAACACAGCACAGGTGGAGAAATCAATAATTACTGACAGCTGACACATGAGGCAACTGACAGTGATAGGAGGGGTGTGGCTGCACGCACACACAGAGGGAGACAGACACAAGATAGATAAGATAAGATAAGATAAGATAAACTTTATTGTCCCTCAAGGGGAAATTTGTCTTGGGCTTGACACCCGTGCTGCAACCACACAATCCGCACATACACAGTGGATGTAGTACATAATAAATGAAATAAAACCCAATAAATAATACAAATACATACATACATAAATATATAAAAGCAGTCATTAAGAACAGGGGTTATAAGTGTCCCTGACCTATTTATCCGAGTTTAAAAGTTTTACTGACATTGGGATGAATGAGTTCTTGTATCTATTGAACCTGCACTTGGGGACTCTGTATCTCCTCCCTGAAGGCAGCCGCACATATTCGTTGTTTAGTACATGGCTCATGTCACTGATTATTTTTTGAGCTTGTCTACAGGCTGCCTGTTCGTGTAAGATCTACATGGGTAAATACTCTTTAACTCCAATAATTTTCCATGCTGTATGAATTAAACGCAACACTCTGTTCTTTAGTTTCACAGAGAGGTTGCCAAACCAAGCTGTAATGCTGTATCAAATACAGCTCTCCAACACAGCCTGGTAAAATATTAGCATAATCCTTTCATCAACGCCATGTATTCTTAATCTACGCAAGAAATGCAGCCGCTGTTGTAGTTTACTACAGAGGTAATCAATATGTGTGCTCCAGGTTAATGAATTGTCAATAAATACTCCCAAATATTTATAGGAACTAACCTGTTTTATAGTGTGGCTGTGGATGACCACAGGCCTGTGGTCACCAACTCCCTGAGGGTCAAACACCATCTCCTTTGTTTTATCAGTATTCAAAATGAGATGACTGTCATCACACCAACTGACAAACCTCTGAATTTCTATAAAATAGCTTGACAGATCATGAGTCTTTTGAAGTAGTGATAAAATAGCAGTGTCATCAGAAAATTTAATAATTTGATTGCCTGGATAGACACTTCTGCACTCATCAGTGTACAAGGTGAACAAAAATGGTGAACTAACACAGCCTTGGGGAGCTCCTGTGCTGAGGGTTCTGGATTTAGATAAAGTTCCATTTACACTAACTTGCTGTTTACGATAAGTTAAGAATGAGTGGTACCATTTAATAATGAAAGGATGCACTTTAAAATCATTTAACCTCTTAATTAAAAGGTGTGGCTGCAGTGTGTTAAAAGCTGAACTAAAATCAACCAATAAAAGACATGCATATGAGGTTGTCTCCTCCAAATGTTTAAACACAGAATGAGTTAAGGTTAAAATGGCATCCTCTGTACTTCTATTATTTTTATAAGCAAACTGCAGAGGATCCAAAAGTCCTCCAAAATCAGTTTTCAGAATGTCAATGACAATCTTCTCGAGGCACTTCATTACCAGTGAGGTCAGTGCAACAGGACGATAGTCATTATTCTCTTTGCAGCTTGTGTTTTTTAGTACAGGAATTATAATAGAGCTTTTCCAAATTACTGGGACAGAACACATATCTAAAGACTTATGGTAGATGGGACTCCAGGCTTCTGCTAGCTCCTCACTGCATGACTTCAGTAAGCGCCCAGAGATCCCGTCTGGTCCAGATGCCTTCCTGGGGCACATACGTGAGAAAAATCTTTCCACAACATGCTGGTCAACTATAATTTTTGCAGAGCCTGAAACTGATATAGCGTCCAGAGCAGCTTTTTGCTCATGAGAAAAATCTGTACTTTCAAATCTGCAAAAGAAATTATTCAACTCGTTTTCCTTTTCTTCTTCATTCATTACATTAATGCAGGTTTTGGATGGAGTCATCTTTGTCATAACTTTAACTGAGTCCCACAGTCCCACTTCCCCACAAGCAGGGAATCAGGGGAGACATGACCATAACAAACAATGACAGAACTAAGAATCATAGATTTAATAAACAATAATAAATGCAGAAGACACAAAATAACTCAAAGCAAGGACGTGGGTCCATCCCACACTTTGACAACTTTATCTTTAACTGCACACAGAAAATAACTTTTGGCACCACAGAGTTTTTGGATCAGTGACAATAATTTATTCATTTTGCACTCTCAGCATTGTCTTGTGCCACAATCAGCTTTTTCTAGCTTTTGGGGGGCCTATACAAGATTGTGTTTGGAGTACATGCTCAGCTTTAAATTGAGGGTGTTCACATCCAGATTGGAATTATGGTTTAGGAATTGCAACCATTTTTATACAAAAATATCCTCATTTCAGGCGCTCAAAAGTAACTGAACAAATTAACATTACCATACATAAGTTGTTCATTTTTACTATTTTGTTGAAAATCCTTTGCAGGCTTTGCCTTTGTGATGCTGTGCCAGGCCTTTACTGCAGCTGTCTTCAATTGTTTCTTGTTTGTGGGTCTTCCTGCCTCAAATTTTGTCTTAAGCAAGTAAAAAGCATGCTTGATTAAGTTTAAGTTTAGCTAAATGTTTATTTGAAAGTGACATTACATCATCATAGTAGTCTGTTGGGGGCGACAATGACTGTTTCATTTAGGTCTGATCAGATGCCTCCATGCAGCTCTGCCTTTCGCCTTCTGCTGCCAGGAACTGACCTTGTTAACCTGGGTGACGTCCGAACCGAAATGAGTTGCTTTCTGACTGACCATTTTATGAAACTGCTTGCAAAGTATTTGAGTACAGCTAGCTTTTGCTGGACTAGTGGCACATTCTTTGTAGATCGAGGTATTATCAGTGGCAAGGATATGCCAAGACAAACTGACTGCAGTATCTGTTGCAGTGACTGACCAGATGATAGATTTGTTTATCTCTGCTCTTTATGTAGTTCATGTCACGATGCACCGACTGGCAACAGTCCACCATAAACCTTGTGGCAGATGTGCTTATCTGCCAGGATACCCAGTCTCACCTCGTGTAACTAGAAGTGGTCCACCACAGACCTGTGACAGATATTGTTTTTAGTTCTGCCAGGATGCCCAGTTTCACCCTAAATGCCCTCGGAAAGGTGGGGTTGCCGTTTGAGTCGCCCACGACCCAACCCATAAGACAGGTAGTACTGGTTTTCATGGTTATCCGGTAGCAAGCAAACCAATGCCTGACCTGACATATTTGAAAGGGACATTACATACTAATGGACATTAATAAAAATGTAAGTATGCCAGATTTAGCAATACTGATAATTTGCATCTGTAGTCTCCTGGCGGGTCACAAAAACACACAAACAAACAATCATACACGAGAAGAACATCTGCAATAAAACGCTACAAAGTGGATATGTTGCAGGTGATAAGGGCTACAAAACAAAACATTCAAATATTATGGTTGCACCAGTAAGTGACCAGTTGGTAAAGCAGTAATCGATGTGTGAGAAGATCATTGCATGCAGAAACATTTTTGCTGCACTGTCAGCGATAGTCTAATTTGTTTAAAATTTCTCAGATTGAATTTGATTGTTTGAGATTTTTTTATGTGTTTTTTAAAGGTTAATGAGGAATCTTAAATCACGCCAAGATACTTAACTCCCTTGACTAATTACAAAATATTCACTTCTTTGCCGCAAAAAAACTTCTGGATTGCTTTCACAGTATGTTTTGGGTCATTGTCCATCTGTACTGTGAAGTCCAACCAACTTTGATGCATTTGGCTGAATTTGAGCAGACAGTATATCCCTTCACTTCAGAATTCATATGGCTGCTTCTGTCTTCTGTCACATCAGCAATAAGCAGTAGTGACCCAGTGCCACTGGAAGCCATGCATGCCCATGCATTACACTGCCTCCTCCATGTTTTACAGAAGATGTGCTGTGCTTTGGATCATGAGCCATTCCATGCCTTCTCTATACAGTACTTTCTTCTTCCCATCATTGGTTTTTTTTTTCCCCTTGTCCTGTCATGCAGCAAGATGAGCAGAACAGAAATCTGCTTTCCTTTTTGTGCCAAACAGATTTACTTTGCTAAAAGGAGCTTTATACAGTACATATACAGTGATGTGAAAAAGTGTTTGCCCCCTTCTTCATTTCTCATTTTTTTGTGATTGTCACACTTAAATCAAACAAATTTAATTATTAGACAAAAATAACACAAGTAAACAAAAAATGCAGTTTTTAAATGAAGGTGTTTATGATTAAGGGAAAAAAAAATCCAAACCTCCATGGCCCTGTGTAAAAAATTGATTGCCCCCTGAACCGAATAATTGGTTGGGCCACCCTTAGCAGCAACAACTACAATCAAGCATTTGCGATAGCTGGTAATGAGTCCTTTACAACGCTGTGGAGGAATTTTGGCCCACTCATGAATGAATGAATGAATGAATCTTTATTTTCCGATAGATTAAAAGTAAAGATTAAAAAGAAACAGAATAATATAACAAAGGGGAAAAAAATCCAACAAGGTCAAATTAAACAATAACTCCTCTGATTATACAGTTCAACATAAGTTATCCAAAATGGGTGATGGCTGAAGCCGCAGCTTATATTACCCACCCATATCCCATCCAAGAATTCAAAAGAAAAACAAAACAAGAGCGATTACAATTTGGAACAAAGCTAAGACAAAATGTGACAAAAAAATCTAAGCAACAACACAACACAGACTGGATATGACAATCCTTATGTGAGTTTACATGTCATCTTGTATATATGTTTGGAGTATTTCTTCCTTTAGTTTTTGTTTAAATTGTCCAAGCGTTGTACATGATTTTAATTCAGGTCCAAAATCGTTCCATAATCTGACTCCTTGTACTGAAACACAGTGTTGCTTGGTGGTAGTTCTCACTGAAGGTTTTTGAAATATACATGTTCCTCTGAAATGATATTGTTTCTCCCTTATTTGGAACAGCTTTTGGATATTTGCGGGCAGTGATAGATTCTTCACTTTAAACATTATTACTGCAGTTTTAAGTCAACCAGATCTTTCAACTTGAGAGCTTTTAATTTAAGAAAAAGTGGGTTTGTTGGTTCCCTGTAAGCTGCTTTGTTTATTATTCTAATAGCTCTCTTCTGAAGCATAAAGACTGGATATATGTTTGTTTTATATGTATTTCCCCATACTTAAGTACAATGTGTCATGTATGGGAGTATTAATGAATGATACAAAGTATATAATGTGGGTTGATTCAGCAAATATTTCGCTTTGTGTAGTATTGTGATTGATTTAGATATTTTACCTTTAATATAATTAATATGTGACTTCCAACACAGTTTATTATCAATTATTACTCCCAAGAAATTTAGTTTCAGATACCCTTGCAATCTCCACACCATTTACACTGAGTTTAGATACTAAGTTGTTGTGATGGTTGTTAAAAACTATAAATTTTGTCTTACTTAAATTGAGCGTTAATTTGTTTGAATCAAACCACAGTTTAAGCTTTCCTAATTCCTTTCCGAGTGTATCCAAAAGTTGTTCCAAATTGCTTCCACTACATAATAGATTAGTGTTATCGGCAAACAATATTAAATCCATTTTTTCCGAGACTTTACATATATCATTTTTATACATATTGAATAACAATGGCCCCAAAACTGAACCCTGTGGGACTCCACAAGTAACCTTCAGTAACTGAGTTTTTGTAACCAACACATACATATTGATATCTATTATTTAAGTAACTGTCACCACGGGTTGAGATGCCGTCTCGGCACTCAGCCCATGTTTTCCCTTTTCCCATTGAGCAGCGTCTCAGCAGGCTCCCAGCTGGCAGCATTACGGACGGCTGGGGCCAATTAGTCCTCATCAGCTGGGGTGCTGCCAATGAGGATAAATGGGAGCAGCCTCGATGACTCGGGGCTGCGACATAAACACATTGCTAAGCTGAAGCCCCTTCGTCTGGTGTCAGCTTATACTCCTCTTGCAGCATTCCTGTGTTTGTATCCCGCTGTGAGTATGTACGTCTTGTTACCCCCACGTCCGGTACGAGCTGCTTACCTCTGCGCTGTGCAACCTGTGAGTGTACCTCTGCATGAGTATCTGTGCTCTCCTCATCCCTTATCCCTTACCCAAAATAAACCATCGCGACTCACTGGCTTGTCCCTGGCTCTGATTGCCCGGCTCCCTAGAGCCGGATATGACAGTATGTCGCAGCCAGAAGAGTTGCCGGCGGCCGTGAGTCGCTGTGGAAATGTACCTTTCTGTCCGGGTGTCAGCGCTGCTAGCATGCCGTTTCCCAGGAGTCACTTCCGGCGCCAGGGCGACGAGCTGAGGTCCATCTCGGAGGCTGTCGACGGGACATTCTTCACCCTGCACGACGCCTCCAACGCGAGACGCTGGCATCCGGGCCGTGCTGAGGAACTCCTGGACTGTCACCCTCACTCTCTGTACCATCTGGAGGACAGTGCCAGGATAGACGCTGCAGGTACACAGCGAGAGAAGCTCCACGGGGTGGATGGAAATCCCGGCAGGGTGTCGAAGTGGGCGACGTCTTTCCCCGCTTCGGAGTCCCGTTCCTGCCGCCATTCCAGTCCGGGAGTTCGCGCCAACCAGAGGACTTCCCCCGACCTGCGCCACGTCACTCGGGATTCCCTTCAAGGAGCCGCAGCTGACAGCAGTTATGTCTGGGGTCGAGTGGCTGTCGCGAGCTCCACTGTGTTTCCTGTCACCACCTTCAGGCATGTGGCGGCGGCAGTGAGGTTGATGGAGAGGACTTCAGGGCTACGAAGCTTTCCCGTGCTCGGCGCCTTCCTCGCCTCGATCTCCAATCTGGAGCGGCGAATCCTGGGTTTCCCCCTCGCTTCGTTCCCCGGGAATAGCCGCCATCACATCGCCGAGTCACCTCTGCACGAACCTCGTCCGGATCTAGTTCTGGGCCATCGTCAGGACAGTTCCTCCCACGCAGCTGTCACCTCTTCGCCTCATCTGTGTGGAGATTCTACAGCCCCGTTCCCTGAGCCTCATTTCCCCGCTGTCATTTCTGGACATTCGGGCTGGCTCACCCCGGCTGTTTTCCCCTCCTCCTCGACGCGCTTTCTGACTGCTGTGTGTGCCTGGAATTCCGGTCTGGTGAGCTCTCTGCTGGAGACAACGCGAGCGATCCTCAGACGAACTCCCGGGGGGTCCTCCGTTATCGCCGGGCGGGGAGAGGAAGAAGCAGAATCCACTACAGCAGGCGATACTCAACCTCCAGGGGGCAGGCAAGTCATTGTTTTTTCACACCTGCTTAATGATTTGCTCTGTCACATCCCTGGAGGAGAAGTTCAGGGTTCGCAGCTCCCTGAACTCTCCCCACCTGCTGTAACCTGTATTCCTAATCCCGCATCCTCTGTGTCTCTCTCCGCCGAGCGGTCCCCGGCTCCGGGTCAACGTGGTGGGATATGGAGAGGGCCTGTGGTTCCGCAGCTACATTGCGGACGGAGGAGGGGGACTGACTGCTGTGTGGAGTCTACACCGACGATTGAGCGTCCCCAGGTCTCCACGGAGGAGCGGTTCGGTCCAGCGGGACGAGATTCTTCTGGCTTCACGCCGAGTGGATCGTCGGCGGGGTCACCGGAGCCGGAGGAATCTCAAGCTGCGCTGACCATCGTGCTGGCTGCGGGGCCCGACGCGGCTAGATGGGAGCCTGACAATGACCTGACGACGGATCCTGGATCTTCGCAGTCCTGGACGGCATCAGAACCCGAGATCAGGCGAGTGCTCTCCTTTCTTTTCTCTCTTTTTATCTTTGAGCACTTCAGCCTATCTCCAGGGGAGACGAGCAGGGTGCAGCCGCCCGCTGCGTCTGAGCTCGTCTCGCCGGGTTCTGGCGCTGCCGGTGATCCTGATCCCGGTTCTGTTTTCTCTTCTGAGCCTTCTTCCAGGGTCACCGGCGAGGAGTTGCTGTTCCTCGTGGTGCTGGAGGGTCCGGGTTCAACGTTGGAGGTCGGTTCTGGTGCAGTGTCCAACGTGGGTTCGCCCGAGACCCAATCGGGGTCCAACGTGGGTTCGCCTGAGGCCCGATCGGGGTCCGACGTGGGTGCTGCCCCAGTATTGTCCAGGTCCGGTGAGGAGGTGGCCGTTTCCCTGCGGCCTGACGCCCGCCGCCCTTGTCATCGGCTCTCCCCAGAGCCTCTTCCACCGGGATCCGCTCTGATCCTTCGCCCGTCTCAACGGTCCTGGTGGTTGAGTGATGCGGGTCGACGACCCGACCCACAGAACTTTCGGTTCGGTGATCTGGTTCCCCCCACTGGTCTGTGTTTCCCTCTGGGCAGCCTGGTTCGGCTGCCGGTGGACTGGATTCCTGGGATCTGGGTCCGGAGTTCGCCGTCCGAACACTTCTCTTTCCCTGATTCGCCAACGGGACGATGGGCGGGGAGATCTCCGGAGCCATCTCGGCTATTTGTGGACTCTGCCTGCCATGTTCCTCGGGTGTCACTTTCTTTTATCTTTGTGAAGGTCACTCGGGTGTAATATTTTGTCCTGTTGGTGGATTCGTTTTTATAGTGCTGTGTTTTCCATCGCTCATGCGCAGCATTTTACTTTTTGTGCCATGTTGTTAGCCTCGTTTTTTCATTGTAGAGTTATGTTTTGTTTCCTTTCAGACCATGCTCTGCAGTTATCCATTTATTCCAGTCACTTTCATTTCTTTAGGTGGCTGTGGGTATTTATATATTCGTGTGTGTGGGTTTTTCTTTGCCTGCACTCAGTATTTCTTTTTTATGCCCTGTTGGTTCATTATAGAGTCATGTGCCTTGTTTTCCGTAACACCATGCTCTGTAGTTGTCAATTTGTTCCAGTCACCTTCACTTTTCTTGGTGACTGTGTATGTACTTAGTGGCGCTGTGTATTGTGTTCCCCTTTATTTAACCTTACTCAGCATTTTTACCCTGTACCTTTTTGGTGGTTTTTTTCCTTGCTCTGGGTCACGCATTGTTGGTACTCTCTGAGTAGTGTGTAACCGGCGTGCTGACCCAGTTCTTCTCCCCATTCGAACCTGGGTTGATTATTCCCTGTTTTGTTCAGTATTGTATTTGGGTTTTTTTTCCCTGCCACCCTACATTGCCCCATTGGTGTTGTCCTTCCCTTGGCCTCTTCCCCTCCAATCCTGCCTCCCTTCCTCCCACCCTAGGTGTGGGGGGGGGGGGGGGGGCTGGGATGTTCCTGGTCGTTCAGGAGCCCGACCTTGAGGGGGGGGCTCTGTCACCACGGGTTGAGATGCCGTCTCGGCACTCAGCCCATGTTTTCCCTTTTCCCGTTGAGCAGCGTCTCAGCAGGCTCCCAGCTGGCAGCATTACGGACGGCTGGGGCCAATTAGTCCTCATCAGCTGGGGCGCTGCCAATGAGGATAAATGGGAGCAGCCTTGATGACCCGGGGCTGCGACATAAACACATTGCTAAGCTGAAGCCCCTTCGTCTGGTGTCAGCTTATACTCCTCTTGCAGCATTCCTGTGTTTGTATCCCGCTGTGAGTATGTACGTCTTGTTACCCCCACGTCCGGTACGAGCTGCTTACCTCTGCGCTGTGCAACCTGTGAGTGTACCTCTGCATGAGTATCTGTGCTCTCCTCATCCCTTATCCCTTACCCAAAATAAACCATCACAACTCACTGGCTTGTCCCTGGCTCTGATTGCCCGGCTCCCTAGAGCCGGATATGACAGTAACTACTTAACCAGGACAGTGCTACCCCCCTAATACCACAATTTTGCAGTTTCTTCAATAATAAATTGTGATCCACTGTATCAAATGCTTTTTTAAGATCCAGGAATACCCCAACTGAATACTCTTTATTTTCAACGGCGGTTGATATTTTTTTCTATAAATTCCATTAGAGCAAATGCAGTTGTCCTCTTGTGTCTGAACCCATATTGCTGCTCACTCAATAAATTTTTCTTCATTATGAAGTTGTCACTTCTCTCACAGAATATTTTTTCAAGTATCTTGGAAAATTGCGGCAATAGTGAAATTGGTCTATAGTTTGAAAGTTCCCCTCTGTCACCCGTCTTGTATATCAGAATTACTTTAGCTATTTTCATTGCATTGGGAAATATACCTGTTTGGAGAGACAGGTTACAAATATATGTCAGTGGTTTCACTAAGCATTCGATAATACTTTTGACTAAGAGCATGTCAATACCGTCACAGTCCGTAGATGTCTTACTTTTAAACGATTTAACAATTTCAATGACCTCTCTCTCGTCTGTGTTCTTTATAAAAATAGAGTCTTTTATAGCAGTGTTTTTGCTTATTGTATCACCCATAGGTGCCGTAATGGGTATTTCTCAAGCCAAATTAGGACCAATGTTAACAAAAAAGTTATTAAATTCATCTGCAGGTGAAACTGCATTCACACTCTGAGTCGTTGTATTATTTTTTGAAAAACTGGTTGGGTAGCTTGTATTTCTGTTTTTATTTCCAAGAATATTGTTAAGTATTGTCCATGTATTTTTAATATTGTCTCTGTTTTTCTCCAGTTCTTTACTGTAATAGTCTCTTTTACTACATCTCATTATATATGTTAACTTATTTTTGCATGTTTTATACTGCTGCTCTGCTTCTTTTGTCCTTTTCTTTAGAAAAGCTTTATATATTTTTTTTCTTTTAACACACCTTTTGTAATCCTGTGGTTAACCATGGCTTATCAACAAATTTATGTTTAAGCTTTTTCTTTACTAATGGACAATTTTTTCATAAAGAGTGGTTACAATGTTCATAAATGTGTCATAGGCTTCATTTACATCTGATACATAGACTTTTGTCCAGTCCTGCTTCAGCAAGTCTTCTTTAAAAGAAATGATTGCATTTTGTGATTTGTATCTGAACGATTTTAAAATTTGTTCTGTATTGGCCTCCGTGTGGCCATGGATAAGTGCAAAGGTTGGCAAATGGTCACTTATATCATTTCCACTTTCTGTTTTCTTATCAATAATATTAACAAACAGGTTGTCAATAAGTGTAGCAGTGTGAACTGTGATTCTACTGGGATGTGTTATTGTGGGATATAGACTCATACTGTACATAGAATTCATGAGCTCTGTAATTACATTTTGTTGATATGGATTTAGTAAATCAATATTGAAATCTCCACAAATTACTACCATTTTCTTACTAGTAATATTATTGTACAGCTCGACTAATTTATCTCTGAATGTCTCAATGCAAGTTCCCGGCGTTCTATATATACAACTTATAATTAGATTTTTTGTTTTATCTTGGTCAATCTCAACAGTAATACATTCTAAAATCCCTGGTAGTGCAAAGGACATTCCATTTACAAGTTTACACCTATACAGGTCATCAATATACAGTGCAACACCACCACCCTTTTTTTTGAGATCTGTTAATATGAAACATCTGATATCCCTCTATTGCCATCAGGGGAGCAAGTTTCAGAGACTGCAATGGCTGTAAATTTTCTGTCTAGCTGTTTTAAATAGTCCTGAATTTGTGGAAAGTTTTTGTTAAGACTTCTGCTGTTGAAGTGTATTATTGATAGTTTACCATCTAGTTGCACTTGACTTTTGAATTGCTTTTCAGTGTAATATTCACAATGATTATGAATATTATTGAAAAAGTTGTTATCAGGATCAATATCATTCCCCATCTCTTGTAGTTTATGTTCAGCATAATGGCATATTTTCAGAGTTTGAATTTCCTCACTCTGTGTCAAATGACTTCCTCTGACTGGGGATAATTGATGTCTACTCAAGTCAGTCATTAGTTTTTTTGTTTGTTTTGTTTAGTTTTTTTTTTTTTTTAAAGGACATTGACATGGTATGTCAAAAGAACTATTCTTGCCGTGTGTGTGGATATGGATTATCATAGTCTCTTAATTTTCTTAATCAGTGTTCATCTATATTTATTTAAGTCAGTAAGATCTCTGATTATTATACTCTTTGCTTCCTCAGGTGTTCCATTTAGTTTGATCCAAACTCCACAATTTCTTGTCCATTTTGCCTGTATCTTATTTTGTCTTTTCAGCATCCGTGCTTGCCGTGTTATTTCAGCATTAGTTTTTGTTAGATGTTCATTTAGGTAAACTTCTGTTCCCCGTAGCTTTCTGGCCTGCCTCAGTATGTCATTCTTTACCCTTCTGTTCACAAAATGCATCACAATTGATTTCTTTGTTTTATTATCCTTTCTGGGTAAAGCATGACAGGCTAAAATTGCATTTGCTTCGACCTTTATATTTCTACTATCAAGGAACTGAAGCATCTGGTTTTCCAGGGAGACTGATTCGCCCAGGGGAGCCTCCTCACCTCTCAATCCTGCTGTAGCATGAGCATATGATTGATATTTAATGTCTAGTCCACTTATAATTAGATCATCCGTACTAGAATATTGTTCAAGATCCTCAACGCGTCGTTCCAAGTCTGCAATTTTTTTGTCTTTTTCCTTAATTGTTAATTTTAATTCTCGGACTTCTTCCATTAGCCCTAATATTTTGGCCTGCTGACTAGCCACTTTGGTCAGTTCTTCTGACAAGAAGTTCAGAGATTTTTTGATCTCTTCCATTTCCTCCTTCTTTGGTGGCATTTTTTTACTGACAATCTCTGCTGGTGTCGCCATATCCGATCCGACCGACCTCAAATCCAGCTGGGCCTCAACTAGCCCCCTCCGCTGCTAGTCCCGCTGCTTACTGCTGCGGTAACCGAGCTCCTGTCCAGCCAGGGTACCGGCAGCTCCTCCACCAAGTTTCGCCGCCGCTGTAACCGAGCTCCGATCCTGCTCCTGTCCAGCTGGGGTCCTGGTAGATCCTCCGCTGAGCCCCACCACCTACCGCCATCTGCCTCAGGAGTTCCTCCGCCGTGCCCCGCCGCTGCAATTGGGCTCCGACTTCGGCTCTTATCCGGCTGTGCCCCGGTGGTCCTCCACTCATCTTTGCAGAATTGTTGTAATTCAGCCACATTGGAGGGATTTCGAGCATAAACCACCTTTTTAAGGTCATGCCACAGTATTTCAATCGAATTCATGTTAGGACTTTGATTAAACCACTCCAAAGTCCTCATTTTGTATTTCTTAAGCCATTCAGAGGTGGACTTGTTGGTTTGTTTTTGATCATTGTCCTGCTGCAGAACCCAAGTGTGCTTCAGCTTGAGGTCATGAATAGATGGCCGGACTTTCTCCTTCAGGATTTTTTGGTAGGCAGCAGAATTCATGGTTCCATTTACCACAGCAAGTCTTCCAGGTCCTGAAGCAGCAAAACAGCCCCAGACCATCACACTACCACTACCATATTTTACTGTTTGTATGATGTTCCTTTTCTGAAATGCTGTGTTGCTTTTATGCCAGATGTAATGGGACACACACCTTCCAAAAAGTTCAACTTTTGTCTCACCAGCCCACAGAGTATTTTCCCAAAAGTACTGGGAATCATCAAGATGTTTTCTGGCAAAACTGAGACGAGCCTTTATGCTCTTTTTGCTCAGCAGTGGTTTTCATCTCTGAACTCTGTCATGCAGGCCATTTTTGCTCAGTCTCTTTTTTGGAGTCATGAACACTGACCTTAACTGAGGCAGGTGAGGCCTGCAGTTCTTTGGATGTTGCTGTGGAGTCTTTTTTGACCTCTTGGATGATCGTTCCTGTGGTCTTGGGGTAATTTTGGTCGGTCGGCCACTCCTGGGTGTCATGCGGTGGCCCTCGCGAGCCACCTATAAGACGCACACAAGTCACCAGTGAGTTTTCCAGTGAGTTTTATTACGGTGAAAAGGTGTTTACACAAGCTGCTGAGCTAATGACAGAGTCCTTGCAGAACAGGAAGCATAGGGCAATAAAGCACACTACAGGTCCAGGGCAGGAGACAGTCACACACAGACAGGCTTGGTAATAATAGCACTCGGGCTGCTAAAGCAGGGACTTACAGCACAAATTACACCGGAAGGAATAAGGCTAATACAGCTCACTTACTGTGCCGGTGAAAAGACGGTCAAGCCCTTAGGCAGCCGAGGTGTGAACATAGTCCAGGCATCCGTGACGATGAGTGAACAGAATAACGATCAGAATAACGATCATATGCGATCAGATACGTGACCATTAGCGATCAGACACTGCTGCGTCTTAATGACGCCAGCACTCAGCTTAAATAACAAGGTACTAATGACAGAATGACATACAGCTGACCGACCGTTGACAGGCGGAAACCCCTCCGAGCACTTTCACAATAAGAGCCCAGAGAGGCCAGAATATCGCCCGCAGCTGTCAAGGCCGGCAGCGAGACATAACTTTAACCCGAGCGCGATCAGAACCGACGCTCGGGTCATAACACTGGGAAGGTTCACCACTGTTCCATGTTTTCGCCATTTGTAGATAATGGCTCTCACTGTGGTTCACTGGAGTCCCAAAGCTTAAGAAATGGCTTTATGACCTTTTCCAGATCTCACTTACTTTGTTTGTCATTTGTTCCTGAATTTCTTTGGATCGCAGCATAACGTTGAGCTTTTGATGATCTTTTGGTGTACTTCACTTTGTCAGGCAGGTCCTATTTAAGTGATTTCTTGATTGAGAACAGGTGTGGCAGTAATCAGGCCTGGGTGTTGCTAGAGAAATTGAACTCAGCTTTCCAAAGATGTGATGAACCACAGTTAGTTTATATTTTAACAGGGGGATGGGGAGAGCAATCACTTTTTCACACAGGGCCATGTAGGTTTGGATTTTTTTCCCTTAATAATCAACACCATCATTTAAAAACTGCATTTTGTGTTTACTTGTGCTATCTTTGTCTAATATTTAAATTTGTTTGATGATCTGAAACATTTAAGTATGACAAACATGTAAAAAATGAGAAATGAGGAAGGGGGCAAACACTTTTTTACACCACTGTACAGTATTATGAAAAAGAACCAGTCCCAAAATGGAACCCTGTGGTACCCCATAACTAATTGGGGGACACAGTTGAGGTGTATTGGCCTAAATGGACAGAGAAACTTCTATCTGCTAAATAAGACTTTTAGCATTAACTAAGGAGTCTCAGAAAAGTTAAGGTCATTGATCTGTTCTGTATTACAGAGAGAGCTCTTAACTCTGATGAAACATCACAGATCTTTTATATGAACAGTGACACCATATTTTGGATGGGGGGGGGGGAGAGAGAGAGAGACAGAGAGACAGACAGACAGACAGACAGACGGTTCAGTCATCAGCATGACGGACTTGCTGAATCTGCATTTTCCTTATCTCAAGGTTATCAGTCTCTGACTTCACACAGGAGAAAAATTACATCTGAACTTGAATGAACTCAGATCTAAGCAATGTAATAATGAAAAAAATTATATACTGTCTGTGTGTGTGAGTGTGAAATGATGAAGACAAGATAACAGTTCTCCTGAATTTACCTAAATTAAAAATGGTTGAAATTAACTCTATTGAATCCCATTATAAATCTATATACACTATCAATATAGAGAAAATAGGTTTCATATATCCATCCATCCATCCAGCCATCCATTTTCTACTGCTTTTCTGGGGGTCCGGGTTGCAGAGACAGCAGCTCAAGCAGAGAAGCCCAGACTTCCCTCTCCAAGGCTGCTCCACCTCTTTGGAGAGGATGCCAAGACGTTCTCAGGACAGCTGGGAGACATAGTCTCTCCAGCGTGTCCTGGGTCTGTCCCAGGGTCTCCTCCCAGGTTTAATATAAATCCTTATAAATTTATCTCAAATCTGCCAACATAAGATTGCACTGGAGCTCATGTTTACGTAGCTGTTTTCATGATACACATGAATTACTTTGCAGTCTTAAGTCATCCTTTCTCATGGAACAGCATGCAATGCAGCAAGCAGAGAAAACTTGTAAACATGTGGAAAACACATTATCATTTTAATAGCCACACCTTTCTATTCCTTGGTTGTCTTCAGAAATGCTTTACTGTAATTCTTCATGGCATAAATTCAGAAAGATGCTGGAACATTCCTCAGAGATATTGGTTCATACTGACATGCTAGCATGACACAGTTGCAGCAGATTTGTGCACAACCAAATATACTCCATGCTTGCATCCATTCTTTCATGTTGCTTACACCAGATTCTGGCCCTACCATCTGAACGTCACAGCAAAAATTGAGACTCAGACCAGCCAACTTCTCTTGTCAACTTTTACTGTTAAAGTCTGTTGTCTTCTGTTGTCAAATTTTGGTGATCCTATGTGAATTGTTGTATTCAAGTGTCCCTTGAATCCCTTAATATTTGGGGTCAACCATAAAGCAATGGAAAATTCACAAGACAGGTGAAGAAGAGAGTACATGCATGGTGGAGTGGGTGGAGACAAGTGTCAGGGGTGATTTGTGACAGAAGGATAGCAGCTAGAATGAAAGGGAAGATTGACAAGACAGTAGTAAGACCTGCTATGATATATGGTTTGGAGACAGTGGCAATGGCAAAAAGACAGGAGGCAGAGCTGGAGGCGGCAGAGTTGAAGATGTTAAGATACCTATTTGGGACAGGCCTAGAAATGAGTATTGTTATGTCTGTACATACTCTCAATGATGAGACCAGGTGCACGACTGAACTTAGCTTTATTGATGCTGCGATAACCACAATACAACCATCAGGCAGGGGCGTTGGAAAGAGACCCGCCTTCCCTGCCTGCTGCTACTTATAGGCACGGTGTAGTGGCGGAAATGGAAGTGGGCGCCACTACACTGTACTTTACAAATAAGAGCATCTTGAACTATACAACATTCCCCCCCCTTCCCCGTAGAAAAGTCCAAAACACACACATGATTGAGCCCCCCCCCCAATTTAGCACCCGAATCACGCACTAAAACTAAACTGTAATAACTAAAGGGCCAATCACATTCATACAGTAAACTAAAACTAGGGGGAGCGAGTGGACTACCGTCCAGCCCCCACACAGCAAGGTGGATTATTCTGCCACCTTTAAAATGAATAATTATAGTCCAATAATAACACAAAATCACTGCCGTGTTTCCTAAACTAAACAAAACACATACAATAATCCCCAGAACCACATACAGTTACATGCACAACAAAACACTTTTTTTTTTTAAACACATGCACACATATGAACATTGCTTCAACACAAATGCAAACCCACTAATATCACAACATTACAATTCCGGTTTTCCCATCATTGTCAGGAACCCAGCCGGCTTGGTTTCCCCCGGCTCGGTCCTGGCCTCTCTGTGGGTTGGGTGCCACTTTGTGTGTATGTTAGTATGTAGTTCTGTGTGCGTTGCCGTACCCATAGCCACTGCTTTGTGGCCGGCAGTGGTGAGGCAGTCCTTTGGGCTCATGCTTGTGTGAACGCTGTCTAACTGTCTGCCGGTCCGACTACACTCCCTCTCTTATTACGGTCAGCTGTTCCCACTACTGTTTGCCATCTCCCCGCTCCTCACCCAGGTGCAGACCAATTTACCATCCCCAGCAATGCGTGTACTTAAGGAGCCTTTTGCCAGTCACGCATTGCTGGGTCATTGCACGAGACATGCGGTTGTTAATCGCCATGTGGTAGTCAGTCATTAAAGGATTGCTTTCACTTGGTGCTGTATTTGGACTACTCGGACAGCTCCAGTCCTGTGAGTATAACCTCTGTGTGCTTTCCCTGGCAATCCTCACCTGAGACTGTTGAGCATCCTGGAAGACTCCTTAAGCTATTGTGGAATATATGTATTGGAACTGTTTGTCAGTTTTTGTGTTTAATAAATGTATGTGGTGTAAACCCAGTGCGTACATCCTCATCCTTTCACCCCTCCTTCGTGCGCTGTGGAAAAGCATACGGGGAGTTCATGACACATCATTATTATTTCTGTGTCACCTCAAACCCCTTATCAGAAAAAAACAACAACACACTATTATAATGCTTTTCACTCGGTCATATATATACAGACTCACAGTTCACACGGCTAGGTACGGGAGGGACTGGCCTGTGGGGCCCCCAGACCGTCTCTCCGTAAGTCCGCCCCTGGAGGCGGTATGCCTCCTGGGCCATAGTTGATCGCATAAACAAGGATGTGTGTCCTCTTCCTCACCATCAGGCATCCCTCTGGTCCGGGCCATCACCCAGAGTCTCCTCTCGAGCATGGCGCAGCTCATTTATGTGCCTCCACGAACCGTCCGACAGTTGAAAATAGGCAGTGCCTCATTTAGCCACGATGTGCAGCCACCCCTCGTGATCTTCAGACTGTCACTTGGTCTGTACTCGCTGTGGTTGTCCCTCCTCACAAACCCAAACCAGATCCGCAACTCCCAGAGGGGTCTTGCTCAGCTTACAGTGTTGCTACTTGACACGTGGTTTTCTCTGTGCCTAATGGTCTGGCCCTGACCACTTTTAAAGCCGCTGCAGCTGTTGCCGTTGTAGCCCCAGATTCTCTGGCCCACTGTGGCTGAGCTCTGGGAAAAACTGTAGCTAGCTTGTCAGTGTCACTCGACGACGAGGGCGCCTCGCCGTTACGCACAGCACCCTCGTCCAGGGCCTCTTGAGCTTTGGCACTGATACCCTCCAGCGTCATCCCTGAGCGAGGCTGGTCCTGCTTCACCTCCGTGGTGCCCAGTAAATCTTCGTCCCACACTGCATCGTCCTCCACTCTTGGAACCAGCCATGTCCACTGTCCACAACCAGACCACTCCTCCCCACCGTCGTTCTTAGTGGTGAATCCCAGACCATAAAAAAGGTCACAGCCCATGATGTTGATGCCTCGGGCTGTCATGATGATCTTTAAGTCAGCCATCTCCACTGACTTGTACTGCACCGTCAGCACCAGCATTCCCACCATGCATAGCCGTCCACCTCCATAACCATAGAGCAGTGCTGGGTCTCCTCCTACAATCCTATAGTGGGGAAAGAATTTTCTCACTGTAGCCCAATTCAGCAGAGAACTCTCCGCCCCCATGTTGATCAACAACGACACCTCCACCTCCACATCATCCAGCTCAACCGTGTAGAACGTGTACCCATTGGTACTTGGAGACTCCGCATGAACAATTGTCGGGGGGTGGGGGTCAGTTTCCTTTGTGGGCTCCCTTGCTCGGACATACGGCACACCCTGGCATAGTGGTTCAAGCGTCCATACTTGCTACAGTGCTTTCCTCTTGCCGGGCAGTCCCTGGCCTTGAAACAGTGCTTCGCAAACCCACAACCCATACACATGGGTTTTCCAGTGGCAGATCTAAATTTTGCAGCGTTGGTCTCTCTGGTGTTGTCCTCCATGCTGTCATCACTGTCTGGGTCCGCTACTTGGGTCGTGGTGGGAAACTCCAGCTGCTGTTGTGACAGACGCTCACTTAGCTCTGAAGCCAGTTTGTCCGCTGTCTCCAACTGGAGAGCCAACTCGACAGCTCTGGCAAGCATCAAGTCACTTCATATCGTAAGTTTTGTCCTTATTGCAGCGTTGTTGGTGTGCTCTGCCAGCTGGTCGCAAACCATCTCTTCCTCCAGCAGACTAAAACGACACTTGCTAGCCACCAGTTTCAGGTCGGTGACGAACCACTGGATAGGTTCACCTGCCCATTGGTGGCGCTACCAAAACTTGATCTTCCGGATGATGACGCTGTCTGGGGCGCGAAAATGGCATGCCATCAGCTCAACCATGTCCTCAAATCTGTCCGAATCACAGAGTGTGCTCAGTATCCGCTGGCCCTCAATTCCCAAATTGTGCACCAGGAGTGTGCGGGCCCTCAGCTTGTCCATCTCACCCAGATTGAGCACAACAGTGTATGTTTCAAAGGCTGCATACTAACTAACTAACTAACTAACTAACCTGCACTTATATAGCGCTTTTCTAGTCACAAAGACCACTCAAAGCGCTTTCATTAATACTAACCCTCTATTCTAAGGGCCTATAGGAAACAGATATCTAGGGACAATTTAGAACAGCTAATTAACCTAACATGCATGTTTTTGGCATGTGGGAGGAAACCGGAGAAATCCCGGAGTAAACCCACGCAACACGGGGAGAACATGCAAACTCCACACAGATCACCATCTTGGCCAGGGGACAGGTGGCTTGCCCAGGAGCTCCAGGAAGGGTTGAATTGGAGACACACATGCTTCCATGCTTTATTCTCATCGCCAGAATGTTATGTCTGTAAATACTCTCAATAATGAGGCCAGGTGTGCGACTGAACTTAGCTTTATTGATGCTGCGAGAGCCACAATGCAGCTGCCAGGCAGGGGCATTGGCAAAGAGACCTTCCTTCCCTGATTGCTGCTATTTATAGGCATGATGTAGTGGCAGAAACAGAAGTGGGCGCTGCTACACCGTACTTTACAAATAAAAGCATCTTGAACTATACAAGTATATCAGAGGAACAGCTGAGATTGAATGGTTTGGAGACAAAGTAAGAGAGGCAAGGCTGAGATGGTATGGACACGTGCAGAGGAGGGATAGTGGATATATTGGACAAAGAATGTTGAAGATGGGGCTGCCAGGCAGGAGGAAGAGAGGAAGACCACAGAGATATGAGGGATAGGGTGAGATGGAGGCAGATGATCTGCTGTGTCAATATCTAAAGTGGGAAAATCGAAAAAAGAAGAATACTCTGTATTTGTTCAAGCATGAAACACTCCATTAGCTAAGGCATGCTTAGAACGGATCCTCTCGCTCTTGCACTGTTCACATTCCTGTGTAATGTCAAGTATGATGTACAATCAATACGATCATCCCTCTTGATAATCATTTAACAAAAGAGGTGGTCAAGGCTTCATGCTGAACTGATATATACTGTGTTTATGCTAATTTGTGCAAACTAACAGTTCCTAATTTTGGTCTTTATATCAGAGTTCTTGGAAAAAAATCATCAACTACACTTCTTGTAAACAAAAGGGTGCTTCATAATAACGCACAGTACATACACTACCGTTCAAAAGTTTGGGGTCACTTAGAAATGTCCTTATTTTTGAAAGAAAAGCACTTTTTTTCAATGAAGATAACTTTAAACTAATCAGAAATACTCTCTATACATTGCTAATGTGGTAAATGACTATTAGAGCTGCAAATGTCTGGTTTTTGGTGCAATATCTACATAGGTGTATAGAGGCCCATTTCCAGCAACTATCACTCCAGTGTTCTAATGGTACAATGTGTTTGCTCATTGAGTCAGAAGGCTAATGGATGATTAGAAAACCCTTGTGCAATCATGTTAGGTCTGCAATGCTGTAATTGCTGCAAATGGAGGATTCTTTGACGAAAGCAAAGTTTGAAGGAAAAAATTATTATTTCAAATACAAATCATTATTTCTAACCTTGTCAATGTCTTGACTATATTTTCTATTCATTTTACAACTCATGGTGGTAAATAAAAGTGTGACTTTTCATGGAAAACACAAAAATTGTCTGGGTGACCCCAAACTTTTGAACAGTAGTGTATATATATACTGTATATATATATATATATATATATATATACACTGTAAATTCTACAGTTTAGATAATCACATAAAAAGGGACTTTGTTTTTTACATGCACCCTTTTCCCTCATAATTTTGCAGTGCTATAGTTTTTAATGTGCATTTGAGACTTGATTCTCATAAATTTGAGGTTTTTCTTCTAAATCATATATGAATAAAAAGTAAACATCAACAAGTTAAATATTTCCTGAACCAGAGGAGAACTGCAAAAAACAAACAAACAAACAAACAAACAAACAAACAACATATAAAAAGTCTGAAAATGATAAAAATTACCCATGGCTATCGTCTACAGTTATAGATTAGCTGTTAGTTTAAGTTTAAATCAATGAAAATTTAAGTGTAGACCTGCAGCTGAAGATGCCACTGTGACCCCATTTAACCTGTTTGCTTCTTAGTAAAAATATTTCAGATTAGACATGATCTGAAAATTAAACACACAAAAGGTATTGTAATAAAATACATGTGATGACTTTAACTTTATTCATTATTGCTAGTTGACTAATTAAAATTATTAGAAATCAAATAAATTACATTAAGAGCCAACTTGCTCCTCGGATCGGTTTTAATTTATTTATTATTTATTTTGGGTGTGCCACCATCATGCACTTTTGCAGCTTTAATAATTATTTTCAGACAATACTAAGAAACTCAGCAGTAATTAAACCAAAGAAATGATGGTCTGATGCACTATGTTTGCAATTAGCACAATTTAGCATCATCATTTAGCATTTGCTGTTTTATAATTAGACATGGTGTTAACGTTACTTACTTCCTTTTAAAACAAGATTAGTGAACTATCCTCTCTGATGCAGCATGATGGAAAACAGTCCCGCATCTCTGGCAAACAGGAGTAGCATTTAACCAAACCGGTAGTTTGAAGCTAGCAACCCACGGACTGATGCTAGCCTAGCCACCCACCAGGGGAAGAGGCAGGGCACTAACAAATAGTGTGTGAGGAGCTTTGCTCAAGAAACGGGAGCATGTGGATTTTAAATCACAATATAAACAAGAGTATTCTATGAAACAATAGACATTTTTATATCATCATCCGATATAGTATATCATCATATCACACAGCCCTAGCTCCCACAGGTCTTAACATATTGTATCACGGTGTGGTATGCAGCCTGTATTGTGACAGAGAAAAAGTCCCTGCAGAGAGCAATCCGCTCCGTAGAAAAGGTCATTGGCTGCTCTCTGCCCTCACTGGACAGCATCGCCTTGTTCCACTACCTCAGCGGGGCAAAGAAATATAATCAAAGATCCTTCCCAATCAAGACACAAACATTATCAGTTACTTCCCTCAGTTAGTAGATGAACATCCATCCATCCATCTTCTTCCGCTTAATCCTTTTCGGGTCGCGGGGGGGGGGGGAGCCTATCCCAGCATCTTTGGGTGAGAGGCAGGGTCCACCCTGGACAGATGGCCAGTCCATCGCAGGGCCAACACAGGGAGACAGACAACCATTCACTCTCACAGTCATACCTAAGGACAATTTAGAATCCCCAGTTTGATGCCAATTAATCTAGATTCAGAATCCCCCCCCCCACACACACACACACAATCATTACAACTTTAAACACTCAGACACAATAGCAGTCACTATGTGGTCATTTTAAAATTATTTTTTTTTAATTTTTTTAAATGCACCTGATGGAGCAGCACTCCTAATTTAATTGTTAATGACTTTTACAAAGACAATAAAACTTTTATTCTATTCTATATGGAAAGAAAGGCAACACTGAACAAGGCAAGTTCATGCTTAAATAAATAATTGAAATGTGGAGAAGTCATTCTAAAGTTTGAGGCTATGCAATTTTTTTTTTTACTCCAAAGTTCTAGTAAGCAACAATCCCACATGTGCTACTGCAGATATTCAAGAGCTGATCAGCATTTTTGTTCCTTATTTAACATTCAAAAGATTTTTAAAAGAGAAAAATAGAATACATAACAATTATTTCTAAGCAGGTTCCAGTAATTGTGACTCTAACCCAGGAGGAAGTGCATGACTTGTTTGTTTGTCTTGGTTGGATGGGGAAACTGTTTCCTTCATATATTTGTTGTGTTTTCCCGTATCTCAGAGCAGCTTCAGAAGTCCCTAAAGCCTCAGGCAATCTTGTCTTTGAGTGTTACATCTGTGGTTGTAAGGAATTACAAAGACACAGATAACAATCTCAGTACTGTCATTATGAAACAAACAAAAAAAGGTTTCAGTATAAGCAATCTGACACTTTTTAAAAAAATTATTTTCTTTTTAAAAATTTATTTTCTTTTTTAAATTTGTGCATAATTAGTGCATAAGTTCATACAGTGCATCATGAAAATATGACCACCCCTTGGCAAATAGAATAATGTCAAATTGAAAAGATGTGAACACACAGTGGTGTGGGATGGGATTTTTTTGTTTTTGTTTTTTTTTTGAGTATGCCAGTGCAAATCTCCCTGCTGTTTCTGTAAAGTATACTGACCTGCACTGTTGTGGGTGTTTGCTTCTACAGATCTTGATTATGTCAGCAGTGGCATGGAAGCCACGTGTGGTCACACCTGTTGCACCCTGGGTTTCTTTGTGTCCAGAACTCACTGAGCCCCTGCATTCTTTGACCAACAACAAAGAGCCAGATAATAATATCTTGCTTCAGAAATGTAGCCATGCTTTCTACCATTTCTCCTTCTCTGACTCCTTTTTGCATGAGTGGTGCAAAATCTTCCTTAAAGAGGTCACTGACTGAAAAATTGTGTTTCTGCAGATTTTAACCTTCTGAAACATCTGTTGGTCACGTAATTACTAATGTGTGTTATATAGTTCTATATATAGAACTATATAACGGAATATATAGTTATATATAACTTATATATGTTATATATAACATATATGTTATATATAACTTATATATGTTATATATATAGTTATATATAACTATATAACTTCTTGCCCCCTTACATTTGTAATTTGATCACACTGAGAAGTGTTGATTCTTATGGTTTGCGTTCTAATGATCATTTGTTGCTTTCTGTTCCATTTGCCCGTACTGAGCTGGGAAAAAGAGCTTTCATGATCTCAGCCCCCTCTACATGGAACATGTTGCAAAAAGACTGGAAACTAATGGAACTTGTTTCATTGAACAACTTTAAAACCAGATTGAGAACACTTGAGACGGCCTCACTAATTTGTAACTGTTTTATATGATTTATATGTCATTGTAAGTGTATTTGTGATTTTTTTGCTGCCTCTTGGCCAGGACTTCCTTGAAAAAGAGGTTTTTAATCTCAACGGGTTTTTTTCCTGGTTAAATAAAGGTAAAATAAATAAAATATGCTCTTATTTGTGAGGTATGGCTTGATGGCGCTCACTTCCATTTCCGCCACCACCCTGTGCCTATAAATAGCAGCAGGCAGGAAGGGCGGGTCTCTTTGCTAACACCCCTGGTGGTTGTAGTGTGGAGTTCGGAACTCAATAAATACAAGTTCAGTCGTGCACTTGGCCTCGTCATTGTGAGTCTATTTTCAGACATAACATTTGGTGACAAGGATAAAAAGTATGGAAATGTGTGGGTCTCCAATTCGGCCTTTTCTGGAGCTCCCGGGCGAGCCACCTGCCCCCTGGCCAAGATGGTACGCTGCCTTTCAAGCATACATGGTGGCGCTAAATCTGGACAAGATGGACAAGCTGAGGGCACGTGCGCTGTTGGTGCAATTGAAGGCCAGTGGATATTGAGCACACCTGGCGATTCCGATGATTTCAAGGACGTGGTTGAGCTGATGGCACACCATTTTCGTGCCCTGGACAGAGTCATCGTCCGGAAGATCAAGCTTTGGCAGCGCTGCCAACAGGTAGGCGAGCCTATTCAGCAGTTCATAGCTAACTTGAAACTACTGGCTAGTGAGTGTTAGATTGGGTCGTTGGAGGAGGAGATGGTTCGTGACTAGGTGGCAGAGCATACCAACAATGCCGCAATAAGAATGAAGCTGCTCACAATACCTGGTGACTTGACGCTAGCCAGGGCCATTGGGTTCGCGCTTCAGCTGGAGACAGTGAACAGGCTAGCTCTGGAGCTGAGTGAGCGTTTGTCACGTCGACAGCTGGAGTTTCCCTTTGC
The DNA here is from genome assembly GCA_020510985.1 of Pholidichthys leucotaenia. Lineage (NCBI taxonomy): Eukaryota > Metazoa > Chordata > Actinopteri > Cichliformes > Pholidichthyidae > Pholidichthys > Pholidichthys leucotaenia. Next base: position 431,421,980 of record CM035839.1, on the reverse strand, counting down.
CACACAAGTAACGGACTCAGACAGCGATGGAAGCGTGGAAGATGATGCTGCAGAGGCCAACGCTGCAAAATTTAGGTCTGCCCCAAGGAAACTCATGTGTTTGGGTTGTGGGTCAGTGAATCACCGCTTCAAGGCCAGGGACTGCCCGGTGAGAGGGAAACGCTGCGGCAAGTGTGGACGCTTGAACCACTATGCCAGGGTGTGCCATATGTCCGAGCAGGAGAGTCCACAGAGGAAATCAACATCCCCCGCCCTGACGGTTGTCCACGCGGTGTCCCCAGGCACCAGCAGGTACACTTTCTGCATGGTGGGGCTGGGTTGTGTGGAGGTACCGCTGCTGATCGACACGGGGGCGGAGGGTTCTCTGCTGAATTGGGCTACGGAAAGAAAATTCTTCCCCCACTACAGGATTGAAAGAGACCCAGTGCCGCTTTATGACTATGGAGGTGGACAGCTGTGCACAGTGGGAACGCTGGTGCTGACGGCCCGGTACAAGTCAGCGGAGATGGCGAACCTCAAGTTCATCGTGAAATCAAATTTTATTATTCCCAAATCAAAAAATGAGGAGTTTGAACATTACTTAGAGAATCAAAATTGGGAGCAGCTCATGTCTATATATGAAGTAGATAATTGTTGTAATTTTATAACTGCAACAATTACAAAGTCCATAGAAAAATTTACAAAGCAAATTAGAAGTAGACAACAGAAGATTAGCCTACCATGGTTAAATAATGAAATAAGAAAACTTATGAAGAGGCGAGACTCTGCATTGAAAACATCATTAACCTCTAAACTACAAAATGATCACCTTGTGTACAAAAGTTTAAGAAATAAAGTGGTACAAGAGCTGCGAAAATCAAAAGTATCTTATTACAATAAACTGATAGGTCATGCAAAGGGTAACAACAGTTCCCTATGGAGGCATTTAAATAACTTAACTAATAAAAAAAATGTTCAGAAGGGGGTAAAGGAACTTAGAATCAATGGCAAGACCGTCAGTGACAAGGCTACTTTGGCAAATGAATTTAATTCATATTTTGTGGGCTCTGTGGAAGACTTAACAAAAAACTTTGTGCTGCCAAATGTGCTCAACAACACAAATTCAATACTTCCAACAGATTCTTTTCACATCGATGAGGTAAATGAGGAGTTAATTGCTGGTATTGTTAAAACACTGTCAAACTCAAAAACTAATGATATCTACAATATGAGCACCTCCTTTCTCAAAACGCACAGCAAAATATTAATCAAACCACTGACTCATCTCATTAATCTCTCCATTAGGTCTAGTACATTTCCATCTGGCTGGAAAAAAGCTGTCGTCATACCAGTTCATAAATCAGGCAGTAAAGACGATATATGCAATTACCACCCAATCTCTATTTTACCAGTCCTGTCTAAGGTTCTTGAAAAAGTTGTAGCTACACAGCTGATAGACTACTTACAAGACAGTCAACTTCTTCATCCACATCAATTTGGTTTTAGACCAGGATACTCAACAGAAACAGCAAATTGTTGCCTTATTGAAAATGTCAAACAGTCCTTGGACAGGGGTAATGTGGTAGGAGCTGTTTTTCTAGATCTCAAAAAGGCTTTCGATACTGTAAACCACAGTTTGCTTTTATCCAAAATGGTATCTTTTAACTTCTCTCCAGATACATTAGACTGGTTTGCATCTTATCTCCAGAATAGAGAACAGTGTGTAAAAGTTCACCAGGATAAATCCTCATTTTTAAACAACCGCATGGGTATCCCACAAGGGTCCATTCTTGGTCCTTTACTTTTCAGCATTTTTATTAATGACTTGCCGTTACACTGCTCAGCTGCAACATGCCAACTTTATGCAGATGATGCAGTTATTTACACAGCTGCCAAGACTCCAGCACAGGCTGCAGATGTACTGTCTACAAGTATGGTTGATGTCCAAGAGTGGCTCCTCCAGAACCATCTATTGCTGAACCTTCAGAAAACAGTTTCAATGTGCTTTTCAATCAAAAAATGTAACCTGCAACGTTTTAAAGTTAATATACATGATCATGACGTCAGTTTAGTTACAGAATTCAAATACCTTGGCATTGTACTAGATCCTCAACTCAAATTTAATCTTCATATAAAGAAAATTTCAAAAACAGTAAAAAAAAAATCTGAACTGCTTTAAATTAATTAGATATTGCATACCTTACGAAGCTGCTGTACTGTATATGCATTCTATGGTTTTTTCTCATATATCATACTGTTTGACAGTCTGGGCTCAAGCAGCCCCTTCCACAATAAGACATATAGGTTCATTATATAATCAAACCCTAAAAATCTTGGACAAAAAGCCCATTAGCTGGCATCACTGTAATATTTAAAAAAAATACAACCTATTGAGTTTTGAGAGTTTCATTGACTTCTGTTTTCTGAAATTAACTTTCAAATGTTTCCATAAATCGGCACCCGGGCCACTTGCTGGTTTCATCCAAAGACAGGACAGCAGCAGAGCCACCAGGAGTTCTGTTAACAATAACTGTAAAATATTCCACCGCAGAACCACATTTGGACAAACAGCTTTCTCTATAAAGGGCAGTCACATCTGGAACACAATGCCAAATGAAATTAAAATAATAACGGAGTTTAAAACATTCACTAAAAAGGTTAAAAACTGGCTGAAAAAGAAACAAGAATGTACCCATGTATGAAATGTTTGTCTGCAGGGTGAGAGTGAATCAAGGGAAGGAATGAATGTGTTTGTTTATAGTGAGTGACGAAGGGAGGGAGGCCTGAAATAGGCAAATGTGTGTCAGGTTGTTATATTTGTGTATTTATAACATTTATAATATTTATAATTGTGTATTTATAATGTATTTATAATCTTTTTTGCATTGATGTATGTGGTTATTGTTTTTTTTAATCTTTTCCTTTCCTTCTTTTCTTTTTACTTGTTTCTCCTTTCTAAAGCCCATCCAGGGACAAGAGTTGCAAATTAGCTAATAGCTATACACTCTTTGTGCAACACATCAGACTGATTGTCACTGATTAATTATCTATGTTTATTGCACTGTCCCTGTCAAATAAACAAATCTAAGTCTAAGACGGCCCATGGCAACAACATCATGAGCTGTGACCTCTTTTATGGTCTGGGTTTCGCCATCAAGAGCAACGCTGGAGAGGAGTGGTCGGGCTGTGGACTGTGGGACTGGCCAGTTCCGAGAGTGGAGGACGATGCAGTGTGGGACGAGGAGTTACCGAGCACCCCGGAGGGTGAGCAGGACCAGCCTTGCTCAGAGTCGTTGCAGGAGGGTCTCTGTGCTGGAGCCCAAGTTGCACTGGATGAAGGGACTGGGCATCACGGCAAGGTGCCTGCAACGACGTGCGACAACGAGGAGCTAGCTCCAGTTGTTCCTGGAGCTTGGCTAAAGTGGGCCGGTGAACATGGGGATACAACGGTGACAGCTGCAGCGAAGTTAAAAGAGGTCAGGACCAGACTGTTAGGCATGGAGGGATAGCATGCCAGGCAGAAACACTGCAAGCCAAGCAAAACCCCTCTGAGAGTCGCAGACCTGGTTCGGACTCATGAGGAGAGGTGACCAAGGTGAGTACAGGCCAGGCGTCAGTCTGAGGATCGCCAAAGGCGGCTGAGCATCGTGGCCAAACGAGGAGAAGCCTATTTTCAGCTGTCAGACAGTTTGTAGAGGCACGCAAACGAGCTACGGCATGCCCGGGAGGAAACTGCAGGTGGCAGGCCCAGATGAGAGGGGCACCCGACGGTGAAGAAGAGGAGATGCACCTCTGTCTACGCAACCAGCTGCGGTCCAAGAGGGAGGCTGCCTCCAGGGGTGGACTTGTGAAGAGACGGTCCAGGGGGCCCACAGACTAGTTCCTCCCTATCTAGCCATGAACTGTGTGTGATGTTATATGTTCGAGCGAAAGAAGTTGTGATAGTTTTTTTTCTTTTCTGATAATGGGTTTGAAAATGTTCAGTATGTAGTTGTGTGCATGTTAAAAAAAAACAAAAAAACCAAAAAAACAGAGGAAAAGTATTTTGTTGTACATACACTACCGTTCAAAAGTTTGGGGTCACTTAGAAATTTCCTTATTTTTGAAAGAAAAGCACTGTTTTTTTCAATGAAGATAACTTTAAACTAATCAGAAATACACTCTAATATCTAATATACATTGCTAATGTGGTAAATGACTATTCTAGCTGCAAATGTCTGGTTTTTGGTGCAATATCTACATAGGTGTATAGAGGCCCATTTCCAGCAACTATCACTCCAGTGTTCTAATGGTACAATGTGTTTGCTCATTGTGCCAGAAGGCTAATGGATGATTAGAAAACCCTTGTGCAATCATGTTAGCACAACTGAAAACAGTTTACCTGGTTAGAGAAGCTATAAAACTGACCTTCCTTTGAGCAGGTTGAGTGTCTGGAAAAAATTATTATTTCAAATACAAATCATTATTTCTAACCTTGTCAATGTCTTGACTATATTTTCTATTCATTTTACAACTCATGGTGGTAAATAAGTGTGACTTTTCATGGAAAACACAAAATAATTGTCTGGGTGACCCCAAACTTTTGAACGGTAGTGTATATACGTAACTGCATGTAGTTCTGGGGATTGCTTTATACATTTTATTTAGTTTAGGAGACACGGCGGTGATTTTGTTTTCCTGATGGACTATGGTTATTTACTTTAATGGGGGCAGAATAATCCATCTCACCGTGTGGGGGTTGGACGGTAGTCCACCCGTCCCCCCTAGTTTTAGTTTGTTGTGTGGATGTGAAAGGCCTTCAGTTATTGTGATTTAGTTGTAGTGCGTGATTCGGGTCCTAAATTGGGGAGGGGCTCAATTGTGTGTGTGTGTTTTGGACTTTTCTACAGGGGGGAGTTTTATAGTTCTCGTTTGTGAGGTACGGCGTGGTGGCACTCACTTCTGTTTCCGCCACCACCCCGTGCCTATAAATAGCATCAGTCAGGGAGGGCGGGTCTCTTTGCTAACACCCCTGCCTGCGGTTGTCGTGCGGAGTTCAGAGCTCAATAAATACAAGTTCAGTCGTGCACCTGGCCTCGTCAATGTGAGTCTTTTTTCAGACATAACAGTGTGCAAGGTTAATATTGTAATTACTTCTAATCAGATCCCTAAAATTAGTTTTTAATTACTTATACTTGACCACATTAGGTCTTAAGTTTAATCTTGACCAGAGACATTGGGCCATATTACAACAACGAGGTTGGTAAGTCAGTTGTCAGTGGCGCAGAATGCGTTTATGGGCGTTTCCAAGTTCATTTCCTTACCACAATGGTGTAAAAACGAACTTTTCGCCAACGCATGATGCAAAGAGGCCAGTCTAATCATTCAGAGGTGTGTTTTGGATAGTCCAGTCCAAAGTGCTCCTTCCCATGCCTTCAATACAAAGAAGCACATTATCTAAAATGAACTGTGATTATGACGGTTTAAGGCAGATTTTGCGCTGACTAAAGTCCATGCATATGAGTGAAAATACACGTGATAGTAATGTTGCTTGCTAATAAGGAAGACATCAATCACAGCTGATGCCCAGTTAGTTGTTTTAAAAAGAACAAACGGTGAAGAATGGGCTGAAAAAAATCAGCTGAATGGTTTAATGTACTTCTCTGCTGTGGTAACGTATCATCACTTCCTGTGTTGCTGGCTGTTGGTGTGGTTTGCTCTGTGCTTAGCTCTCCTCCCTCTCCTGAGGATTTTGCCTTTAATTGCATTTTAATCACTTTTTTCCATCTATCATCACCTCTCACTGCTGTTTAACAAGCCTCTTGCACCTGTGTGCACACTCAGTGCCCCCAGTCATCCTCTTTAGCCTTCTGTTCACCTTTCATTGACATTTGTGCTAGCTTTGGGTTAGCCACTAGCTATGGCTACCAGCTCTCCTTCCCTTTCTCCTCTGGTGTGCTCTTTGTGTCAGATGTTTTGCTACACCTCTGCCTTTTTTAGTGATACAGTAATGGTAAATATAATAAATGTTGTCTTTCTGAGGCGCTCGAGGCGAGGTTGTGTGATTTGGAATGCTGGCTCCGCTGCATTGAAACATCGTCCGTGTCAGTTAAAATTGACAGATTTCCATTAGCTGAAGCGCAGCGCCATAGCTTAGGGCCTGCTAGCCGTCCCCGGCAGTCACCTCTCCTGAGCAGCCAGGAGAGACCGGGTGGGTGGGTGACGGTGAGAAGGAAGCATAGTTGCAAGCCCCTGGTTTACCACTAGCCTGTTCATGTTTCTAATCGATATTCCCCGCTAAGTGACATACCCGCTAAGGAAAAAACTCTGATCATTGGTGATGATCAGTCAGAAACGTGAACCTAGAGGCTCCAGCGGCCATGATCAAATGCATTCCCAGGGCCAGAGCAGGCAAATCTGAAGCATGCTTATAGAGCTGTGCCGTATCCACATCTTGGCCTGTCAGACCATCTATCATTGCTCCTCAATCCCGCATACACCCCCCTCAGGAGAACTGCTAGACCTACTATAAAGAACATCACAACATGGCCTGAGGGAGCTCTTTCTCAGCTGCAGGACTGTTTTTCAAACATTTTATGGGATTTATTCAAGAATGAAGATCTAGAAATGTGCACACAGACTGTATTATGCTACTTCACCTACTGTATCAACCAGGTGACTGTGGAAAAATGCATTAGGGTTTTTCCTAACCAGAAGCCTTGGATGACAAAAGAAGTCCAGTCACTCCTCAGAGCCCGTGATACAGCCTTCAGGTCAGGGGATACAGATCTGTATAGCACCGCCCAGGCTAATCTGAAGAAAGGCATTAAGGAGGCTAAACAGGCCTATAAGAGGAAAGTTGAGGACCATTTTTCTGATAATGATTCGAGACGAGTATGGCAAGGCTTTCACCATATCACAAACTATAAGGGCAGCAGCATCATTTCCAGTGACATCAGCCCCTCACTGGCAGAAGAATTGAACTGCTTTTCACACGGTTTGAGGCAAATACACCTTGCCCGGACCCACTGACGTTATTGAATGCCAGCTCTGATGTGCTTACCCTGCAGGATCATGAGGTGAGACAGACACTGACAGCAGTTCACCCAAGAAAGGCTACTGGTCCCGATGGAGTGCCAGGAAAAGTGCTCAGAGCATGTGCAGATCAGCTATGCTCTGTTTTGACTGACATTTTTAATTTGTCTCTCAAGGCAGCCGTTGTTCCACAGTGTTTAAAATCTGCAGTCATTGTTCCTGTGCCTAAAAAACATTATCAACAGTCTGAATGACTATCAACCAGTAGCATTAACATCCATTATTATGATGTGCTTTGAGAAAATGGTATTGAAACATCTTTTGCCTCGTCTCCCCCCAGACTTTGATCAGTACCAGTTTGCCTACAGGCGGAGATGCTGTTGAAGATGCTATTGCTATAGCTCTCCACTTGGCATTCAGCCATTTAGAAGACAAGGGGAGCTATGTAAGAATGTTGTTTGTGGACTATAGCTCGGCATTTAATACAATTGTTCCCAACATTCTCATCACCAAATTGCTTCAGCTTGGTCTGCCTATTCACACTTGCAGCTGGATTAAGGACTTCCTAACAAACACAACACAGACTATTAGACTCGGACCCCATTCCTCCTTTACAGTCATGCTTAACACAGGCTCACCACAGGGCTGTGTGTTGAGCCCCACTTTGTATTCATTGTACACATATGACTGCATACCTGTTCATCCCACAAACATTATAGTGAAGTTTGCAGATGATACAACAGTAGTGGGGCTCATATCAAGAGGAGAGGAGTCTGCATACAGAGATGAGGTCCAGAAACTGGTGAGATGGTGCTCAGATAATAATCTGCCATTGAATACAAAAAAACAAAAGAACTCATTATCGATTTTAGGAAGCATAGCAGTGAGCCACCTCCTCTATATATAGGCAAGGAGTGTGTGGAGAGGGTGGAGGCTTTTAAGTTTCTGGGTATTCATATTTCTCACAACCTTACCTGGGCAGGTAACACCATAGCTACGATAAAAAAGGCTCAACAACGCCTACACTTTCTGAGGCTTCTCAAGAGGAATGGCCTGAATGCACAGTTGCTGGTTTTATTTTATCACTCTGCTATTGAGAGCATTTTGTCATATGGCATCACGGTTTGGTATGAGGGCTGTTCAGCCGCAGACCGCAAAGCCTTCCAGAGAGTGATCAAGACTGCGCAAAAAATCACTGGCTGTTCTCTCCCTTCTCTGGAAGAGATTTCCAGGTCTCGGTACCTCAACAGAGTTACTGTCATTATTAAAGACGGCACTCATCCAGGCCATGATTTCTTTCACTTGCTCCCCTCAGGAAAGCTGTACAGATCCCATAAAACCCGGACTATCAGGTTTAATCATAGTTTTTTCCCAGCAGTAGTACGTATTTTGAACCGATTTATGTAACACGTACAGACTGCTGATATTATTTTATGTTATTTTATGTTATATATATTTTGTGGCAATAACCCTGTGTGTATAAGCTGGTCTTATATATTTATCGCTCAGTATGTTTTTATTATTGCTATGCACAGTACATATTGTATTCAACTTTTAGGTATTATTGTTTAAAGCATTATTTATTGTTGTAATTATGAGAATGTTAAATGCATGAGTGAACTGTGAGTGTGATAGTTTGTTTTTAAGGAGCAGTATCTCAATTTCGTTGCACTGTTTATTAGCAATGGAATGACAATAAAGGCACTTTGACTTTTGACTTTGACATCGAATCAAATTTGAAAATGCTGGCTTAAAAACTGCTAACTCCACTAACCACAACATGTTCCCTCAGTTCCACTCACTCAAACCGCCTTTATACACCCAGGACACAACTCAGCACCATGGGGGATAGGACTTTTCGTGCTGCTGCCCCACGACTGTGGAATGCCCTCCCTGACACCTTGAGAGTACCACAATCCACAGACTGTTTTAAAAGAGGACTTAAAACCTTTTTTAGCAGGACATTTGATCATTGAGTTGTTGTTTTAACCTCTTCTCTTTCTTTCATTTTTGGTTTATCTTCTTATCCCCTTTTTTCCTTTTATGAATTTCAGTTTTATGCATCTTACATGTAGCACTTTGAGATTTTTTAATGTAAAGTGTGTTACAAATAAAATGCATTATTATTATTATTATTATTATTATTATTATTATTATTATTATTATTATTATTATTATTATTATTAATAATAATAATAATAACAATCTCATCTCTGTTGTTTGCAGATGATGTTGTCCTGCTGGCTTCATCCAGCAATGACCTACAGTTCTTGCTGGGACGGTTTGCCACTGAGTGTGAAGCAGCTGGGATGAGAATCAGTACCTCCAAGTCCGAGTCCATGGTCCTCAGCTGGAAAAAGGTGGATTGTCCTCTCCGGGTTAGGGACAGGCTCCTGCCCCAAGTGGAGGAGTTTAAGTATCTTGGGGTCTTATTCACGAGTGAGGGGAGAATGGAGCGAGAGATTGACAGACGGATCGGAGCAGCATCTGCAGTGATGCAGACGTTGTCCTGGTCTGTTGTGGTGAAGAGGGAGCTGGGCTCTCAGACAAAGCTGTTGATTTACCAGTCAATCTATGTTCCTACTCTTACCTATGGTCACAAGATTTGGTAATGACCAAAAGAACGAGATCGCGGATACAAGCGGCTGAAATGAGCTTTCTCCTAAGGACTCACCCTCAGATATAGGGTGAGGAGCTCAGTCATCCAGGAGAGGCTCAGATTGGAACCGCTTCTCCTCCACATTGAAAGGAGTCAGTTGAGGTGGTATGGACATCTGAGCAGGATGCCTCCTGGACGCCTCCCATTTGAGGTGTTTCGGACATGTCCCACTGGGAGGAGACCCCGGTGCAGACCCAGGACTCGCTGGAGAGACTATGTCTCCCAGCTGGTCTGGGAACGCCTTGGTATTCTCTCTGAAGAGCTGGAGCAGGTGGCTGGGGAGAGGGAAGTCTGGGTTTCTCTGCTTGAACTGCTGCCTCCGCTACCCAGACCTCCGGAAAAGTGGTAGAAGATGGATGGATGGATGGATCTCTTAGGAATGCTAGAACCAGTTATTGTTCTGCATTAATAGAAGAGAACAAGAATAATCCCCAGTTTCTTTTCAGCACTGTAGCTAGGCAGGACTCTGTCAAATCAAGCATTCCCTTAGAGCTTAATAGTCAGGACTTTATGAACTTTTTCAATAATAACATTTCATCTGTCAGAGATAAAATCATTCAGATCCTTCCCACCATTAACTTAAATACATTAACTACTACAACTCCTTCAACTGATATCTGTTTGGATGAGTTTACTCCAATTGACATTTTAGAATTAGATAAAATAATATCCTTATCCAAACCTTCAACTTGTCGACTAGACCCTGTTCCTACCAGGTTATTTAAAGAAGTCTTCACATTTATTGGTCGTTCTATTCTTCAAATCACCAGTTCTTCATTAACATTAGGCCATGTACTACAGGCTTTTAAAACTGCCGTAATTAAACCCTTGTTTAAAAAGGCAACGCTTGATCGAGGAGTTTTTGTCATGACTCGCCAGTCATCATTGGCCCCTGATGAACTTACCTTTCTCTTCAGTCCTTTCCCCTGTGCACAGGTGGATTCCCCGGCGGTGGACTTTTTCCCCTTCACCACGCCGTTCTCATCCTCGCACAAGCGCAGCAGGTCTCTGTCTCCTGGGTACTCTCCTTGCCAGCGCCAGCCACCTGCCATAACAAGTAAGCAGCAGTCATTCCTTCAGGCCAGTATTATTGTAGTGCCCGTTATCTTGTCCCTCTGCTTTCTCATTATAGGGTTGCCCGGCTGTACGGTGATCTGCTCTGCTGCCTGCTTACCGAAGTTCTCCCACAAGACATCCTCATATCTCACACACGCATCCACTCATACCTGTGTATTAATAAACGCTGTTAAATCTACTCTGAGCCTGCGTGTGTGTCTCCTGAGCCGGACATTATGTCAGTATGGCTTCAGCAGAGCGGCTCGGCAGACAGCGGGCTCGCATGCCGTATTTCCACTCTCGAGGCTCGAGTAGACTTAATAGCTCACCAACAGCAGGTAATTTTAAATCAGTTAACTTCAATTACTCACCGGTTAGACCGCCTGGACCCCCAGCAGGCGTTCCCCCCGGCTCCCCAGGGAGGGTTAGCTCCTGCTGCTCCGGTGGCCGGTCAGTCTTCCGCGGGAATGCCGACCCGGGTCACACCAATCCCGACTCCGGCCCGCTTAAACTTGGCGGAGCTCGGGGTTTTATTATGCAGTGTGAGTCGGTGTTCATGCGCGTTCCCGGGGACTTCCCCTCAGACCACAGCCGGATTGGTTACATAGGTAATCTCCTGGAGGGGCGAGCGCTAACCTGGGCTTACGCCGTAATGGCGAAGTCCAGTTACGCGAACCTCTCCTATAACCAGTTCGTGCGAAACTTCCTCGAGGTGTTTGATCATGCTCGGCACGATGGCGTCCTAACCGACCGTCTCCTTGCTCTCCAGCAGGGAAGCCGGTCGGCGACGGACTACGCCATCGACTTCTGGGTCGCTGCAGAGGAAGTAGGCTGGGGCGAGGCGGCACTTTGTGGCATCTTTCTCCGCAGCCTCAGCTCCGGTCTGAGGGATGAGTTGGCCGGTCGAGATCTCCTGGAGACTCTCACGGAGCTAATCTCCGTAGCGATTAGCTTAGATAACAGGTTGCGCGAGCGTTCCTCCGAGCGGAAGTCGAACAACCGCTCGCGAGGAGGCTCCACGCGCGCACCTCAAGCTCACCCCCTGGCGTCGCCGCCACCGGAGTCCTCCGAGGAGTCGGAGGCAATGGTGGTTGGCCGGTCAAAGCTCCCTCCAGCGGAGAAACAACGCCGCTGGAAGTTGGGCCTGTGCATGTACTGCGGAGGCAGCTAACACACCGTGGAGAGTTGTCCGGAGAAGCCAAACGGGGAGGTCCGCGAGTCACTGTAGGGGGCCTCGCGGACTCTAACCGGACAAAACCCCTCACAAGTCTCTCTTTGCCCGTCCGTTTTTGTCACAACTCCATGGAGCACATTACTCATGCACTGGTGGACTCAGGAGCAGAGCAGAGTTTTATTTCTAAGAGCCTGGCAAGCCAATTGGGCATCCCCTGTCACCCTCTGCAAACTCCGCTCAACCTGGTCACCCTCTCTCACGCCCCACTCGGACGAGTGACACATCGGACCCAGCCAACTCCCATCATTGTCTCAGGTAACCATCGGGAGGATATTGTCCTATATGTCCTGTCCTCCTCTGTCTCTCCGGTCATCTTAGGCTACCCCTGGCTGCGCTTACACAACCCGGTTCTGGACTGGCAGGCCGGAAGGATCGCCGCCTGGAGCTTGTTCTGTATGGGCACCTGCCTTCAGTCCGCAGCATGCGCCCCGTCCGCTCCCCCTCTGGCCAAGGACGCCGCACCTCCGGATCTCTCTCTGGTGCCCTCAGAGTTTCACGACCTGGGCCAAGTCTTCAGTAAGTCCAGGGCGATGTCCCTTCCCCCTCATCGGCCCTATGATTGCGCCATTAACTTCCGCACGGGGGCTCCCTTACCCTCGGGGCGTTTATACAGCCTGTCAGCGCCGGAGAGGGAGGCGATGGACGCTTATCTCAAGGAGTTGCTCAGTGCAGGAATCATCCGCCCTTCTTCGTCTCCACTCAGCGCGGGGTTCTTCTTTGTCTCGAAGAAGGATGGGTCTCTCCGCCCCTGCATCGATTACCAGGCCCTTAACGACATCACGGAGAAGGATCGCTACACCCTGCCTCTGATGGACACCGCCTTCCACTCCCTCCAGGGGGCGACCTGGTTTACCAAACTGGACCTCCGTAGTGCCTACCACCTCGTCCGCATCCGGGAGGGAGATGAGTGGAAAACGGCCTTCCGAACTCCGACTGGCCATTTTGAGTATCTGGTGATGCCGTTCGGGTTAACCAATGCCCCTGCAGTTTTCCAACGCCTCATAAATGACGTCCTCCGCGACTTCCTTGGCCTGTTCGTGTTTGTTTACCTGGACGACATATTAATCTTCTCCAGGTCACGGGATGAACACCGGGTCCACGTGAGGCTGGTCCTGCAACGCCTATTGGAGAACAGGTTGTATGTGAAGGCCGAAAAATGTGAATTCTATGCCAAGACCACCTCCTTCCTGGGTTTTGTCATCTCCCACGACCAGGTCCTCCCGGACCCCGCTAAAGTAAAAGCGGTGGTCGACTGGCCAACACCGACGTCCAGGAAGCAGGTCCAGCAATTCATAGGATTCGCCAACTTTTACCGCCACTTCGTCCCCAATTTCGGCACCATTGTCGGCCCCTTGACCCGCCTCACCTCCCTTAAGACCCCCATCCGGTGGACCGAGGACGCTGCGGCGGCTTTCCAGACACTCAAGACGGAGTTCTCTTCCTCCCGGGTCCTCACCCAGGTCGATCCCGCACTGCAGTGTTTGGTGGAGGTCGACGCGTCGGACACAGGAGTGGGGGCGGTGCTGTCTCAGCGGTCACCGGCCGACGGATCCAAACGACCCTGTGCTTACTTCTCCCGGCACCTGTCACCGGCCGAATGTAACTATGACGTCGGCGACAGGGAGCTGCTGGCCATCAAGCTCGCCCTGCAGGAGTGGCGCCACTGGCTGGAGGGGGCTTCTCTGCCGTTCATCGTTCTAACAGATCATAAGAACTTGGAGTACCTAAGAACTGCCAAGCGTCTGAATGCCCGCCAGGCGCATTGGTCCTTGTTCTTTGCCCGTTTTAGATTTACCATCACGTACCACCCTGGTTCTAAGAACGGTCTGCCTGACGCCCTTTCCAGGCAATTTGCCCCCGAAACGAACGAGAAGTCGGAGCACACCATCCTGCCCAGCTCGTGTGTTGTGGGGGCCATGTCTTGGGCCATCGAAGACCGGATCCGGAAGGCGCAGGAGTCCGAACCTGACCCTGGCGGCGGACCGGAGGGGAGGCTCTTCGTTCCATCTTCGGTCCGGGGGGAGGCTATCCACTGGGCCCACAACTCTAAGTTCGCCTGTCACCCTGGAGTCTCCCGGTTGGTCGACCTTCTCCAGCGTTCTTTTTGGTGGCCGGGTCTACACAAGGACGCTGCCAATTATGTCCGGGCCTGCCCTGCCTGTGCCACCGGAAAGTCAGGTAACGCTCCCCCCACTGGTCTGCTCCATCTTCTGCCGATCCCAGGCAGGCCCTGGTCCCACATAGCCCTCGACTTCGTCAGTGGTCTCCCCACCTCCAACACCTACGACACAGTTCTGACCATCGTCGACCGCTTTTCCAAGGCCGCCCATTTCGTGCCACTGCGGGGTCTCCCTAGAGCTCGGGAGACAGCGGACCTCTTGGTCCAACACGTTGTCAGATTACATGGGATACCAGCTGACGTTGTCTCGGATCGTGGACCCCAATTCGTCTCTGAGGTATGGAAGTCCTTTTGTAACGCCCTGGGAGCCACAGTAAGCCTCTCTTCCGGCCATCACCCACAGTCCAATGGGCAGTGCGAACGGGCCAACCAGGAGCTGGAGGCTGCCCTCCGCTGCGTCACCACTTCCAACCCAGCCTCTTGGAGCTCGCATCTGGCCTGGGTGGAATACGCCCACAACTCCACTCGGTCATCTTCTACAGGTATGTCCCCCTTCAAGGCGTCCCTGGGGTATGACCCGCCATTGTTCCCGGCGCAGGAGGGCGAGTTGGCCATCCCTTCCGTCCAGGCGCACCTCCGGCGGTGCCGGAGCCTTTGGTCCAAGACCTGTGACGCACTCCAGCAGACAGCGGCGCGCAACAGCACCACGGCGAACCGTCACAGGAGACCTGCGCCTGCCTACCGAGTGGGGCAGCAAGTTTGGGTGTCCGCTCACAACGTCAATCTGAAGGGTGAGAAAAAGAAGCTGGCCCAACGTTTTATCGGTCCTTTCACCATCACCAAGATCATTAATCTTGTGCTGTGCGTGTGGCTATTCCTCCTCCCCTCCGTATTCACCCCACCTTCCACGTCTCCAAAGTCAAACCTGTGGTGTCTGATCCCCTCTGCCCCCCGCCCGCGGCACCTCCCGTGCCCTTGATGATCGATGGCCATCCGGCCTGGAGAGTCACTGCCATCTTGGACTCTCGGCGCCGAGGTTGCGGGTTGCAGTATCTGGTGGACTGGGAGGGTTTTGGCCCTGAATGGAGGCAGTGGGTACGCCCGTCCTTTGTGCTGGACAAGAGTCTCATCACGATGTTCCATCGGATGCACCCGGACAAGCCAGCGCCAGGAGGCGCTGCTCGGGGGGGGGAGAGTACTGTCATGACTCACCAGTCATCATTGGCCCCTGCTGCGCGCACACCTGCGGCTCGTCAGCAGCAGACTATTTAACCCACTCAGCCCTGTGTCTCGGCCTGAAGCCGTCTGTTCCCTTCAGCTCGTCTTCGCCATTGGAACCCCCAAGATCAGCAAGACAACGCTCCAAGTAAGCAACTTACCTTTCTCTTCAGTCCTTACCCCTGTGCACAGGTGGATTCCCCGGCGGCGTCATTCCTTCAGGCCAGTATTATTGTGGTGCCCGTTACCTTGTCCCTCTGCTTTCTCATTATAGGGTTGCCCGGCTGTACGGTGATCTGCTCTGCTGCCTGCTTACCGAAGTTCTCCCACAAGACATACTCATATCTCACACACGCATCCACTCATACCTGTGTATTAATAAACGCTGTTAAATCTACTCTGAGCCGGACATTATGTCAGTTTTAGCTAACTAGAGACCAATCTCTAATCTGCCCTTCATTTCAAAAATCTTAGAAACAGTTGTTGCTACGCAATTATTTGACCACTTGCAGGGAAATGGTTTATTTGAAGAGTTTCAATCAGGATTTAGAATTAATTACCTCCGCCAAGGAGGTTATGTTTTCATCGGCATTGGTTTGTCTGTCTGTCTGTTTGTTTGTTAGCAAGATAACTCAAAAAGTTATGGACGGATTTTCATGAAATTTTCAGAGATTGTCAGAAATGGGGTATCCTACAGATGATTACATTTTGGTGGTGATCCGGATCACCGTCTGGATCCAGGAATTTTTTTTAAAGGATTCTTTTTTTTATTTAACATTAAAAAAAGCATCACAGTATAGCTAATATATGCCACTTGCGAATGGCATTTTTTTCATGGTCAAGGAATCTATAAAGTTACACAAAATAAATGTAGGATTAATATTTATGATGTTAAACACTGTATGGGGGGAACTGTGGCGCTTGGCGGAGGTCTGCGCTCTCCGAGTGCTTTTCTAGTTATAGTACTGAAACAGCTTTAGTGAAGGCCACTAATGACCTCCTGATCGCATCTGATAATGGACTTGTTTCTGTACTTGTCCTCTTGGACCTTAGTGCAGCTTTTGATACAATCGATCATAATATTTTATTTGATAGATTAGAACACCTCGTTGGACTTAATGGAACTTTGTTGTAGTGGTTTAAATCTTATTTATCTGATAGGTTCCAGTTTGTTCATGTCAGTAGTGAGTTTTCTTCTAACTCAAAGCTCAGTCATGGAGTTCCATAGCGATCTGTGCTAGGCCCTATTCTTTTTAGTTTATATATGCTTCCGCTAGGCAATATTATTATAAAGTATTGCATACATTTTCATTGTTATGCAGATGACACACAATTACACTTGTCAATGAAGCAGGATGACAGTAATCAATTAGACAAATTAGAGGCTTGTCTTTAGGAAATCAAAGCTTGGATGACTTGTATTTTCTTGCTATTAAATTCAAAGACTGAAGTCATTCTAGTTTGACCAAAAAACCTCAGAAATACCTTTCCAAATCAAACTCTTAGTTTGAATGTGGTTACTCTTTCTCTTAATAGTTCTGTGAGGAACCTTGGAGTTATTTTTGATCAAGATCTATTTGTTACGACCCGAGCGCTGGTCCTGTCCACGCTCGGGCCACGCATAGCTCACTACCAGCCTTGACAGCTGTGGGTTGTATTCTGGCCTCACCAGCCTCTTATTGTGAAGTCGCTTGGTGGGGCTTCCGCCTGTCAAGGCCGGTCAGCTGTCTGTCATTACTGCTCGTTAGCGTTCGCCCTTATAAGGCAGGCGCTGACGGCAGTCCAATTGCGGGAGCATAAGTCAACAATCGTCAGACATTCATCGTTCTGGTCTGGTCAGGTTCGTGGATATTCTCGTGCTTTGCTTGCTCATTTCATGTCATGTTTTAGATCGTAAGTGGCTGGGGTTAGCCTTACGGTCCCATGCTCTATGTTTAGTGTATCTTTGTCACAGTCTATCATAGTCTTGTGTTACGTCTTGTGTCTTGTTAATAAATCACCATCAATGCAAAACTCACTGGTGACTTGTGGCGTCTTATACTGGCTCGTCAGGGACACTGTGAGGGACACTGACACTGTTCTTTAATTCACATATTGTGATGATCAGTCTAGCGTGCTCCCCCTCCCCTCCTGTCCCTGTCTTCTCAGCTCTGGAGGATCAGATACACCTGCATGATTGCACACCTGCTGCGTCCTGATGACACAGAATATTTAAGAGTCAGCATGTGGAGAACCCATCACTGGATTGTTAGGTTTGCTCCCACAAAAACGTCTAAGCCTGGTACTCTTATCTTTTGGTTGACCTATGTTTTCTCCCCATTGTCCTGTCTTTCAGGTTGCTGCCACCCGTCGATGTGTCCTCCGGAGCTGATCATGCTCACCTGACCAAGAAGAATGCCGGGTGTCTACCCAGGTCACCGGCTTCCCCCTGTTCCCCTGGTCCACGCAGGAGTTCCCTGCCAGACTCCTCTGCTCACCGAGTAAGAGTCCTTTCCCATTATTTTTCTCCCCTTCCGGAGATTCTGTCCCTAATCTCTGCGCTACGTGCATTCCAGCAGGTCCCAGTTTTGTGTCTATTTAAGTGTCCGTTTTTGTGTTGCGTTTTCCTCAGTTGTGCTTCTTTATTAGAGTTGTGTGTAGTTTTATTTTTACAATAAACTGGTGAACTTTTACATATGTGTCTGAGTGTTCATTCTGGCAGCTCTGCGTTTGAGTCTCCCTTGCACAGAATCATGACACATATTAAGCTTGTTAGACTTTCTGATGGAGATATTGACCTGAGATTTTCACCAGATATCAGTAACAACCTAAGTAATCCATACATACAAAGAAATCAAGGCAACTGTGTTCACAAAACAAGTTATATTTAATAAAGTGCAATGACACAGGGAATAAGTATTGAACACATGAAGAGAAAGAGGTGCAAAAAGGAAAAGAAAGCCAAGAAACCAGCTTAAATCCATCAGATTTTGGTAAGTCATCCCATCCCCCATCAGTGCAAATTAATTTCAGCTGGTTAAGTCATGACTGATAGCCTTTAAATGTCATGAACAGGGTTGATGTCTCAATCCCGTTCCATGAGTTATGGCTGTAGTACCCTCATTGTTGTTAATTATTCCCAGCTGGCAGGTTTTTGGAGCTTCTGAGCCTGGGCTCCCTGCCAGCCTACTGCCACGCCTCTCCCTCTGCCGGCATCCACCAGCTGTCTGCTGTTTTTCATTTGTCCTTGCACACACACATTCATTCTGACACACATACGCGGACACGCACCATGCACACACCCACACTTAGATGCATCATTTAGTTCACATACACATGCATGCACTCATGCACTGAGGGCTGCCACCGCACATGCTTCCACTTGCCTCTTATTAGCCTGTAGTAAACACTCTCCCAAGTCTAAGGCTACACTAAGTCAACGTTGATGTCCTGGAGCTCGTTGGTTTTTTCCTGTTTTGGACTTCTCTGGTGTTGTCATTCCCAGAGCCAGTTGCGCTCCGATGCCTTTAGTAAGTCTTCCTCCTTGTTGTTTCTAATTGCCCTTCCTCTCCGCTCCAGTCCCGTCTGGGAGTGCGTGGGGCTTTTCCTCCTCCTGCCAACTGAGCTCAGTCATCCGTCACTGTGTGTTCCAGACTGTTTCTCATTGAACATTTTTGTGTTTGTTGTGCCTTTATTAATAAACATGTTCACTTCACCAGTGGTTGGGCTCCTATACATTCATTTGTGTGCTGTGCAAAGACGCAGCATACATGATAGTACACCACCACCATAAAAGGGCCCAGCGGTGAAGGGTGTGTTGTTTTTTCACCCTTTTGTGTGTGTTTTTCTTACCTGTTTGGAGCTGGCCATGTTTCCGGGACATTGACCTCGTCCGAGGAGGGGAGGGCTGGCACCGGGTAGACCCATTTTGGAGGAAGAATGGGCGGCGGACTTCGTTCAGAGCTATGTGGACAAGGCTCTCGAGGCTCGGGGACCCAACCAGGTATGGGAGTGTTTGTGTGGAGCCATGAGAATCTTGAAAAGACATCCCGGACTCAGGAATTATCCTCAGTATGCGGGACTGTACTCGGTCCACGTGCTCCAGCAGAAGTTTCCCGACCTGAGGTTTGAAGCGTTTCCCACGGCGCCAAAGCGGAGGCACACTCCCCGACAGCTGTTCTCCTCTTCTCCCGCTCCATCAGTGTTACCTCCAGCTCCAGAAGGCAGAACACCGGTTCCAGTGAGTGCATGCTCGGCCATCTCCTCCTCGTCAGCAACCCTTTCTGCATCCTGTGAGACTTATCCCGTAGCAGTTCTCTCATCCAGTTTTTCTCCGCCAGTTGTCCCGTCAGCCAACTTTTTCTCTCCAGCTGCCACACAACCCGTCTCCTTGACGGCTCCTCCCGCTGTCCTGAGGCCCTCCGTGTCATCTCCAGAAGTTTCCATCCCCATAATGCCAGGGGCAGTCCCTACTCCTTCCACGGTGGGGCCCAAGCTCTCCAGAGCCAAGGAGAGGGATGACACTCCACACACTACAGCAGCAGGCAACATCCAAATCCGGGAGAACAGGCAAGTTTATTTTCATTCCACTTCTTTTAATAATGAAATGTCCTACCTGATTCCCGGTAGGGAGATTTAGGGAAAGCAATCCCCTCAGTTCTCCCCACCTGCTGCTGTTATGAACTGCTCATCAGCCCTCTCTCCTGTTCCCTCTGTGTGTACGCCAGCTCCGGAGCCAAACCGCCAGGATCAGGAGGAGCCAGAGGTCCGGGAGGATCCTTCCCCCACAGCATTGGTGAGCCAGACCCAGCCGTCATGCTACAGGAACCTCCTGCGTGGAGCACACAGGCTGGGGTAATAAGGACTGCAGCGAGCATCATGCCTGCTGCGGAGGCCGTCACAGCAGAGTCAGCACCCGAGCTGCACATCCAGGGGGCCGAGCCCATGGGAACATCGCTCGGATCCTCGGACTCCTAGACGGTGGTGGAGCTCGAGCTAAGGCAAGTGCTCTCCTTTGTCTTTCTCCTTTCTATGATAGAGCATTTTTGCCTGGCTTTTGGTGAGGAGAGCCAGCTGCAGCTGCACGCTGCACCTGAGCTCACTTTGCCGGGCTCCGCCACTGCCGGCGACCCTGACCCCTCTTGTACCTTGGCCCAGTCCTCTTCCAGGGTCATAGGAGAGAGTCTTACATTGCCAGACGAACCCGAGGATCAAGGCTCACCACCGGAGGTCATCGTGGCTGCTGCTGTCCCCACAGAGGTTGACCTGGATCTTGCTCCCTATCTGCCGGAGGCCATGGTTTGGGTCCTGCCTCTCTCCAGGTCTCCATGGGTGCTGCATCCCACTCAGAGACCGTCGTGGGTACTACGCCCCAGCGTAGAGCCAACATGGGTGCTGCGCTCCGGTTTGGGTCCACCATGGTCACCGTGCCTCAGCCCGGGGCCCACCAAGGGTGCAGCAGTGGCCCAGCCGGTTCCATCGTGGGTGCAACCATGGCCTGGTTGGGGTCCTCCGGGGGTGCTACACAGGTCCAGCCGGAGCCCACCGTGGGAGCAATGAGGTCCCAGGCTGGGACCACCATGGAAGCAGCCATGGCACAGCCTGGGTCCACCTCGGGTGCAGCCGAGCAGCAAGCCGGGACCACAGGGGTGCCGGCCAGCCTGGGGACACCGAGGACCCTTCTCCACTTTCAGAGGTCCTCGGGGTGTCCCTTGCTCCTCCGCCAGGAACCGCCGTGGCCCACCAGTTCCAACCACCAGAAGCCACTGGGGTTTCCCTTCTCCGGTCCGGCCACTCACCTTGAAGCCTTCTGTTGTGTAGGCCACCTGCTCGTTCACTCCTCTGGTCCTGGTGGTTCAACGATGCTGGTCGGCTACCCGATGGACTGGGTCCCTGGGTCAGGTGGCCCATTTTCTCTGGCAGGCCGCCTGACACTGTACGGCAGGCCGCCTGCTGGCCCTGGGACTTTGGCCGGACCCCTGAACTTTGGGACTCTTGGGTCTTGGGGGGGGGGGGGGCTTAGTCCTAGGTTTGGGGTTTGGTGTTGTGTATTTGCTGTGTTCTGTAGTATATTTTCTTGCTTGTTTAATCCCTCCTGACCTATTTCCCCCAACCTCCTGCCCTGGTTAGTGGTGATGGTTTTCTGGGTGATGGTGGTGGTGGTGGGGGTGCAGGTTTTCCTTATGTGTTGTTTTGATGGTGCGATGGGTGTCTGGCTTCCACCCCTTGGAGGGGGGGCTCTGTCATGCATGGGGTTGATGTCTCAACCCCATTCCATGATTTGTGGCTGTAGTTCCCTGATTGTTAATTATTCCCAGCTGGCAGGTTATTGGAGCCTCTCTGCCAGCCTACTGCCACGCCTCTCCCTCTGCCGGCATCCACCAGCTGTCTACTGTTTTTCATTTGTCCGTGCACACACACATTCATTCTGACGCACATACGCAGATATGCACCATGCACGCACCCACACTTACATGCATCATTTAGTTCACATTCACACACATGCACGCACTCATGCACTGAGGGCTGCCACCACACCTGCTTCCATTTGCCGCTCATTAGTCCATGGGGTATTTACGTGTGGCGGTGGGAGCACTCGGTGTGGCGGCGTTAGTCTAAAGCCTGTAGTCAACACTCTCCCAAGTCTAAAGCTACACTAAGTCAACGCTGATGTCCTGGAACTCAATGTACATCGGAGGCATCAGAGTGCTCCGACGCCTTTACTAAGTCTTCCTCCTTGTTGTTACTAATTGCCCTTCCTCTCCACTCCAGTCCCATCTGGGAGCATGTGGGGCTTTTCCTCCTCCTGCCAACTGAGCTCGGTCATCTGTCACTGTGGGTTCCAGACTGTTTCTCATTGAACATTTTTGTGTTTGTTGTGCCTTTGTTAATAAACACATTCACTTCACCAGCGGTTGGGCTCCTATACATTGATTTGTGTGCTGCGCAAAGATGCAGTGTAAATGACAGTAAAAAGGTCAGTGAATATCATTGTCACACCACAAAGAACCCATGATGTGTAGAAGCAAAAAGCTCTCTCTAGACCTTCACAACCTTATTGTTGCAAAACATAATGAGGGCATTGGTTACAGGTGGATTTCTAAACTGCTGAAGGTTCCAGGAAGCACTGTTGGAGCCATCATTGGGAAGTGGAAAGAAAATCATTTTACCATAAACTGGATCAGGAGCTCCTTACAAGATTTCTGACAGAGGAGTCAAAAGAATTATCAGAAGGGTTATCCAATAGCCAAAGACCACTCGTGGAGAGCTCCAGAAAGACCTGGAGTTAGCAGGTACTGCTGTTTCAAAGAAAATAAGTAATGCACTCAACCAACATGGGCTCTATGCCGCAAGACTCTATTGCTGAAGAAAAAGCATGTTGAAACTCGTTTAAAGTTTGCTGCTCAACATTTGGGCAAGCCAAATACTGGGAGAATATAGTCTGGTCAGATGAGACCAAAATTTAACTTTTTGGATGCCACAACACAGAGCATGTTTGGAGGAGAAATGGCACTGCACACCAGCCCCAAAACACCATACCAATAGTGAAGTTTGGAGGTGGAAGCATCATGATGTGGGGTGTCGACTGACTTACAGACACTGACTCCCACCCGGCAGGTGGCGGTCATGCACCTGTAAGCTTTTTGCCAACTGCCAATCAAATCTAAAAGAAGAAGAAGAAGAAGTTTTATAGCACATGGTGCAGGAAGACTTCATATAATTGAAGGAAAGATGAATGGACAAATATACAGTAACATCCTTGAGAAGAACCTATTGCCATCTGCCAAGATGCTGAAGATGAAACAAGGGTGGACATTTCAGCAAGACAATGATCCCAAACACACAGCCAAGGAAACTGTCATCTGGCTCCAGAGAAGAAAAAATAAAGCTGCTAGAATGGACCAGTTAGTCACC
This sequence comes from Pholidichthys leucotaenia, assembly GCA_020510985.1. Classification (NCBI taxonomy): domain Eukaryota; kingdom Metazoa; phylum Chordata; class Actinopteri; order Cichliformes; family Pholidichthyidae; genus Pholidichthys; species Pholidichthys leucotaenia. The sequence continues at coordinate 431,398,808 of CM035839.1, read as the reverse complement.
TGACCTGAGTCCAATTGAAACTCTAGGGAACACACTGAAGATCAGAGTTCATAGAAGACACCCACAAAACCTTCAAGATTTGAAAACGGTTTGTGTGCAAGAATGGGCTAAAATCACTCCTGAGCAATGCCTATACCTAGTATTCCCATACAGGAGGCATCTGGAAGCTATTATTGCCAACAAAGGCTTTTCTACTAAATATTAAATGAATTTCACCAAGCGTGTTTGTAGTGGTTCAGACTGCACACTGTTGTCCCTCTCCTTTAACTGTCTATTCCCAACAGCTTAGCGCCTCACCTGCCGGTAATCAGCCTCACTCCTTAAATGGGAGCTACAAGCTGCAGACTGCAGCAGCTCTTTTGACTTGTTCCATGCCACTTCGGGATCAGCTACCCAGTGTGCAGCCTCCAGCCAGCACTCTCCTACCACCCCACCAAAAGTCCTCATCTAATTTTACTCAAACTTCTTCTCCTCATTTCCCTCAGGATACCCTTGGTGGAGTGGATTTCTTCCATGGCGGAACCATGGATCTGGATTCCCTCATCTTCACCCCCCCCACCAAGTAAGTCGACTTACCAACGTGCACTAAGGCTCTGCCCTCATCTCTCTTTCCCCAATGTCACTATTCACTCGGTGTTTTACTCACCTCCCTAAGACCCCTTTCAACATGCCGAAGAGTCACCGAGGCAAGCCAGCTAACGCCGGGTTCCTTGACCAAATCTGGTTGCCAGACTCTCTGTGTCATCACTCCTGCATATAAATTCAATAAATTCACATTATTGCATTGCAACCTTGGTCTCTCTTGCTGTCTGCATTTGGGTCTATTATCCCTTACCATGTCGGTGTTCAATACTTAATCCTTGTGTCATTCCACTTTATTAAATATAACTCATTTTGTGAACACAGTTGCCTTGATTTCTTTGTATGTAAGGATTACTCGGGCTGTTACTGATATCTGGTGAAAATCTCAGGTCAATGGCTCCATCAGAAATATGTTTAATGAGAAAAATCTTGATGTTTTCAATACTTATTTTTCTCGTTGTATACCTGTCAGAAGGATCAATTATCTTCAGGTAATTATCTTAATTATACCAAATGCTTGCCAACATTTGACAGAGAAGTGCCCCGTTTCCACCTGGTTCACTAATCCACAGTCAGTAATACAGTATAACTGTGGCTGTGGTGCAGGTGTAGTGTAGTGTGGCTGACTATTGGAAGGTTGGTGATTTGATTCCCACTCTCTCTGCAGTCTGTATGTCGAAGTATCCTTCAGCAAGACAGTGAACCCCAGTTGCTCCTGGTGGGTCAGGCCAGTGCTTTCCATGGCAGTTCTGCTGCCATCAGTGTGTGAAATGGTGGATAGCAGGATCTGTAAAGCACTTTGGTCATCTAGAGATGAGAAAAAAGCGCTATATATGTAAGTGAATGCCATTTACCATAACTCACATCATTCTTGCTTATTTTGTTATAGTTCTGCCATGATTCTACATCGAAGTGTTAGCATTAGCTTAGCTAGGTTGGAGTCAGTCATTCTAGTGGCATTACAGCTCGCCTTAGAGGGGAGATGCTGTCCGACACGTCACTTGGCATCAGCTTAACTGTTGATCTGGGCAGTTTTGATCGCTATTTTCGATAAATTCTATTTACCCCCACTGGAATTTTTGTTCCTCTTACAATACTTGGCCATATGTATTGTTCCTAGATATTATTTTAACTTGGTTAAAGTTTTTTTTTCTTCCTCCAACTAAGATCCAAGCCGGCTAACTGAAGCTAGCAGTGTAGCCACTCATTCATCACTGTTTCTGTGCTTATTTTACTTAGAGGACTATACTTCAATTCAATTCAGCTTTATTTATACTGCGCCACATCACAACAGGGGCTATCTCATGGTGCCAGAGTGCAGAGAAAAACCCCACAGTCTCAGAAAAACCCAGCAATCAGACGATTCCCTATGAGCAAGCACTAAGCGACAGTGGAGAGGAAAAACTCCCATTTGGCAAGAAGAAACCTCTAGCAGAACCAGGCTCAGGGAGGGGCAGTTATCTGCTGCGACTGGCTGGGGGTGAGGGGATAGGGAGGATGGAGAGGACAGACATAAAAACATAACAGTAAGGTGCCAAGTACATTATTGGAGGTCAACCAGCAGTATGGATCATATAACAGAACAGAACTTCGAGGTCATATTCTATCGACCTCTGAAATCACACACTCCTGTCCATCAGTGATGCTTTATTTCATTCATTCCACATCAGTTGGCTCAGGCTTGATCTGAGCTAAAGGCTAGGAAGCCAAGAATAGCCATAGTGATGCCAGGAGGTGCCCCTTGAGGAGGGGACACTGTGATGATCAGGCGAGCATGCTCCCCTTCCCCTTCTGCCCCCGTCTTCTCAGCTCTGGAGGTTCAGCTACACCTGTGTGATTACACACCTGCTGTGTCCTGATGATCCAGAATATTTAAGAGCCAGCATATGGAGAACCCATCGCTGGATCGTTAGGTTTGCTACCACAAAAAACGTCTACTGAAATCTGTAGTGGATATTGAGCCTAGGTTTTAGCTAAGTAGCTCAAATGGTGTTGTCAAAGTGGTGGCTCAGTTGGTAGAGCATCCGCCCCACACCTGGGAGGCAGGGGTTCAAATCCCGGCCGGGTCATGCCGAAGACCATATAAAAGTGGAACTTCCTGCCGTCCAGCTTGGTGCTCAGCAATAATGGAATGGAGGAGGGAAATTTGTGGTGGCGCCTTGCATGGCAGCGGCCCTCTGATTCTGCACTTGGGGTGTGTGTGATTAACACAGTAGATAGGTAAAACACAATCTCATTCTACTGTACATGATTGGTTGTACAGTTGAATGACAATAAGGGTGATAAATGGAGCGATTAGAGCTACCTAGCTAAAACTAGGCTCAATATCCACTACAAATTTCAGTAGGATGGAGGGTCATGAATTGGCCATGTTCTCCACCTCCATTGTTGAAGCGGCTGCCCAGAGCTGTGGCCGCAAGGTCGTCGGTGCATCTCTTGGTGGCAACCCCCAAACCAAATGGTGGGCACCAGTGGTGACGGGGCCATCAAGCTGAAGGAGTCCTATCGAGCTTGGTTGGCTTGTGGGACTCCCGAAGCAGCTAAGGTGTACCGGCAGGCCAAGCGGAGTGCAGCTTGGGGGGTTGCTGAAGCAAAAACTTGGATATGGGAGGAGTTCAGCGAGGCCATGGAACAAGACTTTTGGTCAGCCTCAAAGACATTCTGCCAAACTGTTCAGTGACTCAGGAGGGGGAAGCAGCTCCCTGTCCACACTGTGCATGGTGTAGATGGGGTGCTGCTGACTTCGACTGGGATATTGTCGGGCAGTGGAAAGAATGCTTTGAGGATCTTTTCAATCCCACTGACATGCCTTCCACAGAGAAGGCAGAGCTTGTGGATGACTCACCCATCATAGGGGCTGAGGTTGCCAAAATAGCTAAAAAAAAAACCTCTTTGGTGGCCGTGCCCCGGGGGTGGATGAAATTCACCCTGAGTACCTCAAGGCTCTGAATGTTGTAGGGCTGTCATGGTTGACACACTTCTGCAACATTGCATGGAGGTCGGGGACAGTGCCTTTGGCATGGCAAACCAGGGTGATGGTTCCTCTCTTCAAGAACGGGGACCAGATGGTGTGTTCCAACTATAGAGGGATTACACTTCTCAGCCTCCCTGAGAATGTCTATGCCAGGATAGTGGAGAGGAGAGTTCGGCCGTTGGTCGAACCTCGGATTCAGGATGGAGCAATGTGGTTTTCAGCCTGGCTGTGGCACATCGGACCAGCTCTTTACCCTCTCGAGAATCGTCATGGGTAGGTGGGAGTTTTCCCAGACAGTTTACATGTGTTTTGTGGACTTGGAGAAGGCAATCAACCGTGTTCCTCATTTTTATTTTTATTTTTTTTTTTGTGGGGGTACTTCAGGAGTATGGGGTATTGGGTTTGTTATGAGCTATCCGGTCTCTATACAACCGTTGCGAGAGTTTGGTTCGTATTGCCAACACTCAGGCGGACTCATTCCCAGTGAAAGTTGGATTCCGCCAGGGCTGCCCTTTGTCACCGATCATGCTCATAATTTTTATAGACAGGATTTCTAGGCGCAGCCAAGGAATTGAGGGTGTCATGATTGGTGACCACAGGATCTCATCTCTGTTGTTTGCAGATGATGTTGTCCTGTTGGCTTCATTCAGCAATGATCTACAGAATTTAATGGGACGGTTTGCTGCTGAGTGTGAAGCAGCTGGGATGAGAATCAGCACCTCCAAGTCCATGGTCCTCAGCTGGAAAAAGGTGGATTTTCCTCTCTGGGTTGGGGATAAGCTACTGCCCCAAGTGGAGGAGTTTAAGTATCTCGGGGTCTTATTCACAAGTGAGGGGAGAATGGAACGAGTTCAGTTCAGTTCAAACACTTTATTCATTCCCGAGGGGCAATTAAAAGGTGCAGAGAGCACAAATATAAACAAGACATTAAAAAAAAACATCACAAACAACACTATATTGTCTTATTCATGAGTGAGGGAAGAATGGAACGAGAGATTGGCAGGCAGATAGGAGCAACATCTGCAATGATGAGGATGTTGTACTGGCCTGTCGTGGTGAAGAAGGAGCTGAGCCCTAAAGCAAAGTTGTCGATTTACCGGTCAATCTATGTTCCTACTCTCACCTATGGTCATGAGCTTTGGGTAATGATCGAAAGAATGAGGTTGTGGATACAAGAAGCTGAAATGAGCTTTTCCCGTAGGATTGCTGGACTCACCCTTAGAGATAGGGTGAGGAGCTTAGTTATCCGGAAGAGGCTCAGAGTTGAACCACTGCTCCTCCACATCGAAGGAGCCAGTTGAGGTGGTCTGGGCATCTCATCAGGATGCCTCCTGGATGCCTCCCGGATGCCTCCCACTTGAGGTGTTTCGGGCACATTCCATTAGGAGGAGACCCCGTGGCAGACCCAGGACTCGCTGGAGAGACTATAGCCCCTTTTCCATGAGTACCTATTCAGCCTGACTCACCTCGACTCTACTCGGCTCGACACGGTGTGATTGGTTTGCCATTACAAGTGAGTTCCACCTCAAGTGAGTGTGATCTTTACAACAAGGTGGTCCAACACTCCTGTGACGTCATTTGTATGTGACTGTGATGGAGTAGCCTCATCACTGGCTGCAGGCACACAGACACTCATATAAATGGCTACAGGCACACTCACAACTATGGACTGTAGGTGATTTACTAGCTCAAGCGGCAGGCACACACACACATGCACACACCTGCCATGCAGTTTCTCATTTACTTCTGTTTGGAAATTATCTTAAAATATCAAACGCTTATCTTTTTCTTATTCCCTTACCTGTTTTGTGGGACAGCCCGGGGTGCACACTTGGTTGTTCTGCTTCACTGGAAAACATACACTCTTATTTCCATACTATATAAACTCCTTTTTTTTTGTTTGTTCCCGTGCCTGTCCACTTAGCTGCCTCTATACACGTTTCGGACGTCGAATGAGCTAAACAGGTGAAATCAATTGAGTAGATTAAGTACGTTTTTTTTCACACGTCTTTTGGTCAGGTGACCCAGGGGGCTATGGTCATGAATTGTATTAAATATTTGTTTGTAAATGGACTGACTTTCTGTGGGGGAAAACTTGTTTTTGTATCTAAATATTTATGTGTAAAGTATATATTAAGAGATGAGGCATTGTTAACTGTTTTATGGAAATATTTATTGAAGTGTGTGGTTTTCTATGAATGATAGGCCCAGTGTGAGGGGCTTGGTCGTTAAAAGGGGGTTGTTGTGGGCTCAATGGGCAGTCTGAAGTTTGTTATAGAGGAGGCAGCATATGGTCTGCTGTCTGTAAGTAACTGAGTGACTTGTTTCCTCCCATTTTGAAGAAGGAGTTAAGAGAGGACTCCATTTTAAAGGGACAATTTGGTGCAGAGACTGTTTGGGTTTTCCTCCATTTGTTTCCACTGTTTGTTTTCTCCTCACCTGTACATAATTTTGCACTTGGGAGGCCGGCAAATAAAAAAAAGCTCATCACCACCTGTGTGACTTTGCCATCATTTTTGGGGGGGATTTGAAGAAGTTGGGAAAGAACCCCGTGACAGTGACACAAGCAAAACACAAGACGGAGGATATCAAGGCGGTAGTATACCTGCTGCTAGCTGACTTTTTGTCAGAGTAAAGGAAAAAAAAAAAGGAGAGCTAGAGAAGGCTCCAGGCGGTGAGACGAAACACTCTGGAAAAGTACTGGACAGTTTGGGAAGCCATTGATCAGTACAAAGCCGAAGATGTGAAGATACGAATTAGATCAGATATGAGGGTAAGCTAATGATTGCTAATGCTAGTTTGCCACAGTCATTAATAAGTCCTCCGTACTTTATTGTAATGGAGGCAAGTTATCGCAATTAGTTATTAAATTATGTATGCTTTGTGTGTGTTTCAGACGGCTCTTTAATGGCAAAATTATCACGTCAATCTGTCAGTCTGGGTGTTCAACCGAGCCTCCCAGTGGTGTGATGTCACCCCGGCTTCATGAACGCACAGTGGTTGTAGAACTTCAGCTTAGCTTCCTGTGCAACAAACTGCTCTGATCTGTGTGCAAATCATGGAGAGACTTTTGAGACTTCATGGGATGTGCCTGCTCCAGCAGCACTCCAGCCTGTGGTGGTGTCGTGTCAAAAAGTGATCAGTTGCCAAAAACTGATCGCCAGGTGCCATATTATAGTTATGGGGTTACAGTCATGTGAAAAAATTTGGACATCCCTTTTAATATTCAGGGTTTTTTTTTTAAAGAAATGTTCACATATCTATATCTAACCTCGTTTTTGTTTTTATTTGCATTTTTTTTAACATTTAGCCATTCTAAGTAAGAATGAATGTGGGGGTGTCCTTAAAAAGATGGGGGGTGTCCTAATTTATTCCTCACCATTTGTTTAGAATTACATTTTACAGAAAATTTGAAAAAAGTCTTTAACTCATTTTTAATTGTTTAGTTGTATTACATGAATCTCCCAGTATTTTTAACATTGATATTAAATATCTACAGTATATGTCCAAATATGTTAAAAAGCACACAGGTTTATAAGGATGTTCTAATTTTTTCACGAATGTATATTAGCCGTAAAATATATATTTCAACAGCTAAACAGTACTGAGTTAGGTATAATAAGATATATTTAACAAATATGATGCACTTTAAACCAAAACAAACTTGATCTAGGATTAAAAGAAATTAAAATAATGCAGTCACAAGGTTACATGGAGAAATACATGGATTTACTGGATATATACATGTAGATACTGTATACATATCTATTCTATGCATCAACAATGTACTATATATGTACTTTTTGTATTGCACTCGGAAATTTGACCCCAAAAAACCCCACAACTTTGTAGCTTTTGCAGACACGTCTCCATTTTTGTTTGTTTTATTTGTGAAGGTTACCAAGTGCTAAAAGATCGGAAATAATAATCCAGCAGTTTGAGAAATCACTTTTGGTTTGGTGTAAGTCTGACAACAGAATTATGAACCATAAAGCAGTTTGTGTTAAAACATGTTAAATCCCATTAAACCCTAACCCATCATCAGAAAATATAGATTCAACATTCAGAGGCTTTATTATCATGTGCACAGTTAAGAAATGCTACATTTCCTGAACAATGAAATTCTTACTTTGCTCTCCGAACGAATGCTAAGGTAATAGGTACAGAAACAACAATTCTAATAAGGCCATGACACACTAACTCAATCCTAATACTAATGGATGCTAATAACACACACAGATGCTAATACAGATGCTAACATGGCACAAAATTCCTCGATATACTGGTACTATCACTAAAGTGTGTACTGTCTTCTGCACTGGCAGATTGAACAATACAGTCTTCAGTAAATAAAAAAAATGTTTTTGGTTACTTTTTCTTAAAAATGAGCCATTATTTTCAACATCACTGATAAATGTTTGGTAAGTACTACTGACTCCTTTCCCACCGGTGTCTTAACAGACAAAATGGAAAATCATGATGCAAACACATAAGTCACTAAATTGTTTATTACAATCAGCAGCAAAATTCAGATTTAGAATGTAAAAAATTCAAACTCTAAACTGTAAAAAAAAACTTGGAATGGGTCACATGCAGGCCACTCATCGCCTTTGCAAAGTGGCCGAGCACACCAAGCAATGCTTGACTGAAGGCAGCATTCTGAGCCATGTCCTCCCTTCACAAGGTAGTTTCATGCTCCCTTGCCTCACTGAGAAGCTACTGGATGTGCCACTCACGCTGGTTCCGGTTCAGCAGATCTTCAGCCTGCATCTCTGTAAATAGTATTGTGAGGTCCAGTTGGGGTGAATCGTTTTCCTCTTGCCTAGACAAAATGGGTGGTGGCTAATCAAAGCAAGTTTAAAACATATTTGGGAAATACACTTTGCTAGGTATTGAGATACTAAAAAATATGCAGCATGGACGTGATGTCAGACACATGGGTGGAGGACTGTTGGCTGCAGCCATGGTCTTTGGAATGACACCTCCCACTAGAGTAAACAACATGACAGTATGTAGCTAGCATGGGGCTAACCATTGTAGTGTTACTGTGTCCTATATTTCCATCTGGAATAAAGTTCGTGTTCAGCACAACTCTGGCCTCCGCTGACCCCTTTCCAGACATAACAAATTGCAATGAGGAGAAAAATTGGCCTTCCGAGGGAAAACTCGACACTTTCCCCGAAGAAGAGAGGGGCACCCCAGCTGGAGAGTTTGGAGGTGAAAGGAGCCAAGTTTAACCAGCACCAGCAGCAAGTGGGTAAGTCGGTCCAGCAGTTTGTTGCCAACCTCCGCCGTTTGGCTAGTGTATGCGAGTACAGATGTTTAGAGGAGGAGATTGTGTGAGACAAGTTGGCAGAGAACACTACAGCTATCAAGCTGCAGTTGAAAATGTTCATGACACTTGTGATGCTAGCTGAAGCACTGGAGATAGTGTCCCAGCTAGAGCGAGAAGAGGCTGCTCAGTTAGCATTGTAGTTAGCGGGCCCCAGCCCGCATTCCCCACAGTTAGCTCCGCAAGTACAGATGGTGGCCCTGGTTGCTGAGCCCACCGACTCCACACCTTCTCAGGAGGGCCCCAAGGCAGACATCGCAGGACAGCAGGACAACACAGTGCAACAACCCAGTGGTAAACTCAGCTTGGACAATGACGACTTGAGTCCGCTGCATGCAGACATGGAAGACGTCAATATTGTGGGCCCCAAGAACTAGTCAGGACTGCAGCGTGTAGTAAAGCTGGATGGCGTCAGTGTATCAGTGATGATGGCCACTGCTGCCTCAAGGTCCCTGGAAAATGAGGCCACTGTTAGAAGGCTTATTTCCTGGCGACCTGAAGCAGCGGAACAGCCAGGCAATGGATGCCCCATGACCAGCAGAAACATCACCTTCGCATTGCAATACGGCGACAGAACAATTCCAGCATTCCAGTTCCAGGTGAGACACCAGGGCAATAACTTTACTGGGGGGGGGGGGGGGGGCTTGTTCGGTGAACTGGGCTTGTCCTTCAAAGACCCTGACTGGACTGATGACGGTCCAAGTCCACCACTGCGCTCAGATGTGGACACAGCCACTCCCTGCATCATGCCGCATGCCGAAGAGAACCCAGCAGAACCGGAGCAGCAGCAGGAGCCCCAGACTGCAACCATGCAGGTACCAAAGCCACCACAGGAGCTCCAGTCCGCAGCCATGAGGGATCCAGAGCTTGTCCCTGCGCAGCACGCGCGTCCTCAAGCTGCAGCCTCATCACAGGAGGGAGAGTGATTTTGCAGACGTGGGTGCAGCTGAAGAATGCAGCATGGAGAGAGAAAGCAGCACAGAGGGTGAACACAATGTGGAGAGAGAATACAGCACAGAGAGAGAACACAGACCAGACTTGCCTCTGATCCTCGCCCAGCACAAGCTTCAGGCAGCCGCCGTGGAACCACAGGAGAGGGAGTTCGTGGAGAAAGGGGACCCCGGTGAACAACGACAACCCGGCGTGCATCCCATCGCCGGCAACAGCAACACATTACCATGACCAAAACCAACACCAGGTGAGAGAGAAGAAGCCAAACTCATCCCGCATCCTTGCCGAGTATCAGCCTTGGGGAGCCACCGCAGCAGGATGGAGAGTTCGTGGCCCAGCAGGACCCAGCAGGGCATCGCCAACTGAGGGCACGTATTGCCACCAACATGGATGGCACACCGCCACAGCAGCAACCAGCATCAGAGGCAGGAGAACAGCAGTGCCAAGTGCAGCTGAGCTGATCACTGCACACACTACTTGAATGGGTTCAGGTCTTATGATCCGACCGCCTGGACCCTCGAATGGTCCCGTCATCGCAGATGAAAATCACCGCACAAAAGAGGTCAGCTGCCATACAGATGGCCGATGGTTGGAGATGGCATGCCAGCCATCTGCGGAAGGTAAGAGTAGCTGTTTCAGATCAAGATGCTGCTCTGGAGCTGACCCAGCTGGTGTGGGACCCGGGCTGGGATGTTACTGACAAGTGAGCAATGACTCCAGCAAGATGGCGCCCAGGTCCGCTGCAGCTGGCACCTTCGGGTCCACGCCCACCGCGGGCTCGACTGGGACCCCTGAAGTAGAACTATAAGCAGCGACTGTTTTAGAATGTGTTTAGACAGCATGGCTGTTTCAGCAGGGGCAGAATAACCCACCCAGTTGTGCAGGGTTAACTGGCAGTCTACCCCATGGCCCAGGTTGTATTTCTCTGCCTGTTACAAAAAAAAAAAAAAAAAAAAGAAAGCTGTTGTGAATGCAATGTTTAAAAAAAAAAGAGCAGCTGTGATTTAATGTGTTCTTAATATTTTGAGTTAGATACTGAGATAATAACTGTTAGAATAATTTTGAGCTTAAATTATTCAAAGTCAAATAATCAGGCAAAAAGTTGAATTTATGTACATTTATTACAAAAATATAAATAGTCACCCCATTGGCCACCTTGGGGGAGAGATTACAAGGCATGACATTCAGATACACCTAGAATTTCTAAAGGATCCATTCTTCTAAGTCTGATATACAGCCATGGACAAAATTGTTGGTACCCCTCTGTTAATGAAAGAAAAACCCACAATGGTCACAGAAATAACTTGAATCTGACAAACGTGGTAATAAATAAAAATTCTATGAAAATTAACCAATGAAAATCAGACAATGCTTTTGAATTGTGGTTCAACAGAATTATTTTAAAAAACAAACTCATGAAACAGCATGATAAATCGTCCCTGGCTCTGTGGAAGGGTACCAATTTCCCCGGCACCTTGGCTGGCCAGCCCTCGCGAATGAATGCGCGCAACTGGGTCAGTGTCGGGTCCTGTTCAGATGCCTCATGGAGCTCTTCTAGGGAGACAGCATTTTTGAGTGGCCCATGCAGCATGTGAATCAGTTCCGGCTCCAGGGGTTCTTGGTCGCCGTTCGGAGTGAGGTTAGGTGTGGCCCGGGACAGGAAGTCCACCACCACATTTTCTCTGCCCAGTGTGAACTGGCTGCTAAATTTGTATGCCTGTAGTCTTTCTGTCCACCTGTAGATGCGCAGGGGTCTGTGTCCTGACCCTGATGTTTCTTGCAGTGCCGTGAGGGCTCTGTGGTCTGTTCGCAGCATGAAGCATCATCTATATACAGTAGGTAACATGTGCCAGCATTCGCACTCACAAACGCAAGCCAGTGCTTCCCTCCATTTCTCCCACTGAGTACTTCTGATCGGCTGAGGTGGCCAAGTTCCAGGGTGCTTGGTTCCTTCTTGCAGTTGTGATAAAACGGCTCCCACTGTTGTGTTGGAAGTGTCACACGTCACAAACGTGGGGTTTTGTGGGTTGAAGTGGGCAAGTACTGGTAGGGAGGTGAGTCGTGTCTTTAATTCATTGATGGCCGCAGAGCACACCAAGGTCCATACCCAGGTTGCATCCTGCTTCAGGAGGGCGCATAGTGGGTCTATCGTCTCTGAGTACCGAGGGATAAAACGCCCATAAAAATGCACCATGCCTAAGAAGGATGAGAGCTGTGCGGGGCAGGCAAGGAGCTGCAGTATCACCTTAAGGTTTGAGTGCAGGGGACTCCGACCCTTAGCAGACAGGCAGAAACCCACAAACTTGACGGTCATTGCTCCAAAGATGCACTTCTTCCTGTTGTGTGTGAGACCGTGTTTCACTAGTACCTCTATGACGTTATCGAGGCAGACGTCGTGGGAGGCGACTGTTGTGCCATGCACCATGATGTCATCAAAGTACACCACCACCCCTGAGAGACTGGTGAAGATGGTGGCCATGATCTTTGGAAAACAACTCGGCATGGAGCTAAGGTCGATGGGCATACAGTTGTACTTGAATACTCCCATGTGACACCAGACCCTTTTTGGCACGAGACAGGAAGGAGTGAACCAGCAGTTCCATTGTGTGGCTGTTGATATAGCCATCACAGCCAGTGGTCACAAACGCTTGACTGCAGTTGTTTCTGCTGAGGGTGTCACAACCAGTTATTAGGTTCAATAACGCGACCTTCCTGTGGTAACGTATAGACACTTCCTGTGTTGCTGGCTGTCTGTGGTTTGTTCTCCTCATTCTCCCGAGGATTTTGCCATTAATTGTATTTTAATCCCTTTTTTCCATCTACCGTTAGCTCTCACTTCTGTTTAACAAGCCTCTTGCACCTGTGTGCACACTCAGTGTCATCTAATCACCCTCTTTAGCCTTCTGTTCACCTTTCATCTGTGTTTTTGTTAGCTTCGGGTTAGCCACTAGCTATGGCTACTAGCTCTCTTTCCTCTCCTCCTCTGGTGTGCTCTCTCTGTCTGATGTTTAGCTACACCTCTGCCTCTTTTAGTGATAACGGTAAATGTAATAAATGTTGTCTTTTTGAGGCGCTCGAGGCGAGGTTGTCCGATTTGGAATCCCGGCTCCGCTGTATTGAAACACCGTCTGCGCCAGTTAATAACGACGGACGTCCCCTAGCTGCAGTTGAGCTCCCTAGCTTAGGGCGGCCTGCTAGCATTCCTCCGGTCCTCCTCAGCAGTGAGAAAACTGGGTGGGTGACGGTGAGGAGGAAGCCTAGCGGCAAAGCCCCGGTTCACCACAAACCTGTTCATGTTTCTAATCATTTTTCCCCGCTCAGCGACACACCTGCTGAGGAAAAACTCTGATCATTGGCGACTCTGTAGTCAGAAACGTGAACCTAGAGACTCCAGCGGCCATAGTCAAATGCATTCCTGGGGCCAGAGAGGCAACATCGAGTCAAATTTGAAAATGCTGGCTAAAAGTAACTGTAAATACTCCACAATTGTTATCCATGCCGGCATTAATGACGTCCGACTCCGACAGTGTCTCAAAACTTAGTGTGTGACTTTGCCAAAACAATGTCTGCCTCTGTAGTATTCTCTGGGCCCCTCCCCAATCTGACCAGTGATGACATGTTTAGCCGCTTGTCATTCTTCAACCGCTGGCTGTCTGTGTGGTGTCCTGCAAACGATGTGGGCTACATAGACAATTGGAGCTCATTTTGGGGAAAACCTGGTCTTATTAGACAAGACGGCATCCATCCCACTTTGGATGGTGCTTCTCATTTATCTAACAATCTGGCATCATTTTTATCCAAATTTCCAAAACCTTGACAACCCAGAGTTGGGACCAGGAAGCAGAGTCGCAGTCTTACACGCCTCTCTGCAGCTCCTCTTCATCCGCCACCCCTCAACTTAGCCCCTGCCTTCCCCATCAGAGAATCATTGTCTGCTCCCTCCAAAGTAAATAAAAATATTATGTATAAGCATCCCAAAGTGATTAAACAAAAAGCTGGTAAAACTCAAATTAAACATGAAGCCTCTAAATTAAATGATTTGGCCTCTGTTCCTCCTCATAATTTAAAAATTAAATGCGGTTTGTTAAATATTGGGTCTCTAACTCTCAAGTCTCTGCTTGTCCACGATCTGTTAATTGATCATCAGATTGATTTAATATCCCTTACAGAGACTTGGTTAGGGCAAGAGGATTATGTTGGTTTGAATGAATCAACTCCCTCTGGTTATTTAAACTGTCAAAATCCCAGAAGTTCTGGTCGTGGAGGAGGAGTAGCAACAATTCACCATTCCAAACCACTAGTTAATGTAAAGCAAAAAACATATTATAATTCCTTTGAGGGCCTGGTCCTCAGTATTGGGTATTTTAGCAATTTTAGGCTAAACCCAATTTTGTTTGCCATAGTTTATCGTCCTCCATCAACTTACTCAGAGTTTTATCTGAATTTGCCAAATTCTTAGCTGATTTAGTGCTGAAATCGGATAGAATAATTATAGTAGGGGACTTTAATATACATGTAGATGTAGATAGTGATTGCCTTAATTTGGCATTTAATTCAATATTAGACTCAATGGGGTTTTCTCAGAAAGTAGGAAATTCTACCCATTATCTCCACCATAAGTTGGACCTTGTTCTGACATACTGTATGGCATAGAAAATAGAAAATCTAGTAGTGTCTCCTCATAAACCTGTTCTGTCAGACCATTGTCTGTTAACCTTTGATTTGACCATTTCTGACTATTTGGCTCTTAAGGAAAAAATATTACTATAGTAGATGCCTCTCAGATGATGTTACTAAATTTATGCAGATTGTTTCCTCTATGCCATGTGTCAACACAGCGGAAATAAGCAATAGACAGCTTGGTCCTTCTGTAATTGATAGCACGGTAGATAGTGTTACAGCTTCTCTGCATTAGACTCTAGACATGATGGCCCCTTTAAAAAAGAAAAAGTTTAATCTGTGGCAGTATAAAATAGTAAGCGGTAAACTGAGAGTTTAAAAGGAGTTTATTAACCGCCATCAGGAGCTCACTCCAGCGCCGTGCAGGCACGCCAGAGCGAGCCCAGAGGCTCTCGTCAGCAAAACAGGCGATGCGTAGTCAAAAGTGCAGTAAGAGAGAGTGAGATTGCGAATTCAGTCAGCTTATATACTCAGTTACAGACAATACATGAAAGGCACATTGGCGTCACAGTAACTGCAGAAAAGCATGGGACATTTGCATTACAGTACAGAGCCGGGAAGCGTGAAGACAATTCATTTGAGTCATACATAACAGCATGATACTGGCGGAAGGAGCTAGACACAGAGAGGCTGCCTATTGCTATCAATACACACATCTCATTGTTCTGTTAATTGCTCCAGCTGAGCGCTCTGCTTGTCCCAGTCTGTTGTGGGGGTTATCCACAAATCAGAGATTTCTAACTCATTGGTTCAACACTGAAACTCATAGCTTAAAACAGAAGACTTGTCAATTAGAAAGAAAATGGCGCTCCACTAATTTAGATGAAATCTGTTTAGCTTGGAGAAATCAACTTTTAATTTATAAAAAATCTCTGCGAAAAGCTAGAACGAGTTATTATTCTGCATTAATAGAAGAGAACAAGAATAATCCCAGGTTTCTTTTCAGCACTGTAGCCAGGCTGACAGAGTCAGGACTCTGTCAATCCTAGCATTCCCTTAGAGCTTACTCATCAGGACTTTATGAACTTTCTCAATAATAAAATTTCATCTATCAGAGATAAAATCAGTCAGATTATTCCCACAGTTAACTTAAATACAGTAACTACTACAACTCCTTCAATTGACATCTGTTTGGATCAATTTACTCCAACTGACCTTTTAGTGTTAGACAAACCGTGATCTGTATGGAGTTGGCATGTTCTCCCCGTGTTTGCATGGGTTTACTCCGGGATTTCTCCGGTTTCCTCCCACAAGCCAAAAACATGCAAGTTAGGTTAACTGGCATCAAAACTGGAGATTCTAAATTGTCCTTAGGTATGACTGTGAGTGTGAATGGTTGTCTGTCTCTCTGTGTTGGCCCTATGATGGACTGGTGATCTGTCCAGGGTGTACCCTGCCTCTCGCCCAAAGATGCTGGGATAGGCTCCAGCCCCCCCCCCCCCCCCCCCCCCCGGCGGCCCGAGAGGAAGATGGATGGATGGAGTTAGACAAAATAGTTTCCTCAATCCTAGCATTCCCTTAGAGCTTACTAGTCAGGACTTTATGAACTTTTTCAATAATAAAATTTCATCTATCAGAGATAAAATCAGATTCTTCCCACCGTTAACTTAAATACAGTAACTACTACAGCTCCTTCAACTGATATCTGTCTTGATGAGTTTACTCCAATTGACCTTTTAGAGTTAGACAAAATAGTTTCCTCATCCAAGCCTTCAACTTGTCTTTTAGACCCTATTCTTACCAGGTTATTTAAAGAAGTCTTCCCACTTATTGGTAGCTTTATTCTTCATATAATCAATTCTTCATTAACTTTAGGCCATGCACCGCAGGCTTTTAAAACGGCTGTAATTAAACCCTTACTCAAAAAAGCCAACGCTAGATTCAGGAGCTTTAGCTAACTATAGACCAATCTCTAATCTCCCTTTCATTTCAAAAATCTTAGAAAGAGTTGTTGCTACGCAATTATTTGACCATCTGCAGGGAAATGGTTTACTTGAAAAGTTTCAATCTGGGTTTAGAATCCATCATAGTACTGAAACAGCCTTAGTGAAGGTCACGAACGACCTCCTCATCGCATCCGATAATGGACTGGTTTCTGTACTTGTTCTTTTAGACCTTAGTGCAGCTTTTGATACTATCGATCATAATATTCTACTTGATAGATTAGAACACTATGTTGGACTTAATGGAACTTCATTGCAGTGGTTTAGATCTTATTTATCTGATAGGTTCCAGTTTGTTCATGTCAATAATGAGTTTTCTTTCAGCTCAAAGCTCAGTCATGGAGTTCCACAAAGATCTGTGCTAGGCCCTACTCTTTTTAGTTTACATATGCTTCTGTTAGGCAACATTATTAGAAAGCACTGGATACATTTTCATTGTTATGCAGATGACACACAATTATACCTGCCAGTGAAGCCAGATGATAGTGATCAATTAGCCAAGTTAGATGTCTGTCTTAAGGAAATCAAAGCTTGGATGACTTGTAATTTCCTGCTATTAAATTCAGATAAGACTGAAGTCATTCTTGTTGGTCCAAAAAACCTTAGAAATACCTTTTCAAATCAAACTTTTAGTTTGGATGCAGTTACTCTGTCTCTTAATAGCTCTGTGAGGAACCTTGGAGTTATTTTCGATCAAGATCTGTTTTTCAATTCACATACTAATTTCGTTTTGTAAGACTGCCTTTGATCATTTGCGTAATATTGCCAAGATTAGGAGCATCTTGTCTCAGAGTGATGCTGAGAAACTAATCCACACTTTTGTTAGCTCTAGATTAGATTATTGCAACTCTCTATTATCAGGCTGTCCTAAAACATCTCTAAAAAGTCTTCAGTTCATCCAAAATGCTTCAGCAAGAGTTTTAACAGGTATTAGAAAGAGAGATCATATCTTTCCGGTTCTGGCCTAGCTCCATTGGCTTCCCATAGAGTTTAGAATTAAGTTTAAAATCCTTCTTCTTACTTTCAAAGCTCTAAACAATCATGCCCCTTTTTATTTAAAAGATCTGATATTACCCTATTATCCTAACAGAGCAAGGACAGGCCAAGGCAAACTAACTCCAGTATCCGTTGCAGTGACTGACCAGATGATAGGTTTGTTTATCTCTGCTCTTTGTGTAGTGCATGTCACAATGCACCGACTGGCAAAAGTCCACCACAGACCTTGCGACAGATGTGCTTATCTGCCAGGATGTCCAGTCTCACCCCGCGTAACTGGGAATGGTCCACCACAGACCTGGTTTTACCCACGAGGCGAGCTAGCTGGTATACACACACACACACATATATATATATACATATATATTTTTTTTATGAAGGATCTTATGTATAAATAATATGTATAATACTTATTCCATCTAGCAACAATGCTCCACGCTGTGTGTGCTTATATATTTACATATTTATTCCATCTAGCTACAATGCTCTGCACTGTGTGTGTTAATATATTTACATATTTATTCCATTTAGCTACAATGCTCCGCATTGTGTGTGTTTATATATTTATATATTTATTCCATCTAGCAACAATGCTCCACACTGTGTGTGTTTATATATTTACATATTTATTCCATCTAGCTACAATGCTCTGCACTGTGTGTTTATATATCTACATATTTATTCCATCTAGCTACAATGCTCTGCACTGTGTGTTTATATATTTACATATTCATTCCATCTAGCTACAATACTCCGCACTGTGTGTTTATATACTCATTGTCACGCCTCGCCGCCCATCTGCGGCGCCAGCTGCACGCACACCTGCACCTCATCAGCAGCGAGGGATTTAAGCCGCCTCGCCCTGGGCTTCGGCCTGAAGCCGTCAGTCTTCACTCGCTACTCTTGCTGAAAGGAATCTCAACCGCTCAGCAAACATCCAAGTAAGAATCTCTTACCTCCTTCTTCTCCTAGTCTGCTCCCCTGTGCACAGGTGGATTTCCCGGCGGCGGACCACTCCTCTCTGCCACCATTCCCTCGCTGCTGCACCGGGCGCTCCAGGTCGCTGTCTTCCGGGCTTCACCCTTGCTGTGCCAGCCACCTGCCATTCCCAAGTAAGCCAGTCGTCATTATCATATCTCCTGTGTTGGTGTGGTGCTCGTTACCCTTCTCCCTTTGCTTCTCCCATAGGGTTGTCCGGCTGTACGGCCTCCTGCCTCCGTGCCCGACGCAGACGCCACCACCAACACATTCACATCTCGCAGACACGCACTCATACACACTTGTTGTTAATAAAGCTATTAGATCTACCCTGAGCCTGCGTGTGTGTCTCCTGAGCCGTGCATTATGTCACTCATACTTTCTTGTTTTTTTCTTGCCTTCTGATTGTTGCTCTGAGTGTTGCTATCCCTGTGCTGTTGCAATCCTGGAATTTCCCCGTTGTGGGACTAATAAAGGATTATCTTATCTTATCTTATCTTATATATTTATTCCATCTAGCTACAATGCTCCGCACTGTGTGTCTATATATATAGTATATATATATTTATATGTACATATGTATACTCACTGCTCTTGTTTTCTCTTGCCTTCTGATTGTTGCTCTGAGTGTTGCTATCCCTGTGCTGTTGCAATCCTGGAATTTCCCCATTGTGGGACTAATAAAGGCTTATCTTATCTTATTTTATCTTATGTATTACATCCATTGTGTATGTGTGGATTGTGTGGTTGCACCATGGGTGATAAGCCCAAGACAAATTTCCCCTTGAGGGACAATAAAGTTTATCTTATCTTTATTTTGGAACCATTTTTTCCACAGCTCTGAGACTTCAACATAAATTTCAAAGTATGTTCTTGTGCATATTTGACTCTGTTCTTGTAATTTTTTGCAACACATTTCTCATAAATTATGGTCCTTTTTGCATACGTTTGTAAGTTTATTCTGAGTCATTTGGGCCATGTTGAAATTTTTGTAACTTGTTTCTTTTAAATTTTTGCATAAATTCACTATTTGCTTCATGGAAATTTATGACTTTTTAATGTAATTTTCATTCTTTTTTTTTTAAACCTATTTTACTTGGTAAATTTTGACTTGTGTCTCATCAATTTGAGACCTTTTTGCAAAAAATTTGCAACTTTGTTGACATAAATTTGCCTATTCTGGTGTATTTGAGATTTGTGTGTCATAATTTTGCAACTTCTTTTAAATTCTAGACCTATTTTAGGTATACATTTGTGATTTGTTTCAAACAAATTTGTCTTTCTTTAATGCAAATTTTCAACTTTTTTTAAACTAAATTTACACATTTATTCTTGTAAATTCTTTTAGCTTATTTACAAATTTGCAACACATTCGAGACAATTTTTGCATAAATTTGTGCGTTTTGCAAAATTCGCAAATGTATTGTGGATTTGTGACCTGTTTCTATTAAACTCCGGACTTTTTTTTCTAAAATCTGTTTCACACAAACTTCTAAGAGTAATTTCATTATCATGAATTGGACTTTTTTTTGTCATAGTTGCTAGTTAATAGACACCTCAGAGGTTATTGATTTGACTGCAAACCCCATGGTGCAAACACTTCCAGATTCTAATTTATGAATTCCTACAGTAATTCATAATATTTATTAATTCAATGAATAAAATTCAGTGTAAATGTTTGCAAGTCAACTATTTTCCACAAACACACAGAGCAATTTCCTGTGAGGATGTGACCTCACTTTACGGGGTGGGGTTTCCGTACCGGCGGGTGTTTGTGACGTCACTCACCGGGCTTTCCTCCGTGCCTACGTCAGAGGGTGGCGGCAGCCTGAGAGAGCGCAGGGAGAGCTCGGCTGCGGAGATTTCAGTTTTTTCTGCTGCGCTCCCGGATAGACGAGAGGAGAGAGGCGGGGACTGCAGCCGAGGAGAGTCGGAGAGGAGTGAGCCAAGTCCGGCACAGAACCATCATCGTCATCATTGTCATCATCGTCACCACCATCGCTCCAGTGGAGGACAGTCGGTCCTGATCGGGTGAGTGTCCGCTGATGAGCCTCTGCTGCAGGACGAGCCGTTTTGTCTGATCCAGGGGCGTCACTCGGGATAACTGAGGGGCTCCAGCTGCACACTGAGGGAGGCATTAAAGTTGGAAATGTCAAATACAGTGTCTAAAAAAATCTATTCACATCTCAGAATACATTTGAGCTTTAAAGTGAAGACAAAACGACCACGTCATAAGAATAAACTGGCCTGTCAACATTACTAGCCTGTTTTAATTCTTAAATTTACAAGCTTTTTGTGTGGGAAGGTTACTACTTTTTTCTACACAAAATTTGAGGTTACTTTTAATTATTTTTTGTGCAATTTTCAAATTTTTCTTATGAATTTTGATAAATTTGAGTGAAATTTCTTGTAATTTTTACAAGGGTTTTTCTTGTAAATTGCAAACTTTTTCTTGTAAAATTTAAAGGTGATGAGTATTAGTAGTAAGTATTCGCTTCTGACAGCAAAACGTCAGCATGTCAACAACATAATGGGATAATGGCCCATCTTCCTGTAATGAACCCACCCACCTTGATGTGGTACTCAGTTGTAATAGATAGTGACCTAAACCGTGTCAGGCTGAGTAGAGGCGAGCTGAGTAGGTGCTAGTGGAAAAATTGCTCTAGTGCCGCTGCCTTCTCTGGCCATCCCTCCTGTGGCAGATACCTGGCTGTCCTGGGGCTGTGTGGTTTTGGGACATTTGTGTTCTGTGGGGGCTGTCACTGTGCACCCCAGGGGTTTGTGGTGGTCTTGCTTGCTCGTGGTTCCGTGGGGAGGGTGTTGCTGCTGCCTGCTGCCCTCTTTGTACTGTATGTTTCCTGGCAAACCACTCACACACTCACTTTTGTGTGCGCTTTCACACACATGTACACACATTTCTCTGTTTTCTTACAGGTGCAGATATCAGGCTCGTGATGAGATCCATTCAAAAGCAGACAGTTTTTTTTGTTGTTTTTGTTTTCCAGTTGTGACAGTTTTCTCTGATTGTTCCTCTCTTTTCCTCCCCCTCCCCACCCCCTCACCCGCCACCCCTTCTGACCACTTCAAACCTTTTCGATTCCCTCTCCCACCCCCCACCCCCACCGGGACCACCATAGGTGGAATGATTTGAATAAAGTATTAAAGTTATTACAAGAGGAGTTTGAAATTATATACTATTTATATACAGTATATATCAAATATGATCAAAGCTCCTTTTGGCAAAGTAAATCTGTTTGGCACAATAAGGGAAGCAGATATCCATTCTACTTACCTAGCTGCTAGACAGAACAAGGTTAGAAAAAAAATAGTGATAATAAATTTTGCTTGCGGAACTGCATGGCATTGGGCATTAGATGTATCACACCCACAGTTACTATATTCATGATGACTTCCGGCGCCACACGAGTAGGCTGCCTTTTTGCAACAGCGGATCAATTTCTTCCTATTTCTATTTACTATGTGGCTCTATTGCTAATCTTTCTGTTTCGGCGACACCTTGATCCATCACAGACACGTAGATCGCCCAAATGTCTCCTCAGCCAGCGGACGGATCTGCTGTTTCTTGTAGGAGCCAGTACAATAGGGACCAGCTGTTAGCACTTAACCGGCCCATGATGCTAACGCAAAAACTCGACATACCGGGAGAAATAAGACGGAAACGATGTGGGTGTCGTGCTGGAATAAGACGGCGGGCGAGGAATATAAGGTACAGACCCGCCCTCCCATCCGTGATTATGGGGAATGTACGATCGCTACCCAGGAAAACAGATGAGCTAGTTGCTATCTCCCGCTATGATAGCATATACAGGGAAAGTAGCCTAATGCTATTCACGGAGACGTGGCTAACAGAACTAGCAACAGATGTTAACATTGAACTGGAGGGTTTCCACGCAATACGGGCAGACCGAACACCAGACAGTGGGAAGGCAAGGGGCGGTGGAGTGATGATGTATGTCAATCACAACCGGTGCAGACCGAGACATATCACGGTTAAACAACAACACTGCAACAAAGACATGGAGTTGCTAGCTGTTAGCATGCGGCCTACATATCTCCCGAGGGAATACTCACACGTGATCTGCATTGTTATTTATGCAAATCCGACGGCGAACGCTGGGACAGCGCGTGACGTCATCCACTCAGTAACTGGCAGGCTGCAGACAGAACACCCAGATGCTCTTCTCCTCATCTCAGGCGATTTCAATCACATTTCACTGTCTCCCATTCTACCCACGTTCACCCAGTATGTCACATGCCACACTAGAGACAATAAAACACTGGACTTATTCTACGCAAACACTAAGGAGGCGTACACCTCATCACAACTTCCCCTACTCGGGAGATCGGATCACAACTTGGTTCATCTCCTGCTGGTGTACAAACCCCTAGTGCACAGACAACCTCCGCTCATGCGCACAGTGAAGTTATGGTCTGAGGAGGCAATGGACGCTCTAAAGGACTGTTTTGAAACCACTGCCTGGGAGCAGCTCTGCAATCCACATGGTGAGGACATCGATAGCCTCACTCACACCATCACGGACTACATCAGCTTCTGTGTGGACAACACCGTACCCACCAAGACCATACGGTGTTGCTCGAACAACAAACCCTGGATCAACCCTGAGATAAAAACACTTCTGAGAGAGAAGAAGAGGATCTTCAGGTCGGGGAACAGGGAGATGCTAAAGTCCATACAGAGGGAGCTGAGGAGGAAGATCAGAGAAGGCAAGGATAGCTTCAGGAAGAAGATGGAGGACAAGCTGCAACAGAGCGACATCGGTGGGGTCTGAAGAAACCTTAAAACCATCTCTGGGCTCCAGAATACCTCCCCCCCAGGTCACGGGGGGCAGGGAGTGGGCGAACAATCTGAACCTGTTTTTTTAATAGGTTTGACCAGCCGCCCTCCCCCCTGACTGCACAACAACCACTGTTGCCTCTAAAGACATCGAATCCTGCTGTCCACAAACCACTCCACCAACACCTCCCCACTCCCAACACACAGCCCCCCAACATGACCCTCACTAAGACCCAGGTGAGGATGGAGCTGAGGAAGATCAAGGTGAGGAAGGCGTCGGGACCGGACGGCATCAGCGCAAAGCTCCTCAAGTCCTGCGCAGACCAGCTGTGTGGGATTGTGGAGCTCATCTTCAACCTGAGCCTGAAGCTGGGGAGGGTACCACAGTTGTGGAAAACATCTTGTGTGGTACCTGTACCAAACACTTCCCACCCCAAAGACCTGAACAGCTACAGACCGGTGGCCCTGACGTCTCACATGATGAAGACCCTGGACAGACTGCTCCTTGCTCACCTCCTCAGGTCTTTTGGTGTACAAGGGGTGCTGCTGAAGACATTCTACGACACGGTGGTGGCAACAGCCATCACTTTTGGAGTGGTCTGCTGGGGCAGTGGCATTACAGCAGCCAATAGGAAGAGACTCAACAGGTGAGAGAAGGATGGTGGCTAAACTGTCATCTCTGCTGGAGTCCAAGTCCCACCCTATGCAAGACATACTGAATGCACTGAGGAGCTCATTTAGCAGCAGACTACATCATCCTAGGTGCGCAACCGAGAGGTTTCGCAGGTCCTTCCTACCTACGGCTGTCAGACTGTATAACCTAAGCAGGGCTGCTTGCAGAGATGGCAAAAAAAACGTGACGACCTAATAGTATTGAATGCAAAAGACGCAACAGACTTACACAATGGTCCCCTTCAGTATACAACTAGGACAATATCGGTCTCTATGGAGGGTGACAATATGTATGGGTACATATTCATACTATGTAGGATAACTAAGTAGACGGTTATGCTGTTTATTCCATCTAGCTACAATGCTCTGCACTGTGTGTTTATATATTTATATGTACATACACTACCGTTCAAAAGTTTGGGGTCACTTAGAAATTTCCTTATTTTTGAAAGAAAAGCACTGTTTTTTTCAATGAAGATAACTTTAAACTAATCAGAAATACACTCTAATATCTAATATACATTGCTAATGTGGTAAATGACTATTCTAGCTGCAAATGTCTGGTTTTTGGTGCAATATCTACATAGGTGTATAGAGGCCCATTTCCAGCAGCTATCACTCCAGTGTTCTAATGGTACAATGTGTTTACTCATTGCGTCAGAAGGCTAATGGATGATTAGAAAACCCTTGTGCAATCATGTTAGCACAGCTGAAAAGTTTAGCTGGTTAGAGAAGCTATAAAACTGACCTTCCTTTGAGCAGGTTGAGTATCTGGAAAAAATTATTATTTCAAATACAAATCATTATTTCTAACCTTGTCAATGTCAATGTCAGCTGCACGGTGGTGCAGTGGTTAGCACCACGGCAGCACAGTTTACCCTCAGCCGGGGGATCGCGGGTACCTATGTAGATATCTGCAATATCTACATAGGTGTATAGAGGCCCATTTCCAGCAACTATCACTCCAGTGTTCTAATGGTACAATGTGTTTACTCATTGCATCAGAAGGCTAATGGATGATTAGAAAACCCTTGTGCAATCATGTTAGCACAGCTGAAAACAGTTTAGCTGGTTAGAGAAGCTATAAAACTGACCTTCCTTTGAGCAGGTTGGGTATCTGGAAAAAATTATTATTTCAAATACAAATCATTATTTCTAACCTTGTCAATGTCAATGTCAGCTGCACGGTGGTGCAGTGGTTAGCACCACGGCAGCACAGTTTACCCTCAGCCGGGGGATCGCGGGGATCATGAGATCGTGGGTTCGATCCCTGCCCCCGGCCAACAGTGATCTGTGTGGAGTTTGCATGTTCTCCCCGTGTTTGCGTGGGTTTACTCCGGGATTTCTCCGGTTTCCTCCCACATGCCAAAAACATGCAGGTTAGGGAGTTAAGGGGCGCTTGCGCACGCAGCGACCGGCAGCTGGTGGCTTGTCACCGGACTGCAGAACAAATCTACCTACAGGTACAAAATAAGTCAAAAAAAAAAAAATGTCTTGACTATATTTTCTATTCATTTTACAACTCATGGTGGTAAATAAGTGTGACTTTTCATGGAAAACACAAAATAATTGTCTGGGTGACCCCAGACTTTTGAACGGTAGTTTATGCATATTCGCTGCTCTTGTTTTTCTTGTTTTCTTGATTGTTGCTCTGAGTGTTGCTATCCCTGTGCTGTTGCAATCCTGGAATTTCCCCATTGTGGGACTAATAAAGGCTTATTTTATCTTATCTTCATGGTTACAGCACTACTTCTCATGTAATGTTGCTTAATTATAACAATTTTTTTGGGAAAAAAAGGTCTAGACTTTTGCACAGTATTACACCTGAGTAATAGATATTATAAGCAGTGTTTCCTCTGACTTAATGACCTTGGCGCGGTGGCAACATATTTTTCTGGGGGGGGGTTGCAGAAAACACAGGACACTATTGTAACCGTAATATGTTAATTTTATACTATTTACTTCGAGTTTTAAATTTTGCACAGAAACTTTGCATATGGAACTTACCATTTGAAATATTGTACAACTGAGGCTTGAATGTTGGAATATCAGGCCAGTTGGGGTCCCACCCAGACGTCCTGTGTTTGGACTTTTTACTGGTGGCATCCTTCTCTCCTTCCTTTGCTCTCACCTCTCCTGGACCATCTGCCTGAATACTTTTCTCTCCTTGGCTCGTCTCTTCTGTCTCATCTTTCCCTGCCTGAGCCCTGTAATTCAGGTTCTCTCTCAGTCTATGGTGGTATACAAACAGGTTAGAAAATATCAAGTCTCTTGTTTTGTCCTGCAGGATTTTTTTGTTATGGTTTACATAAATGACAAATATGTGTATTTTTTTTGTATTTTAAAATACACATTTTTGAAATGTGTATTTTTTGTACCTTTATTCTAGTGTTTCTTTTTTCCCCATTGAGAGAGTAGGGAAGGGAAAAAAAACAAACATTCATAATAGTAATTTACTCATGCATATTTAACCCATTTTCTGTCTATGGTGCAGCAGCGCTCCTGTCAGTTCACCACCCTTTAGCGGTCAAGGTTTGTTTTTTTTTTTCCCCAAGAAATATTCAGTCTAGATACGACAAATTCCAAAGGCTGTAACTTGAAAGTGGTAAGCGATAATGGCTTACTGTCAATTAGAATGATGTAGAATATGATCCAAAGTTTGCGATAGGAGTAAATGTACACACCTAATTTGTGTAATGCTGTGGCAGCTGTATTGAATTACATAACTCGGTCAAAAGTGGACTTTGGACATATTTACACAAAGGATGTTTTTTTTTTTCCTCTTTGTTTTTGTTTTTTTGTTATCTTCAAAGTATATGGACCAGAAGGTCAGTAGAATGTACATAAACAAATAAATACATCAGACCTACCGCACACCTTGTGTTTTCATTTGTCCATTTTCGTCATCCCTGGCCCTTATTTCGTCTTCTGCCAGTCATTTTCGCTTTCTCTCCCACATCCAGAAACTCTCAAATGTATCTTATGATTTATTCCACCTCAATTTCGGTTACATAACACCACCAAACCGGTGCTATTGTTCTGTCGTCATGTGTAGCTCTGTCAATGGCAGACGGAAGTGTACATGCTCCAGAACATCATCTGCTGTTACAAAAGGTAGATATTTCCCTTCAGAAGCTAAATAATCTCTTTTTAAAATCATAGTTGGCAAAATTTGGGGCAAATACTTCCTCCATGTGGAAATATATGTTGGGATTGAGCCTTTGTGAACATTCTCTTCTTCGCGTTCCCGGAAATGATGTTTGAGGCGGTTCGTTTGGGTGAAGTCCTCCAGTCCTCCAGTAAAGAGCAGTAGACTATACATGTCTGACATCTTGTGATGTAAAATGTTGGTAGAGCTGGGTTCTCTGTGCTTTATGGACACATCACATGACAGGCACAACCTGCGACTTAGGCAGCAGGTGATGCACATGTTTTATGACAGCCGGACAATTAAAGGGTTAAATTATATGATCAGAGGTGGGTATAGCAGCCAGAAATTCTACTCATGTAAAAGCAGTGCTTTGAAATTAATAATTAAAAGTAGACAACCAAAAATTTTTAGTTGAGGTAAAAGTACAAAGAGCACCCACTTAAAAACTTGAGCAATGACTTCAGTCTTGAAGGCTTGAGGTTTTTCCTCCAAAATTTATAACAATTCTGATAGTTTTCTACTTTTCTCTGTAAATTTATTTAAATTTGAAACTATTTTCCTCAAACTTGTAATTTCCTCTTGTAAAATTGGCTTTTCTTGTACATTTGAGACTATTATAAATTTGTGGATTATTTTATGACGAATTTTTGTCTATTTTTTAAAATAATTTTTTTTTTAATAAATTGGAAACAGACTGTGGCATTTTTTTTTTACCTTTTCCTTTACATTTTTGACCATAATTTTGCAGTCAGAACAGAATAATTTAACTCCAATTAAAAAAAATAATAAAATTGTATTTAATGAAATAAATTAACTTAAATGACCAACAATGCCATTATTTCTGTTATAAAATTTCTATACATTTATAGTTTTTGAGAAATCTCCTCACCACCCAGACAGCAGGAAAAACCTCCCTTATTTTGAAATCCAAATGCTGACACGTTTAGTTTGTCTGAAGGCTGCTGACGGATTAAAGTCATTGACTTTGTGAATTTCTGTCATGAGCAGTGAGAGCGCGCCCCTCCCCTCCTGTCGCACGTTCATAAACTCATTACTGCACCTGAGGCAGAGGACACACCTGCGCCCGCTCATCAGCCAGCGTATTTAAGGAGGCCTCCTCCGCACAGTCAACGCTGGCTTGTCTGGGTATACTGCCCTAATTCAGGCAAGCAGGTTGTTTTGGACAAAGCTTAGACACGTCGTCTAACTGTACTCTTTTCTCTCTTACAGGTTGCTGCCATCGTGCGGTTGTGTCTCGGGACTGCGTGCGCTCTCCTGCCACCTCACCAATACCACAGCAACAAATCTTCACCCGGTCAGGCATACTAGCTCATTCCCCCTACCCTACTGGTTTGTCTATTCCTTGCTGGAGTCCTGCTGGTCCATCCTCGGAGTCCCGAGTAAGAGGCAGTTTGGCTCGCCCATATTCCCTACTCTGCTCTCCCACTGACAGCTCGCGCTTTCTCTCCGCAGGGGGATTGATTCTTCTGGCGAGTAGCTGTTTAATTAACTGTGCGCCGTTTTTTCACATTTAATAAACTGTTGAACGTTCCCCCCTTGTGTGGCTCTGTCCTGTGCTAGCATCGTGCGCGTGAGCTGTCAGCTTAATCATGACAATTTTGGTCATCTTAAATTGCCAGGTACATAATAATGGAAATAAATTAGTTAATATTAACTAAGGTAAATTTATAAACATCTCATTTTTATTCTTATCTGAAATAAGAAAATCAAAAAACTAATAATTAAAAAAAGACAAAGTGAACCTACTCGAGCTCCTAAGCACACTCGTTAGCTAAACAACTCTTCATAATTGCTCCCATTACCAGCGAGTTAAAACCAACATAAATGACTCCAGTGCTAACATATCCCTTCTGCTTTTTTTCCGCGTTTAACCTCTTGCACTCCGTTGTATCACGGGCGGGCAAGTGTCTGCATCCCAGAGCACACGAGGGTGCTCTCGTGCGCCCTTGTGCGCTCTAGGACGCACGATGGAGCTGCGTCCAAGCGCGCACTGAAAATAAAAGCTGCATTTCCGTTCTTCCACTGCAGACACTGCCGCGAACAGATTAGTTCATCTGAGTGACCTCTCATTCGACTAATAGCCTTGAATTGGGTTTCTGAAACCTTGAAGAACCAATGACTGAAAACCTAGCAAGAAGGATCCGCCTACCAAAGCTGTGAATGCAGTGAGCCAATTGAAGCAGAGAAGTTCGCGAGCTGTTTTTTGTAAGGCTGGGTGAAGACAGACTGCTGCAGCAGATAAAAAAAAGACCCGCAGGAAGAACCGTCACAGACCCAGCAGCACGGAGACCACCCACAAGTGCTACCTGTGTGACAGGGACAGCCATTCGCACATCGGCCTCTTCAGTCACAGGTGGTGTTTTTTTTTTTTTATATTCGAGCAGAATAGATGTTTAGGATTCTCTTCCATGGTCATCATAGACCGACGGAGGCCGACGACCAAGGTCGTAAATCATTCGCCAAAACCGCAATCATGGAATTATGTTTTGACCGGGTCGCGAGACCAGAACCACGAGCGGACCAGCGTCGCGTTCATCTGACAATGAGGAAGAGAAGTTCGCCAGGACAATGCTGCTGTGAAGAGGTAAGGTGTTATAAGCTAAATTATTCTTTATCCCTGAAAATTGTAATCAAAAATGACTTTTGACCGATCGGTAAATTACAACTGTGCGGCGCATGAAGTTCGAAGTTCGTGCGCCGTGGTACACGGGTCATGCGCCACGTCCAGACCGTGAACGCCGCCCCCCACCCCCCGCTACTCTTCTGTAGCGAGGGGGGGGGGAGCCGCGGTGACTGCGGCGCTGTCACCACATTGCCACATGACTCTATTCCGTCATGTAGCGATGGCCGATGTCAGTCCTCTGTAGCGAGGGGGGGGGCAACCCCCCCCCCCCACACAGACACACACAGCCCTGAGTGTCACCTTTCATTAGAGCCCAAGATGAAGCTTCTATATTGAATCATTCAAAATTTACAGACGTTTTTCCAAGCTGTGTCATTTGGCACAATTTGGCACGGTTCAAAAATGCCTGGGAACTACCTGAGAAAAAAGCTGTGTAATATATTCATTTTTTGTGGTATTGTTACAAAATTTTGACCTCAGCTGGATAACACTTGGTTCTACATTTCTGTTGCATTTTCCAGCCCGGATCTGAAGCTGTGTGTTATTTGCAAGCATTTGTATCCCAAAAAACACCCAGGCCAAATTTATTTTCTTCAAGTTCAGTATGTTTAGATGACTGTAACTCAATGGCCGGAGCACTTAGAGAGATTATGACTGTTTTGCCAAAAAATTCAAAGTGTTTTCTTTTAAATGAGACCAACCCCATGAAGATGCTGCAAAGAGTTGAAGAACAGCTTTCAATTTACTTTGGGCACGTTATTTTTTGGCGTTTTTAGGGAAATTGACCGGAGTGCAAGGGGTTAAAGTATTTTAATTAGCTAATGCTTCTCTCGGACAGTGACACTAACAAGACACTCTTCCTGCCGGCTGGAACGGTCACATGGGCAGGACGCTTCTGAACTCTGCGTGAATAACGATCACTCGCATTGTTTGTGTGCATGCTTGCGGACCATCATTCCTTCATATTTTTTCTTAAATTTATTGTTCCTCTTAGAGTGGCGGTAAAACTTCAAGCATGGCGGGCCGCCACCTGAAAATGTTACCAGAGGAAACCCTGATAAGTCAAAGCAACTAATACTTGAGTTCAATTTTGGGCCATTCTAAAGCCCCCTTCACACTAGCTGAAGATCCCCTACAATTCAGTTCAATTTAATTTATATAGTGCTTAATCAGAGAATCATTGTCTGCTCCCTCCAAAGTAAATAAAAATATAATATATAAGCATCCCAAAGTGATTAAGCAAAATATTGGTAAAACTCAAATTAAACATAAAGCCTCTAAATCGAATGATTTGGCCTCTGTTCCTCCTCATAATTTAAAAATTAAATGTGGTTTATTAAATATTAGGTCTCTAACTCCCAAGTCTCTGTTAGTCCATGATCTGTTAATTACCTCCACCAGGCCGCAGGCCAGGAGGTTATGTTTTTGCCAGTGTTTGTCTGTTTGTCTGTCTGTCTGTTTGTCTGTTTGTCTGTCTGTTGGTTAGCAAGATAACTCAAAAAGTTTTGGACGGATTTCGATGAAACTGTCAGGTGTTGTTGGAAATGGTACAAGGAAGAACTGATTAAATTTTGGGGATGATCTGGATCATCGTCTGGATACAGGATTTTTTTAAAGGATTCTTTAACATTGTGAGATACGGCCATTTGCAACATGTGTGCAGGGGCAATAGAGGGCGCTGCTCGTCGTGTCTGACGAATTCAATTCAACTTTATTTATATAGCGCCATTTCACAACAACAGTCATCTCATAGCACTATCAACTGTAGGGAGAACCCCCACAGTTGCAGAAAGACCCCAGCAATCAGGCGATCCCCTGTGAGCAAGCACTTGGCAACGGTGGAGAGGAAAAACTCCCTTTTAACAGGAAGAAACCTCCAGCAGAACCAGGCTCAGGGAGGGGCAGTCATCTGCTGCGACTGGCTGGGGGGTGAGGGGATAGAGAAGATGAAAAGAACAGACATGTAGAGAGCGAACAGCATGATGGGGACTCAATCTATGGGAGAGAACAAACAAATGTTAATGACCAGCAAAAAAAATATTTCATTGAGAGTGAGAAAAGGAGTGAGGCCCAGTGCATTACTGGAGGTCCCCCGGCTGACTAAACCTATTAGCAGCATAACTAAGGGAGGGTTCAGAAACACATGATCCCTCCCCAATTGTAGGCTATATCAAAAAGGTAGATTTTAGCCCTATTCTTAAAAACAGAGATCGAGTCTGACTCCCGAATCCAGATTGGCAGCTGGTTCCACAGGAGAGGAGCTTGATAACTGAAGGCTCTGCCTCCCATTGTACTTTTGGAGATTCTAGGTATTACAAGTAATCCTGCATTTTGGGAGCGTAGTGCTCTGTTAGGATAATACGGTAGTATCAGATCTTTTAAATAAAAAGGAGCCTGATTGTTTAGAGCTTTGTAAGTAAGAAGAAGGATTTTAAACTTAATTCTAAACTCTATGGGAAGCCAATGAAGGGAGGCCAGAACCGGAGAGATATGATCTCTCTTTCTAGTACCTGTTAAAACTCTTGCTGCAGCATTTTGGATCAGCTGAAGACTTTTTAAAGATGTTTTAGGACAGCCTGATAATAAAGAATTACAATAATCTAATCTCGAGCTAACAAAAGCGTGGATCAGTTTCTCAGCATCACTCTGAGACAAGATGCTCCTAATCTTGGCAATATTACGCAAATGATAGAAGGCAGTCTTAGAAACAAATTTAATATGTGAATTGAAGGACAAATCCTGATCAAAAATAAATCCAAGGTTCCTCACAGAGCTATTAAGAGAAAGAGTAACCACATCCAAACTGAAAGTTTGATTTGGAAAGGAATTTCTAAGGTTTTTTGGACCAACAAGAATGACTTCAGTCTTATCTGAATTTAATAGTAGGAAATTACAAGTCATCCAAGCTTTGATTTCCTTAAGACAGGCTTCTAACTTGGCTAATTGATTACTATCATCTGGCTTCATTGACAGGTATAATTGTGTGTCATCTGCATAACAATGAAAATGTATACAGTGCTTTCTAACAATGTTGCCTAACGGAAGCATATATAAACTAAAAAGAGTACGAACACAAACTCCGCGTTCTTCAAAGTTTTAGGCACAAAAGCACGCGGAAAACAGTGGTGGGCAGGGCCCAGCAGCGTGCCTGTGTTTGCGCTACGCTGCAAAAGCTGAGATGGGCAGCTGTCCGGTGCCGGATTATTTGGCAGAAATTCCCCGGGCAGCCATAGTGGCTGCGCAAAAAACAGCTCTCTGCCGGGGAAGCTTCCACATCCTCTTTTGCCGCGCAGCGCAAACCCAGTAAAACCCACAGCAACCTGTCTACCCAATTTGCATCAGTCAGTGAAGCCCTCAGTGCTGCTTTCAGTGATCTATGAAAACGCTCGCAGCCTGGCACTTTGCAGATGGAGGAGATGGACACAACACCAACACTTCAGTTTATTACCTCCGCCAATGAGGTAATGCTTTTACTACTGAACCACCACTAATCCTATCCTTGTGAATCCAATTGCTAGTCATATGTTTTCATGGTCAAGGAATCTGAAAACGTACACACAAACACTGTATGGGGGGGAACTGTGGCGCTTGGCGGAGGTCTGCGCTCTCCGAGTGCTTTTCTAGTTGATCATCAGATTGATTTAATTTCCCTTACAGAGACTTGGTTAGGGCAAGAGGATTATGTTCATTTAAATGAATTAACTCCCTCTGGTTATTTAAACTGTCAAAATCCCAGAAGTTCTGGTCATGGAGGAGGAGTAGCAACAATTTACCATTCCAAATTACTAGTTAATGTAAAGCAAAAAACATGTTATAATTCATTTGAGGGCCTGGTCCTCAGTATTGGGCACTTTAGCAATTTTAGGTTAAACCCAATTTTATTTGCCATAGTTTATCATCCCCCATCAACCTACTCAGAATTTTTATCCAAATTTGCTGATTTCTTAGCTGATTTAGTGCTGAAATCTGATAGAATAATTATAGTAGGGGACTTTAATATACATGTGGATGTAGATAGTGACTGCCTTAATGTGGCATTTAATTCAATATTAGACTCGATTGGGTTTTCTCAGAAAGTAGGAAATTCTACTCATTACCTCCACCATACATTGGACCTTGTTCTGACATATGGCATAGAAATAGAAAATCTTGTAGTGTCTCCTCATAACCCTGTACTGTCAGACCATTGTCTGTTAACCTTTGATTTTACTATTTCTGACTATTTGGCTCCTAAAGAAAAATATTATCACAGTAGATGGCTCTCAGATGATGCTGTTACCAAATTTATGCAGATTGTTTCCTCTATGCCATGTGTCAACACAACGGAAATAAGCTATAGACAGCTTGCTCCTTCTGTAATTGATAACCTGGTGGATAGTGTTACAGCTTCTCTGCATCAGACTCTAGACTTGGTGGCCCCCTTAAAAAAGAAAAAGTCTAATCAGAGATTTCTAACTCCTTGGTTCAACACAGAAACTCGTAGCTTAAAACAGAAGACTCGTCAATTAGAAAGAAAATGGCGCTCCACTAATTTAGATAAAATCTATTTAGCTTGGAGAAATCATCTTTTAATTTATAAAAAATCTCTTAGATAAGCTAGAACGAGTTATTACTCTGCATTAATAGAAGAGAACAAGAATAATCCCAGGTTTCTTTTCGGCACTGTAGCCAGGTTGACAAAGAGTCAAGACTCTTGTCAAACCTAGCATTCCCTTAGAGCTTACTCGTCAGGACTTTAGGAACTTTTTCAATAATAAAATTTCATCCATCAGAGAAAAAATCAATCAGATTCTTCCCACAGTTAACTTAAATACTGTAACTACTACAACTTCTTCTATTGATGTCTGTCTTGATGAGTTTACTCCAATCGACCTTTGTGAGTTAGACAAATAGTTTCCTCATCCAAACCTTCAACTTGTCTTTTAGACCCTATTCCTACCAGGTTATTTAAAGAAGTTTTCCCACTTATTGGTAGCTTTATTCTTCATATAATCAATTCTTCATTAACTTTAGGCCATGTACCGCAGGCTTTTAAAACGGCTGTAATTAAACCCTTACTCAAAAAGCCAACGCTAGATCCAGGAGCTTTCGCTAACTATAGACCAATCTCTAATCTCCCTTTCATTTCAAAAATCTTAGAAACAGTTGTTGCTACGCAATTATTTGACCACCTGCAGGGAAATGGTTTACTTGAAGAGTTTCAATCTGGGTTTAGAATCCATCATAGTACTGAAACAGCCTTAGCGAAGGTCACTAACGACTTCCTCATTGCATCTGATAATGGACTAGTTTCTGTACTTGTCCTTTTAGACCTTAGTGCAGCTTTTGATACTATCGATCATAATATTCTACTTGATAGATTAGAACACTATGTTGGACTTAATGGAACTTCGTTGCAGTGGTTTAGATCTTATTTATCTGATAGGTTCCAGTTTGTTCATGTAAATAATGAGTTTTCTTTCAACTCAAAGCTTAGTCATGGAGTTCCACAGGGATCTGTGCTAGGCCCTACTCTTTTTAGTTTATATATGCTTCCGTTAGGCAACATTATTAGAAAGCACTGTATACATTTTCATTGTTATGCAGATGACACACAATTATACCTGTCAATGAAGCCAGATGATAGTAATCAATTAGCCAAGTTAGAAGCCTGTCTTAAGGAAATCAACGCTTGGATGACTTGCAATTTCCTGCTATTAAATTCAGATAAGACTGAAGTCATTCTTGTTGGTCCAAAAAACCTTAGAAATTCCTTTCCAAATCAAACTTTCAGTTTGGATGCGGTTGCTCTTTCTCTTAATAGCTCTGTGAGGAACCTTGGAATTATTTTTGATCAAGATCTGTTCTTCAATTCACATATTAAATTTGTTTCTAAGACTGCCTTCTATCATTTGCGTAATATTGCCAAGATTAGGAGCATCTTGTCTCAGAGTGATGCTGAGAAACTGATCCACGCTTTTGTTAGCTCAAGATTAGATTATTGTAATTCTTTATTATCAGGCTGTCCTAAAACATCTTTAAAAACTTTTCAGCTGATCCAAAATGCTGCAGCAAGAGTTTTAACAGGTACTAGAAAGAGAGATCATATCTCTCCGGTTCTGGCCTCCCTTCATTGGCTTCCCATAGAGTTTAGAATTAAGTTTAAAATCCTTCTTCTCACTACAAAGCTCTAAACAATCAGGCTCCTTTTTATTTAAAAGATCTGATACTACCGTATTATCCTAACAGAGCACTACGCTCCCAAAATGCAGGATTACTTGTAATACCTAGAATCTCCAAAAGTACAATGGGAGGCAGAGCCTTCAGTTATCAAGCTCCTCTCCTGTGGAACCAGCTGCCAATCTGGATTCGGGAGTCAGACTCGATCTCTGTTTTTAAGAATAGGGCTAAAACCTACCTTTTTGATATAGCCTACAATTAGGGAGGGATCATGTGTTTCTGAACCCTCCCTTAGTTATGCTGCTAATAGGTTTAGTCAGCCGGGGGACCTCCAGTAATGCACTGGGCCTCACTCCTTTTCTCACTCTCAATGAAATATTTTTTTTGCTGGTCATTAACATTTGTTTGTTCTCTCCCATAGATTGAGTCCCCATCATGCTGTTTGCTCTCTACATGTCTGTTCTTTTCATCTTCTCTATCCCCTCACCCCCCAGCCAGTCACAGCAGATGACTGCCCTCCCTGAGCCTGGTTCTGCTGGAGGTTTCTTCCTGTTAAAAGGGAGTTTTTCCTCTCCACTGTCGCCAAGTGCTTGCTCACAGGGGATCGCCTGATTGCTGGGGTCTTTCTGCAACTGTGGGGGTTCTCCCTACAGTTGATAGTGCTATGAGATGACTGCTGTTGTGAAATGGCGCTATATAAATAAAGTTGAATTGAATTAATCACAACAAAAGTCATCTCAAGGTGCTAGCACAAATACAAAACATAAGTAATTCAGAGAAAAAACCCAACAATCGAGCAATCCTCTATGAGCAAGCACTAGGTGACAGTGGGAAGGAAAAACTTCCTTATAGGAAGAAATTTCAGGCAGAATCAGGCTCAGGGAGGGGCAGTCATTGAGAGGTGGGGGAAGAAAGGAAGAAAAAGAAAGAAGAGACATACTATTCATACAGATAACAACAACATACAGGTAGAACAATGTTCGTACAGATATGACGTACAATGTTTAGGGAAGTGGTGGCCTAATGGTTACGGATGTGGACTGGTGAGCAGAGGGTCATGGGTTCGATCCTGAACCGGAAGTTCTGGGTGGGATAGATTACAGCAGTGTTTGCCCCCCCCTCCTTAACCCCACTGTGGTGCCATTGAGCAAGGCCCTGAACCACAACTGCTCCAGTGGAGTTGCTCAGTGGCCACAGGTCAGTCTGTGGTTGTACTAGGCAGCTTCCAGGTGTGAATGTGTGAGTAGGGCTGGGAACGATCCATAATTTCCAGAATTGATTTGATCTGGGAAAATACCATTTTAATAGCAATTTTACTTGCCAGGAAAAAAAAAATCTTCAAGACCTAATGCTGCAAATTGTACCAACAATAAGCGACTTTCGCATTACGAGTGCGCATGTGCGGACTATGAGTTCAAAGTTCACGACTTC
This sequence comes from Pholidichthys leucotaenia, assembly GCA_020510985.1. Classification (NCBI taxonomy): domain Eukaryota; kingdom Metazoa; phylum Chordata; class Actinopteri; order Cichliformes; family Pholidichthyidae; genus Pholidichthys; species Pholidichthys leucotaenia. The sequence continues at coordinate 431,361,499 of CM035839.1, read as the reverse complement.
CAAACATTCCGATAGCTGTCTTGCTTTTGTATAGAAACAGTACTGTCACACCTGAACAACTACCGTTTAAAGTCTGCTTCAAGCTTTAAATCGCCGTTATGCCAGGTGCACATTGTGCCGTAGTGACGTGTGGAACAGCATGTATCATCTAGAGCGGTGGAAAAAGCAAACTTGCAGCATACATGAATGTAACTTCGAGACCAGCGTGTGTGCATGTCCGCTGCCATTCACATTATATACATTCCCCACGGAGCAGAAGGATCCGGACAGACCTAATTGTTGTATTAAAGCAGTAAGTCTATATTATAAAATAATTAAATAGTGTTGTGTATTGTTCAAGTTCTAGCCTAATTGACACGAGTCTAAACCCTGAAGTAGTAGGTACGGACAGGCAGGCCTGGATCTCGGATATAGTTCTTTGTATATTGGTAATGAAGCTTGATCTACACACACATGTAATTAAGGCCATTGATAAGTAGGCTGGTATAAAATAAAATTGTAAATCACTGAAAACGTGTGGTACTTAAACTATAGTAGTATCGACCTATAGATCTATGTAAGCAGGCTATACCTTGTAGTGAAATTTAGTCAAAATGACAAAATCAAAGTTGAGCTGTCAAACCACTTGCTTACCTTCTTTGTAGTCGTTTCGGCGTCTCGCAAGTAAGGGTGCTTGGTCTTTTGACAACAAAAAATCTGCTATGTCAGCATACATACAGGGGGGGCCATTTTGGCCAATTTCTGCAACGTGGCCGCGAATGCAAGCGCAACTAGTTTATCCTTGCGTTTGCGGGTACAACCGGGAAGACCCCTACGCATACAATATGCTCGGAGATCAGGAACTTTCCATAAATGAAATGTATCGATAGAGCATGTTTGGTAGCCACGTTCCCATGATGCTTTTGCGTGAGCCGAGATGCGAAAGTCGCTCATACTATAACTTTGTTAATATATAAATTATCACAAAGAACTGACCCAAAATCAGTACAATGATGCACTTTGTATTATTTAACTTATGATTTCACAAAGTATTCATAAGTGCTTTCTTTAGTGCAAATGGTGTGTAGTGTCAGGTTTACAACCCAGAGTCAGTAAACAAATTCAATGCATAAAGCATGTATACATAATCTCACTGTATTTCAGTCCCTCCAGAATTTTGTCGGCTGTTTTGGTAATTGTTGTGTCCCAAAAAGCCTGAATTTGTCGGAGCTTTTCCAAAAAGTTGTGACATTTTTAGAGGTTTTTGCATTGAAAGTTGTATGAGGAAGTACAGATTTTAAAGTAGCTGCTTTTTCCGTAGTTTACAGTAATGCTATTCTATTTAACACCACAAGAAAAGCACAGGATTGCCAAAAAATTACTGTTAAACAGTGATTTATGTAGAATTAAATGCTCAGTGAAGCTGTCAAAAAATGACCGTCATTGTATTCTTGCTGAGAACTTAAATAAACAGAAATAAAAGAATTAGTCTTTACAACAACTAAATTGCATTGGATGCATGTTAGAGAATGGAGAAAATTATTGCAGCACATTCTTGAATCATGAATTTTGAAAACTAAGACCCCTGAAAACAACTGAGGTCTTCTTCTGTGCTGAAATCACATGAAGCAGGGATGGCTCCTCCACTGACAACCTCTTCCCTTCAGAAGGTCTCAGTGTAGGATGGAGCTTGGAGTGGAAGCCAGTGGACACACATCTGAAGGAGAGATGAAAAGGAGAAATAGATTTCACAGTAAAATTAATAATCATATTTTAAATCCCCACACCACAGTAGGGTTTAATAATTTATTTTATTTTATTTTGTGTTGTTTATATTTTAACTACAAATAACCTTTCAATTTTTGAAAAGGGTTTCAATTCATTTCCTGGGAAGATTTGCTCATTTCAGTGTAGTTCTATTGAGTAAAATTGCTCGTACTGCAGCCTTTATTAATTCTGTCATTTTCACTTTTATTGTGATTTTATCATATCTTCAAATCTCTCACTTAAGTGCTAGAAGTCCATAATCTCATAAAATATACCTTTATTCTGCATTTATTCACAGCTCTTAACCAACAGTTAATTACTGTATCCATAGTTTGTAAAAGAAAACACCATCGTGCTGGATAAATTATTAATTTATGACACAAATGTTAAAACAAACAAATGATATTTTACTTACAATCTCAGCTGCTCTAAGTCTTCCTCTGTTCATGAGTTTCAGCCAGTCTCCGTGTGTTTTGAAGTGTTTATCAATCGTCGACTTTATGTTCCAACTCAGCGCTGCATGTAGTACAAAACCGTTCATCCGCGCACGATGAAAAATATTCGGAAGCTGTTGAGGACTATGGCTGTGTTGTGAGACATGTATATGTTGGACACTGCATATGTGATTTAACCTCACGATGAAGGAGAGCCAGCCCCCTGCGGTGCGGAGCCACAGAGCCTGGACCCCCTGCGGAGGACAGGGGACAGAAGACTTCCTGACCGCTGAGGCTCGAGAGGAGAGAAGGGGGGAGTTATGTAAATAAAGGGTTAATGAATGTGAATAAAGAGATTTTGATATAGATGTGTGATTTCCCCAGCGAGGGAAATGGTTTGATGTGAGAATGTTTAAAAGGGAGAACTTTGGTGTGTTCACTCTTTTTGTTCGCTGCTCAGGAATGAGAGCAGACAGTGGAATGGTTACTTGAAATAAACTGAAATTAAAGGCAATTCGGTTTCGTTATTCAAGTCTCCCCACATTGGTGACTGATGACGTTGAGAATGAACGAAGAAGTTCTCAGGGTCCCGGACTCACAGCGCTCAGAGCTGGCGAGCGCAATGGCCGTTAAGCTGCCTGATTTCTGGCAGGATAACCCACGGTCGTGGTTTCTGCAAGCAGAGTCGCAGTTCGCGCTCGCAGGAGTAACGGTGGATGACACTAAGTTCCACCATGTCATCGCTAAACTGGACAACAGCACAGCTCGGTGCGTGCAGAGCTTGGTGGAGCAGCCACCCGCGACCGACAGGTACGGCAAGCTGAAATCCACCCTCATCAAGTTTTTCACCCCCTCGGCTGAAGTGAGGGCGAGGAGGATCCTGTCTTTGCTAGACCAAGGTGGACACAGGCCGAGCGCCCTGATGGAGGAGATGATACAGCTGAGAGGGTTGGACAACGATGATTTCATTTTTCAGTTCATCTTCCTCTCCAACCTCCCGGCGCATGCGAGAAGCATGCTGGCCGGCAAAAAGTGTCACACCCTGGAGGAGTTCCGGGAGCTGGCCCAGGAGGCAGATGGGATCCTGGACGCCTGCGGCGGGCAAGCGACCACAGCGGCGACCCGAGACAGCGGGGAGCCAGAGGCGGCAGTACCAGACTGGCCGACGACGGCGGCAGCACGGCCGCGACGAGGTGGAGCCAATAGCCCGGCGGCAGAGGCGCGGACACGACACAGCGGAGGAGAAGATCTCTGCTTTTACCATCGGAGGTTCGCAGAAAAGGCACGCAGGTGTGTGCCGCCCTGCGTCTTCAGGAGTTCGGGAAACGGCAAGACCGGGGGTCGCTAGCAGCTTCGACCCTCGGAGAACGCAGCAAGCTGCTCTACATCACGGATGCGCGCTCCGGACGAGAGTTCCTCATCGACACCGGAGCACAAGTGAGCTTCATCACCCCAACATACGCGGACCGGGTGGCTGGACCCCACGGTAGCGGAGCTACAGCGGCAAATGGCTCGAACATCAACACCTACAGGAGAAGGACCTTGCCTTTGTGCTTACATGGCCGCACATATGAATGGACTTTTGTAATAGCGGCGGTGAGTTTCAACATGTTGGGCGCGGATTTTTTGTGTTCACACAATCTGTTAGTTGATCTTGCTAATAGACGGCTGGTAAATGCATTCTCTTTTTACTCTCTCCCCTGTTCAGCTCGAGTGTCCCCGCCACCAGTACAGACCCACGTCGCTACAGCAGGTGGTAAGTTTCACACACTCCTCACCCAATTTCCAGCGCTCACTGTGCCCACTTTTTCAGCGACGGTCGCGAAGCACGGGGTGAAACACTTTATCCCCACGTCTGGTCCTCCCGTGTTTGCAAAAGCTCGGCGCTTGGATGCAGTTAAGCTCGCCATTGCGCGCGAGGAGTTCGCCAGCCTGGAGAGGCTGGGCATCGTTCGTAGGTCGAAGAGCCCGTGGGCTTCGCCGCTGCACATGGTACCGAAAGCCGATGGCTCCTGGAGACCGTGCGGGGATTACCGCAGGCTAAACAACGCTACGGCGCACGATCGTTATCCCATCCCGCACATTCAGGATTTTTCGGTGCACCTGGCGGGGGCGTGCATTTTTTCAAAGATTGATCTAGTTCGCGGCTATCACCAAGTCCCAGTCCAACCGGAGGACATTCCTAAAACAGCGGTAATAACCCCGTTCGGACTTTTCGAATTTTTACGCATGCCGTTTGGTCTCAAAGGAGCGGCGCAAACATTTCAGCGGATGATGGATGCCGTGTTACACGATCTCCCTTTCGTGTTTGTGTACCTCGACGACATTTTGGTTGCGAGCACTTCAGAGGACGAACACGAAACGCACCTCACAGCAGTTTTTAGGAGGCTGGGAGAGCACGGCTTAATAGTTAACCCAGCCAAGTGCCAGTTCGGCGTCGAGCGGATCGATTTTTTGGGTCACCGCGTTTCCCCGGAGGGAGCGGTTCCGTTACCAGAGAAAGTACGCGCAGTAGCGGATTTTCCCCGTCCACAAACGGTCAAATCACTACAGGAATTCTTGGGGATGGTGAATTTTTATAACCGATTCCTGCCCCACGCAGCTCAAATCATGCAAACCGTTATATGCCGCGCTCAAAAAACAAAAACCGACCCAAGCGGGTCGAATGGTCCCCGGAGCGGGAGCGCGCGTTCACAGAGGTTAAAAAAGCCTTGGCTGACGCTGCGCTCCTGGCCCACCCAGACCCTGCAGCACGTATCGCGCTGACGACAGACGCTTCAGATTTAGCCATAGGGGCCGTTATTGAGCAACAGGTAGCCGGAGTTTGGCAGCCTTTGGCTTTCTTTAGCAAATCTTTAAGCGCGGCTGAACGAAAATACAGCGCGTTCGACAGAGAACTGTTGGCGCTGCATTTGGCTATTCGTCATTTCCAGTTCTGGCTGGAAGGACGGTGCTTCACCGCTTATGTGGACCACAAGCCGCTCACATACGCCATGGCCAAAATTTCAGATCCGTGGTCCGGCAGGCAGCAGAGACAGCTGGCCGCAATCTCGGAATTTACCACTGACATTAGGCACGTCGCGGGCAAATTCAATGTAGTAGCGGATTGTCTCTCGCGCGCGTTCACGACTCCAACACGCGCAGAGGCAGAACGGGCCACCGTGACCGCGCCGCAGGAGAGCGGCACGGTGGCGCGCGCAGCCACGGTGCACGTGGGTATAGATTACGCAGCCATGGCAGCGGACCAGGGGGCGGACACAGACGTGCGCGCGCTCCAGTCTGGACCAACAGGGTTGAGGCTGGAGAGCAAGTGTTTACAAACCGGTATGCCCCCCCTGATCTGCGACATGTCGACGGGGCGCCTGCGTCCGGTGGTTCCGGCCACGTGGCGCCGCCGTGTTTTTGACTCGGTCCACTCACTGGCGCACCCGGGGGTGCGCGCGTCGGTGAAACTAGTGGCGGAAAAGTTTGTTTGGCCGTGCCTGCGCAAGCACGTGAAGGAATGGGCAAAAACCTGCATTTCCTGTCAACGGGCCAAAATTCACAAGCACACAAGAGCCCCGTTAGAACCGTTCCGCATTCCGGCCAGAAGGTTCGACCATGTGCACGTCGACCTTGTGGGCCCCCTACCGGCATCACAGGGGTTCACGTATCTTTTGACAATGGGGGACCGCACCACACGTTGGCCGGAAGTGGTCCCACTTGCGACGACCACGGCCCCGCGGAGGTGGCTCGCGTTTTTTTAACGGCTTGGGTGGCGCGCTTCGGGGTTTCCGTTCGGACATTACGTCCGATAGAGGACCGCAATTCATCTCTGAGCTGTGGTCAGCGATGGCCAACGGCTTAGGAGCCAAAATTCACCGCACTACGGCTTACCACCCTCAGGCCAATGGTTTATGTGAGCGTTTTCATAGGTCTTTGAAGGCAGCACTCAGAGCGTCACTCACGGATGCAGATTGGGTAAATAAACTGCCATGGGTTTTATTAGGGTTGCGTTCTGCGCCTAAAGAGGACTTAGACGCCTCCCCAGCGGAGCTGGTATTCGCACAAACTCTGAGGCTGCGGGCGAGTTTTTACCAGAGCACCCAGAGCCCCCCACCTCTCTCTGCTCTGGGACCGTTAGTCGGCACGGGAGCAGACACGCTCCCGGGTCCGGTTCATCACGCTTTTCCACGAGTTTTCGTCCCCAAGGCTTTGAAAAATGCCGACTTCGTTTTTGTCAGGCGCGAAGCCCTAAAAGCAACGCTCAAACCACCTTACGAAGGGCCATTTCCGAGTGCTGGAGGCAGGTGATAAGCAATTTGTGCTAGATTTTGGAGACAGAAAAGAGGACAGTCAGTATTGACAGACTAAAACCTGCTTTTGTCATGAAGGACGTGTCTGTACCGGTCGCAGTGGCGCCTCGACGAGGCAGGCCCCCGCAAAGGGCAATTAATCACTCTCTTCCTCAGTCAACAGAGCCGAAGCAGAAAAGCACCGCAGGCAAGGCGGGGCCAACTCACAGCAGATTCGGCAGACGGCTGAAGCCCAAGCGGCGCACAGACTGAATGTTGGTGTTGATTATTCAGTAGTGAGTAAGGTGCTATTAAATTTTAGGAATTAGTCTGTTCTTCATCGTTTGGGGGGGGGGGTTATATGGCTGTGTTGTGAGACCTGTATATGTTGGACACTGCATATGTGATTTAAACCTCACGGATGAAGGAGAGCCAGCCCCCTGCGGTGCGGAGCCACAGAGCCTGGACCCCCTGCGGAGGATAGGGGACAGAAGACTTCCTGACCGCTGAGCTCCGAGACGGGAGAGAAGGGGGAGTTATGTAAATAAAAGGCTAATGAATGTGAATAAAGAGATTTTGATATAGATGTGTGATTTCCCCCGCGAGGGAAATGGTTTGATGTGAGAATGTTTAAATGAGAGAACTTTGGTGTGTTCACTCTTTTTTGTTCGCTGCTCAGGAATGAGAGCAGACAGTGGAATGGTTACTTGAAATAAACTGAAATTAAAGGCAATTCGGTTTCGTTATTCAAGTCTCCCCACATTGGTGACTGACGACGTTGAGAATGAACGAAGAAATTCTCAGGGTCCCGGACTCACAGCGCTCAGAGCTGGCGAGCGCAGTGGCCGTTAAGCTGCCTGATTTCTGGCAGGATAACCCACGGTCGTGGTTTCTGCAAGCAGAGTCGCAGTTCGCGCTCGCAGGAGTAACGGTGGATGACACTAAGTTCCACCATGTCATCGCTAAACTGGACAACAGCACAGCTCGGTGCGTGCAGAGCTTGGTGGAGCAGCCACCCGCGACCGACAGGTACGGCAAGCTGAAATCCACCCTCATCAAGTTTTTCACCCCCTCGGCTGAAGTGAGGGCGAGGAGGATCCTGTCTTTGCTAGACCAAGGTGGACACAGGCCGAGCGCCCTGATGGAGGAGATGATACAGCTGAGAGGGTTGGACAACGATGATTTCATTTTTCAGTTCATCTTCCTCTCCAACCTCCCGGCGCATGCGAGAAGCACGCTGGCCGGCAAAAAGTGTCACACCCTGGAGGAGTTCCGGGAGCTGGCCCAGGAGGCAGATGGGATCCTGGACGCCTGCGGCGGGCAAGCAACCACAGCGGCGACCCGAGACAGCGGGGAGCCAGAGGCGGCAGAACCAGACTGGTCGACGACGGCGGCAGCACGGCCGCGACGAGGTGGAGCCAATAGCCCGGCGGCAGAGGCGCGGACACGACACAGCGGAGGAGAAGATCTCTGCTTTTACCATCGGAGGTTCGCAGAGAAGGCACGCAGGTGTGTGCCGCCCTGCATCTTCAGGAGTTCGGGAAACGGCAAGACCGGGGGTCGCTAGCAGCTTCGACCCTCGGAGAACGCAGCAAGCTGCTCTACATCACGGATGCGCGCTCCGGACGAGAGTTCCTCATCGACACCGGAGCACAAGTGAGCTTCATCACCCCAACATACGCGGACCGGGTGGCTGGACCCCACGGTAGCGGAGCTACAGCGGCAAATGGCTCGAACATCAACACCTACGGGAGAAGGACCTTGCCTTTGTGCTTACATGGCCGCACATATGAATGGACTTTTGTAATAGCGGCGGTGAGTTTCAACATGTTGGGCGCGGATTTTTTGTGTTCACACAATCTGTTAGTTGATCTTGCTAATAGACGGCTGGTAAATGCACTCTCTTTTTACTCTCTCCCCTGTTCAGCTCGAGTGTCCCCGCCACCAGTACAGACCCACGTCGCTACAGCAGGTGGTAAGTTTCACACACTCCTCACCCAATTTCCAGCGCTCACTGTGCCCACTTTTTCAGCGACGGTCGCGAAGCACGGGGTGAAACACTTTATCCCCACGTCTGGTCCTCCCGTGTTTGCAAAAGCTCGGCGCTTGGATGCAGTTAAGCTCGCCATTGCGCGCGAGGAGTTCGCCAGCCTGGAGAGGCTGGGCATCGTTCGTAGGTCGAAGAGCCCGTGGGCTTCGCCGCTGCACATGGTACCGAAAGCCGATGGCTCCTGGAGACCGTGCGGGGATTACCGCAGGCTAAACAACGCTACGGCGCACGATCGTTATCCCATCCCGCGCATTCAGGATTTTTCGGTGCACCTGGTGGGGGCGCGCATTTTTTCAAAGATTGATCTAGTTCGCGGCTATCACCAAGTCCCAGTCCAACCGGAGGACATTCCTAAAACAGCGGTAATAACCCCGTTCGGACTTTTTGAATTTTTACGCATGCCGTTTGGTCTCAAAGGGGCGGCGCAAACATTTCAGCGGATGATGGATGCCGTGTTACGCGATCTCCCTTTCGTGTT